>CM035850.1:118629778-119829778 GCA_020510985.1 Pholidichthys leucotaenia
TCGCCAGCCTCCTCCTCTGCTGCTGCTACTTCCATCTCGTCGGCGTATCCTCCTGCTGCCGAGAGGTCCCCCAGGTTTTGCTTGGCCACGCCCACCTTCGTGTCTACAGAAGCGGCTCCTCTACAATCCACAGAGGGGCCCAGGTTCACCATGGACATGGAGAGGGATGACTGTGCACTTGCTGCAGCAGAAAACATTGCCCACCGGGATGACAGGCAAGTGTCAATAATTTCTCCCTCTATTTATGATGATATGCCTTGCCTGATTCCCGGTATGGAGACTTGAGAAATGCAGTCGCCTGAGCTCTCCCCACCTGCTGCAGTAAACTATTCCTCACCTGCCCTCTCCGTGTCTCCTCCATCTATCCCTGAGTGTCCGCTGGTCGCAGAACTGAGCCACCGGACCATGGAGGAGCCTGTGGCCCTGCATTTTTGTATTGTTGGCACTGTTTTTAAACTTTATGTTATTTTTGTTAATAAATGTCACAAACTCAATTCAGTGCCTTTGTGTCCCGTAGGGGCATTCATGAAACTCTCAGAATGGCAAGAGCAAGTGCTGTGTTTGGAAACTTGAGGGAGAGACTGTGGAATAATCGACATGTGTCTATCCGTGTGAAATGCAAAGTGTACAAAACGACAGTACTGGCTACTTAATTGTACAGTGCTGAAACGTACTGTAGATTCCAACAATTTAGAAAAATACAGGTGCTAATTCAGAGACCTCAAAACGTTGATTGTTACTGAGAGCTTCACTTACTTGTGTCAACTTCAGTAACCACAATAGGTTTGGAATACTGTATCCGAAAGCCCCAAGGGTAGTCTCCTGTTCCTTTGTTGATCTTGACAGTCCTCTCTCGAACTGCAGGAGGACAAGGGAGAGAATGAGACGTTTCATTCAGTGTTGGAATATATACAGTACTGAGGAAAAGTCTTTATATTTTCTAGGAAAATGGGAGGTAGGCTCATTGATTTTGTGAAACGTGCAAACATAAGTAGAAATACAGAATTACAAGGTAAAAACAGAGTTTGTGCAATTCTAACAAGCTTAAAAATCAATATTGGCCTGACCATCTTTATTGTTCAGCACAGCCTGAACTCTCTTAGCTAAGCTTTCTTGTCATTTCTTTAAGTAGTCTTCAGGAATAGTTCTCCAGTGTTCTTGAAGCTCTTCTGTGGGATATTGGCTGACTTTTGTTTCGTTTTCTGCCGAGATGATCCCACGTTTAAATTAGGATTCATCACACCATAAGACCTATTTCCACTGATTTTCAGTCCAGTTCTTGTGTAATTTAGCATACTTCAGCCTTTTCTCCACATTTTATTCCTAAAGGCTGTCCTTTTGACAGCCACCCTTCCACGGAGACCATTCTGATGGGGCTTCAGTGGTAGATCGAACAACTGAAGGGCCAGGTGCATCTCTCAGGTCTTTGCTGGATATTTACTCATTTCTAAAGGACTTGAATTTCAGATACTGTTCATCTGCTGTAGATGGTTTCTTAGGCCAGACAATTCTTCTTTTGTCCTAATTTGTCCAAAACTGAGGAAACTGGACAATGATCAGGTACAAGACTTAAGGTACAAATTTATTAAAAACAGCCAATATCCAAAGAAAGAGTTTGAAAGACCTCCAGGAAGCCTAGATGACTATTGTTCAAGACCACTTTAAAAAAATCCAAGAAAGTTTAATTGAAATTAAAATATAAAGAAATCTCCTGCTTACTTGAGACAGCTCGAGTCCTGCTGAGGCTGGGACGAATGGAACCAGAGCCTACATCATCTCCTTTATAAATCCATGATGAAGAGTGGAAAGTCTCAGTATAAAAGCCCCTGTCTTCCTTATCTAGAACTGCCATTTCCGTAGAGTGTGTGTCTTCGGATACTAGAAAAATACAGTACACAGCAGTTCATGGTAGAATATTGTACATAGGGGAAGAAATTGTGACAGGTCCCATGATACATTATGTTGAGTGTAGCAATTTCATATACTGTATTGTGATTTCCCATCTCCATATTTGTTTTATACAACTGGCTAGAACTCGAGTTACTCCTTTACTGTGCTGACCTAACACAACAGTGAGACTTTAGCGCCATCTACTGGATTAAAAATCAGATGGATAAATTGTGTATTGCAGCTAAGTTCAAGACACAGAAAAAAAATCCAGCTTCATTTTTTTCCCCTTTCAGGGCTTCCGTACTTACTTGAGTGGGTTTATGAAGAAAAAAAATTTTTGGTTGTACTCTTTAAATTATTTGTTGAATTTAATGATTTAAAAACTGGTCAGAAATGTGCTTGTTTATAGTGTGATAACTAAAATAAATAAATAAATAAATAAATATTTCATATTAGTTATTTGTCCAAATTTATAATTTTATATGAACTGGCTATTACATCATTTACATTTTTAACATTTTAAAAACATTAAAAAACAAAATAATATTAAAAACATGCATGTATACAAATATAGGCCAGATATGCATACAAACTCATATAAATTACAAAATAAGCAAAATAGAACAATAGTGTAATGACATATTAATAAATAAATATAATACTAAAAAGTGTACTGAAATACTACTTCAGAAATGGTGTTGTACCTGTGTATAATTCTAGAGTGTGTCACACATTGACAAAACTAACAGACTCAAACATTTAAGAGAAAAAAAAATCCCAAATTAGTAAGAGCAAAGTGATACATTTACAACAACTGCAAATTTAAAAAAATGCAAAACACTGTGGGACACATAAGGGGTTTCATAGACTTCATATGTATATTACTGTTGCTTCACGTCTCAGAATGAACAATAGGACGGAGTCTCCGGGAGATAACAGGAGGACGCGAAATGTGACCTTTGTTATGCAAAGAAAGGACCTTGAGGGATTTCCTGACCACCAGTGACTTTAGGTGGGGGGGGGGGGGGGGGAGAAGACCTGGAAGAAGAAGTATTGTGTCTTGGGATTAAAAGACAATGCGACTCTGTGCTTTGATGTCCTAGGTATAAGAGGGACAGACATGGGGGGATGCTTCCTCTTTTTCTGTTTGGAGGATGTTGGAGACAAGTGAATAAATCTGATTTGAGAAATAAACTCAGCCTCATCTTTTCACGCTCTCTACACTGGTGACCTTAAGACGTATCATGAGCAGAAGAAATTCCCCCAAGCCGGACTCGCCAGGAACCAGCCAGGCGAACGCAGTTTCAGTCAAGCTACCAGATTTCTGGCAGGACAACCCATGTTCCTGGTTCCTCTTGGCCGAAGCTCAGTTCGCTCTCTGGGGAATAACGGCAGATGACACGAAATTCTACCACGTTATTGCCAAGCTCGACAACTGCACGGCTCGACATGTGCAGAGCCTGGTGCAGCGCCCACCGGCCGACGACAAATACGGCGGGTTGAAGGCTGCGCTCATCCAGCGCTTCACTCCCTCAGTCCAGGAGAGAGCGGAGAGACTCCTGGCCCTGAACGACTTGGGAGATAGCACACCCGTCGACCTGATGGAGGACATGCTGAGGCTGGGGGGCTCAGACGATGACGACTTCCTCTTCACCCACATTTTCCTGAGAACCCTACCGTCGGCCACAAGAGTGACCCTGGCCGGTTCACCGTTGTTGACCCAGCGGGACTTCCGCGCGCTGGCCCAGGAGGCACAGCGGATTCCGGGGGTGCGCACGTCGGTCAAAATGGTAGGAGAGAAATTCGTATGGCCGAGCCTGCGCAAGCAAGTTAAGGAGTGGGCAGCAACCTGCATGGCCTGCCAGCGAGCCAAAATACACAAACACACTAGAGCCCCCTTGGAGCCGTTTCACATCCCG
Source organism: Pholidichthys leucotaenia (assembly GCA_020510985.1). Lineage (NCBI taxonomy): Eukaryota > Metazoa > Chordata > Actinopteri > Cichliformes > Pholidichthyidae > Pholidichthys > Pholidichthys leucotaenia. Next base: position 118,633,588 of record CM035850.1, read on the forward strand.
GCTAAGAGGTTCGATCATGTGCGTGTCGACCTCGTAGGCCCCCTCCCGCCGTCACAGGGGTACACACACCTTCTGACAATGGTGGACCGCACCACGCGTTGGCCGGAAGTGGTCCCACTGGCATCAACCACAGCCGAAGAGGTGGCGCGCGCGTTTTTAACGGCTTGGGTAGCGCGTTTTGGAGTTCCGTCGGACATTACGTCCGACAGAGGTCCTCAATTCGTTTCCGAGTTCTGTTCAGTGATGGCCCGCAGCCTGGGGGTAACGATCCACCGCACTACCGCGTATAACCCGCAGGCTAATGGTTTATGCGAACGTTTCCATAGGTCATTGAAAGCAGCCCTCAGAGCGTCGCTTACGGATGCAAATTGGGTGGACAGGCTACCATGGGTTTTGTTGGGGTTGCGTTCTGCACCTAAAGAGGATTTAAAAGCCTCCCCAGTGGAATTAGTTTTTGCACAGCCACTCCGGCTGCCCGGGGAGTTTCTCCCAGATAATCCTGCGCCAGAGTGCTCCCCTGCTCAGCGGTTGCAGAGCGACACAGGATCGAGCACGCTTCCTGGCCCCGTTCATCACAATTTTCCGCACGTTTTTGTGCCTAAGGCTTTAAAAAATGCGGAGTTTGTTTTTGTCAGACATGATGCACATCACCCAACTTTGCGACCACCTTATGATGGACCGTTTAGAGTGCTGGAACCAGGAGATAAGCACTTTTTGCTAGATTTGGGGGGCAGAAAGGAAATGATTGGCATAAACAGGCTCAAACCCACTGTTGTGATGGCTGACGAAGCTGTGCAGTTGGCGAGGGCTCCTCAGCATGGCAGACCCCCTAGGGAGCTCCCACAGGGAGCTCCCACAGGGATTGACTAACAGTTCTCACCCCCAGGTAGCAGATCCACAGCAGGATGGCGCCGCGGGAGAGGTAAAGCCCGCTTACAGCAGGTTTGGAAGAAGATTGAAGCCCAAGCAGCATGTGGACTGATGTTGTGATTTTATCATGATATGCAGACTGTGTTATATTGTTCCATCTTAGACGTTTGGGGGGGGGGGTCATGTGGGACACATAAGGGGTTTCATAGACTTCATATGTATATTACTGTTGCTTCACGTCTCAGAATGAACAATAGGACGGAGTCTCCGGGAGATAACAGGAGGACGCGAAATGTGACCTTTGTTATGCAAAGAAAGGACCTTGAGGGATTTCCTGACCACCAGTGACTTTAGGTGGAGGGGAGAAGACATGGAAGAAGAAGTATTGTGTCTTGGGATTAAAAGACAATGTGACTCTGTGCTTTGATGTCCTAGGTATAAGAGGGACAGACATGGGGGGATGCTTCCTCTTTTTCTGTTTGGAGGATGTTGGAGACAAGTGAATAAATCTGATTTGAGAAATAAACTCAGCCTCATCTTTTCACGCTCTCCACAATACCTCATATTTATGAGAAAACCACACAAATATATGTGCATGAAGTCACAAATTACAGGAAAAACAATCAAATTAGTGATGTAAAAAAAGAAAAACACATTTTTAAAAAAAGTTCCAGATTTTACTTGAGTACAATTTTTGGATACTCTACCCACCTCTGTAGATCACACGAGACAGACAATGACTGATGGCGGAAATGTTAGTGTGGGTTTGGGCCAATCTAATAAAATGTAGTTCTCCTATCTGCCAGGAGGTGACAGGAGAGCTCCATGTGGGCAGATTTACATTACAGGTGAACTACCTGGCAACCAGCATACAGTTCTTCAGTAGTCCATTTTATAAGGTTTGCTGCAAATTTTGATGAGGTTTATTGATAACTTCTTACCAATCACACAATAACTCCATATTCTGATTTCATTATAACGGTCTTGACTGTTTTCAATGTGTCTTATCTTGAATTTTGGTGTCCAGCATTATCAGTACCAGTGCATGCCCGTAGAAAGCAAGTATTCCTGTCTGAAACAGATAGCCTAATTAGGCTTTGCAGGCCCAAATGTGGTCTTTTTGAAAGTGGAATACAGAGGTGTAGCCTATATGTAGGCAATCACACATGTTAGACTTTGACAAATATGAAAGCGACTGAAGTGAGATCTATTTGATTGTGTTAATATTAATTACAGAATAATTGAAAATGAATGGAACATCCGATATTAGCCACTGTTTAAGAACCGCTCGCTTATTTTTAATTTTTTTTGTTAGATCACTTATTTGTGTGATCTTTTATGAGTTATATTCATAATAGTGTATCTTGCACTTTAGGGAATGGGAGTTCAGTCACCATTATAATTTAGTTTAAATATGTAGTTTATAGTCTATCATCAATAAACTCATGCAGTACTATAACAGGACACGTTTACAAATATTTGAGACCCACTGTAGTGCATCCTTTTATATTTTAGCAATATTATAAGTACAAAACACCAAACATTATTATTATTATTATTATTATTATTATTATTTTGTATTTGTATCTTGTATACTTTATTGATCCCCAGAGGGAAATTCAGGGCACCCATGTATGGCACCGATCCTTTCACCTGTCTCAATCTCTCTCTCTCCCCCTTATCTGTCCCATCAACGCGTATCACCGTGTCAGGTGTTCCACCTTTCATCACTGACGAGCAGTTGGCGACGGAGCTCCGCAGATTTGGGAAGTTTGCGGGCCCGTTTAGAACTCTGACTTTGGGATGCAAGGAGACCAAGTTAAACCATGTGAAATCACTCAGGCAACAGGTGTTCATGTTTTTGGACTCGCCAACTGCGACTCTGGAAGTGTCCTTCCGGGTCAAACACGGGGACGGCTCCTATATGGTGTATGCGAGCTCAGGACAGATGAAGTGTTTTGAATGCGGAGACGTGGGCCATAAACGGTTCACTTGTCCGCACAGGCAGTGGGCTCTGATGGGGCCGCGGCTGGTACCGGCGGCGCGCCCTCCGCTCACGCTGCTGCTGCAGACGGCGTGGCGGGGACTTCCGTCGCAGCTGAGGCTGCCAGCGTGGCTTCCGCTCCCGCCGCTACTACGGATGACGTTGCGGGGCCTTCTGCCGGTCCTGCTCTGGAGCCTGCCGCTGTGTCTGTGGACAGCCCAGCTGTGGCGCCCGCAGCCCAGCTTACGGCTGGGAGCGTCGCTGCTGATGGTGCCCAAACTGTCACTGATGGTGCGTCAGAATCTCGCTGTATGACATCAGCGGCTGTGCTTCCGGAGGCTGCTACTGTTTCAGAACAGGAGACGGAGCAGCGACAGTCAGCTGCTGTGGGTGGCGTCCAAGAAAATGTGGCCCATGATGAATCCACTGGCCCAGATGAACCAAACAGTCAGCTGAGTTGTGCTGACAAGGAAATGGAATCTGATCCCGACACTGTGTCTAATACTGAGTCTATTGAGGCAAAATGCAGTACAAACACGAGTTTGTATTCACTGGAAGAATTTTCCTAGTATTTTCCTAGTTGTATGCCGGAGGGGACCATTGTGTATGTCTATTGCATCTTTTGCATTCAAAACTATTAGGTCGTTACGTCTTTTTGCTATCTCTGCGAGCAGCCCTGCTTAGGTTGTACAGTCTGACAGCCATTGGTAGGAAGGACCTGCGAAACCTCTCAGTTGTGCACCTGGGATGATGTAGTCTGCTGCTAAATGAGCTCCTCAGTGCATTCAGTATGTCCTGCATAGGGTGGAACTTGGACTCCAGCAGAGATGACAGTTTAGCCACCGTCCTTCTCTCTCCTATCTCCTCCACCGGGTCAAGGCGCTGCCCCAGGACAGAGCAAGCTTTCTTGATCAGTTTGTTCAGTCTCTTCCTATCGGCTGCGGTAATGCCACTGCCCCAGTAGACCACTCCAAAAGTGATGGCTGATGCCACCACCGTGTCATAGAATGTCTTCAGCAGCACCCCATGTACACCAAAAGACCTGAGTCTCCTCAGTAGGAACAGCCTGCGCTGTCCCTTCTTGTAGAGTGCGTCAGTATTGTGTGACCAGTCTAGTTTATTGTTCAGATGAACACCCAGGTACTTGTAGGATGTCACCATCTCGATGTCTGTTCCCTGTATATTTACTGGTGCTGTGAGGGGTTGTCCATGCCTGCGGCAGTCCACCACCAGCTCCTTAGTTTTCCTTGCGTTAATTGTTGCAGTCACTGCGGCCGCCTTTGTTCTTATACAGCGTGACTATGTTGGCATCTCTCATATCTTGGGGAATGTGACCTTGCTCCCAGCAAAGGTAGAGGAGATCATATAGTGGTTGTAAGATGGCTGTTTTCCCATGTTTCAGAACTTCTGGGGGGATACCGTCTTTCCCTGGAGTCTTGCCACAGGCAAGATAGTCTATGGCTTTGCTGAGCTCTTCCAGCGTGGGCATTTTGTCAAGCTCTTCCATGACTGGTAGGCCAGGCAAGGTGCCAAGGGCAACGTCTGTCACGATGTTCTGGGTCGAGTACAATTCAAGATAATGCTCGACCCAATGCTGAAGTTGCTTGCTCTTGCCAGTGATGGCTTCGCCTGTCTTGGCTTTGAGCGGTGTTGTTTTGATGCTCGTGGGGCCGATAGCTGTTTTGATGCCCTCATACATTCCTTTGGCATATCCGCAATCAGCAGCTACCTGGATGTTGGTGCACAGGTTCTGCCAGTACTCACTGGTGCAACGGCGGGCAATCTGCTGTGCCTTGCTCCTTGCTGCTCAAAGGGCGTCGTGTGTGCCAGGGCAAGGGTTCTGCTTGTGAGCCAGCAGTGCTTCTCTTTTGGCCTCTGTGACTGGCTGTATTTCATCCCAGTGAGCCTCAGACCAGTCAGCATTCTTGTGTTCTTTCTTTCCGAATGCGGTCATGGCTGAGTCATAGATGGCGTCGCGAAGGTGGTTCCATTTGGCATCCACGTTGCCTGGGATATCGGACTGGAGGTGAGCTTCAAGTTTCCTCTGAAAGCTGTCAGCAAAGGTCTGAGCTTGATCGGATCAGAAATTCCGCAGGTGTTGATGCGGGGGAGACCCTTAGTCTTGGCATTGTGGATCTTCCTTGGCTTCAGTCTGACCTTACTGGCAACGAGGGAATGATCTGTATCACAATCAGTGCTGTGATAGTTTCTTGTGTGAAGAACACTGCTGAGGTCCACTCTTCTGGTGATGACAAGATCTAGCTGGTGCCAGTGACGGGACCGGGGGTGTCTCCAAGACACTTTCCACAGCTCTTTACACTTGAAGTAGGAGTTTGTAATGCAGAGGCCGTGATGACAACAGAATTCCAACAGCCTCTGTCCGCTCTCGTTCATCCTGCCTATGCCAAAGTGGCCAAGACAGGATGGCCACACTTGCCAGTCTGCTCCGATGCGAGCGTTGAAGTCGCCTAGCAAAAATAAACCTTCAGAGCAGGGGATTCTAGATGGCACTTCCTCTAGAGCCTCGTAGAACTGATCTTTGGCTTCTGGAGTGGACGTGAGGGTCGGGGCATACACAGAAAGAATGTTCACAAAGGCCGACGATGTCTTCATGCGGAGGGCGAGGATTCTTTCAGACCCTCCTGTAGGGGTTTCTGTGGTGGCGATCAGCAAGTTCCTCACTGCAAAACCTACACCATGCTGCCTGGACTCATCCTGGGATAGGCCCTGCCAATAAAAGGTGTAGTCTGAATCTCTAAGAGAGCCACTGTCAGCCAGGCAGGTTTCCTGAAGGCAGGCAACATCGATGTTAAGTCGTGCCAGTTCCTTATTGATCATGGTGGTCTTGCGAGAGCCATCCATTTGTTGGAGATCAACGGTAAGTCCGGGCCACATGGTGTGAAAGTTCCAGCTTGCAAATCGAAGAGCTGGAGTCTTTGTATGTTTCTCCTTTTGACTGCCTGGTGCAGATTGACGCTTGCTTGTCGGGAGAGACCCCTAAGCTCTACGCACCCAGTAGAGCAGGCAAGCCATGGCGGGGGCGGCACCTTACTGGCTGGGGGCTGCCCAGCTTGAGGCGGGCGGTAGCTGCCCAATGAAGCTGCGAAAGCTTCTCCCACCATCGGACAAGACCCCTGGCACTCCTCCCTACGCCAATCAGTTGGAGCTTATAACTGGTAACTGCCTTGTCCTGTGTTGTGCCGGAATCTTGTGACGCTGCTGGAGTGGCCTCTCCAGTTTGCGCTAAAAAGCCTGGGCGGGGTAGTATGGAGACACTGGGCTGCCCATACGTCAGTGTCACCCTCTCGGTGTCACTGGCTGAGTCCAAAGGAAAGGATGATCCAATACAGTTTGGGACCAGTTCCACTGCAGGAGTTGCCGGAAGTAGTGCTGAGCATCTGCCAACTGCCTTTGGGCTCCACTCTGGATTTATCCTCGAAGTTTACTCCCGAAGTCTTTTCTGTAAGCGGGTATAGCCACAAGGCAGCAGAGGTTTGGAATCAGAGTTTACCTTCTCCTAGGTAGTTTGCCGGCCAAGGCTAACGGGCACCACCTGCCTGGATTTGAAATCAGAGTGGTCCTTCTCCTAGGTGGACTGACACCCAAGTCTGACGAGCCCCACCTACCCAGAGCAACCTGGTTATAGCGCCAGAGACTCGCTGACACCCTCTGTCATTTAGTGAAACAGGGTCGGCACGAGAAGCCAGGCAGTAGGATTTGGTTAGGAGAGGCTATTGGAGAGACGCTGTGCTATGAGTGGGGTATTTCAATGGAAATGTACGTGCTCATTTCTGCATTCCACCCCAGCACGTCCTAACCCATTTAGACACCCCATATACAGTATATATATATACATATATATATATATATATATATATATATATATATGTGTGTGTGTGTGTGTATAGATAGATAGATAGATAGATAGATAGATAGATAGATAGATAGATAGGTAGTGGTGTGAAAAAGTGTTTGCCCCCTTTCTGATTTCTCATGTTTTTGTGTATTTGTCACACTTAAATGTTTCAGATCATCAAACAAATTTAAATATTAAAGGTAACACAAGTAAACACAAAATGCAGTTTTTAAATGAAGGTGTTTATTATTAAGGGTATAAAAAAAAATGTCCATACCTACATGGCCCTGTGTGAAAACATGATTCCCCCCCCCACACACACACACATTAAAACATAAACTAACTGTGGTTTATCACATCTTTGGAAAGCTGAGTTCAATTTCTCTAGCCACACCAACGCCTGATTACTGCCACACCTGTTCTCAACCAAGAAATCACTTAAATAGGACCTGCCTGACAAAGTGAAGTAGATCAAAAGATCCTCAAAAGGTAGACATCATGCTACAATCCAAAGAAATTCAGGAACAAATGCGAAGCAAAGTAATTGAGATCTATCAGTCTGGAAAAGGTTATAAAGCCATTTCTAAAGCTTTGGGACTCCAGTGAACTACAGTGATAGCCATTATCCACAAACGGCGAAAACATGGAAAGGTGGTGAACCTTCCCAGGAGTGGCCGGCCAACCAGAATTACCCCAAGAGCACAACAACGACTCATCCAAGTGGTCACAAAAGACCTCACAACAACATCCAAAGAACTGCACGCCTCACTTGCCTCAGTTAAGGTCAGTGTTCATGACTCCACCATAAGAAAAAGACTGGGCAAAAATGGCCTGCATGGCAGAGTTCCAAGACGAAAATCACTGCTGAGCAAAAAGAACATAAAGACTCATCTCAGTTTTGCCAGAAAACATCTTGATGATCCCCAAGACTTTTTGGAAGATACTCTGTGGACTGACAAGACAAAAGTTGAACTTTTTGGAAGGTGTGTGTCCCATTACATCTGGTGTAAAAGTAACATAGCATTTCAGAAAAGGAACATCATACCAACAGTAAAATATGGTGGTGGTAGTGTGATGGGCTGAAGCTGTTTTGCTGCTTCAGGACCTGGAAGACTTGCTGTGGTAAATGGAGCCATGAATTCTGCTGTCTACCAAAAAATCCTGAAGGAGAATGTCCGGCTATCTGTTCGTGACCTCAAACTGAAGCACACTTGGGTTCTGCAGCAGTACAGTGATCCAAAACACACCAACAAGTCCACCTCTGAATGGCTTAAGAAAACCAAAATGAAGACTTTAGAGTGGCCTAGTCAAAGTCCTGACCTGAATCTAAGATGCTGTGGCATGACCTTAAAAAGGTGGTTCATGCTCGAAAACCCTCTAATGTGGCTGAATTACAACAATTCTGCAAAGATGAGTGGCCAAAATTCCTCCACAGCGCTGTTAAAGACTCATTGCCAGTTATTGCAAACACTTGATTGCAGTTGTTGCTGCTAAGGGTGGCCCAACCAGTTATTAGATTTGGGGGCAATCACTTTTTCACACAGGGCCATGTAGGTTTGGATTTTTTCCCCTTAATAATAAACACCTTCATTTAAAAACTGCATTTTGTGTTTACTTGTGTTATCTTTGTCTAATATTTAAATTTGTTTGATGATCTGAAACATTTAAGTGTGACAAACATACAAAAAAATGAGAAATCAGGAAGGAGGCAAACACTTTTTCACACCACTGCGTACGCACACACACCTATATATGTATATTCGTCTGCACACACGGAGGGTGGTAGACAGGGTTATTAGGAATAGATTCTCACTCCAGCTACTGTAGGTTTATCTGACTCTGTAGACTGTTTTAAAAAGCAGCTAAAAACATTTTTGTTTAAGGAGGCTTTCCATTGAATTTCAATTCAACTGCTTTTTAATGGCAAGTCTTGATATTTTTACATTATTTTAACCTTGTGTTTTAACTTGTTTTTGTATTTTAAGATTATTTTTATCGATCAAATTCCTTCTATTCTATTTTATTGTAGAGCGCTTTGTGACTATATGTCTCTGAAAAGCACTTCATTAATAACATTACGTACTTTTTCTCCAGCGCTGCTCAAATGCTGCTGGGCTTTTAGCTTAGCTGTTGCTAACGCTGCTCCGAGACATGTGCTGGCCCGTTGGGGCTTTTATGGGCAGCACTTCATACCTGTTGTGTATCATGTTAAGATTTTTCTTTCCATCTTTGTTATAAAATCCATAAAAGGCCCGACATTTGAGCTAACTATGAGCTAACTTTTTTTTTTTTTTTTAACTTTGAGCTTCCTAACTTAAAGCTGGCTGCAAATCTCATGAGACAAACTATGGCTTCACTTGACAGGGAGCTTGCTTTGTGCCATCTAGTGGACTGAAAACGCAATTAGTTGAATACCCAAGAGAGTATGCAACATTTATATGAATATGTATAATTAATAAAAGATTGATTCATGCATTTTGGGATTGGTGTATTGTCATTAATGTCAAGTATTGCACTCCATCACTGACTCATCTTTTGTCCCACCCCTAGTATTGACTGTGATTGACTGTGACATCTTCACTGGCCATAGATATTTATGTAGACACACTAGATAGTCAAATTCTATATACATAGCTTACTTATATGATTACAATAAATACACTGAGCAATTATTTGTGTACCCTGTTATCACAATGCTGAAGGTGCTGTCAGCCATTGTAATTACCTACAGAATATGGCACCTCTATTTCCCATTAAAATGTTAGCCATGTCCTCTTATCTAGTGTTTATATCTATGTTACCAACCACCAGAGTCTCATCATTCAGCTGCTGCTCAGATGTAAGTATTATGATTGTTTTGGACCCTTAAGATTTTGTTAAAGTATTATATTCATCAATATTTTTTTTTGACTAACACAAAGACTAACTCTGCACCTTTCTAAACATGTTTTTGATGTACTGTTTTTTTTAAATATTTGTTTTCATGAAACCACTGTCCTATTCAGTTTTAAGAGGAAAAAAAAATATGTGATACTGATGTTGACATGGCAGTTTATACATATACTGTATGTATATCAGCTGTTTTACCTTCATTTTAAGGCTTTAAACATGTTTTGTGACGGCATACAGGTTTTAAATTGCTTTAAGTATCTCTTGCTATAGTCGAGGTTGCAGATGTCTGCCCTAAGCACAGTACTGTGGCTTCTTGTTATTACTCTGAATCAAAAATAATTTTAGTCTCTTCTGTTTTTCAAGATTCAAAGATTTTATTTGTCAGTACTACTACATGTAGAGGACATACAGCAGAGTTGAAATGCCGTTTCTCTCTCTCTTCAGTGGTTTGCACAATACAAAAAAGAAAAAGGAGTAAGGCTGGAAAAACACCACCAACAGTCTATGTACAGTAATGCTACCCGTAGTGCAAATGGCAACAAAAGATAGACCCAGACCTCCCATAGTGCAAATAGAGATAAACGATTAACGATGATGAAACCCAGCAATCCTATATACAGAAAACTAGAGATGTAATACCCATTGTTGCAGTTCAATGTGGTAGTGTAGGTGCAGATAGTAACAGATAAGACTGCACTTGATCAGTATTGCAATGACAGACAGACAGCAGCAGATATGGCATTTGTGTAAATGGTTGCAGTTAAAGTGCAGAGACATACAGCAGCCAATGTATTACTGTTGGTGTCCCAGTCTTTCTGTGCCAAATGAGTAGTGCCAAATGGTAGTTATTGTGCGGGTGAATTCATTACCGTCGGGGGTGGGGGGGTGGAGGTGGACAGAGTTGAGGGTCCTGATGGCTTGATGAACGAAGCTGTTTAATAGTCTTGTAGAGTGAGCCCGGAGGCTCCGGTACCTTTTCTCCGAGGGCAGGGGGCTGAAGAGGGAGTGTGAGGGGTGGGAGGTGTCACCTGCGATGGTGATGGCTCTGCGGGTGAGGCGGGTAAGGAAGATGTCTGGGGGTGGGGGGAAGAGGGGCACCGATGATCTTGCTGGCTGCTTTCACTGTGCATTGTAGTGTCTTCCGGTATGAGGCGGTGCAGCTTCCATACCACACCGTGATGCAGCTGGTGAGGATGCTCTCAGTGGTGTCCCAGTAGAAAGACCACATGATGGGGGGGGGGGGGGACTCGTGCTCTCCTCAGTTTGTGGAGGAAATGGAGAAGTTTGAGCCTTCTTGGCCAGTGATGTGGTGTTGTTGGACCAGGAGAGGTCCTCGGAGATGTGCACCCCCAGGAACTTGGTGCTGCTCACCCTCTCCACAGCTGCACCATTGATGATCAGAGGGGGGTGCTGTGTGTGACCCCTCCTGAAGTCGACCACAATCTCTTTGATTTTTCCCACATTCAGGAAGAGGTTATTGTCTTTACACCACTGGACCAGTTGGCTCACCTCATTTCTGTAGTTGGCCTTCTTGTTGTTGGTTATGAGGCCCACCACCATTGTGTTATCCGCAAACTTGATGATGTGGTTGGTGTTGTAGGCTGGTATGCAGTCATGAGTCAGCAGGGTGAAGAGCAGTGGGATGAGCACGCACCCTTGTGGGGCCTCTGTGCTCAGTGTGATGGTCTGGGAGGTATTGCTGCCAACCCGCACGTTCTGTGGCCTCCCTGTGAGAAAGTCCAGCACCCAGTTACAGAGAGAGGTTTTGAGTCCCAAGTGTCTGAGCTTTTGTATCAGGTGCTGGGGGATGATTGTGTTGCATGCTGAACTGAAGTCCAAGAACAGCATTTGCACATAGGAGTTCTTTGAGTCCAGGTGGGTGAGGGCTGGATGGAGAGCAGCAGTGATGGCATCTTTTGTGGATCGTGGGAGGGAGGCAGGATGGACTTGATGTTCCGCATGACCAGCCACTTGAAGCACTTCATTATAATATTATATTTTTTTGTATTTTTAGTAGATTTTAGTTCTTTTGTACTGTTAAACATGTTTATATATCAACCCATACGGAGTGGCCCACCAGCACTGCATAACAGATACATTAGGTGAGTCCAGATGAATTATAAGAAAAGAAAAAAAGTTCATGGCATTTTTTGAGAAGGGGGCTGTAGTGACAAGCACCCCTTCCTTCTCGCACCTCAATATTTTTTTTTTTTATCCTGAACGTACCTGATTCCTCTGTGATGTCACTGGTGAGGGAGCTTCCTCCAGTAGAGCTCCTCTGTTTGCTCTCCTTGAAGAGTTTTCTCCTTTTAGCCCAGTGGTCGGAGCCGCTACTGTCTGGGTCCTTTTGAACCACGGGCTTCAGGTGCTCCTTGGTCTCTGAGAAAGCTAGAAACAGTCATGAAAAGTCACAAAAGTAGAGTTATACGAGAGTAATTCTAGTAATAGTAAATTTTTGAAGCATTCCACAAGCATTACTTAAACTTACATCTGGACATGATGTGTTTTTCAGCCTTGTCAGTTTTTCTAATCACCTCTTTTGTGTGGACTGTAGGACATTTGTTAGGACTCATCACTGTGACTGAAGGGTTGTTTGAATCTTCTCCAGCAGTTCTTCCTGCACCCATTTGGAAATCATTTGTGCCTTCAGTCCTCAGTGGCAGAGGAGGGCTGGTAATTGATGTCTTTTCAAAATTAGTTTGAAGTTTACTCTCCTCAATAACTGCATTTGAGTTTAATGATTTCACATCTGGATCCTGTGAAGGGGACACACGGGGCTCTTCTAAACCTACTGTAAGGTGTTTTTCTGTACTGGTACCGGGGGACCATCTTGAGTCCAATTGCAGGAATCTTTGCTCAAGAGCACTAGCAGTTACTGAGGATTTAGTATCTTCACGTAAAACTGAGACATCCTCATTCTGGCTTGCATTTTTGGTCTTATGAAACTGAAATATTGTGTCTGGATGACTCTGAGACATATGCTCCTCTGATCCGCTGCAGGATGGAGGGATGACTTGAATAGCAAGGGCTCTTCGATTTAGCTCCGGGCTGTGATATTCAGTTTCCCCCATCTCTTGGTCAAATCCACTGTCTGCTACTTCGCTTTGATCCACATACTCATAATCATCAGTGTCTGCGCTTTCCGTGTGCCTGCAAATGCTCTGTCTCACCATAGCATCCTGTTGCGCTTTGCACTTCTGTCTTCCACCGACAGTACTCATCTCATCGGGATTATCATCGGAGCTGCTCACATATGATGCACTGAGCAGTGGCTGGGTTCCGACAGGACGATCTGGATATTCTGGGGCAGGTTTGGAAGGCTCTTCGGCTTGTGAAGAGTCATTGTTTCCTATTCCAAAGGCAAAAAACACATCGTCACCTTGGGGGATCATGCCTAGCCTTTCAGTCTGGAAAGGCAGTGAGCACATGACCAAAGAGGAAAAGGATTCTCTGTAGGGAAGCTGAAGGTCCTCCGGCATCAACCCCAGACTCTGTGATGTCCCAGGAAACGTCTGACGTCTCTTCTTCGGCAATGAACTTTTCCTGTGTTGAACAGTGGCAATGCTGTTGTTTCTAATCCAGGACTGTCTCTTCTGGCAGCTGATGAAGTCTTTGGTGAAGCTGGATCTGTTGGTTGAGAAGGACGACCTGATGAACATTGGCTCGTAGTTGTCAGATTCTGATAATTGGTCAAATGAAGGCAGCAGATCTGCTCTTCCATCTGCCTGTGCAGTAAAGAGACATGAGTCTTCTGTGGAGGTCAGGTGTAATTCCTGTTGATGTTTGTAGGCAGTGCTGGAGGCATCAATCCTGCAGGAAGCCAGGTCATGTGTCAGGTCCTCTAAGGTGTTACATATGCTGTCTGAAAACTCCTGTGGTCGAGGAATGTCCCAGAAATGGTCATTACTGAGGCTTCTGTGGAAACCTTTCACCTGATGTTGGATATTGAACTGTGGTGTGGGGCTTAATAGATGATTAGCCTGTGTAAAGTCTGCTGTTATTTTCTGTCTGTGGTTACTGCAGCACAGACAGAAGTTTGGGTTGTCCCATCTGTCTGTTGAGTAGATAGATTTTCTGTGTGACTCTGTTTGTTCACTGGGGGTAAATACATAGTTTGCATTGGAGTTTTCTTTGTGATTTTTCCTGTCTTGCGAAGATCCATAGTTTGGCATCCACATATTCTCACATTTGCTCTTAAAGCACATGTCAGTACTGAGCCAGCTTTCATTCAAAACAACTAATGTGGTACTGGTGCCGGATGAGTTCAGCCGAAGATTCACTTGTGATCCTGTGCAGCTGATTTGCAGAATGTTGGTAATGGGCGTTGGTGACAGTGCAAGACTTTCAGACAAGGGTTCAAGTGATTGCTGAAACAGGATTTTTGGGGGTGAATCCTCTATGTCACTGACAGACACCGACGTTACTATCTTCACTCCTTTCTTTTCATCCTTGGTTGTTTTGCTGTAAATATTCTTTTGGTGTAGTAATGGACTCATGTGATAATCCTGTTTAAATCTTTTTTCCTTGGGTGAAGAGTCTTTGTATTTTTCTTCATCTTCAGATGTTGATGGAGTGTTTTCCTTTCGAAGAGAGTCCACTTCACCCTTTTCAACAATATCATCTTTGTAACAAACACTGTTGCTTTTGTTCTGCTTTTGAAAGATGTATGGAGAGGCACTCACTGAAAGTAAAACAAAAATTATTGCAGTTAATGATTACAATCAAGTGTGGTAAAGGGGTCACTGACTGAACCTTTTCCACGTTTCCCAATTTTCTTTAATTATGTAATTATTGTAACTTCTTTTTGAATCATCTTTTGCAGCCTTCCTCAGAATGACCTGTTTCAGTTCATGTTTCTTTATGTGTGTGAGAACTGCTGTTACCCCCACCCCCACCCCCATCACGAATGCTGTGTTTTGTACTCCCCTCAGCTGGCTCCTTTCAATGTGGAGGAGCAGCAGTTCTACTCTGAGCCTTTCCCGGATGACTGAGCTCCTCACCCTATCTCTGAGGGTGAGTCCAGCAATCCTGCAGAGGAAGCTCATTTCAGCCACTTGTATCTGCGATCTCATTCTTTTGGTCTTTACTCAAAGCTCATGACCATAGGTGAGGGTAGGAATATAGATTGAGCGGTAAATCAACAGCTTTGCTTTATAGCTCAGCTCCTTCTTTACCACAACAGACCGGTACAGTGTCTGTATCACTGCAGAGGCTGCTTTGATCCATCTGTCAATTTTTCGCTCCATTCTCCCCTCACTTGTGAATGAGACCCCAAGATACTTAAACTCCTCCACTTGGGGCAGGACGTTGTCCCCAACTCGGAGAGGACAATCCACCTTTTTCCGGCTGAGGACCATGGACTCGGACTTGGAGGTGTGTAACGGATGCCAACTAGTACTGTTTGGCGTAGAACGTTAGTAAACCTCCCTCCCAAAGCCTCATACAGTATTGGTAGCGCTGAGCTATCGGTCGGACCTTTAGCTCAGCGCGATCGTGCTGTGTCTCCCATGCTCGAACTGTGTAGTTGACTGAGAGGTCGCGGGTTCGTGTCCCGTGTGGGGCGAACTGCGCAGGATGATCTCTGTCACACTGGTGCCGTGACCCGGATGGGAGTGAGGTTTAGGGGGGAGAGTGTAACGGATGCCAACTAGTACTGTTTGGCGTAGAACGTTAGTAAACCTCCCTCCCAAAGCCTCATACAGTATCGGTAGCGCTGAGCTATCGGTCGGACCTTTAGCTCAGCGCGATCGTGCTGTGTCTCCCATGCTCGAACTGTGTAGTTGACTGAGAGGTCGCGGGTTCGTGTCCCGTGTGGGGCGAACTGCGCAGGATGATCTCTGTCACAGGTGCTGATTCTCATCCCAGCCAATTCACATTCAGTAGCAAACCGTCCCAGAAAGGCCTGTGGGTCATTACGTTACCTGTGTTATCTTTGTCTAATATTTTAAATTGTTTGATGATCTGAAACATTTGTGTGACAAACATACAAAAAAATGAGAAATCAGGAAGGGGGCAAACACTTTTTCACACTACTTTGTGTGTGTGTGTGTGTGTGTGTGTGTGTGTGTGTGTGTGTGTGTGTACATAGAAATGATTTGCTAAAGTTATAGCGCCCCTACTGTTCACAGGAAGTACTGCGCCAAACGGTTTATTTTATTATTCATGCAGTGCTTGCCGTGACAACGGAAAATTTTCCGAGCCAGCTAAGTATGGCGGGCGCCAGGTTCCATGAGTGCGCGGGGGGCAGTGCTGTGAAAAAGTGTTTGCCTCCTTCGTAATATCTCATTTTTTTATATGTTTGTCACACTTAAATGTTTCAGATCATCAAACAAATTTAAATGTTAGACAAAGATAACACAAGTAAACACAAAATGCAGTTTTTAAATGAAGGTGTTTATTATTAAGGGTTAAAAAAATCCAAACGTACATGACCCTGTGTGAAAAAGTGATTGTCCCACTGTTAAAACATGAATTAACTGTGGTTTATCACATCTTTGGAACGATGAGTTCACTTTCTCTAGCCACACCCAGGCCTGATTACTGACACACCTGTTCTCAATCAAGAAATCACTTAAATAGGACCTGCCTGACAAAGTGAAGTAGACCAAAAGATCTTCAAAAGCTAGACATCATGCTGCAATCCAAAGAAATTCAGGAACAAATGAGAAACAAAGTAACTGAGATCTATCAGTCTGGAAAAGGTTAAAAAGCCATTTCTAAAGCTCTGGGACTCCAGCGAACCACAAATGATGAAAACATGGAACAGTGGTGAACCTTCCCAGGAGTGGCCGGCCGACCAAGATTACCCCAAGAGTGCAGCAATGACTCATCCAAGAGGTCACAAAAGACCCCACAACAACATGGTAAAAATGGCCTGCATGGCAGAGTTCCAAGACAAAAACCACTGCTGAGCAAAAAGAACATAAAGACTCCTCTCAGTTTTGCCAGAAAACATCTTGATGATCCCCAAGACTTTGGGGAAGATACTCTGTGGACTGACGAGACAAAAGTTGAACTTTTTGGAAGGTGTGTGTTGTGGTGACACTAGACACAGCGGGTGGACATCCTCTCACACCCAGAAGCAGTGAAGAGGGGCAGAACAATGGACTGAAGGGGGTAGCCCCCCAAGGAGTAACTAGACAGACAATGAGGTGCCTTCGCCCCTGCTGCTCCAAGCCACAGCATGAAGGGCAGGGGGATGAATGTATTGTCATGAATGTAACAAGTGTTATGTTAATGTGTCACACATTCTCTTTGTACACACACAAGCATAATGCACCAGCCCAGCTCTCTATGCGTACCATTAAAGCTATATAAGCAGAATGCAGAGACAGTTGGGAGACTCTTCTACCAGACACTCGGCCCCAGTGGGCCACACTGGGGTCCACAGGCTGTATGTGTGTTAGAGGGTCAATAAGGAATCTGTGTCGACCTACGCTTGTGCCTCGCATTCACATCCTTCCCTTTCACCCTCTACATTGGTGACCCTGACGTGAAATGGACTATCTCTCCCTTTCACAGTGCTGTGGACTCCTTTTTCTCCACATTGGTGACCTGACGAGAGAGAATGACCATCTACTCCCTCTCATCGCGCCGTGGACTCCGGAGTACGAGAGAGCGCCTGGATCCTCTTCATCCACACTGGAGCATGCGCACCCGTTCCTCTCTCCATGATGGTGACCTCAAGGGCTGGACGGAGAGCGCGGCGTGGGGACCGAGATGCACGTGGATCAGCGAGACGAGCACCACACAGAAACAGCCTGAATGGGGAAAATCGGCACTGTCTGCGTTGATTCCCACCAAGCCCCGACCCTGACTCCACCTCCAGACAGCAGAGTTCCAGCGCACAGAAGCCCCGCGCGCACACCGCAGGATTACGAGGACAGCGCAACTTCCAGCTGTGTGGTCAGTGCGCCAGGCGTGCGCCACGCACCAGGGGCAAACCGGCTCCGCAGACTTATACATTGTCCTCCGCCGCTGCACATGCCTGAGGAACACGGCCGATCGCCATTCTTGGAACCTTTAGGGCTGCCCTCGCACCTAAAGCAGACGTGCAGCCTCGCACACAGGACATGTGTTTGTTTCTCAGCCGCTGCGCACAACGGGAATTTAACCGATTGCTTTCCCCGATGCCTTTAGGGCTGCTCTCACACCTAAAGCAAGATCGCCACATTCCCTGACACAGCTTTAATTTTTTTTTTTCACAGACACTACACATCCTTAGGGAATTGGGCTGATCGCCTTCCCCAGATCCTCGCTGGACTGGGCCTGCACAAGGAGGAGTCAGAGATTTCAATTTTTTTTTTCCACAGCCGCTGCGGATCACCGTAAGGTTTTCCGGGAAAGTCCCTCACCCAAGGCTGATTTGCATGCAATTTTGCACTGCCCAGACACTTTTGATGTCCCGGGCCAGCACTCCATTGCTTTCCACCCACCTCCCCCTCATCCTCCACATTGTTATGCCCACACCTCTGTCCCAAAAGCCTGCCGATAGCCAGCTTTGTTCCATTACACACGACACGCACTGGACCCTCTGCACCCATGAACCACAGCTGTCACGTGTTGGAAGTTGGAGCGGAGCAGACAGTGTTTTTCACCCCTCCCCGTTTTCCCCCACGGACTTACATGCCCTCCAACACTCCTCACCAGCAGGACAGTTCAACCGGAGAGACAGCCCCCTGCTGCAGCCTCCATGGGCATTGACTTGAGCCCAAACGACGGGGGGGGGGGGGGGGTCATGGCCCCTTCTGGGTGTTCGGGGGGGGGAGCTGTGTGGTCACACTAGACACAGCGGGTTGGACATCCTCACACACCCAGAAGCAGTGAAGAGGGGCAGAACAATGGACTGAAAGGGGTAGCCCCCCAAGGAGTAACTAGACAGACA
This sequence comes from Pholidichthys leucotaenia, assembly GCA_020510985.1. Taxonomy (NCBI): domain Eukaryota; kingdom Metazoa; phylum Chordata; class Actinopteri; order Cichliformes; family Pholidichthyidae; genus Pholidichthys; species Pholidichthys leucotaenia. The sequence continues at coordinate 118,652,074 of CM035850.1, forward strand.
ATGAGGCGCCTTCGCCCCTGCTGCTCCAAGCCACAGCATGAAGGGCAGGGGGGGTGAATGTATTGTCATGAATGTAGCAAGTGTTATGTTAATGTGTCACACATTCTCTTTGTACACACACAAGAATAATGCATCATCCCAGCTCTCTATGCATACCATTAAAGCTATATAAGCAGAATGTAGAGACAGTTGGGAGGCTCTTCTACCAGACACTCGGCCCCAGCGGGCCATGCTGGGGTCCACAGGCTGTATATATGTTAGAGGGTCAATAAGGAATCTGTGTCGACCTACGCTCGTGCCTCTCCTCCACATCCTTCCCTTTCACCCTCTACAGTGTCCCATTACATCCTGTGTAAAAGTAACACAGCATTTCAGAAAAGGAACATCATACCAACAGTAAAATATGGTGGTGGTAGTGTGATGGTCTGGGGCTGTTTTGCTGCTACAGGACCTGGAAGAGTTGCTGTGGTAAATGGAACCATGAATTCTGCTGTCTACCAAAAAATCCTGGAGGAGAATGTCCGGCCATCTGTTCGTGACCTCAAACTGAAGTGTACCAGGGTTCTGCAGCAGGACAATGATCCAAAACACACCAGCAAGTCCACCTCTGAATGGCTTAAGATAAACAAAATGAAGACTTTGGAGTGGCCAGGTCAAAGACCTGGCCTGAATCTGATTGAGATGCTGTGGCATGACCTTAACAAGGCGGTTCATGCTCGAAAACCCTCCACTGTGGCTGAATTACAATAATTCTGCAAAGATGAGTGGGCCAAAATTCCTCCACAGCGCTGTAAAAGACTCATTGCCAGTTATCGCAAATGCTTGATTGCAGTTGTTGCTGCTAAGGGTGGCCCAACCAGTCATTAGATTTAGGGGGCAATCACTTTTTCACACAGGGCCATGTAGGTTTGGATTTTTTTCCCCTTAATAATAAACACTTTCATTCAAAAACTGTATTTTGTGTTTACTTGTGTTATCTTTGTCTAATACTTAAATTTGTTTGATCTGAAACATTTAAGAGTGACAAACATACAAAATAATGAGAAATCAGGAAGGGGGTAAACACTTTTTCACACCACTGTATGTATGTATGTATGTATGTATATATGTGTGTGTATTTATATGTATATATGTGTGTATGTGTGTGTGTGTATTTATATGTATATATATGTGTATATGTATAGATGTTCTCATGATGAATGTCATTGGGTCATTTTCCTATGACAGACCATAAAATGTTCATTGAGATATTTCTCGTGTTTGTACAGCTCTGGCCTAAAAGTACTTCAAGTAGTGGATTTAGTTCGCACCTAATAAGCAGTTTGATAATTGGTCACTATTTTAGATTGAATGAAATGATTATTGGTTGTTTTCAAGAGTAAACAGAATAAAATGACAGGTCAACTAACTCCATGAACAGCTCCGTGGTTGTGCCCACATGGTTTACCATTCCTATTAATCCAACTGTTACAAAGCTATCACGTTAGTTCTCAGCCGGACTGAAGACGTGCATGCCCTTGCATCCAGCAGGCAGGTGTGGGAAAATGTGACTCAACTAAGCTGAAGATTAACCTCTCTCCACCTAAAGCTTCGACTCACGTTTGCTGCTGCTGGAGCTCTTCCTCCTCCTGTTGCTGTTTCTCCTCCTCCCCCTCTTGCTCATTCTTAAATCCACCACAGTCTTCACATTTACTGCAAAATAAGACAAAATATGAAATTAATCTTTATGTTTAACATGTGCCCTCAACCGTCTGAATGAAATGTGCATAATTTCATACATAAATACTGTACATAAAGTAAGCCAGGCACTTCCTGGCAAATTCAAAGACTGCAACAGGGAACACACTGAATTCTTTAAAGGCCTCTTAGAAAGGGCTACATTTGGAGATACTTATTATTTAAACCAAGTGAGTAAAATTGTGGGCTCCACTTTAAAATACAGCCTGCAAATTACGGGGAAAGTACAGGGTAAGCCCTTGAAAAAAAGAGAAAAGAACAAGAAAAATACTAGGTAAAAATTGGGGTGAGAGTAAAAGGAGTAGAAAAAAACAAAGAAAAAAATTAAAAAGTGTTAAACATGATAAAACAGCAAAAACATGATAAAAATATGGCTAAACAGGAACATACTAAGGTAATAACAGTAAGAAAACATGGTAAAAGCAAGGTATTAACCATTTCCCACTGATAATTCTCTACTTTTTTCCTTGTTTCACTGTGTTTTTCCCCTTTTTTCCCCCTTATTTACTGTTTTTATTACCCTGGCTTTTCAAGCCCCCCCCCCCCCCCCATTTTTCTGCTAATACCCTGTACTTGCCCTGTAATTTGCTGCTGTATCATGAAGTGCTGCCAAATCTTACTCCTGAATTTAAAACATGGAAGAAAAAGAGCTGACTTTACCTGTTGGTGATGAGTTCTGTGATGTCTTGAGTGTCTGGCATGGAACTGCTTCAGGACAGACTGAACAGCTGATGTTCCACACCCTCTACACTCCTCTCAGACTGCTCCACTTCTTACTGTTGCTATTCTCAATGCTAAGCAGCTTATTATGCCTTAATCTCATCAGACAGTGAGGATGGTGGTGTGAAGCTTGTTTATTCTCCACTGGTGAATGAGGGCATGTAATGAAGTCCAAAACAGCCCCCATACACCAGTGCATGTGCAACGATCATCATTATCAAAATCTGAAACAAAAAAGGCTTTATAGGTGCAGCAAAGAAACAGAGGGTGTCATGTTCGGTGGCCACAGGGTCTCGTCTGCTTTTTGCAGATGATGTGGTCCTGTTGGCTTCACTGAGCAATGACCTACAGGTCTTACTGGGATGGTCGGGAGGAGAACCAGCAACTCCAAGTCTGAGTCCATGGTTCTCAGTCGGAAAAGGATGGATTGTCCTGTCTGGGGGTGAGCTCCTGCCCCAAGTTGAGGAGTTTAAGTATCCTGGGGTGTTATTCATGAATGAGAGGAGAATTGAGCGGGAGATTGACAGATGGATCGGAGCGGCATCTGCAGTGATGTGGATGTTGTACAAAACTGTCGATTTACCAGTCAATCTACGTTCCTAACCTCACATATGGTCATGAACTTTGGGGAATGACTGAAAGAAAGCGATCCTGGATACAAGCAGCTGAAATGAGCTTTCGCCATAGGGTTGCTGGACTCACTGCTAGAGATAGGGTGAGGATGTTCAGTCGTCCAGGAGAGGCTCAGAGTAGAAACACTGCTCCTCCAAATTGAAAGGAGACAGTCGAGGTGGTTTGGGCATCTGATCAGGATACCTTCAGCACACTTCTCACATGAGGGGTTTCAGGCATGGCCCACTGGGAGGAGACCCCAGGGCAGACCCAGGACATGCTGGGAAGACTCTCAGTGTGTTTTGGGAATGCCTTGGTTATCCCCTCTGAAGAGCTGGAGGAGGTCTGAAGAGAGAGAAATCTGAGCTTCTCTACTGAGACTGTTCCCTCACCGTTCTTGTTGATCACTTTAAAAATTCTTTTAAGCATGCTTGATGCGAGTGTTTCCAGAAGGGTGGTGGGAACGTTGCTCCATGTGGTGAAGATGGCTTCATGAAGGGCATCCACAATCTGGAACTGATGGCCATTTTTGTAAAATTCCCTTGCCATCCATCCCCAAATGTTCTCAATGAGATTTAGATCAGATAGACAATTGTATGTAAAAATTCAGCCACCACTTGATAAATAGCATATTTTGATTATTTTTAATTGAAATTACATAACCCTAACACTACACAGTCTCTGTAGAATATGGAAAAAAATACATTACCAGCAAGGTATAGTTATTCTTTATTACATAAAGTGAATGAAAACTGCCTAAATATACGCACAATTGTGGCATGTGCCAAAGTTTGGCGACCCCAAGTGTTTCCGATGCTCATATTCTTTTAGTATGTGTCGTTTAATAAGTTTTTACAAACTTGGATCTAAATCAGCTCACTATGTCAAGAATTGTCATTAGGAAGTGTCAGCTGGTGCTGGTTTCAAAGCTCCTAAATTTTCTGATTCTTCAAGCCATGTGCAAACACTCAGCAACCATGGGTTCCCACAGGCAGCTGTGTAAGGCACTGAATGTGAAAGTTGTTGATGTTTACAGTGCAATTGAAGGCTACAAAACAGCAAAGCATTTTCAGCTAGCAGTTTCCACAATGTGAAATATAATTAAGAGATAACAACTAATGCGAACTGTGAAGGTCAAGATGATCTGGAAGACCAAAAAACTCTTGGAGATAACTATACGTAAGCTGGTCAGAATGGAAAATCATAACCCCCACTTGACTGCAAAAACCTGCAGGAAGATTGAGCAAACTGAGGAGGGGTGGTGTGTCATTCCACTGTGCAGCAATACTTGCACACAAAGACCATCTTGGAAGATGGAACTGTAGGAAAAAACCATACTGGTATTATCAATGTAAAATCCATCATCAAAAGTATGCAATGGAACATCTATAGAAACCCAGTGTGTTTTGGAAATAAGTGATGTGGACTGATGAAGTTAAAATAAAACTCTTCTGCCACAATAAGCAAAGATATGTTTGGAGAAAAAAGGAGCAGCATTTCATGAAAAGAACACCTTGCCAGTTGCTAAGCATGGGGGTGGATGTATCATGCTTTGGGGTTGTGCTGCAGCCAGTGGCACAGGAGACACTGTAAAGGATGAATTCCACTAAATACCAGCAAATTCCGAAAACAAACTTCATACTGTCTGTAAAAAGCTGAAGCTTAAAATAGGACAGATTCTACAACAGGATAATGATTGAAACCATACTTCAAAATTCACAATGGATAACCTAAGTGACACAAGCTGAAAGATTTGGAATGGCCCTCACAGTCCTCAGACTTAAACATCACTAATGTGAATTCAACAGTTCGCTAGTTCTAGAGGACTTTTACCAGGAAGAATGGGAGAAATCTCAGACTTGGCTATTAAAAGTTGTGATATTTGCCAAGAGGATCTTACAGTGAATGTAGGGAGTCAAATTGTTGCACATGCCACAATTTTGTATTTATTTTTCATTTTTGTTCTCTTAATGAAATCAAAGGTAACTATACTGTACATTAGAGTTAGCTGGTTATCTTATATTTTCCCCATATCCTAGAGAATGTGTTTATATATTTTCAATTACAAATCACCAAAATATGCTATTTGTTCAGGGGTGGCCAAATATTTGCATAACTCAGTAGGTTGTGGGTACAACTCACACTTAACTGTTTCATCTCTGATTCTACCTTTTCTTGCTCAGTTTCTAGCTCATAGCACTTGCTTAAATGTAACAATATATTTATTTTAAAAAAGAACATTTATTTAACCTTTATTTATACAGGGAAGGTCCATTGAGAGGCAAACTCTCTTTTTCAAGGACACCCTGTTCACACTACACTACCGTTCAAAAGTTTGGGGTCACCCAGACAATTATTTTGTGTTTTCCATGAAAAGTCACACTTATTTACCACCATGAGTTGTAAAATGAATAGAAAATATAGTCAAGACATTGACAAGGTTAGAAATAATGATTTGTATTTGAAATAATAATTTTTTCTTTCAAATTTTGCTTTCGTCAAACAATCCTCCATTTGCAGCAATTACAGCATTGCAGACCTTACATGATTGCACAAGGGTTTTCTAATCATCCATTAGCCTTCTGACACAATGAGCAAACACATTGTACCATTAGAACACTGGAGTGATAGTTGCTGGAAATGGGCCTCTATACACCTATGTAGATATTGCACCAAAAACCAAACATTTGCAGCTAGAATAGTCATTTACCACATTAGCAATGTATAGAGTGTATTTATGATTAGTTTAAAGTTATCTTCATTGAAAAAAGTGCTTTTCTTTCAAAAATAAGGACATTTCTAAGTGACCCCAAACTTTTGAACGGTAGTGTACATGTTTAGAATATGAAAATAAATCTTAACTTACAGAGAACTTTGGGGGTTTCAGACATTTCATTAAGTCTTTGAGCAGCAGAGCTCTCCCTAATCACTTCATTCATGGAATGTCCCCAAAAAGCAGGATTACACGGGCACCTGCTTAGTCTCTTGCATTGAGATGCTCGTGACTCCGGTGACAGAGCAGCTTGTCCACTGATCACGAGTTTGGCTGGTTGATCTCGGGCCCTTCTACACACAGAACTGTCCTCATGCAAGGTTGTGAACCTCAAGCTCTAGTGCTGACCATTAAGCATTACCTTGTGTGATTTATTACCACAAAGAAACTGATTTTTACTTTTATACTGCTGCTATAAGTTATTAAAAGACAGCTTACTATACTGTATATTAAAACTACAGCCCAAATGATATCTGCTTTGGTTTTAAACTAAGACTGCTGGTCAAAAATTTTGCTTGATTTTTTTTTTTTTTCTGTTTCCATCTGGTTCATTAATCCACAGTTGATAATATATTTAGTGTCATTCTGGCTTATTACCTCTGCCAAGGAGGTAATGTTTTCATGTTGGTTTGTTTGACTGTCTGTTAGCAGGATTATGCCAAAAGTACTTGGAGTTTGATGAAATTTTAACCAGAGGTGGCCCTTAGGCTACAGATGAATCCAATTACAGGTGTTAAAATGTATAATATCTTCAGTTTTTTAATAACTCTGAACAGATGGATTTGGTTCTGGGAGACTGGTTGTACACAATCACGACACTATGATGCTTTGCAGACACTTTATTACACAAATAACAGTTACTGAAAATAGTACTCTTGCAGCAAAACCAGTGTTTTACAACTAATATCAGAGTCCACGTGTGACTGTAACATCACAAATCTATGGCATGCTGTTGAAGGAAAATCATTTAGTCATTCAACCTGTGCCAGACTGAGTGTGCAGCCAAAAACAGGAGATTTTAATGAAGTATAGAAAGAAAAGTTGAAGTGAAAACAGAGCAAATGAAATGGCACCTGAGAATACAGAATGCAGCAAAATGTTCAGGATAAACGACCCAATAGTGTTGTAGACTAGACTAGACGGAGACCAAGACTTTAAGGGGTCAAGAAGACAAAGGCCAGGAACCACTGTGTATATACTGTATATACGTCTTGATCTTGGTCCACTCTGGTGTCCGTCTCATCTTGACTACAGCACTACAACGCAGTCCTCATCCCAGTTTCCTGTGTGTGGCGTCTCATTCAAGTGCACTAATTTTTGCAGCAGCTGAATTTGGAAGCTTATTCTGAACTCTACAGTCAACTGAGCTGTATCATTTTAAAATAAAACATCTACCAGTCTGACAAATATGGCCATTGTGCATAAAAAGCATTTTAGATTACCTTGGTTTTGCTCAGGCTTAGAGTATTGTAGTAGTCAAGATCACACTGAGGCCAGAGTGTGACTTTAAGGGGTCAAGACCAAGTCACAACCAAGATATACAGACACAGTGGTCCTGGTATTGACCACTTAAAGTCTTGGTCCTGGTCTTGGTGTGGTCTTGACTGCAACACTAGTTTAGAGGTTTGGAAGACCTATTTTTTGGTCCAAGTTTTCATATCTACTGACACCAGTGTATGCTACAGTACTAATGTTGAGGAGGTCAGTTCCCCTTGTTCAAATTTACACTGGAAAGTGCTGAACACGGTGACAAATAACAATTAGAAATGCCATAAAACATGACAATGGAGAAATGGTTTTGAGCAAAATAAACAAACATCCACATTAGCTGTTTGCTACAAATCACCTCATCATTTAGGAGATCACGCTGCATGTAGCCGGTATAAAATGGTCTACTTTCTCTTTTTTCTAACGCGACTCCTGTAATCGATCACAGTGAAGACTGAATCTGTCCGATTCAGAGCAACTATTCGGGTAATGACTTTCAGTATAGCAGGCAAGAAAGCTGTTAAAAATTAATATATCACTACCTCCTCAAGATGTCGGTAAAGAGATTGGTTTAGCTTGTTTATCTGTTTGCTAGTAGGACTTCTCCACCAGGGAATTTTCAACTTATTGTATAAAGAATGCAGTAAAGATAGAAATAAATTATTTTATATATTGGAGTCATGTATAGAATTAGATAAAATACTTCTTTTGGTCTGGTTCTACAGGGTTGGGGGATGGGCCGAAAACTAACATTTTTTACCAGAGGTTGGAGCCTCTGTGGTTATTTATTCATCGCCTTTCTTTCAGTGTACGGGATCAAAGTCTGAAGTAAAAATAAACATGGAGATTGCAAAGTCCTTATCCGTTTATTTATGGAGTAAATTTTTAAATAAGTGCAACTGTCAAATCTTTCCAATACTAAGGGGGTCCCTAAAGCTCTGAGCTAAGTATTCTCTGCTGTGGAAAGACCAAGTTTATCCAATTTTTGGACCAAAGAATCTATTATCATTATTATTACTATATTTGAGCACTATAATAAAACAGCTGAGTTATTAGTATAAACGCATGTTGCCCGTCAGTATGAGTGCTGGCATTTTTTCCACCTAAATGTGATTTTTCTTTCTTAAATTTGTGGTTTTTGTATCAATTTACAACTTTGCAATTTTTAAAAAAAAAATAAAAGCACCAATTTTTCTAATAAACGCCCCATTTTGTCCTTTCAAATTTTAGGGGTTTCTCTCTAAAACTGGCTTTTTGAGACTTTTTTAAAAACCCAAATTTGCTATTCCTTTCTTGCAAATTTGCATTTATTTTCTTCTTAAAATTGCAAGCATTAATTTGTCAACACCACGGGGACCCGCTGGTTATTGGTTAAAAAAAAAAGCCACATGTGGTTTGGGAGCTGCAGTTTTGCAGACCCCTGCTACAGATCAACATGCAAAGCAACAGTGCCCCATCGTGTAGCCGGGATAAATTCAGAGCACACGTCTGTTTTCATTGAGCATTACTGAACAAAAACAATGTTCACTGCAGCCAACTACACATACAGTACAATCTGAAAATATGCCTGTGTGACTAATGGGAAGAAATAAAGTGTATATGACTGCAGTTATGATGATTAAAACAAAGATGTATTTTTTTTTTTTTAAGTAACAGCAAGTGCTTCTCAGTTCCTCTTCATGCTAACTGAAGTTACTGGACTTGGTGAAATAATGGTTGCAGATATACATCTGACTGCTGTGGCACACACATTCATACATAAATATTTATATATTCATATATAATATCAACTTTGTGTTCACTTGTAGGGAAGAAAATCGCTATAGTACAAGCTTTAGCAGCAGCAGTTCATCTCATGGTATATGTTGAAATAAAATGATAAAAGATGATTTAAAAACAGGCAAAAACACAAATGCAAAAAGGCACGGAATTACACGTGAAATGTTACTGAATTGAAACATTTATGATGAAAATATGCTGCATGTGTAGCTATGCTCATTTGACACTACCTGTTTATGAACTGTGGCTAAAGTAACAAGTTCCATTGTTAATGCAGTAAATTAAATTCTTACTCTGACACTGAAATGTTAAAATAAAAGAACATTAAAGGCAACCACTCACTGAGCAAATTCCTGTTTGTACCTTGGGGCCCTTTTTCAATGGTGCACCAGACTTGACAAGCAAAACGATGTAATTAACAGACTTTAACTGCAAATAATCTCTGATGTCTTATATTTGTAAAGCTTTCCCAGGGTCTTGTTTTGTGACACCCACACTGAGCTGGGTCACCAACCTCTGCAGTGCACCAGTCAGTGTGTTAAAACCAAAACACAATCAGTTTCAGCTGATTAAATGTTTCTGACATGTCTGTTCTCAGCTAAGGCTGGCCACATACTGGATGATTTTATGCCTCATTTTTGGTCCAATTTGCTCTCTGCAGAATGATTGGGAGCGTGGCCTAATTCAAGGCTTGTTGGCATGGGTTGTTTGTTAGTATAATCCTCAAATGCATGGTGTCTATTATTTTACTATGCCTCCCTGATCTAAATCGTAAATATGGAGCTTGTTTGATGCAGCGTCTGTGGAATCACCTTATAGAATCTGCTACAAACAGCAGGTGTGTTGTGGGTGAAATGTGGGTGAAAGGCCGCTGTGCTCGTCACAGTGCCACTATGAAAATGGAGCCTTCAGGTTTTCAAACTGCTGACTTTGAGTCGATTAACAACATTGAAATGTCTGACCATCAGTCATATAAACGCTTTAAAACTTCATTCAGTAATGTCATGTACTGCTCATTGGTTGAAAAAAAAAAATCCAGTAATGGGCTGAGACTGGATTTTTCCCTCATTTTCAGTAAAAGAGAAAAGTTTCTCCTATGTTCTCCCAATCATTCCTACAACAAAGAAATACACACATTAAAAGTATTTCAACTCATTAATAGGTTTGTTTCTGATTTAAGGCTGAACATTTGCCCAGAGGACTGTGCGCTGATAATCTCAATAATGCTTTAGGGAACTCCGATCATGACAGTGAATCATGTCATCCCAGCTGGGGTGAGTTAAATAATAAATTATCTAAAGATGCCAAATCATTTTATACACAATAACATATTTAAATATATGGACAATAAGACCGGCACCTGACAACATTTCCACATGGGATGAATAACTACATCTGAGCAATGTAAGCAGAAGGATGAGCCCGAGGGGCTGGGGGGGGGGGAGAGTTGTCTACGAAGAGGTGCGAGGTGGTAGAGCAGAGTACTCCTCATTCTCAGAGTCGCTGCTGTCCTCATCGTTCCTCTCCTGATCGCTGCCTTCGGTGCTCAGCTGGTCGAAGCCCTGACGGCTGTAACCCTTATGGGATGCAAAGAAGTTCCCCAGATTCAGACCGCCCACTGCCTTACCTGATAGAGGGAAAAGCAGCAGAGAGTAGGAGATAAAGCAATTACAAATAGGATCGTTTGACTTTCAAATGGACATTAAATTATCCATACTGGTCCCATGTCATATCTACAAAGGTCAGTGAGACAGGTGTCATCTGGATCAATCATCTTTCCAGTCTTCATCCTCCTCATAGCTGCCCACACTTCTGCCTTGCTAATCCTCGGAACTTTCTGGTTCACGCTTTCCTTCATCTGTTCTCCTCTCTCTCATTTTCTTTAGTCGTCAGCTCCTCATCCTCTTCCACCTTCCCACCACACTCTCTTCACTCGTTAGTACATTACCAAATAACAAAATATATTACTATAATTATGCAGATGATACACAAATCTATATAACCGTCTCACCAGGAGGCTATGGTCCAATTAAAACCCTGATCAAATGCACTGGTCAAATTAAAGAATGGATGTGCCAGAATTTTCTTCAGTTAAACAAAGACAAAACCGAAATAATAGTTTTTGGAGCCAAAGAAGAAGGACTCAAAGTTAGCCCTCAGCTGCAATCAATGATGCTAAAAAGCAACAGCCAAGCCAGAAATCTGGGTGTGGTTCTGGACTCAGACCTTAATTTAAACAGCCACATTAAGACAGTAGTGAAATCAGCCTATTATAACTTAAAAGAACACAGTGAGGATTAGAGATCTGATGTCTCAGCAGGATCTAGAAAAACTTGTCCATGCATTTATCTTTAGTAAACTGGACTACTGCAATGCTGTCCTCACAGGTCTCCCTAAAAAGTCCATCAGACAGCTGCAGTTGGTTCAGAATGCTGTAGGAGTCCTCACTAAGACCAAGAAAGTAGATCATATAACTCCAGTTCTCAGATCATTACACTGGTTTCCTGTCTGTCAAAGAACAGATTTCAAAATACTGCTGTTGATTTATAAAGCTCTGAATGGTTTAGGGCCAAAATACACCTCAGATCAGCTGGTCCATTATGAACCACCCAGAGCCCTCAGATCATCAGGATCTGGCCTACTGTCTATGCCCAGAGTTAGAACCAAACATGGTGAGGCAGCATTTAGCTTTTATGCTCCTCACATATGGAACAAACTCCCAGAAAGCATCAGGGCTGCTGAAACTCTCACCTGCCTTAAATCCAGGTTAAAAACTCTCCTATTTGCCATGGCCTTTCAGTCGAACAATTGTTAACCTCCCACAATGCACTGTAACTTTTATTTCTTGCACTTAATCTATTTTAGCTTGTTTCTCTTTTTTTAGTTTACTTTTAAATTCTTATGCATTTCTTTTGCAACTTGATGTAATGCTTTAATGTTTTATATAAAGCACTTTGAATTGTCTTGTACATGAAATGTGCTATACAAATAAACTTACCTTGCATTACCATTTTCTGTCCTTAATCAACCTAACCTGCTGCACACTCTTTTCAGCTCGATCTGTCTGGTCAATCAATATACAGTAAGTCCTTTTCTCCTTAGTGTCAAGCTTCTCATATATGTAACTCACTATTTGCCTTTTCCTTTGCCACCTCTCTCTTTACCATCTGCCTAAACTCCAAAAACTCCTGTCTACTTTCTTCAGCTCCCTGACTATCCCACTTTTTCTTTGCCAACCTCTTCTTTTGAATACTTTACTGTACCTCCTCATTCCACCACCAAGTCTCCTTGTCTTTCTTCCTCTGTCCAGAGGATACACTACATACCTTTATACCCGTTTCCCTCAATACTTTTGTTGTACTTTCCTAGTCCTCTGGTAATTCTTCCCCATCACACAGAACCTGTATCAGCTCCTTCTTGAACTGCTTCTTTGGTGCAACCTTCTTCCTTCTGTAACTTCCCCCACTTAATCCTTGGCTCTGCGTTCATTCTTTTCCTCTTCTTTCTTTCTTTCCAAAGTCATCCTACAGACTACCAGTTGTTGTTGCCTAGCTACATTCTCCCCTGCCACCACCTTGCAGTCTCTAATCTCTTTCAGATTTCTCCTTCTGCATAAGATGTAGTCCACCTGTGTGCACCTTCCTCCACTTTTGTAAGTCACCCCATGTTTCTCTCTCTTCTTGAAATGTGTGTTCACCACAGCCATTTCCATCCTTTTAGCAAAATCCACAGCCATCGGTCCTTCCACATTTCTCTCCTTAACACCATACCTACAGTGCATCCAGAAAGTTTTCAGAGCGCTTCACTTTTTCCACATTTTGTTGTTACAGCCTTATTCCAAAATGGATTAAATTCACTTTTTTCCTCAAAATTCTGCACACAACACCCCATAATGACAACACGAAAAAAGCTTTTTTTTGGAGATTTTTGCAAATTTATTAAAAATAAAAAACTAAGAAATCGCATGTACATAAATATTCACAGCCTTTGCCACGAAGCTCAAAATTGAGCACAGGTGCATCCTGTTCCCACTGATCATCCTTGAGATGTTTCTACAGCTTCATTGGAGTCCACCTGTGGTAAATTCAGTTGATTGGACATGATTTGGAAAGACACACACTTGTCTATATAAGGTCCCATAGTTGACAGTGCATGTCAGAGTACAAACCAAGCATAACATCAAAGGAACTGTCTGTAGACCTCTGAGACAGGAGGTTGTCTTGAGGCACAAATCTGGGAAAAGGTACAGAAAAAATGTCTGCTGCTTTGAAGGTCCCAATGAGCACAGTGGCCTAAATTATCTGTAAATGGAAGAAATTCAGAACCACCAGAACTCTTCCTAAAGCTGGCCGGCTGGCTAAACTGAGCGATCAGGGGAGATGGGCCTTAGTCAGGGAGGTGACCAGGAACCCGATGGCCACTCTGTCAGAGCTCCAGTGTTCCTCTGTGGGGAGAGGGGAACCTTCCAGAAGGACAACCATCTCTGCAGCAATCCACCAATCAGGCCTGTATGGTAGAGTGGCCAGACGGAAGCCACTCCTTAGTAAAAGGCACATGGCAGCCCGCCTGGAATTTGCCAAAAGGCACTTGAAGACCATGAGACCATGTCTCATCAGACCATGAGAAACAAAATTCTCTGGTCTGATGAGACAAAGATTGAACTCTTTGGCGTGAATGCCAGGCGTCATGTTTGGAGGAAACCAGGCACCACTCATAACCACGCCAATGGTGGTGGCAGCCTCATGCTGTGGGAATGTTTTTCAGTGGCAGGAACTGGGAAACTAGTTAGGATAGAGGAAAAGATGAATGCAGCAATGAACAGAGACGTCCTGGATGAAAACCTGCTCCAAAGCACTCTTGACCTCAGACTGGGTTAACGGTTCATCTTTCAGCAGGACAACGAGACTAAGCACACAGCCAAGACATCAAAAGAGTGGTTTCAGGACAACTCTATCAATGTCCTTAAGTGGCCCAGCCAGAGCCCAGACTTGAACCTAACTGAACATCTCTGGAGAGATCTGAAAATGGCTGTGCACCGACACTTCCCATCCAACTTGATGGAATTCGAGAGGTGCTGCAAAGAGGAATGGGCAAAACTGCCCAAAGATAGGTGTGCCAAGCTTGTTGCATCACATTCAAAAAGACTTGATTGAGGCTGTAATTGCTGCCAAAGGTGCATCAACAAAGTACTGAGCAAAGGCTGTGAATACTTATGTACATATGATTCCTTAGTTTTTTTATTTTTAATAAATTTGCAAAAATCTCAAAAAAAACTTTTTTCATGTTGTCATTATGGGGTGCTGTATGTAGAATTTTGAGGAAAAAAGTGAATTTAATCCCTTTTGGAATAAGGCTGTAACATAACAAAATGTGGAAAAAGTGAAGCGCTGTGAATACTTTCTAAATGCACTGTACCCAGAACCTGCTCATCACCTCTGTTCCCGTCACCTACTGTACATGCCCATTAAAGTTCACTCCAATCATTCTCTTTCCTCTGAGAACACTCTACCACTTCATCAAACTTACTCCAAAATTCCTCTCTCTTCTACCTGACATCCAACTTGTGACATGACAACATTCAACATCACACCTTTGATTTCTAGCTTCAAACTCATGATCCTGTCTGACTCCCTCTTTACCTTCTGAACACTCTTCACATACTCTTCCATCAGGATTACCCCTACTCCATTTCTCCTCCTATCTCCACCATGGCAGAACAGTTTATCTACGTTACTTCCAGTGCTCCCAGGCTTGCTTCTCTTCTTTCTCGTTTTTTGAACACACAGTTGGCAGTGTTTCTTTCATGGTGTCAGTTTGCATTCCAAAAAGGTAAAAAAAACCCCAAAACAAATCAAAGTAAAGATAGAAACAAAACCAAGTCTGCTTTGAAACCTATAATGTTTTGACAATTGGATGTGAAAATTTTGTGAAGCATCCTCAAACAGTAATCAAGTTACAGCATTACAGTAAACAGAGGTACTCCAGTGCATAAAAATACAGAGCTATGGAGAATACACTGACATCACAACATGCTGTGAATGTAAACAGGAGTAACAAAAACAACCCTCATATTGAGTTTATTCCACAGTTAAACTATGAATTTGGGTAATAGGTGGCAAACAGGTCAATCAAAGTACCTGTGTAGTAATCACTATTGGAACCAGTTTCTTATAGGGGCTACGGAGAATACATTAAAGTTTGAAGCGCTGCGTTTCCTAGTTATAATGAATTGTAATATTTCTATTACTAAGATAAGATAAGATAAGCCTTTATTAGTCCCACAATGGGGAAATTCCAGGATTGCAACAGCACAGGGATAGCAACACTCAGAGCAATAATTAAGAAGATACGAAAAATATAAATAAGAGCAGTGGATATACATACGTACACATAAATATATAAATATATATACAAAGTGCGGAGCATTGTAGCAAGATGGAATAAACAGCATAACCGTCTACTTAGTTATCCTACATAGTATGAATATGTACCCATACATATTGTCACCCTCCGTAGCGACTGATATTGTCCAAGTTTTATACTGGAGGGGACCATTTGTGTAAGTCTGTTGCGTCTTTTGCATTCAATACTACTAGGTCATCACGTTTTTTTGCTATCTCTGCGAGCAGCCCTGCTTAGGTTATACAGTCTGACAGCCGTAGGTAGGAAGGACCTGCAAAACCTCTCGGTTGCACACCTAGGATGATGTAGTCTGCTGCTAAATGAGCTCCTCAGTGCGTTCAGTATGTCCTGCATAGGGTGGGACTCAGACTCCAGCAGAGATGACAGGTGTGAATGTGTGTGAATGGTAAAGGGATAGCGCCGTGCCGTGGCTGCTTCATCCATCCAGGTGGATGCCCTCAATTTCCCCTCTGGGGATCAGTAAAGTACACAAAATCAAATCAAAATCAAATCCTTCTCTCTCCTATCTCCTCCACTGGGTCAAGGCGCTGCCCCAGGACAGAGCTAGCTTTCTTGATCAGTTGGTTTAGTCTCTTCCTATCGACTGCTGTAATGCCGTTGCCCCAGCAGACCACTCCAAAAGTGATGGCTGATGCCACCACTGTGTCGTAGAATGTCTTCAGCAGCACCCCCTGTACACCAAAAAACCTGAGTCTCCTCAGTAAGAACAGCCTGCACCGTCCCTTCTTGTAGAGTGCATCGGTATTGTGTGACCAGTCTAGTTTATTGTTCAGATGAACACCAAGGTAGGTGTTCGTAGGATCTCTATGGGCCCTGACAGCTGCTGCACATAAATCAAATTAATGGTATTTAACTTTAATTGTCTGCTGATTTCTTAGATATACAATGGGGGCTAGACAGAATACATAGCCCCCAAAAGAACTATTTTGCATAATTCAACGTCATATTATTTATATCTGCCATGCAATATCACAGCAAGTATTTACTCATCACATAGCCTACTCATATGTGTGAAATTGGGTTTATAGATATGTTATATCACTATTATGGGTGAACAGAGAGGGAAGGAAATGGAATGGTTAAAAAGAAATCATGGATTTGCATAACAAGCACAGATCATTTGAAGAAGCTGACTGATTTGTGCAATCTGATCATCCAGATACATCTTTACCTGAAAATATCAAGATAAAGATATTAATTCATGAAAATGCATGTTATTAGTTGTGAACATACATATTTATTCAATGAATGTATAAACAGTACAGTAACAGTAAAGTGAAACAGAAATAATGTTGATTTTGTTGTACATTTACCTCCCAGTTCCACCATTCAGCAAAAAATGGATGTATCATTTCATTTCAAAAAATGTTTTGGTTTTTTTTATATCACCAAAGGCAGAAAATATTTTTAATTGAATAAAATATTCACATAATTGTTCTTGAATGTTTGCATAACATTATAACTAAGACAACTGACACCTTGAAAGAAAAATTGCTGAGTACATCTATCATCTTTCTCTCCATCGTGTCAGCCAACTCTCTCCCTTTACTAGTCATAGTCCCTACATTTAAAGTCCCTACTCTCACCTCCACACTTGTGCCTTTCATTTTCTCTCTCTGCCTCCAAACACGCCTTTCCCCTCTCCTCCTCCTCGATCTTTGACCAACAGTAGCCCAATTTCCACTGGTACCCTGTCGGTAAACAGCACTGGTGGCAGTTAACCCGGGTCTCAACCAATCTAGTATGAAAGTCTCATTTGTCATGATCCGCATGTTTGATTTGGCAAAGGTTTCATACTGGATACCCTTCCTGACACAACCCTACCCATCTACCTGCGCTTGGGACTGGCACTACAAGTACACTGGCTTGTGCACCCCCCTGTGGTTGGGTTGAAATGGCACGTAAGCATAAAAACTGAATAAAATTCTGCTGTTTCATACTGCTGCACTGTTAAAATGTGGTGCAGCATTGTCACTCTCCACCAATGAGTTTGATCTGGCTTCATCAATACGGTACTGGCATTTAGCCTTCTTCTTCTGTCTACTGCATCTTTAATTCATACCATCACTATGCAGTTCAAACAAAATGGAATCAGTAGCAACAACAGATCTCAAATGAATTGGAAACCTCAGGTGAAGTCCTTTATAGATCATAATCAACTTACCTCTTATTTTCCCCAAGATGCCTCCAACAGAGCTGGGTTCTGTTTTCACCTCACACCGGTCTGCAAACATTCAACAGTATTACACTGAATGCAGACAACACACAGTACAAGAAACAATGTGCAGCCAATGTGAGCGATAACTCAAGAGAAGCATCAATTTCACTTCTATTACACTTCTACTGTAAGACGTACTGTTTTTCCTCCAGCAGATGAACACTCCTATGGCAATGACCAGCAACAGAGGGACCAGCAGCAGGGTGGTGATGATGGCGGGAAGTACTCGGTCCCCGCTGTTTGGCTTTACTGCACTCTTCTTCTCCTCCTCCTCCTCTTCCTTTGTCTTTCCCTGTGGTTGAGGCTGCTGAACCACAGTTTGCTTCTCTTTGATTGCTGCAGTCTTTGACATGTTGTGGTCTGGCTTCACCTTTGCTTGGACAAAAGCTTGCATTTCTACAGACAAAAAAAATAGGTTAATCACAATGTTTTTCTAAGTGTGAGGTGATATACATTACAATAACCTATGCAACATGTGTGAAAGAATAACCCACAAGAAGTGCCACTTTCTACTGAAAATCATTATTGGACAAGGTCATTTATGCTTCTCTGATGGCAACATTAATGCCGAGAAATACACTGAGATTTTACAGCAGCATACAGTATGTTGCCTTTAACATGACACTTTTTTGCAGGAAGGTTGATGCATTTTCCAACAAGACAATTCAAAACTACAGTGGTGTGCTCCCTTCCTGGTTTCTCATATTTTTGTATGTTTGTCACGCTTAAATGTTTCAGATCATCAAACAAATTTAAATATTAGACAAAGATAACACAAGTAAACACAAAATGCAGTTTTTAAATGAAGGTGTTTGTTATTAAGGGTAAAAAAAATCCAAACCTACATGGTCCTGTGTGAAAAAGTGATTGCACCCCCTCCTGTTAAAACAAAAATTAACTGTGGTTTATCACATTGTTGGAAAGCTGAGTTCAATTTCTCTAGCCACACCCAGGCCTGATTACTGCCACACCTGTTCTCAGTCAAGAAATCACTTAAATAGGACCTGCCTGACAAGTTGAAGTAGACCAAAAGATCCTCAAGAGCTAGACATCACGCTGCGATCCAAAGAAAGCTTTGGGACTCCGACGAACCACAAATGGTGAAAACATGGAACAGTGGTGAACCTTTCCAGGAGTGGCCGGCTGACCAAAGTTACCCCAAGAACGTAGCGATGACTCATCCAAGAGGTCACAAAAGACCCCACAACAACATGGCAAAAATGGCCTGCGTGGCAGAGTTCCAAGACGAAAACCACTGCTGAGCAAAAACAACACAAAGGCTCATTTCAGTTTTGCCAGAAAACATCTTGATGATCCCCATGACTTTTGGGAAAATACTCTGTGGACTGACGAGACAAAAGCTGAACTTTTTGGAAGGTGTGTGTCCCATCACATCTGGCGTAAAAGTAACAGAGCATTTCAGAAAAGGAACATCATACCAACAGTAAAATATGGTGGTGGTGGTAGTGTGATGGTCTGGGGCTGTTTTGCGGCTTCAGGACCTGGAAGACTTGCTGTGGTAAGTAGAACCATGAATTCTGCTGTCTACCAAAAAATCCTGAAGAAGAATGTTCGGCCATCTGTTTGTGACCTCAAGCTGAAGCACACTTGGGTTCTGCAGCAGGATAATGATCCAAAACACACCAGCAAGTCCACCTCTGAATGGCTTAAGAAAAAAAAATGAAGACTTTGGAGTGGCCAAGTCAAAGTCTGACCTAAATCTGATTGAAATGCTGTGGCATGACCTTAAAAAGGTGGTTCATGCTTGAAAACCCTCCAATGTGGCTGAATTACAACAATTCTGCAAAGATGAGTGGTCAAAATTCCTCCACAGCGCTGTAAAAGACTCATTGCCAGTTATCGCAAATGCTTGATTGCAGTTGTTGCTGCTAAGGGTGGCCCAACCAATTAATTCGGTTTAGGGGCAATCACTTTTTCACACAGGGCCATGTAGGTTTGGATTTTTTTCCCTCAATAATAAACACCTTCATTTAAAAACTGCATTTTGTGTTTACTTGTGTCATCTTTGTCTAATATTTAAATTTGTTTGATGATCTGAAACATTTAAATGTGACAAACATACAACAAAATGAGAAATCAGGAAGGGGGCAAACACTTTCACACCACTGTACATTCTACACACATTTCAAAGGCATGGGTGGTAGAGTAGAAGAGAGTACAGATACTGGACTACCTGTCCTTAAGAGAAAGTGTGAAGAATTTTGAAATGAAAAACGTAACGACCTGAAATGCTTCAACATGTGGAATCCTCAGTTCTTATATAAGGGGTAAGGGATAAGGACCTGTACTTATACAGTGCTTTTTCTAGTTACGAAGACCACTAAAATGTTTAACTAGTAGCTACACTAACCCTCTATTCTAAGGGCCTTTCAGAGACAGATACCCGCGGACAATTTAGAATCACCAGTTAACCTAACATGCATGTCTTTGGATTGTGGGAGGAAACCGGAGCCCCCGGAGAAAACCCACACAGCACAGGGAGAACATGCAAACTCCACACAGAAAGGTTCCCACTGCTGCCAGCCTGGGGATTCAGACCTGGAACCTTCTAGCTGTGAGGCAACAGTGCTAACCACTGTACCATTTTGCTGCCCAATATGTCTTTTAAGAGTTGTGAGAACAAATGAAAACAAAACCAAATTGTAAATGCTTTACCACCCTTATTTTTTGAATGTCTTGAAGGCCTGAAATGTAGGAGATATTAACACTTGAAACGAAGTTGAGCAGCAAAAAAATATGTTGTGTTATGAAACTTATAAAATTTTGTTGCGCTTGAAGAGACGGGGGGGGGGGGCATGTCTCGCATAATAATTATTTGATAACCCAGGGCAGTTTTTCCTTCCCATTGTCACCTAGTGCTTGCTCATACAGGATCTCTGATTGTTAAGGATTTCACTGAATTATTCATCATGTGATGTGTGCCTCATGTATCTAGTGCCTAAAGATGACCTGTTGTTATGATTAGTTGAACTGAATTTTCTCTTGTGATGTTACTAGATGAAATGGACCCTTGCTTACACAGAGGAAAATGTGTGTCATCGAAAATACTCGTATGGAAAAGGGCCATGGTTGTGTTCAGTATTCAGGTGGTTCTATACAAACTAATCTAATGAATCATTTACAGACGTGGACAAAATTGTTGGTACCCCCCTGTTAATGAAAGAAAAACCCACAATGGTCACAGAAATAACTTGAATCTGACAAAACTGGTAATAAATAAAAATTCTACGAAAATTAACCAATGAAAATCAGACTTTTGACTGCTTTTGA
Organism: Pholidichthys leucotaenia; assembly: GCA_020510985.1. Lineage (NCBI taxonomy): Eukaryota > Metazoa > Chordata > Actinopteri > Cichliformes > Pholidichthyidae > Pholidichthys > Pholidichthys leucotaenia. The sequence goes on from CM035850.1 coordinate 118,673,115, forward strand.
ATTGTGGTTCAACAGAATTATTTTAAAAAAACAAACTCATGAAACAGGCCTGGACAAAAATGATGGTACCCTTAACTTAATATTTTGTTGCACAACCTTTTCAGGCAATCACTGCAATCAAACGATTTCTGTAACTGTCAATGAGACTTCTGCACCTCTCAGCAGGTATTTTGGCCCACTCCTCATGAGCAAACTGCTCCACTTGTCTCAGGTCTGAAGGGTGCCTTCTCCAGACGGCATGTTTCAGCTCCTTCCACAGATGTTCAATAGCATTTAGATCAGGGCTCATAGAAGGCCACTTTAGAATAGTCCAATCTTTCACTCTTAGCCATTCTTGGGTGTTTTTAGCTGTGTGTTTTGGGTCATTATCTTGTTGCAAGACCCATGACCTGCGACTGAGACCAAGCTGTCTGACACTGGGCAGCACATTTCTCTCTAGAATACCTTGATAGTCTTGAGATTTCATTGTACCCTGCACAGATTCAAGACACCCTGTGCCAGATGCAGCAAAGCAGCCCCAGAACATAACAGAATCTCCTCCATGTTTCACAGTAGGGACAGTGTTCTTTTCTTGCTATGCTTCATTTTTGCGTCTGTGAACATAGAGCTGATGTGCCTTGCCAAAAAGTTGCAGTTTTGTCTCATCTGTCCATAGGACATTCTCCCAGAAACTTTGTGGCTTGTCAACATGCAGTTTGGCAAATTCCAGTCTGGCTTTTTTATCATTTGTTTTCAACAGTGGTGTCCTCCTTGGCCGTCTCCCATGAAGTCCACTTTGGCTCAGACAACGACGGATGGTGCGATCTGACACTGATGTACCTTGACCTTGGAGTTCACCATGAATGTGTTTAGAGGTTGTTCTGGGCTCTTTTGTTACCATTCGTATTATCCGTCTCCTCCTGTGGCCACGTCCAGGGAGGTTGGCTACAGTCCCGTGGATCTTAAATTTCTGAATAATATGTGCAACTGTAGTCACAGGAACATCAAGCTGCTTGGAGATGGTCTTATAGCCTTTACCTTTAACATGCTTGTCTTTTTTCTTTCTAATCTCCTGAGACAACTCTCTCCTTTTCTTCCTCTGGTCCATGTTTAGTGTGGTACACACCATGTCACCAAACAGCACAGTGACTACTTGTCACCCTTTAAATAGGCCGACTGACTGATTACAAGTTTGTAGACACCTGTGATGTTAATTAGAGGACACATCTTGGTTGAACATGTCCCTATGGTCACATTATTTTCAATCTTTTCTAGGGGTACCATCATTTTTGTCCAGGCCTGTTTCATGAGTTTGTTTTTTAAAATAATTCTGTTGAACCACAATTCAGGATTAATTTTCATAGAATTTTTATTTATTACCACTTTTGTCAGATTCAAGTTATTTCTGTGACCATTGTGGGTTTTTCTTTCATTAACAGAGGGGTACCAACAATTTTGTCCACGTCTGTATATTCCGCACATACAGTATGTCCTATCCCCAATATAGTCTCCACTCCAAACCAATGCAAGCCAGATAAAAACAGAAATGTCTCTTGCTGTGTAAAAAACAGACAGACTTTTACAATGTTTTGACAAATAATAGCACAGACAGGGGACATTCTAATTGGGCAGCAATTTCAGACAACACTGGTAACCATCTGTGGCAGCCCCATGATGATTACATGATGATTACATAATGATTACACAGAAAGCATTAAAAAAGTCCACAGAGAAAACAGCAATTTCTCTTTAATGACATTTATGGACTTCATAAACAAACTCATGATTAGTTTTTCATTTAAACTACCGTTTTACAGCACAGCCACAGTATGGTACACACTGAGATTGGCAATGCCGTCACAGTAACAGACTGACCTATGTCAAATGAAGACATGGCTGATACAAGCAAATCTCAGCTGGGAAATCTTATGCCATTCAAACGGCTATGATGTATTTACTATTTCTACTGTTTTTGCTGCCACTACTTTGTTTGTTTCTCTCCTAATATGTCACCATGCAGTTGTGCAGCTCTCTCAGGTTTGGTGCCTTCCTCTTGTTTTGACTGTCTCTCCTTCATCCACCCCCTGAGACTGATTCTTGTGCCTGATTGGATCAACTCCACCAATCAAGCCATGCTAAATAAATACCAGCTGAGCAATTAGTCCAGGCGGCTGTGACTGAGCAGTCTGTCACCCTGTCCTGTTGCATGTAGGCATTCTTAAATGCTCACTTAAAGTCTCATTTTACTTGGTTTTTTGATACTTGACTTAGTTGTATCTTTCTTAAAGGACCAAGTGGCACTATGGGCTTTTAATTGCTTTTTAGCAAAGTACACTTAGACAATTAGGACTCATTATCACTCATTATTTTTTGTTATTCCCTTAATCATCTACGGCTGTTATATTTTCTTCCAGGTCAGAGGACTGGGCCAGATTTCAGGTTTTCCTTTGCCACATACACCAGGCAGTTAACTTTAGTTATTTAGTTACATTTAAGTTAGCGGAACACTCCCCAGCGTTCGTTTCCTTATTTTATTCCTACCTGACTTAAGAGAGGAAGCATCATAATCCAAGCTGAACTTCTTCTGGTTATGTTCATTTTTTTTTAACAATTTATTTTAAGTGGTGCCACTTGGGCCTTTGTTCTCTTGGGGCATGAAGTATGAATTATTTTGATAATTGCCTTCTACCTAAACTTATTAGAAGATTATAATTTTGCTCTGTAACCAAATTCCATCTGGTTATTTACTCCCCTCATCCCCCTAGACCAGGGATGGGCAATTAGCGGCCCACCCCCTCATCCACTGCAGCCCGCCAGTCCATTTCCAAAAATCAATTATTTATGTACACTACCGTTCAAAAGTTTGGGGTCACTTAGAAATTTCCTTATTTTTGAAAGAAAAGCACTTTTTTTTCAATGAAGATAACTTTAAACTAATCAGAAATACACTCTATACACTGCTAATGTGGTAAATGACTATTCTAGCTGCAAATGTCTGGTTTTTGGTGCAATATCTACATAGGTATATAGAGGCCCATTTCCAGCAACTATCACTCCAGTGTTCTAATGGTACAATGTGTTTGCTCATTGCATCAGAAGGCTAATGGATGATTAGAAAACCCTTGTGCAATCATGTTAGGTCTGCAATGCTGTAATTGCTGCAAATGGAGGATTCTTTGATGAAAGCAAAGTTTGAAGGAAAAAATTATTATTTCAAATACAAATCATTATTTCTAACCTTGTCAATGTCTTGACTATATTTTCTATTCATTTTACAACTCATGGTGGTAAATAAGTGTGACTTTTCATGGAAAACACAAAATAATTGTCTGGGTGACCCCAAACTTTTGAACAGTAGTGTATATCATGTTTGCCATATTTGGAACCACATTCTTAAATGTAATTATAGAGTCCGCCAGCAGAGGGAGCGCTAATTAAAACTTAGGAGCTGCTCTGTGCGTAAGTGGTCAAGGAGACAGCAAGAGTGAGGGAGCCAGAGGGAACAGTGCACCGGTGGAGAATGTGTTTTTAAGGTATGTTGCCTACTAAGACCGCATTAATAGGCTGTAAACAGCAATAAATGTACAAAGTAGGCTGTTTTTAAACAAGAATAAATACTGCTGAGGAGCTGTAGCATTTATTCTTGTTTGGCAGGTGAAGCCTCATGGAGCTTGGAGGTTTTGCTTCTAATTGTGCAGAAAAATATTCAAAACTTTGATATTTTTTTCTAAAGAACGTGACTGAAGCACCGATAGTTTCAAATCCATGTCAGCAGTAAAAGTTCAGATTGTGGTCATTGTAATCTGCTGATTTTTTTTTTTTTGTTTTGTTTTGTTCATTTATATCAGTGGCTCTTAAACTTTTTTTTATTCCCCATTTTGGGGAGCCATTAACAAGCCCACCTACCCACAGCTATTTCTCTTGCCTTCCACACCCACAATATTTCCTTTTCTTCTTGGCTTTTTTTGTTAATTATCGTCTGGAATTTCTCTTTGGTCATCATTTTGATGGAGAGTTTTAAAAATTAGGTCATGATATTTTATCCATCCATCCATCCATCCATCCTCTGCTGCTTAATCCTTTTCGGGTGGGTGGGTGGGTGGGTGCTGGAGCCTATTCCAGCATCTTTAGGTGAGAGACAAGGTACATGCTGGACAGATAACCAGTCCACTGCAGGGCAGATATAATTTTATCAGTAATTTTAATTGTAATACGATAAAACACTGAAGGTTTACATCTAAATCTGGCCCTTGTGAAGTGAGGAAAAATTTTGTGGCCCTCACTACCACCAAAGTTGCCCATCCCTGCCCTAGACAGAAGGGTTATACCAGTAATTTTTATTTATTTTGATAAATCTGAGTAAGACTTGGTAATAAATAAAGTCCCTTGAAAATGTGAGGAAACTCTGACTCACTCAATAGGTCTGAAGGTGCGTTCACACCAAACAAGAACGGGCAAATTTTTTGCATGGAACGATTGCCTTATAACTCAATGTAAACATGCGAACAGACATGAATAGTGAGATGCAGACAGGCGAAGTTGTCTTTAAAACTTCTGCAGCTGTATTCAACCTGCTGTGGAAATTCCCAAAATAATGTCATGCTTAGGTTTACATTATCCGACCGGGGGCTCACCTGAAAATGTTGTCTCAAGCCTCCATAAGTTCACAAGATGATCACTGTTTACGTTGTTAGCTTGCTAGCTTGCTAGCTTGCTAGGACATCCGTGGCCGGAAACCGTAGGTAACTCCAAAAACCCGATTCAGCTGAAGAGTTCCCGGTCCTCCTGTCTCCCGGTGAGTGAGTTTCATTTTCTAACTAGCTTACTCTGCAATGGTGATAATTTTACTCCGTCCGCTAGCTACCTAACTGCTAGCATAGCTAGCTAGTGGACGCGATTGCGCAACGACAAAACTTTGCATGCACTCGCATCTTCCCATTCACTTTGTATTGATTCGTGGCGCCCGTTCACGTTTGGTGTGAACACAGCTTTAGAGCTAGGTGATTAACCAAAATAAAACTGAAACAGACGTTTGGATGTAAAGCCGATGTAGTATTGCTCATGCTTGTGGTCTATATTAATCATATATCCCATAACCTACATATGTATAAGCATGTGAGAATGTTTGGTGACTACATATGTAAAGCGACTTCACACCTCAGAACAGGACAAAGGGTCTCAACCGCCAGTGAAGATCAAAGAGCATCCAAGGCACTGCGGTGGAGACCAGATAGGTCGTCCTGACCTCCCAGGGCCAGGTGGAGGGGTACGGAGACAAAGGAGGGGATTAAGTTAATGGGGGATGTCAGCTTTGATATGCATGTCTTTTGTTGTGTTTGAGTATAAGTACACAGAGCCGAATGTGTTCGCTCTCTTACTTCTTCTGCTGCTGCACTAGATGAGACTTGTTAGAGGAGCGAAGCTGATAATAAACTTTGGTTTATAAGTCACACCACCTCGTTATTCCAAGCTCTTCTACAATGCTGCCTTTTTTTTGGGGGGGGGTTCCCCCTCCCTCTTGTGTGCATGTGTATGTGAGAGCTTTTATGTACTGCCCTTTTAAAATGTCTCCTGCGTGCACGGTCATGTGACTCTGCACTCTGGAAGCTGTGCAGTCAGCACTATTTGGAAGCAGCAGAATCCGTCCGGAAAAATTAAAACGGCTTGTATCAAAAAAGAAAAACAAAACAAAAAGGAAAACGGTATCCATCCACATAGTATTTGATAACTGACTCTTTGGGTCATCTGAAGATGCCAAGAAAAGTGAGCAAAGTGCATTTAAACTGGCATGGAAATGCCCTGAAGCTAAATCACTATAAGCCATTAACATTTGTGCACAGGGGTCTGTAAAGTGTAAACACACTTACAGGTTGCATACTGACTGCTTTAAATTCATTTACTGTACTGAACTGTTACAAAGTCTTAAAGGTACCTGTAGTGAATTTTAATCAAAAGCTATTTCAAAGGATCAAATACAGTGCATTTGGAAAGTATTCACAGCACTTCACTTTTTCCACATTTTATGTTACAGCCTTATTCCAAAAGGGATTAAATTCACTTTTTTCCTCAAAATTCTACACACAACACCCCATAATGACAACATGAAAACATTTTTTTGCAAATTTATTAAAAATAAAAAACTAAGGAATCACATGTACATAAGTATTCACAGCCTTTGCCCAGTACTTTGTTGATGCACCTTTGGAAGCAATTATAGCCTCAAGTCTTTTTTGAATATGATGCAACAAGCTTGGCACACCTATCTTTGGGTAGTTTTGCCCATTCCTCTTTGCAGCACCTCTCGAGTTCCATCAAGTTGGATGGGAAGTGTCGGTGTACAGCCATTTTCACATCTCTCCAGAGATGTTTAATTGGGTTCAAGTCTGGGCTCTGGCTGGGCCACTTAAGGACATTCACAGAGTTGTCCTGAAACCACTCTTTTGATGTCTTGGCTGTGTGCTTAGTCTCGTTGTCCTGCTGAAAGATGAACCGTCACCCCAGTCTGAGGTCAAGAGTGCTCTGGAGCAGGTTTTCATCCAGGATGTCTCTGTTCATTGCTGCATTCATCTTGGTTTGTGCTCTGACATGCACTGTCAACTGTGGGACCTTATATAGACAAGTGTGTGTCTTTCCAAATCATGCCCAATCAACTGAATTTACCACAGGTGGACTCCAATGAAGCTGTAGAAACATCTCAAGGATGATCAGTGGAAACAGGATGCACCTGTGCTCAATTTTGAGCTTCATGGCAAAGGCTGTGAATATTTATGTTCATGTGATTTCTTAGTTTTTTATTTTGAATAAATTTGCAAAAATCTCAAAAAAACTTTTTTCATGTTGTCATTATGGGGCATTGTGTGTAGAAGTTTGAAGAAAAAAGTGAATTTAATCCATTTTGGAATAAGGCTGTAACACAACAAAATATGGAAAAAGTGAAGCGCTGTGAAAACTTTCTGGATGCACTGTATGATACTAGTGGTTCTGTCCAGTAACTTTGGTCATGATTCCTTCTCAAATACGTGTGAGTTTCAAGTCATGGCTCTCTCAGACAGTCATGGTCAGAGACATCTTGTGTCCTCCATGGCCAGTTTCAGCACGGTAGTGACACACAGTCGTTGCTTTGTGTGACTGACTGGGCTGCAGTATAGCAGTCAATAAAGTTTTAACATCAGAATTTTATGTAATGTTTTACAACAGTGTACAAGCAAATCTACCCACATATAATTTAATGAAATAAAATTCTAGTATATCAAGATTTATTGAACATGTTCTGAAGTTACTTGACTGGGAACTTGCCTGTTTGTCAGGTGCCCTTCAGCTGCTGGTTCCCGGAGTTAACTGCGGATCATGCTGTCAATTAAGGCCATTTCCCAGGATGGTTTGTGCAGTATAAATCTGCGATTTTGCGCCGTTTTCAACTTGGATCTTGACCCACTGAACATGTGCTGAACGTGCTTACCTGTCTGTGGTAAACACGTTATTCTTCCGCAGTAAAGCCAGAAACAACGATTGTACGTCACTTCCGGCTGGCAATAACTGCTCCCCAGTGGTTTTAACCAAGCGGTTTTCATAGGATAAAATTCTTCAGTATATCGACTCCAGGGGTTATTTTTATTGAATAAACACATTTTCATTTCATAAGTAATACCTAAAGCAGGATTAATGTTGTTATAATGACCAGTACAGGTTTCCTTTAAAAAAAGGAAAATACAGGGGGAAAAACAAATTGTTAAACTGTACTAATACAGTGGGGAAAAAAGTATTTAGTCAGCCACCAATTGTGCAAGTTCTCCCACTTAAAAGATGAGAGAGGTCTCCAATTTTCATCATAGGCATACCTCAACTATGGGAGACAAAATGAGAAAAAAAAAATCCAGAAAATCACATTGAAGGATTTTTAATGAATTAATTGGTAAATTCCTCAGTAAAATAAGTATTTGGTCACCTACAAACAAGCAAGATTTCTGGCTCTCACAGACCTGTAACTTCTTCTTTAAGAGGCTCCTCTGTCCTCCACTCGTTACCTGTATTAATGGCACCTGTTTGAACTCTTTATCAGTATAAAAGACACCTGTCCACAACCTCAAACAGTCAGACTCCAAACTCCACTATGGCCAAGACCAAAGAGCTGTCATAGGACACCAGAAACAAAATTGTAGACCTGCACCAGGCTGGGAAGACTGAATCTGCAATAGGTAAGCAGCTTGGTGTGAAGAAATCAACTGTGGGAGCAATTATTAGAAAATGGAAGACATACAAGACCACTGATAATCTCCCTCGATCTGGGGCTCCACGCAAGATCTCACCCCATGGGGTCAAAATGATCACGAGAACGGTGAGCAAAAATCCCAGAACCACACGGGGGGACCTAGTGAATGACCTGCAGAGAGCTGGGACCAAAGTAACAAAGGCTACCATCAGTAACACACTACGCCGCCAGGGACTAAAATCCTGCAGTGCCAGATGTGTCCCCCTGCTTAAGCCAGTACATGTCCAGGCCCGTCTGAAGTTTGCTAGAGAGCATTTGGATGATCCAGAAGAGGAGTGGGAGAATGTCATATGGTCAGATGAAACCAAAATAGAACTTTATTGTAAAAACTTAACTTGTTGTGTTTGGAGGAGAAAGAACACCATACTTACTGTGAAGCATGGGGGTGGAAACATCATGCTTTGGGGCTGTTTTTCTGCAAAGGGACCAGGACGACTGATCCGTGTAAAGGAAAGAATGAATGGGGCCATGTATCGTGAGATTTTGAGTGAAAACCTCCTTCCATCAGCAAGGGCATTGAAGATGAAACGTGGATGGGTCTTTCAGCATGACAATGATCCCAAACACACCGCCCGGGCAATGAAGGAGTGGCTTCGTAAGAAGCATTTCAAGGTCCTGGAGTGGCCTAGCCAGTCTCCAGATCTCAACCCCATAGAAAATCTTTGGAGGGAGTTGAAAGTCTTTGTTGCCCAGCGACAGCCCCAAAACATCACTGCTCTAGAAGAGATCTGCATGGAGGAATGGGCCAAAATACCAGCAACAGTGTGTGAAAACCTTGTGAAGACTTACAGAAAATGTTTGACCTCTGTCACTGCCAACAAAGGGTATATAACAAAGTATTGAGATGAACTTTTGTTATTGACCAAATACTTATTTTACTGAGGAATTTACCAATTAATTCATTAACAATCCTTCAATGTGATTTTCTGGATTTTTTTTTTTTCTCATTTTGTCTCTCATAGTTGAGGTATACCTATGATGAAAATTGGAGACCTCTCTCATCTTTTAAGTGGGAGAACTTGCACAATTGGTGGCTGACTAAATACTTTTTTGCCCCACTGTATATTTTTCCAGATAGCATTTTGTTGATCCTGACAAAGTGAAAATAAATAAACTACATTACTTGACAATTATCATTTTGCCAGAACTTGGGTCTTTATTGTTAATGCTCTGTCTTGTTCTTTGATAGAGATTTAACCTTAAAGTTGTTTAAATGCCCACCTAAAAGCTGTACGAGCCCATCCTAATACAGTAAGCTAAAGCCGACCCTGAGCCATCTCAAAAAATTAGAATGTATGGTTCAGGAATAAAATTCAAACTGCTAAGTTATCATCACCAATATTAAAAACAATAAAAAGGCTTGAAATATCTCTCTTTTGCATAATCCATCCATCCATCTTCTTCCGCTTAATCCTTTTCGGGTAGCAGGGGGGCTGGAGTCTATCCCAGCATCTTTGGGCGAGAGGCAGGGTACACCCTGGACAGATCGCCAGTCCATCGCAGGGCCAACACAGAGAGACAGACAACCATTCACTCTCACAGTCATACCTAAGGACAATTTAGAATCCCCAGTTTGATGCCAATTAACCTAACGTGCATGTTTTTGGCATGTGGGGGGAAACCGGAGAAATCCCGGAGTAAACCCACGCAGACACAGGGAGAACATGCAAACTCCACACAGATCACTGTTGGTTGGGGGCTGGGATCGTAATGAATATAGAAAATATGAAAGTTAACTTTTCTGAATAGAATTATTTTCAAAGAATTTTTCTTAATATTTTTGACATATTATAGTACTCATATCAGTCACAATGTCTCAGTTTTCTGGTTTGGCTATGGATGCTGTTTTCTGCATGTGGATTAATATCTTAAGTCACACTTTAGCAAATTTTTCCTAATTGTTTAAATTATTTGCATAAAAAAGAATGGCTGCTGATCTTTGCACCAACAAGTGCGCTCATGAACAAAACACAGTCTAGAGAGCCTACCTTCAACTTCTTGAACCTCTATTCCAGCTTTCTTAACAGAGCGATGCGACGCTGAAAATAAGGAGAAAAAAACCATGAAGACAACAGAACCTTATCAATCCAAATTTTGCCTTTTCTATGACAAATGTGTCTAAATAAAGGCAATATTACTTTCAGTTGTGAACTTGAAGACAAAATTACTCCCAGCATCGCCAACAAAAACAGTGCCATCCTTGGTTTCAACGATGTCATGAGGCATTATAAACTCCTGGAAAAGAAGGAAAATCCAGATCAATTCAGATGGTGAAGCAATTAATAATGTCATTAATATTAAAATCCACTTAATGAGTCAAACTGCCTCTTTTAATGACTAGTGCAACACAAGCTCCTAAGAAGTCTCCTGGAGGAATTGCATTTATTGTAGTTGACTGTGACTCTCCATTCCTCAAAGTACTGTTGAAAGTCTGGATGGGGCCACTATCACTACATAGAGGAAAAATATGGTGTGTGGAGTGCAATGAGGCATGCATCCCTGCACGCTACATTAAACCTAAATTAATTTACATTCAGCTCGATTGTTCAGCCCATTTGTTCAATCATATCCGCCCCTTCCTTCTAAAATAAGTAACTGGCATCAACTGTAATTAATACCTGGCTTAAAGGGCTGATGACACGATTTTGACATTTTTTAGGATGTTGTGTAAACCCAAAAGTCATTGTCAATGATCAATATAATATTTACAACTGTGCCTGCATAAACTAGTTATCAACAAAAAAACGCAGCCGCTGACTGGACTGTGGTGCCGCCCACCAAAGTAAGGGCGGCACCCCCATGACGTCAGCGACAGAACGGACTCCGGTGTTGTTGACTGGAATGACAGCAGCTTTGTAGCTCACAGTTTCTCTGGTTTCTTGTTTTAATTTTATGGCTATGCCTTCACGTTGTGTCGCAGGCTTAGATAAACAGCAGGCCATGAAAGACCACATCACATGCTTCAGCTCCAACTGTCATAAGCCTCCTCGTGCGCTTTTACGCAGGAGGAGGGCATGAGGAGGGGAAGGATTAATGGATTTACATGCAGCTTTGACCTATTTTCTGTGATCGCATGCTGACTCTTGCCGGTCCGGCCACGTCCCCTCTCTCATTATCACCAGCTGATTCCCCTCCCGCTGATCATGTTTCCCGGTCCTTGCCCAGGTGCTTCTCATCACACCATCACCAGCAGTGTGTGTACTTCGTGGCCGTTTGCCAGTAACGCACTGCTGGTCCATAGTATTGTCATCTTTGCTGTTACGTCTGCCAGTATTTTCAGCACTCTCATGATGCATTAGTCACTCCATGTTCGCCGTGGTTCTCGTGCGTCCTTGAAGCGATGTCAGCTCTGGGGCGCACCTGTGGCCAACACATCTCCTCTCATTCATTCTCTGGGCGATGCTGGACCCCGAACGCCATCAGTAAGTGTGTTTGTGTTTTTTGTACGTCTTCACCTTTTTGGGAATTGTCTGTCGTTCTGTATTAAATGTGCTGTGGTGAACCCTGCACGTAAATCCTCGTTATTTCATCCTCCCTCTCCTGCCCTGCGTAAGAGCGCATGGAGGGTTATGATGAATGGATTTACGCGCAGGATTCACCACAGCACATGTATTGAGTATAAAGACTGATCCCAAAAGGTGAAGACTTACAAAAATACACAGAAACATAAACAGTAGGCGTTCGGGGCCAACATCGCCCAGTGAACATGGAGAGGAAACGTGTTAACCACGGTTGCACCCCAGAGCTGACATCGCTACAAGGGCACAACAGAACCACAGCTGTGTGGAGTGGCTAACACGTCGTGATAGTGTTGGCAATATTAGCTGGCTGACAACACGGCAGATGATGCACACAAAACATGAACAGCTGAATGTCACTGAGTCTGACTCACTAGGCACGATGCCCGCTTGGCACAGCTCACACCTATATGGTTTGATGCCCCCAGATTCTTCATTGTCATCCCATTCTTCGGAACTATAATTGTCTGAAGATTGGACAACACAAACCAATTCCAGACTACATGTGCTGGAACCATCGTCGATGTTTTCTATCACTTCCATCCTGTGTGTACAATGGGCAGCCAAGCGCTGTGTTCTGTCGATGACGTTACAATATGGCTGTGGGGTTTTCCAGCCACTGACGCAATTGGTGACGTGGCGCTCATGAAAACATCGGATATTCATGTGAAAAAAAGCCTGTTTGACTTACAACTGCACCGACCAACCTATTCTGTCATATTGTATTATGTGTTGAAAAATTAGATGAAGTCAAAAACGTGTCATCAGCACTTTAATACCAAGCAGCGTACTATTACGTGCATTATCGCTCATGCTCATGTCCTTTGGCCAGCACAAACCCCGTCTTCTAAACAAGCCATCATGAACAGTTTGCCTTAGATCATGCACCTCCGTTCATTAAATGAAAGGGCAGAAAAGCTTTGAATTGGATTACCCAAAACACACCACTTTGCACTTTTATCCAGGCACAAAATTAATTTTTGCTCTGCCGTGTTAACAAAATGGACTTGGACACACCCATAAATGAGCTCTGCGCCTCAGACAATAGACTGTTGGGCAGCATGGTGGTGCAGTGGTTAGCACTGTGGCAGCACAGCAACTCACTCTTGGCCATGGGATCTCGGGTTCGATCCCACCTCACTGACCAACGGTGATCTTTCTGTGTGGACTTTGTATGTTCTCCCCGTGTCTGCGTGGGTTTACTCCGGGATTTCTCCGGTTTCCTCCCACAGGGGCCAAAAACATGCAGGTTAGGTTAATTGCCATCAACTGGGGAGGTATAAATGTGAGCTGTCCCTTGCCCCTTCCCCCCCAGGCCACAGTTGTAAATAAGAATGTGTTCTTAATCTGTTCTGCCCGGTTAAATAAAAAGATAGTCGTAATGTGGCTGACTGTATTTGTCTGTACTTGTGACTCATTTTATGACCAATTAATGCAAAAATCAGGTAATTCCAAACTTTCCATACTTTTTTACCTCCACCACGGGAGGAGATAATGTTTTTGCCGGCATTGGTTTGTCTGTCTGTTAGCAACAGTCTTCCCAAAAAGACAATTTCAAATCTCCAGCTATTACAGAATTCAGCTGCACGTGTTCTGACGAGGATCAGACGGCAGGCTCACATTACGCCAGTTTTAAAATCACTGCATTGGCTCCCTGTGTCCTTCAGGATCAATTTTAAGGTTCTTTTACTGGTCTATAAATGTTTGCACAGTCTTGGGCTTTCTTATTTATCAGAACTGCTTTTAACATATGAACCCCCACGACCCCCGAGGTCCTCTGGCACTGGTCTTTTAATTATCCCTACCATCAGAACACACGCCCATGGTGAGACTGCTTTTAGTTGCTACGGCCCACAACTGTAGAACAGCCTGCTGGAGAACATCAGGGCTGCCGAGAATGTTAATGTTTTTAAAAGCAGACTCAAAACCTACTATTTTAACTTGGCTTTTGTTAGTTTCCTATTTTTATTGTCTTAACTTATGATTTATGTTATGTTGCTCTGGTCACAATTTTTTATCTTACTACTAATTATTATTACTTTTGGATTTATGTCTGATTGTATTTAAGTGTTGTTTTATTCTTTTAGTTATCTTAATGGTTTACTCTTTTTATCAGCAAATTATGTTATTATTATTCATCAATGATTGTTTTGTTGTTTTTTTGATTGTCCTGTCTGGGCTCTGGTGTTTCCTCGTGGGGGCCCTCCCGTGGGGAGTTGTGCCTGTTTCCTTGCTGCGGGGTGCTGGCCTGAGGCTGCCCTGGTCTGCCCAGCTGAGGAGGATTGTGCGCTGCGGCACTGGGTTTGCAGTGTCAACCCCTTGGATTGGACTTGGGCGGTCTCAAAGGTGGTGTTCCTGTAGTTGTGGACTTGGCGCTTTTCCCTGTTGGTGATGGCTCCCTAGTGATGGTGCTTCCACACTTGGATCCTCGGTGCCCAGCCATAAGCCACAAGTCTTACACAGTCAAAAGTTTCTTGGTGTGTGTGTGTGTGGCTTAATTGTGTTTTATTTCAATATGTGCAGCATTTTGTGTTACAATTTTTTGTATGAAAAGTGCTATATAAATAAAGCTTTGATTGATTGACTGTTGACTCAAAAAGTTATGAACAGATTTTGATGAAATTTTCAGGAAAGGTGTTTTATGGCACGGGGAACAGATGATTCGATTTTGATGATGATCTGAGAGTGCATACCTCTACCAAGGGCTTTGCTTGTATTTGTGCAGCAGGATTACACAAAAACTACTGGATGGATTTTGATGAAATTTCCACCAGAGATGATAGTTGGGCTGCAGAAGAACCCATTACATTTTGGAGCTGGTCTATGAGCACATACCTCTACCAAGACCCTATCTTGCAATGTATGGTGGAATGGAGGCAGGGAGGTACGGACAGATGGATGGACAAAAAGAGGGAAGGAAGGAGCCTTGGCGGAGGTATGCACTCTCTAAGTGCTTTTCTAGTTTTTTGCCATTCTATGTTAATGTTCCTTCTGTGAAAACATACAATTTTAACAAAAAAAACAAAAGTAGAAGCAGAATGAATTGTCACAAACAGACAAAAAGGTTTATGGTTAGAGTTAGGCAGTAGCACTTGTGATTAGGAAAGTTGTGGTACCATTATCTGAAGTGTGTTACCTTTCTGCTTGGGCTGAAGGTGTCCAAAATATCCTTGGTTGAATAATCAATTACAAAACCTCTGAGTGGAGCTGAGCTGAACAGAGATTCCCCGTTTACGGCAAAGATCAAGCCATCTATAGCACACACATACACAGAAACACACAAAAACACACACATTAAACATTTAAATAATTGTAGAAAAAAACTAAAATACAGACATTGTGACTTTTAGCAGTGAATACAGGTCAAGCGCCAAAACACTCCAGCCTGCACTTCCATTCTAAATGATTTGGTGGTGATATTTACAATAGTAGTTTGGGTTTTTTTTTAAGGGGGCATACAATGAAAATTTCACTTTTTTAGTGTTTCTGCAAATAAGTTTGGGTATCTGGAGTGGCTACCAATGCATAAATAAATAAACAATAATAATAACAACCCTGTCACTTTGTTCAAGGCTGCCTTGGCCTCACTACGTCCCATTTAGTGAGCCCTTCTAATTTAACTTTAGTTGTGATGTAAGAACTGGAGTTCAGTGGACTGATACATCCGTCATTTTCACCCATTTTAATGAGTTTTTCAGTGAGTGTCCAAAACCACCCACTTATAGCGCCGCTAGCAAGTTAGCTTATTTATCTATACTTTATCATATTCTGGCTTGGCTCTTTCAACAACTGCAGTTAGCCACAGTTAGCAGAGTCAGCTATTTACTCATTCAGGGTTGTTTCTGTGCTTACCCCAGGTCACAATGTATTGAGTACTCAAACCACACACACACACACCTGTCTCCAAAATGCTTAATTTTCAGCCCAAGTTGATGAATTTTACAGTAATTAACTTAGGCTGCATCTGAAAACAGGATCTGGCAAGCTAACATTATCCTCAAACACAGACCTCAGAGGTGACAATAGAGGGACGGTGGGGTGAACTGCGGCTCATTTGCATTAAAAGAAAACATCCGCTGAAACGGGCCGCTGTGAAGAAGAGTGTTTAATCTGGACAGAAAATCATGCTGCAATAACTAAACCCACAGATATTTTGACCAAACCATGTCAGACACATTTTGACAGATCTGGTGCTAACTGGCCAATAAAGTTCATGGTGGACCAATCAACATCCAGTTAAATGATCCGTCTTTACTAACAATGACAAAAAAAAAAATCATACATCCATATTAATCTCAATTGCTCATCCACCTTAGGGTGATGTGGAGGTAGGAGCATTTTCCAGGTGTCACTAATTGACTGCTCTTGACATACAGTATCACCAGTATACCAATACCAAAGCCAATACAAACTACCAATTTAGAATCACCAATTACTGTAAACTTAACGATTTCTTTGGACAGTGGGAGGAAACTGGGGCAAAAGCAAAGAAAGAACATGCAGAAAAACTAG
Source organism: Pholidichthys leucotaenia (assembly GCA_020510985.1). Lineage (NCBI taxonomy): Eukaryota > Metazoa > Chordata > Actinopteri > Cichliformes > Pholidichthyidae > Pholidichthys > Pholidichthys leucotaenia. The sequence continues at coordinate 118,689,393 of CM035850.1, forward strand.
ATGCTGACCAACTTTGTAAACACACTCACTTCCAACCGGGCTGTAGGTGATAGCAAACACCTCTCCTCCGAACTCTTCCTTCTTTATCTCCTTGACAAACTCTCCGGTTTTAGCTATGAAGCACTGGATGCGGCCGTTCTCCCGGTCAGCCACGCACACTTCTTTCTTGTCAGGGAGGAACACCAGACTGTGAGGGATGCTGAATGGAGTGCGCCTCCTCCTGTCTGACGTGCCTTCAGAAACAACAGAAACGGATAAACGAATTTGTGCATGTGAATTCTGCACAGTTTCAACAATAATGTTCAAAATGTTGCATTTTTTCCCCCATGTGCAAATAGCCTCACACTTTTGAGAATCCCCGCCCCCCCCATAACATCTATATCATAAAATCATATTGCTCAATCACACACACGCACACACAATTTCAAATCATCATCCAAAATTAGATATATGTACTCTATTGAGCCCAAACTGGGAAATTACAGAAGTGGATTACAGGGGTGGAAATCAACAGAAGCCCCACGATATATCATCACAATACTTGGGCCACCATACAACATTATCATGATCTTGTGATACTTTGTATATTGCAATATCATATATTAGGATTTCCCATCCCCCATCTTTGTCTTGTCCAACTCTCGGCTAGCTCTTGAATCATTCCTTTCCTCTGCTAACCTAACCAGACAGTGAGTACTTAGCACGAAGTGGTGAGAAAAGTCACCTGCTTTTTATTACTTTGTTACCCAAAGAGTTTGTATTTGCACATTTCTTTCTTTTTTTTTTTTAAAATAAATATTGCAATACTGGTGTCTCTGAATCAGTACATTATCACCGCTGTGGTGGGGTTGATACTGATATTACACAGTATCGACCCCACCCCCATCTAAATGTTGCATTTACACAATTCTGCCAAACACTTCATAATACAGACGTCAAAATGACCAGCTTGACTGGGAGAGTTAAACTTCTCAGAGAAGCAGTTTGGGGATTAAAGAAAAAAAAATCCATCAAACATTAGATTAAGCCCTTACTACAATGCATTAAAACATATTTTTAGTTTCCATGTAAATATCTGTAATGAATCACTTTATTTTTTTGGTGTGTGTGTGTTTATCTTGGACATAAACTGGTGGGGGCTTCATTGAAAAAAGGTTGGGAACTACTGCCCTGACAGACTGCTAAAATGTTCTTTGGGAATTTTGTAGTTATTTTAGATTAATTTACAAAGATTCATCAGCAATGAAAAGTGAAATGAGCAGAGTGGTGTGTTAAAGCCACTCTTCTGTTTTATAATCTCCCGTGGCCAAAACGCAATGGCCATTTTATTAAAACAACAACAACAAAAAAACCCTGGTTTTCTGTTTAGAGGTCCCATTAACAGCAAAATAGTGTTTTATGAATTTTAATCCTTAAAAATACACCCATGGGTCACATTTTTTACTATTAAAATATCAAAACGCTAATCTCTCAAAGAAGTACACATTATTTTATTTAGTTAAACTCTTAAAGAAACAAGCTGATGGCACTTCCTGGGTTTTGTGATGTCACAAACCAACAAGCCCCACCTTCACTTTTCTACGTTAGCTAATTAAGTTAAACAGACTGACTGCCTTGTTACTTGTGATTGGCCAGTTCAAAAAACCATTTACCAATGTGATTAGGGACTCAGGATTAGGGTCTGACCAGGCTGAAAACTGTTTCAGAGCTTTACAGGCAGCTTTTCTGGTGAGCTCTAAAACAATGCAGAAATTGATTTTGGGCTTTAAAAAAACATCTGTGTAGGATATTTAATAGGATATTTAAAATCACCATATAAAAATATGTTGACAGAAACCCCATTAGTGTGTGCTTCAGATACCTGCTCCCCACTTGGACAGGAATCTGCCGTCAGAAGAGAACTTCAGTATCCTAGCATTACAGTAGCCATCAGACACAAAGACGTTTCCGGTTTCAGGGTCGACTGCCACGTCAGTAGGCTTGCAGAAATGCTTGTCATCACTTCCTGGAACGAAGGCTTCCCCCAGTGTCAGCAAGATCGTGTCTCTGCCATCGCTGCTCACTTTGAACACCTGAGGGAAGAAAGAATGCATTACAGCAGGGGTGTCAAACTCATTCCATGGATGGCCAAGACCCTGCAGGTTTTACCTCCACCCAGTGTCTTCAACAGGTGATTTCATTGAATTTCTTCCCACTGATTGCTGATCAATGAAAACACCTGCTGAAGACACTGGGTGGAGGTAAAACCTGCAGGGTTTTGGCCCTCCATGGAATGAGTTTGACACCCCTGCATTACGTATATGGTGGGCAGTGGTGGCCTAATGGTTAGGGATGTGGACTGGTGAGCGGAGGGTCATGGATTCGATCCCTGAACCGGCAGGATTAGATCTGGGTGGGATAGAGAACATAGCAGTGTTTGCCCCACCCTCCTTAATGGTGCCCTTGAGCAAGGTGCTTAATGCCAACTGCTCCAGTGGAGCTGCTCAGTGGCCACAGGTCAGTGTGCGGTTGTACTGGGCAGCTTCCTGGTGTAAATGTGTAACTGTGTAAAGAGAGGTTGCCTCTCAATGGAACTACCCTGTATAAATAAAGGTTAAATAAAAAACATATTGATGGATTAGAGCTGTGTTTCACCCTTCTGAATAATTTACGAATCCAAATCATAATTTACAAGTAAATAAATTAGAATGGACAGAAAAATTGTGGCAAGATGTCTCATGCTGATAGACTTGTACCCCAACTATAAAGGTATTTTTACATCACAAAATCCTGGCATTTTAACACCATGTGTACAATTTTTATACCCACTGTATATAAGAAGTGATGATCAGTTCACTATTATTATAAACTGGCATGCCACAATTATTAATACTAGTACACACCCGTGCATACCCGTCCATGCCCGTAGAAACCAATTATAAGCAAGTGTTTCTGCACGCCTGTTGCTGAAGGGTCTCCGCCTGTCTCAGACGGCTGTGTTGTTCACAGTCATGCCTGCGGTGTACTGCTGGAACCTGAGGTGTTTCATGTTCACGGCATCTTTTCTGACGTGCAGCAGTTCTCCTCATTCTATTGCGCTCCATCTGGTGGGTCTTCTTCTTCTTCGTTCAGACCACTGGTTAACTTAGATAGGTGCGTCGTAATTCCAGCACTGGCGGCCAGCCGACTATTCTGCATCTCCTCGGTCTCAGCTTCTCTGTGCCTTGCATGGAATTTACTGTCCCTGGCCAGCTGACTATTCCGCATCTCCTTGGTCTCAGCTTGTCTGTGCCTTGCCTGGCATGCAGCGTTGCTTGCTTTGCAGGCATTTCAGGCTTCAAGTGACTCAGCACGTGCAAGGCGCACTGCCACATGTTTCCTGTCTGTGCATCCCTTGTCTGTCGTACCCTATGCTGGTGAAGGGTCTCCTCCTCCTGTCTCAGACGGGTGTGATATACTGCTGGAACCTCAGGTGTTTCATCTTCATAGCATCTTTTCTGATGTGCAGCAGTTCTCCTCATTCTATTGCTGTCCATCTGGTGGGTTTTCTTCTTCTTCTTCTTCTTGTTCGTTGAGACCACTGGTTGAGGGATAGGTGCGTCGTAATTCCAGTTCATGGACAGGCTCATGAAAATAGATCTGAGCAAAAAGAGGCTTTCGGGCATGGACTCACTGTATATGACATCATAAAGACATGAGAGTCCTACATGATATCTTAAAGACACATTTGTCTATGTGCCGTCACATAGACATCGCGAGTCTTATGATGCCTGAGTTCATAGGACGTCCTATGATGTTCAGGCAGAGCTCATAGGCCGTCCTATGATGCCCTAGAAACATGATACACACACACAGAGAGACTTCTTGCTTTAATAGAGTGAAGAGTGATGATTTGACTTATGGCTCACATTAGTCTATCCTATCATCACCCTGGCAAAATACACCACAAACACTTCTGTAGCTCAACTGACATCCTGTTTTGAAGCCTGTCAGAGGTCACTCAGCAGACAGTTACAGTCTGGCAATCACTAAACAAGCTGACGAAAGCACAGAAGTGTTGCCAGATTTTCAGCAACAAGCAAGTGACTGCATCTAGAAAAACAAGCAGTGTCAAAAAAAATGTAGGAAACAAACAGAACTGGCAATTATGATACAGTGGAAAAACTGAACTAAATCACAGCGAGATAACAGGCTCGAGTGGTCATCGTTAGCCACCAGGCTAGTTTTAGGTGGCCATGTGCAGACGCCATATTGGTGCTGATAAGAAACAAGCCATAGAGCCACATCAGCATGTACTGCATTTTCTTCATTTTGAAGAGATTCAAGAGATTTTTAAAATGTTTTTCTTTCTTCTTATATTCATATGCTTTTTATAGTAATTCTCATTCACAGAATTGCAATTGTGAGGATGGAAAGTCTAAACACATAGGGTAGGTAATTTAGTAAGAGCTTATTTGTAATAATAATAATAATAGTTAATAATGCTACTACTACTACTATAAATAATAACAATAATACCAATACTAAAATTAATAGTTAATACTGCTACTACTAATAGTAGTATCAATAATAATAATACATCACAACAAATAAGTAGCAGCTTTTTAAGATTGTCTCCTGTATATGCAAGTGTTTATGTTTTTCCTTTCTCCTTGTTTGTCTAACTAACTAACTACTAACTAACCTGCACTTATATAGCGCTTTTCTAGCCACAAAGACCACCCAAAGCGCTTTCACTAGTACTAACCCTCTATTCTAAGGGCCTATAGGAAACATATCTAAGGACAATTTAGAACAACCAATTAACCTAACATGCATGTCTTTGGATTGTGGGAGGAAACCGGAGCCCCCGGAGTAAACCCAGCAGCACAGGGAGAACATGCAAACTCCATACAGAAAGGTTCCAACCCCTGCCAGCCTAGGGATTTGAACCAGGAACCTTCTAGCTGTAAGGCAACAGTGCTAACCACTGCACCACCGTGCTGCCCAACAGAATAAGACAACAGAATATTGAACTGACACTTATAGTGCTTTAAAGGATAACAAATATTGAAAATTACTACACTTGTTCACTGAAAAAAATTATATCTATATCTCCCAGCACCTGATAAGGTAAATACAAATCATGAGTAGAGATTAGAAAAGACATGCAAGGATTAGTACAAAAAAGTGAGAGGCTATGCAAAGGAATCATCTTCACTGAAAGTACCAATTTAAACAACTACATTATACTTCAGTATATTATTAACATTACACTTATTTTAAGTATACACTTAAAATTTGTCTTCATAACATTCCAGCTTTTTTTTTTTTAAACTGGCTTCTTTTGATGTAGAAGAGCAGCGGTTCTACTCTGAGCCTCTCCCAGATGACTGAGCTCCTCACCGTATCTCTAAAGGGTGAGTCCAGCAATTCTACAGAGGAAGCTCATTTCAGCCTCTTGTATCCACAATGTCATTCTTTCGCTCATTACCCAAAGCTCATGACCATAGGTGAGGGTAGGAACGTCGACTGACCGGTAAATCAACAGCTTTGCCTTAGAGCTTAGCTCCCTCTTCACCACAACAGACCGGTACAACATCCACATCACTGCAGATGCTGCTCTAATCTGTCTGTCAATCTCTTGCTCCATTCTCTCCTCACTCGAGAATAAGACCCCAAGATACTTTAAACTCCTCCACTTGGGGCAGGAGCTTGTCCTCGACCCAGAGAAGGCAATCCACCCTTTTCCGGCTGAGGACCACGGACTTGGACTCGGAGGTGCTGATTCTCATCGAAAATAGCCAGTTGAGGTGGTTTGGTCATCTGATCAGGATGCCTCCTGGACGAGGCTCCCATTTGAGGCATTTCAGGCATGTCCCACTGGGGACGCTGGAGAGACTATGTCTCCCAGCTGGCCTGGAAACGTCTTGGTGTCCTCTCTGAAGAGCTGGAGCAGGTGGCCAGGGAGAGGGAAGTCTGGACTTCTCTGCTTGAGCTGCTGCCTCTGTAACCCGGACCTCCAGAAAAGCGAGAGAAGATGGATGGATGGATAGATGAACATTCCAGCTTACTTATATGATAACAATAAATACAAGGAACTAGAGATGTTAATGATTAATTGACTTTCGATTAACTGTCAATTAGAATTTAGTCGATGTTACGAATCCCCCTCCATGGGGAATTAGCCAGTGGTGCAGTTCCTGACACCTTAGGGTACACTTCCACTACTAGCCAAGTGCTCGCAGGGGAATTCCTCTTTGGCTCAGTGGTAGAGCAGGAAGTGTTGAGATCACGGTGTCATGGGTTCAAATCCCAGTCTGAGATATAGGTGAATGTTTACCTTGCCTAAAAAAGGGCAAAAATGACTAGGTTTGTCCGCCTTGGTGTAAGGGCCAAAACAGATTTTGAAGTCCCAGGTTAATATAGGCAATCCTGGCCTTGGCCCAGTTGGGGCTGTAACAGTCATCTAAATTAAATTAGTTGTCAGTTAATTGACAACTCAGCAGTCCTTTTCAATGGGAGCTTATTCTATGAAATGTAGTGGCGTCACCGTCCAGGTCGGGGTGCACGCGGTCACCCACTGCTGCCTTTGAACCGAAACTAAAGAAAAAGCAGAAGAAGATGACAAGCCACCAGAGCGCATGCGCTGTTGCAGAGCAAAAAAACCCATCCTTCTGGGTTACATCGCAGAGCCACAACAAGTTCAAATGGTACGCGAGCTTGAAGATTCACCTGCTTGCTTCAAATCAGCAGGGCGGCGCAACGGACTGCAGCAAGGAACAAACTAAGTGAGTGCAAAAACCCATCCCCGCTGCCTTCAACCAGCCACTAGACGGGAAAGCAGACCGGACTCAAGGTACCACTGAGGTAACACAACACAGGGAGCCCAGATCATTCTGGGTTTGGCTGGATTTCTGGAGTACTGTGATAATGTTTAACATGCAACAGATGGAGCAGCTCACAATTTATTTTCCTGTTAAAACAGTCTGCCAGTGGGTCTCAGTAAATAAGAACGTGAAAGGTTTTTTTTTTATATAACTAAAAAAGATAAATTTTATGATATTGGTAGTACTTTTTAAAATAAATTAAAAATCATGGCATTTGTAATTTACTGAGATGTACCAGCACACAGTACACACTATGCAGTACAAAATTTGTTAAACTACACAAAAAGTATTTTAAAATAAATAAGTGGAGTAGTAAAAAAATGGAAACGGTACAATAACTCCTTGAAAAATATGATCATATTTTATTCGGTACATCAAAAACAGTAATTCACTTTTTATATGTTAAAGCTAGAAAGACTGTATTGTCCCAAGGGAAATTCAGATTCTATGGAAAATTGCTGCTTATCAATTAATCATTAATTGACCGATATGGTGAATCAACTAATGATTAATGAATTAATCAATAACGTGCATCCCTACTACTTACGCATTATTAAAGAACATGAATCCTGATGAATGGACAACCGGCATGTCTCGCTTCTTTGTTACATGATCACGATTGTTCTCTCTCGGTCTATCTTGAGCTCATGCGTTATTCTGTATAATTCCCGTGTGATCTTGTCATGCAAACCTTATTCTGCTCTATGCTGCTTCCAAACACAGTGCAGCTGGTGAGGAGTGCCGCAAGGCTGAGACAGTTTTGAGAGTGTGCCAATGTGATTTCCTGTTGGTCGTGGCTTTAACCCATGAGAACATAATGAAAAATCATGAAAATCAACAGAATTTGAATAAAAATCAAAACGTTACTTTTGACCTTTTGACCACAGACCCATAGTTTAAAAGGAACTCCGATTATAATAACTTATAGATTTAAAAATACAAACACTGGCCTCCACTATTAAAATACATTGTTAGAACTATATAAACATTTATTGTAGTTATAAAAATCGTTTTTGTTTACAATGTAAATCGATACATGGCGGCCGCCATGTTTTCAGGTGCGCAATGCATTCTGGGGGCGATGACGTAGAATGGTTGCAGCCATTTTTTCTGTCTTATACAAGCCAAGAAGCGAAGCTACGAACTACTGCCATTTGTCAGTGAAAATGCCACATTGCACGGCTTTTGGATGTAATTTCCAATCAAAGGGAAATAAAGAGAGCGAGGTAAGCCTCCATAGCTTTCCTAAAGAGGGCAAGTTGAGGGAAAAGTGGGAGGATGTGGTTGGAAGAGTCCAACTTCCCAAAGACCCGTGGCTGTGCTCTCATCACTTTAGCCCTGAGGATTTTGAGGATTTTCGTCGCCCCCAGCTCATGAAAGAGCTCACAGGTGCGTCTGGCTACAAACGACGGCTTAAACCAAATGTAGTGGCCAGCATCTTCCCTCACAAGGAGCCTAAACGCCCGCGGCGGACGAGTGAAAACAGGTCTAAAAGACACGACAGAGGAGGCGTTGGTGGCGTACCTGAGAGCAGCTGGACAGCCCGCTGCTCCAGTAGCAGCAGCTGCTACAGAGGACCCTCAGCCACTGGACACGGAGCTCGTAGAGGAAACAAACAGCGACAAATGCCAGTCAAGCATGACTTCTGTGCGTGTACAGTGTTCATCCTGCATGTCAGATGCATCCACTCAGACAGAAACATGCATGTCCGATGTAGCTGTACAGTGGCAAGCTAATGTGCACTCGCCGAACACGGACCACAACTACGCCGGGAAACGTAATGTCGATAGTGATACAGAGACAGACAGAGAGAGCGACGGTAACTCAGGTGATATGTTCAGCTTACATGACTTCAGTGAGCATAGCCAGCCCCTGTGTAGTCAATCAGATACAGATTTCATCCCTTGTTCATCTGATTTTTCTCAGTGTACTGATTCGCAGACTTTAAGCAGCTCATGCACAACACACGCAAGAGTTTTTATTGTTTTTGAAGATCAGTTGAAACAACTCCTTGCGCGTTGTGTAAAGTGCGGCGCTCACATTGCCCAAGAAGATGTAGTTGAAGTACAGAATGAAGGATCTCAGCTGACACTTAAGGTCAAGATCCCAAGGTGAACCTGTGTACAAAGTTGACCCTAGCTTTTCTTGTTCTATAGTAGTAATGCATAGAGAATGTTAACCTTGACCTTTTGACCCCAAACCCATGGTCAGAGGTCAGGGTCTAACCCGTCCAAGATTGTTCTTAGGTACAACTATGGTATCATCTGAAAAGCCTACATAACTTCTTTCTCGAGTTATCATGTTCACAAGATACGTATTGACACCACTGCCGCCACCATCTGCCTGGTGTGGTGATGACAATACCCCTTCAGCCTTTTAGAGGGTGAGGGGTAAAAAGCTTTACTTTTATCATATTATATCAAAAACAGCTCACCTGATGAAGAGCTACATCAGTCACCCAATAATTATTCTCCCCATCTGTTGTTATTCCATGAGGCAAGTAAAACCTGAAACACATGATCAGAAGAGTTTTTTTGGGGGGTGGAGGGGTTAACAGGCAAAACACAGGTGTCTCCTTGTTCCTGTATATACTGTATTTTATTGTCTCGGATAAAAAAAGAAAACTGAAGCACAACATAATGACTTACATGTTTCTACCAGAAGCCTTCAGGATGTTGCCTTTGGCTGGATCCACAACCAAAATAGTGGACTGCTGAATTGGCCCTAGTGACTTCTGCAGGTATCTGGTCTGGTTGAAAGAGCTGAAAACACAGCAGCAAAATACAGATGACTGTTGAAGTGTGGAGTGATTTATTCATTTATTCACTTTTTTAAAAAATCATCTTCCATCCATGATAACAACAGTGACAAAAGTATTCTATTGTTTAGAATGCTTTGTCTCTTTTCCTTGTTCATCCTTCTCTAGTTTCTCTGTTAGCCGTGTTATCTGGCCAGAGAGAATAAAGGGAGAGACTATAACTGAATGCCATGTTATCAGATAACTGTTTTTTGTCTTTTTACTGTCTGTTTCACGGCTTTGTTTAATCATATCATTTATGCAGCATTTCATTTCTCCCCCACATTTTGTTGTTACAGCCTTATTCCAAAATGGATAAAATTAATTTTTTCTCTCAAAATTCTACACACAACACTTTATAATGACAACGTGAAAAAAAGTTTATTTGAGATTTTTGCAAATTTATTAAAAATAAAAAACTAAAAACTCTACTTCCGGACTGGACACCATGGTGATAGCAGCTTAACGCTGAAGCTCCCAGACCCAATCCAGGAAAATACCTTGAAAATCAGATTTAACGGATTTTTGGTAGAGTGAAAATCAAAAGACAAAGTCATCATGCCTAAAGGAAAACAGAAGAAATCTACTTTTACCAGGCCAGCACATGCATCGGCCGAAGAATCCGATCCGGAGGATTTCCATTCAGAAGACGAGGAGCTGAATGAAGCTAGCAAAAAGGTTAGCTTAAAAATGGTATTTAAAGAATTAAGACGATTTCGCCGAGAGTGTTGGGCCGAATTTCGTGAAATCAAAGAAGAAATAAAAAGGACGAACAGCAGAGTGGACCAGGCCGAGGACCGAATCTTGGAAGCAGAGGAAAGAATAAAAGGACTGGAAGATACCGTGCTTGATCTACACAATAGACAGTCAAGACTGGAGGCTAAGCCAACCGACCAAGAAGGCAGACTAAGAAGAGACAACATAAGAATTCATGGTCTGAAAGAAGGAGTCGAGGATGGTTTCACCACAATGGCGGCATGTGTGGAATCCTTATTGAGAGAAAAGTTGGATATTCCCCAATCCACCGACTTGGAAGATAGAAAGGGCGCACCGTACATTAGCCCCTAGGCCGGCGGCGGAAGCGCCTCCACGATCGGTGGTGGTGAGATTTTCCAACTCCAAAATAAAAGAAGAGGTTGTAAGACTGGCTTGGCAGAAAAAAGGATTTATGCACCAAGAGAGAAAAGTTTTTGTGGAACACGATTACGCCCCGGAGGTCCTTAAAAAGCGTCGGGAATACAACGACGCTAAAAAGGTACTACCAGAGAAAAAACTGCGCTTCCAGACACCATTTCCGGCGAAGCTGAGGGTTTTCTACGGCGATGAGACGTGTCTCTACAATTCGGCGGAAGAAGCAACCTCGGATATGGCGAGAAGAGGGCTCCTGGTAACGGTGTTTAAACCCGCAGCAGACCCAGTCGAAAGAATCAAGGCTCAAACGTGGTCCACACAGAGACCCTCAAAATCCTCGGGCCAACAGCGGGAAACCCAGTGCCAGAGCTACAAGGAAAAACTGGCCGTCTACAGGAGGGAATAACGATATTTTTAGTCAATCTGCACATCCAATCCCCCTCCTACAAGGTAACAAACATTAAAGGAGATGCAGAATCAGCATGTGGTAAAACACTTCATGGAACAGTCATAATACTAGAAACAAATAAGTCTTTTTTTAAAAAAAAAACTTGTTAAAATAGAAATGTGACAATGATCCACATGTTCTCTCCACACTAACAAATACTGTATTAACGTGAATGTTTGCTGTGATGGTGGTGGGAGGGTGCACACAATTTCATAGGGTATAGGCATTAAAACAAAAAAACCAAAAAACCTCACATGTACATAAGTATTCACAGCCTTTGCTCAAAACTTTGTTGATGCACCTTTAACAGCAATTACAGCCTCAAGTCTTTTTGAATATGATGCAACAAGCTTGGCACACCTATCTTTGGATAGTTTGGCCCATTCCTCTTTGCAGCACCTCTCAAGCTCCATCAGGTTGGCTAGGAAGCATCAGTGCACAGCCATTTTCAGATCTCTCCAGAGATGTTCAAGTGGATTCAAGTCTGGGCTCTGGCGGGGCCACTCAAGGACATTCACAGAGTTGTCCTGAAACCACTCCTTTGATATCTTGGCTGTGTGGTTAGGGTTGTTGTCCTACTGAAAGATAAACCGTCACCCCAGTCTTGAGCTCAAGAGCACTCTGGAGCAGGTTTTCATCCAGGATATCTCTGTACATTGCTGCATTCATCTTTTTTTTTTTTTTTTTTTTTTGTTACTTATTTGTACCCGTAGGTAGACTTGGTTTGCAGTCTGGTGACAAGCCATCGGCTGCTGGTCGCTGCGTGCGCGAGCGCCCTAAACCTACATGTTTTTGGTGTGCGGGAGGAAACCGGAGAAATCCCGGAGTAAACCCACGCAACACAGGGAGAACATGCAAACTCCACACAGCTCACTGTTGGTCGGGGGCTGGGATCGAACCCACGATCTCATGATCCCCGCGATCCCCCGGCCGAGGGTAAAACTGTGCTGCCACAGTGCTAAACCACTGCGCCACCGTGCAGCCTCTTTCCCTCAATCCTGACTAGTCTCCCAGTTTCTGCCACTGAAAAACATCCCCACAGCATGATGCTGCCACTACCATTGGCATGGTAATGAACAAAACATAACGCCTGACATTCACGCCTAAGAGTTCAATCTTTGTCTCATCAGACCAGAGAATTTTGTTTCTCATGGTCTAAGAGTCCTTGAGGTGCCTTTTGGCACACTCCAGGTGGGCTGCCATGTGCCTTTTACTAAGGAGTGGCTTCCTACCTGGCCACTCTATCATACACGCCTGATTGGTGGATTGCTGCACAGATGGTTGTCCTTCTGGAAGGTGTCTCCTCTCTCCACAGAGGAACACTGGAACTCTGACAGAATGATCATCAAGTTCTTGGTCACCTCCCTGACTAAGGCCTTTCTCCCCTGATCGCTCAGTTTAGATGGCCGGCCAGCTCCAGGAAGAGTCCTGGTGGTTCCCAACTTCTTCCATTTATGGATGATGGAGGCCAGTGTGTTCATTGGGGCCTTCAAAGCAGCAGACATTTTTCTGTACCCTTCCCCAGATTTGTGCCTTGAGACAATCCTGTCTTGGAGGCCTATAGACAATTCCTTTGACTTCATGCTTGGTTTGTGCTCTGACATGCACTGTCAACTATGGGACCTTATATACACCGCATTCCAAATTATTATGCAAATGATATTTGTCTCTGATTTTCCTAAATAGTCAATGAAAATGACAGTCAGTATAATTTTCAAGTCATCAACCATTAGAGCATAATTCAAATTTTGTTGAACAAACCTCCCAATGATAACTATTTTTTGCAAAAATAAAAAAAACTCAAAATGCACTGTTCCAAATTATTATGCACAACAACGTTTCAAAACATTTTATTGGTTGTAAAGAACTGAAAATGGCCATTTGTTGAATTTGCTGCATTAGGAGGTCATATTTACTGAACTCAAAAGCTATTTCAATCAAAAACATCTTAACAGGCCAAGTTACATATTAACATAGGACCCCTTCTTTGATATAACCTTCACAATTCTTTCATCCATTGAACTTGTGAGTTTTTGGAGAGTTTCTGTTTGAATTTCTTTGCAAGATGTCAGAATAGCCTCCCACAGCTGCTGTTTTGATGTGAACTGCCTCCCACCCTCGTAGATCTTTTGCTTGAGGATGCTCCAAAGGTCCTCAATAGGGTTGAGTTCAGGGGAGGATGGGGGCCACACCATGAGTTTCTCTCCTTTTATGCCTATAGCAGTCAGTGACACAGAGGTATTCTTTGCAGCATGAGATGGTGCATTATCATGCATGAAAGTAATTTTGCTACGGAAGGCATAGTTTTTCTTTTTGTAAAATGGAAGAAAGTGGTCAGTCAGAAACTCTATATACTTCGCCAAGGTCACTTTTACACCTTCAGGGACTGGTGGTGGCCTACCAGCTCTCTCTCCAAGACTCCGCCACCTCCTTGTTAACGTCGTAGCCTTGTTGGGACATGGTGGCTATCCACCAACCATCCACTACTTCATCCATCTGGACCATCCAGGGTTGCATGGCACTCATCAGTAAACAAGACTGTTTGAAAATTAGTCTTCATGTATTTCTGGGCCCATTGCAACCATTTCTGCTTGTGAGCATTTATTAGTGGTGGTCGAATTGTAGGTTTATGCACAACTGCAACATTCTGGAGAATCCTATGCCTTGAGGTTCGTGGGACTCCAGAGGCACCAGCAGCTTCAAATATCTGGTTGCTGCTTTGTAATGGCATTTTAGCAGCTGCTCTCTTAATCTGATGAATTTGTCTGGCAGAAACCTTCCTCATTATGCCTTTATCTGCACAAACCCGTCTGTGCTCTGAATCAGCCACAAATTTCATCACAGTATGATGATCACACTTAAGTTTTCATGAAATATCTAATGTTTTCATACCTTGTCCAAGGCATTGCACTATTTGACTCTTTTTGGCAGCAGAGAGATCCTTTTTCTTTCCCATATTGCTTGAAACCTGTGGCATGCTTAATAATGTGGAACATCCTTCTTAAATAGTTTTCTTTTAATTGGGCTCACCTGGCAAACTAATTATGACAGGTGTCTGAGATTGATATCAGTGATCCAAAGCGCCCTGAGACACAACACCATCCGAGAGTTTAATTGAAAAATAAAAAATTGAATGTTTATGACACTAAAATCCTATTTGCATAATAATTTGGAACGCGGTGTAGACAGGTGTGTGCCTTTCCAAATCATGTCCAGTCAACTGAATTTACCACAGGTGGACTCCATTTAAGCCGTAGAAACATCTCAAGGATGATCAGTGGAAACAGGATGCTCCTGAGCTCAATTCTGAGCTTCATGGCACAGGCTGTGAATACTTACGTACAGACGTGGACAAAATTGTTGGTACCCCTCTGTTAATGAAAGAAAAACCCACAATGGTCACAGAAATAACTTGAATCTGACAAAAGTGGTAATATATAAAAATTCTATGAAAATTAACCAATGAAAATCAGACAATGCTTTTGAATTGTGGTTCAACAGAACTATTTTAAAAAACAAACTCATGAAACAGGCCTGGACAAAAATGATGGTACCCCTAGAAAAGATTGAAAATAATGTGACCATAGGGACATGTTCAACCAAGACGTGCCCTCTAATTAACATCACAGGTGTCTACAAACTTGTAACCAGTCAGTCGGCCTATTTAAAGGGTGACAAGTAGTCACTGTGCTGTTTGGTGACATGGTGTGTGCCACACTAAACATGGACCAGAGGAAGCAAAGGAGAGAGTTGTCTCAGGAGTTTAGAAAGAAAATTATAGACAAGCATGCTAAAGGTAAAGGCTATAAGACCATCTCCAAGCAGCTTGATGTTCCTGTGACTACAGCTGCACATATTATTCAGAAATTTATGATCCACGGGACTGTAGCCAACCTCCCTGGACGTGGTCGCAGGAGGAAACTTGATGAAAAATGGAAGAGACGGATAATACGAATGGTAACAAAAGAGCCCAGAACAACCTCTAAACACATTCATGGTGAACTCCAAGGTCAAGGTACATCAGTGTCAGATCGCACCATCCGTTGTTGTTTGAGCCAAAGTGGACTTCATGGGAGACGGCCAAGGAGGACACCACTGTTGAAAACAAATCATAAAAAAGCCAGACTGGAATTTACCAAACTGTATGTTAACAAGCCACAAAGCTTCTGGGAGAATGTCCTATGGACAAACGAGACAAAACTGCAACTTTTTGGCAAGGCACATCAGCTCTATGTTCACATACGCAAAAATGAAGCATACCAAGAAAAGGACACTGTCCCTACTGTGAAACATGGAGGAGGTTCTGTTATGTTCTGGGCTGCTTTGCTGCATCTGGCACAGGGTGTCTTGAATCTGTGTAGGGTACAATGAAATCTCAAGACTATCAAGGTATTCTAGAGGGAAATGTGCTGCCGAGTGTCAGACAGCTTGGTCTCAGTCGCAGGTCATGGGTCTTGCAACAGGATAATGACCCAAAACACACAGCTAAAAACACCCAAGAATGGCTAAGAGCGAAACATTGGACTATTCTAAAGTGGCCTTCTATGAGCCCTCGTCTAAATCCTATTGAACATCTGTGGAAGGAGCGGAAACATGCCGTCTGGAGAAGGCACCCTTCAAACCTGAGACAAGTGGAGCAGTTTGCTCACGAGGAGTGGGCCAAAATACCTGCTGAGAGGTGCAGAAGCCTCACTGACAGTTACAGAAATCGTTTGATTGCAGTGATTGCCTGAAAAGGTTGTGCAACAAAATATTAAGTTAAGGGTACCGTCATTTTTGTCCAGGCCTGTTTCATGAGTTTGTTTTTTAAAATAATTCTGTTGAACCACAATTCAAAAGCATTGTCTGATTTTCATTGGTTAATTCATAGACTATTTATTACCACTTTTGACAGATTCAAGTTATTTCTGTGACCACTGTGGGTTTTTCTTTCATTAACAGAGGGGTACCAACAATTACGTCCATGTGTGTACTTCCTAGAGAGTGTTCTTCACTTGGCTGGATGTTGTGAAGGGGTTCTTCTTCACCATGGAAAGGATCCCGAGATCATCCACTACTGTTGTTTTCTGTGGATGTCTAAGCCTTTTTGAGTTCCTGAGTTCACAAGTGCACTCTTTTTTTCTCAGAATGTACCAAACTGTTGATTTGGCCCCTCCTAATATTTCCAGTATCTCTCTGATGGTTTTCATCTTTTTTTCAGCCTAAGGATGGTCTGTTTCACTTCCACTGAGACCTCCTTTGACAGCATGTTGTGGGTTCACAGCAACAGCTTCCAAATGCAAATGCCACATCTGGAATTAACTCCAGACCTTTTACCTGCTTGCTTGCTTGATGATGGATTAATGAATAGCCCACACAGCCCATGAAATAACTTTTAAGTCAGTTGAAATAAGGAGTTTTTGTACAAAAATGGTTGCAATTCCTAAATCTTACTTTAATTTAGATGTGAATGCCCTCAAATTAAAGCTGTCTTCATTTTAAGCATATATATGGACTTAACTGTACATATTTGGTTGATACTAAATGTTAGCTTTGTACGTTAGTGATTATTGTTTGTGGAAATGTAACCTTTACAAAACAGTCACTTACTGAATATCCCACTGGTGGTCACCTCTGTGGAAAATGACCAAGTTAGAATCTGAGTCGAGGGCGAGTCCTGACACCTGTCCCAGCTGAAGAGAGCTCTCTGGCCATGATGCGACTTGTTCAAAATGATAGTCTACACCTGTGTACACACATACACGCACACAAATGGCTTAACAAATTCTGAACAAAGGCATCAAACATGACTCCTACCATTTGGTAAATGTATGTATGTATGTATGTATGTATCTATGTATGATTATTATTACTATTACTATTATTATTATTATTATTATTATTCTGTCTCCAGTTTTCTCATTCACCATACACCAAAACCTCTGCAAAGATATTATATTACAATGAGATCACATGCACAATTTTTAACAATGAGAATTCTGATACAACCTTTTTTCCTCTTTTACTGGCAAACTGGTTGCATAGTAATCTAAACCCAAAGAACCTACTTGCTGGATAATACTGAAGGCAAATGTAGGAAACAGCCAAAGGCATGCCAGAACATAAAAAAGAAAATGAAGCATGTGGGGAAAGTTCAAACACTGTTCACACATTCATGCTTTCACAACTAAACAATCAATAAGAAAAGCAGATGTTACATTGAATTTATGTTTATGAAAGCTGGAATGCAGACAATTACGTTAGCAATGACATTATTCTACATGATCACTGAAGTAACTATTAGGATGTTGGTAGATATGTTGAATTATGTATGTTAAAGCAATCTTAAGTGATTAAAAGCTTTGTGAGGTACTGGACAGGATAAAACAGCACAAGTACATTATTTTAGCAGACAATTAAAGGAGATCCAAATGTTCCAAAAATGTCTGTACTTAGTGACCCTTGTGTTCTGAACTGCAGACAAAATCTACTTGCTCACGGCGACATGCGTGCTTCTACTCCTCTGTTGGTCGAGAACAAGGAGCCGTATAAAAACAGTCCATTTATCATTTATGTTGCATTGTTTCTCATATAATAGCTGGTTGGACAATACACGCGGGTTGTTTTATACCCTGCGCCAATTTTTGTCAAAAAAAAAAAAAAAAAAGGAATTTAGTTGAATAGTTTGAATCGGTTTTTATAGGCATATATACCCACTGCTGCAGAACATTTGTGCAACTAAAAATATCTGCATGGACCTTGTTGGTAGCTGACTTAAAAAAAAATGTAATTCATTTTTTCCTATACAATAAACACAGCAATTAAAGGAAAACATCTGGCTCGAGATCAACAAGAAGCTGTACTACAATGATGATACGTATGTAGCTGATGTTCACTTGGAAATGTTATATGTTGTTATATAAAGGCGCTAACATTAGCCACAACAGCTAGCATACACAGACACTGAAATGCTTGTGGTAGTAAATGAGAAGCTGACTGACAGGCCGGCGTTGAGAAAGACAAGACAAACACTCCTATGTCACACTTAGCAACCTGCTGGAACAGCTGCTGTACTTTCTCAGCTGACTTTTAACATTTGTAGGCTCGCCATTAGCATTGCCAGGCTGACTACTAGCATTTCTTAGCTGACTATTAACCTTCCTAGGCTGAATACCATAGCAATGTTAGCTTGATTTAGTGGCAGAATGTGCAGGTATCAGTTTTCAGTAGCAGCCAATCAATGACCTGATCAGCAGTTGGCTTAGCAGTGGATGCAGCCTCCAATATGTTTCAGTAGCCTTACTATTGTCCACTTTTCCGTGTGATGTTCTAGTTCACACTGGCAAAAAATAATGACTCCTACACAGTAAGTTGTTCTTTTAAGTTGTGAGACATCGTGGCTACTTCTATGGTTTTCTGCATACTGTAAAATATCTTACAGATATCTCCTTTAACGTTGAGACGGAGATCTTAAGAGGTCAGATCATAGTAACATAGTTGCATCACTTTTAAGACATAATATTTAGTGCATGCATTTAACAGACACGGGAAAAAAAGGAAACATTTAGGACTGCACGCTGGTCTCTTTTCTGTTGAGTTGCTCGTGATTTCAGATTAACACCCCCCCCACCAACAACAACAACAAAAAAAAGCTATAAAGCTACATTATTACAAATAAAAAAATAAGGGCTGAAGAGGATTTTTTAAGCACATGTGACACACATCGAGGCCGTTTCCACATTTCAACACATCTTGAAGTGCCTATGGATGCAGTTTAGTAACTAAGCCCCAGCTGATAAGTGAGCATTCTTCTTTCTTCTCCCAGAAAGCTCCACTGAAGCTCTAAAATACAAGCATGCTACAGCCACATCTTAACACCTTGAGGCTTAAAAATTAACATAACTACAGTGAGGACAGCTGACAATGTTAATATCACAAGCAAGCGGGCCTGCCTACACTAGGTTCTAGGTTGTTGTTAGATGATTTGCTGTGGTAACTTTCCATAATAAAGGTTAATGAATTTTGCCCTCTAAAATAAAATGCTGATGGTGGGCTCATCAGCCTGAGTGTTGAAGCTTGAGTACAACTGGGGTCACACAGCAAGGGAGTAATCCACTGCATAGGAGGAAGTCCACCTCTGAATAATACACCATTAATTAAATTGATGAGTGGGATCATAAAAAAAACTCCACTGAGATGCTACAGCATAAATGGGAATGAAAAGATTTAAATGTGGCTGCACTACAGCAGTGAAGAACAACACTACAAAGGCAGAATCAAACAACTCCAATTACTGTTCAATTGAAGTTGCTCTGGCAAAAAGTGACAAAATTTGTTGTTGCACTCAAAATGAAGATTATTCATCACCATTGGTGCTCTAGCTATAGAAAAACACTGTCCTTAAAGGAGATCTATGTAATGTTCCCAAAATTTTCAACAGAATTTGCAAACCGAATCCACCTGCTCACAGTGACATGCATGCTCTTACTCCTCTACTGGTCTGGAGGGAGGAGCAGTATTGTAAAATAAATCAGAGGCAAATCTAGAGTCTCTAGAGGCCCTAGGCAAAAATTCACTGGGGGCCCCTCCAGCCAGCATTCATCACCCTTATATAATAAATAGTCTGACACCAACTAGCTTTACATAAGACACACACTGGCACTTGCAAGAGTGAGAGGTGGGGGTGAGGCTCCTTTGGGAGTTCTGTGCTGGCCTACAATTGTCATTCCAAACTCTCCACATTGTCTCTGCTGTAGTGATTCAAAGTTGGTCAGTCCTTTGAGGCCCCCTTCTGGCCTGGGCCCCAAGCATTTGCCTGCCTTGTCTGTGGGCATGCAGCGCCTCTGCATAAAACACTCCTTTATCATTTTTCTGATGGAAAAGCTGGTCAGACTACACCTTCTGGCTGTTTCAAACCAACCACAGATTTTTGTCCAAAAATCACTGGACCAATGAGATCCTTTGTTTCAGGTGATTTCACTTCCAGATCAAAATAAGGGGGGAAAAAACATCCAATTTTATGCAATAAACACCACTATTCAAGGACAGCATGTGGATCAAGAACACCATGTTGTAGATATTCACTTGGAAATGTTTAATGTTGGTACAGAAAAGCGCTAACACTAACCACAGCAACTTGTCTAAGTATCACATGTGATGTTCATAGGTAACTTAAAACACTTAATAACATTGCTACGGGTCAAAATGCAAATGAGCTTGTGGCTAGCATGCCAAAACTGCTCCACTGCCAGCCAAAATTTTTTCCTGGTGAGGCTGAAGTGGATCATAATAGATCTTTAAATACATATACACAGGGAGCTATTTTTTTTCCAAATGTGCATATTTGTATTAACTCTGGATGCCATTTCCATATTAAATTTAATTTACAGATCTTAGTTTGCAATGTGTATATAAATCTAGAAGATAGTAGGGATAAATTAAATACTTTATCAAGATGCAATTATTGCTCTTTCTACAAACACTGGGAATAAGAATAATCAAGATCAAATTGTCAGTTCAGAACATTACTAAAGAAACCTGTCAAATACATTAAATGTGTGAGATGTTTGTATAAGATAAGATAAGCCTTTATTAGTCCCACAACGGGGAAATTCCAGGATTGCAACAGCACAGGGATAGCAACACTCAGAGCAACAATCAGAAGGCAAGAAAAAAAAACAAAAAACAAAAAAAAAACAAGCAAGCAAGAGCAGCTAATATACATATGTACATATAACTATAAAATATATACACACACACACACACACACACACACAGTGCAGAGCATTGTAGCTGGATGGAATAAATATATGAATATATGAACACACAGTACGGAGCAATGTAGCTAGATGGAATAATATGTAGATATATAAAAACACAGTGCGGAGCATTGTAGCTAGATGGAATAAATATATAGATATATAAATATAAATATAAACACACCCAGTGCTGAGCATTGTAGCTAGATGGAATAAATATGTAAATATATAAACACACACAGTGCAGAGCATTGTTGCTAGGTGGGATGAAACAGCATAACCGTCTATTTAGTTATCCTACATGGTATGATTATGTGCCCATACATATTCTCACTCTCCATAGCGACCGGTATGTTCCTAGTTGTATGCCGGAGAGGACCATTGTGTAAGTCTATTGCATCTTTTGCATTCAAAAAAACTATTAGTTTGTTACGTCTTTTTGCTATCTCTGCGAGCAGCCCTGCTTAGGTTGTACAGTCTGACAGCCGTTGGTAGGAAGGACCTACGAAACCTCTCGGTTGTGCACCTGGGATGATGTAGTCTGCTGCTAAATGAGCTCCTCAGTGCATCCAGTATGTCCTGCATAGGGTGGAACTCGGACTCCAGCAGAAATGACAGTTTAGCCACCGTCCTTCTCTCTCCTATCTCCTCCATCGGATCAAGGCGCTGCCCCAGGACAGAGCTAGCTTTCTTAATCAGTTTGTTCAGTCTCTTCCTATCGGCTGCAGTAATGCCACTGCCCCAGCAGACCACTCCAAAAGTGATGGCTGATGCCACCACCGTGTCATAGAATGACTTCAGCAGCGCCCCTTGTACACCAAAAGACCTGAGTCTCCTCAGCAGGAACAGCCTGCGCTGTCCCTTCTTGTAGAGTGCGTCAGTATTGTGTGACCAGTCTAGTTTATTGTTCAGATGAATACCCAGGTACTTATAGGATGTCACCATCTCGATGTCTGTTCCCTGTATATTTACTGGTGCTGTGAGGGGCTGCCCATGCCTGCGGCAGTCCACCACCAGCTCCTTAGTTTTCCTCGCGTTGATCTGGAGGCAGTTCCGATGGCACCAGTCCACAAAGTCCTGGATAAGCCCTCTGTACTCAGCTTCATCTCCGTTGGAGATGAGACCAACGATCGCAGAGTCATCAGAGAACTTCTGTAGATGGCAATGTGTTGTGTTGTGTGAGAAGTCCGCAGTATAAAGAGTGAAGAGGAAGGGAGCCAGCACCGTTCCCTGGGGGGCCCCGGTGCTACTGATGATCATGTCGGAAACACAGTCCCGGGTTCTCACAAACTGAGGCCGGTTCGTGAGGTAGTCCAGGATCCATGATGACAAGTGCTGGTCCACCCCTGCGCGCAGCAGCTTGTCCTTCAGGATCATCGGTTGGATGGTGTTGAAAGCACTGGAGAAGTCAAAGAACATGATCCTCACCATATTCCCGGGCTTCTCCAGGTGGGACAGAGAACGGTGAAGGAGGAAGATCACCGCATCCTCCACCCCAATGCCATGCTGGTAGGCGAACTGGAGTGGATCCATCGCTGGTTCCACCAGGGGGCGGAGATGAGCAAGGAGCAGTCTCTCCAGGGTCTTCATCAAGTGGGACGTCAAGGCCACCGGTCTGTAGCTGTTCAGGTCTTTGGGGTGGGAAGTTTTTGGTACAGGTACCACACAAGATGTTTTCCACAGCTGTGGTACCCTCCCCAGTTTCAGGCTCATGTTGAAGATATACGTCACAATCCCACACAGCTGGTCTGCACAAGACTTGAGGAGCTTTGCGCTGATGCCGTCCGGTCCCGACGCCTTCCTTGCCTTGATCTTCCTCAGCTCCGTCCTCACCTGGGTCTTGGTCAGGGTCAGGATGGGGGGCTGTGTGTTGGGAGTGGGAGGGGTGTCGGTGGAGTGGGGAGTGGGCAGCAGGACTTGATTTCTTAAAGGCAGCAGTGGTTGTTGTGCAGACAGGGGGGCGGGCGGTTGGTCAAATCTATTGAAAAACAGATTCAGGTTGTTCGCCCACTCCCTGCCCCCCGTGGCCTGGGGGGAGGTATTCTGGAGCCCCGAGATGGTTTTGAGGTTTCTCCAGACCCCGCTGATGTCGCTCTGTTGCAGCTTGTCCTCCATCTTCTTCCTGAAGCTGTCCTTGCCTTCTCTGATCTTTCTCCTCAGCTCCCTCTGTACGGACTTCAGCATCTCCCTGTTCCCCGACCTGAAGATCCTCTTCTTCTCTCTCAGAAGTGTTTTTATCTCAGGGTTGATCCAGGGTTTGTTGTTTGAGTGACGCCGTATGGTCTTGGTGGGAACGGATTTGTCCACACAGAAGCTGAGGTAGCCGTGAAGGTGTGAATGAGGCCATCGATGTCCTCACCATGTGGATCGCAGAGCTGCTTCCAGGCAGTGGCTTCAAAACAGTCCTTTAGAGTGTCCATTGTCTCCTCAGACCATAACTCCACAGTGTGCATGGCCGGAGGTTGTCTGTGCACTAGGGGTTTGTACACCGGCCGGAGATGAACCAAGTTGTGATCCGATCTCCCAAGTGGGGGGAGTTGTGATGAGGTGTACGCCTCCTTAGTGTTTGCGTAGAACAAATCCAGTGTTTTATTGTCTCTAGTGTGGCATGTGACATACTGGGTGAAAGTGGGCAGAATGGGAGACAGTGAAACGTGGTTGAAATCGGCTGAGATGAGGAGAAGAGCATCTGGGTGTTCTGTCTGCAGCCTGCTGGTTATTGAATGGATGACGTCACGCGCTGTCCCAGCGTTCGCCGTCGGATTTGCATAAACAACAATGCAGATCACGTGTGAGTGTTCTCTCGGGAGATATGTAGGCCTCATGCTAACAGCTAGCAACTCAATGTCTTTGCTGCAGTGTCGTTGTTTAACAGTGATATGTCCCGGTCTGCACCAGTTGTTGTTAACATACATTATCACTCCACCGCCCCTTGCTTTGCCACTCTCTGGTGTTCGGTCAGCTCGTATCATGTGAAAACCCTCCAGCTCAATGTTAGCATCTGCTGCTAGTTCAGTTAGCCACGTCTCAGTAAACAAAAGGAGAGAGCACTCCCGGTAAGTGCTATCATAACGGGAGATAGCCGCTAGCTCATCTAACTTTCCCAGTATCGACCGTACATTTCCCATGACAACAGTATAATGTGTAATAAAAAAAAATACATTAGAATACATCTGGAGATGTAGCTCTCCTATACTCTAGAAAAACTTCTACACTGAAAGAAACACCCACTTTGGTTGAAAATATGTAAAGAAAGAAAATCAGAAGTTTTAAGTAAATTTCATCCTCATATACTACACTGGGTCCAAGTGTATAGGGAAATGCATGCTCACATGCACCTGGCTGAAGCAAACCTTTAATCTTGCCTATTTATTATAAAATACATTTTTTTTAAAAATCAGGCAGAGTGTGCAGGATGATATAGGCGGGGCTCCCATCCTTTCGCTCTATATAAGGCCCCAATTATTATGTGCATTCTTCAGTCTGGCCATGCTTCAGCTCACAAAGCAAACCTCCCTGGTTAGCATGACAACCAGCCTGCTCTCTGAGGCTCCGCTCCATCATCCCCAGGTGAGATACGACTTCCAGAACCCACAGGTCAACTGTTGCTCTGCACTCCAAGCAGCATCTGCTGCAGCAGCCACCCAGTGTATGCCCACTAAACTTCCATGCAACTCAGCCTGGAGTAAAAGGCCAACCGCTGAGTTACCTGCCAATACTCAATGCCCCACAGAAAAAAAGACAGTCTTCCTAACAGATTCCCTACACAGAGGAACAAAAGTAGTTCTCTTGTGCCCAATGTCATACATTTGCCCACTCAGTGTATGTTAAATGTAAGGAAAACAAGTGTTACTCTCACTCTGTGTTCTCATGAAATTCTTTGTGTGAAAAATGTTCTGCCTATTCATTCAGTTTCATGTGTTCAGTATGTTCCCTTTCCTTCCATAAAGGTGAAAAAACACACAAAAAATGAGCCCTTCCCAGGGACAAAGAATAATGAAACAATCAATGAACAAAGAGACAGAAATAACAGAGCCGGTTCTGCATGTTCCTGCTATGCAGGTGTCACTCCTCTCAGTGTCACAGGTCAGAACACCCCAACAGACTGGCCACCAATGTAACGAATTGGCATCAATACCATCATTCTGGGCAGCACGGTGGTGGAGTGGTTAGCACTGCGGCAGCACAGCAACTCACCCTTGGCCGGGGGATCCTGGGTTCGATCCCAGCCCCCGACCAACAGTGATCTGTGTGGAGTTTGCATGTTCTCCCCGTGTCTGCGTGGGTTTACGCCAGGATTTCTCCGGTTTCCTCCCACATGCCAAAAACACGCAAGTTAGGTTAATTGGCATCAAACTGGGGATTCTAAATTGTCCTTAGGTATGGCTGTGAGAGTGAATGGTTGTCTGTCTCTCTGTGTTGGCCCTGCGATGGACTGGCGATCTGTCCAGGGTGTACCCTGCCTCTGGCCCAAAGATGTTGGGATAGGCTTCAGCCCCTCCGTGACCCAAAAAGGATTAAGCGGAAGAAGATGGATGGATGGACCATCATTCTGTACGCATGCTGAAGATGGTCACCTACTGTTATTCTCTTCAGTCCGTGGAACCTCAGCTTTTTCACTTGGTGCTTTACACCAATGTTATAGGCCAGGCAGCTGCAGTTAAGAGAGGACATATCAATCCTATCAAAAAATGACATAGGGATCGCTCCCACTGAGCATGCAAACATGGGTTAGTGTTCCAAGTACTTTCTAATAAAAAGGAGGAGGGCTTCGGCCCATCCTGGACCTGAGATTCCTAAACAAATGGCTGCACAAGTTCAGATTCCAGATTGTGACTGTAAATCATCTGATCTTCACTGAGTGCCCTGCTGACTGGGTGCGTATGGTGGACCCGGTAGATGCCTTTTTTCACATTGCCATCCACCTCAAAGAAAATTTCTATTTCCCCTTTGATAGAGTGACCTACAAGTTCTTGGTTCACCCCTTCTCTTGTACCCCACACTTTTATTCCAACATGTAAGTGAAGAGTTAAGACAGAAGGGCATAGACATGATTGCCTAACTAGATGACTGGGCTCTGACAGCAAGTTTCCATGAGGTCAGGCGCCTCGGATTCTCTCTGAATATCTAGAAAAGCTCTCTAGTATTCAACCAACATTTTTCTTGTCTTGATCTTGAGATATGCACCATCTTCGGCCAGCGCATCTGTCCCATGAGAGAGTAGCTGCATCTCGCCTAGACTGCTTTCAGTAGTGATGCAGACTGCTTTTTTTGAAAGTTTCTCCAGCTGCTGGGCATTATGGCCTCTACGATAGTAGTTGTTTCGCACTGTCCCCTCAAGATGTGTGCCTTCCAGAGAAGGATGTGTGCAATTGGTCTCTCTCCCTCCTGTCAACACGCGAGGTGGGTCAAAGTCACTTGCAACTGCGTGAGAGATCTGGTCCCAAGGAGGAAGCCTGGTCTCCTGGACCAGGGTTCCCTAGTAGGCAGGGTCACGTTTTGCAAAGCAGTTCCCACAGACGCCTCCCTCCTCTGATGGCCTGTGATTTGCAAGATGGCCTGTGATGTGCAAGGTGGGTAGCAATGAAAGGGACATGGTCCCAACCTCACTCCAGGCTGCACATCAATCCCTCCTCCCTTTCAGCAGGACGAGTGGGCGAAGCTGCACTCTCTTTGCCCAGTAAGTGCACTCCACACATACGTGGTCCGCTTCACAGGGCAGTTATCTGTGAGCTTTGCTTACCCAGCCAAGAGCAAAGTGCTGTCCAAGCAGAGCCTTTCTTGCTGGATTGTTGAGGCCATTTCTATTGCCTAGTCCAGTAAGGGCCTTCCTGTACACAGGAATGTAAGCGCATACTGTACTAGAAATATGGCCACTTCTTGTGCTCTTTTTATGGTAGTATCTTCAACTGACATTTGTGCTGTAGCCACTAGGGCAAATCCACACAGTTTTGTCGGGTATCATTCTTTGGATGCAAGGGCCCTGTCTGTGATCCACTCTGTCATTTCAGATGGTACCACTCCATCCTGAGGTGCAGGCCTCCAGTCCCAGTTCCTTTAATAACTTGCCAGGGCACTTTTACAAGTCCCATACAGTTATACCAAGTGGACCAAGTGTAAGGGAACATAAGGTCACAACTATTACAACTGTTCCCCGAAGGAGGATAACTCACTGCTTGCATTGGGCTTAAGCTGAAGAAGGGCAACTACGGACTGAAGATATTTGTGTGATGATGGAGGGCTTATATAGCGGAAACTTATTCAGGTAAGTGTGCTTAACTACTTAATACTATTACTGTGAAATGTTTCATGTCACAAAAATCACTTAATATCACAGAAATTGTATTTAATTGATTTAAAACCCACAACTGAATGTGCTACCCACATATTTCATATGTTACACAGTATTATTAAATATAACTATTCCATCCACAGCAGTAAATAAGTAATAATAATCTTTTGAAAAGGTTGTCAATGTCATCTGAAATGAAATGTGGACATTATCTACTGTGTTGACAGTTACTTCATTCCTTGGAAAGGTAAGGCTGCTACCGTTCTAGTTGTGGTTCCTTGATGTATACTTTTTATTACCTCCGCCAAGAGGTTATGTTTTTGCCGGGGTTTGTCTGTCTGTTTGTCTGTTGGTTAGCAAGATAACTCAAAAAGTTTTGCACGGATTTCGATGAAACTTTCAGGCGTTGTTGGAAATGGTACAAGGAAGAACTGATTAAATTTTGGGGATGATCCGGATCACCGTCCAGAAGAAAACCGCCATTACGGAAAATGCCATTTTCGTGAATAACTACTGAACCACTAATCCTATCATTGTCAATCCAATTGCTAGTCATATGTTTTCGTGGTCAAGGAATCTGAAAACGTACACACAAACACTGTATGGGCGGAACTGTGGCCATCATTACGGAAAATGTCATTTTCGTGAATAACTACTGAACCACTAATCCTATCATTGTCAATCCAATTGCTAGTCATATGTTTTCATGGTCAAGGAATCTGAAAACGTACACACAAACACTGTATGGGGGAACTGTGCCGCTTGGTGGAGGTCTGCGCTCTCCGAGTGCTTTTCTAGTTTATTCATTAGATTGCTCTCAAGCTTGAGCAATTAATTTTAAAGCTTTTATGTGCAACTACCACAGCCCCCGGGGATATATTAGCTCATTAAGATTAGCCAGCTGAGCAGTGTTAAAAACATTACTGTTTTATGGTAAGCTAGGCAGCTGCATGCTAATCATTTTTGCTGTTGTTATCAGGAACAAAATCCTTCTTGTTAACTCTTTAACTGCCCACATAGTATGGATGGGTCATGCGCCCCCAGTGGCACAGCGCAGCAACTGCACCGGTCAACTTATTGACATCCCCCGGCTATACTGAGAATTTGTACTGATCTGTATTGATCTGACAGTTCAGAAGGTGGCAGACACACGCCGGAAGAATCATGGCTGACATGGAATATAGCAAAGAAGAAAAAATCATCGTTATTCTTCTCCCTTTTTCCGCTTTGAGCTGACAACACCAATGTTGACGCCGCCATGTTCGGTCATGGCCGCCGCGTTTCTGACTGAAACTACATGATACAGGAAAAATAGCCGAGTAATACAAACAAAATTCACGTGGGATAATCATAAGAGTTTGTAGATGTGGAAGCGGGTGTAAATGACCGAGCAAACGCGAAACATCGACCACGATGGACAAAAAACTCAGCTCCCAGCACCAAGATGGCGGCGCCCATGATCAGCATGGATTCTCACAGGAAAAATGCACCAAACAGGAAAAATAGCCACGTAATAAACGAAATTCACGTTGGATAATCATTAGAGTTTGTAGATGTGGAAGCGGGTGTAAATGACCGAGCAAACGCAAAACATCGACCATGATGGACGAAAACGGATTGGTCACGTGGGTGAGCAAGCCCCCCCCCCCCCCCGCAACAGGTAAGAGAGGAATATATGATTTTTGACATTTTATTGATTTTGAAATTGATTGATTATTGATTGATTTGAAGATTAGATAAAAACATATCCCTGTACACAAAACGGCGTCAAAAAAATGGACCATTGTTTGTGTAAATGTGTCCAAAGTCCACTTTTGACTGAGTTATGTAATTTATATAGCTGCCATGACATTATGCAAATTAGATGCATAAATTTATTCCTATCTGAAACTTTGGATCATATTCTACATCTTTCTAATTGAAAGTAAGCCATTATCTCTTGTAACTTAAGGCTTAAGTTATAGCCTTGGAAATCTGAACTATTTTACTGACAAATTTTTTTTACCACTCTTGACCACTAGGGGCCTTGACCACCCTTTAACCGTTTCTGTCGCCATACGGCGACTGGGGCAGTTAAAGGGTTAAGTCTTAACTCGCTTCTCTGGCACATTTCTTTTCACTGCACAGTGCAGTCTCAGACAAGAGGCACACTTACTTGGTACAGTAAACCTATCTCATGATGTGGCAAATGCTGGCGAACACAGTGATTTTTTGGGGGGGTTTCGTCAGGGTTTGTAAAAGGCTGTCAAATAGTTTGCAGTTTTTAAGGTCTCAAATAATTTTTCTTATTGCCAAAAAAATTTGAAAATGTTCACTTTTTTGGTGAGTATATATTTCCGCAAACAGTTGCAAACATTTGCAAACAGCTATAAATGGTTGTAACACGTTGCCGAAGTTCTTTTGTATTCACCAAGTAGTGAACATGAGCAGCTGTTGAAGACTACTTATGACAAAACTGCTGGCGACCTTAAAAGCTGTGTGTGAATTGTTTTGCAATGTTTTAAGAACCCTGACGAAATCCCAAAAGCACAGCATTCTTGAACTGCTCTGTGAGATACTAGCTCAATTTTCGCTGACATTTGTCAGAAAAAAATCACAAACTTGCCATGTTTGTGAACATTCACCGCTCCGTGAGTTACTACCCTAATGTTCTGTGTATCTCATGCCATTTTTTTTCAAAGTTGAAGTTTGCCACTGCTGTTGAAACATCCAAGAAATGCATATTCTTTCAGCTTTCCTTGACACTTTTGTCAACAGTGACATTAAATAAAAGTTAAAATAAAAAGAAACTCTTGTGTTGTAAAGACAGCTTGTGCTCAGTCAGACGCATATCTCTGGAAGTGGCCACAGCCGTAATGGCAATTTGTTTACTTGCAGTATTTTGTAAGATTAAGCCAGTCACACCATGACGATTTAGGCAGTGTTTGCCAATGTATCAAAATTCCTCTAAAATGCTAGCATATGCCCAAAATTGAAAATTTTGGGCGCATGCATCACACATCCATAACAAGTTGGACATATACATAATGTATTAGTAACTTATATAGAATGTTTTGATAACATAAATAACTCATATCAAAGACGTTTCGATAACTTAAAAATAACTTATACCAAAAAATGCTTAGCGTGTTTCCGGCATTCACAACTTATGTGCAACAATAGTCTAACTTATGCATAGCTTTTCCTAACTTATGCATAGCACAGTCATGCCAAACTGCTGTCACCTCCTGATCCATGAATCCTAGGTGCGCTAGAGATCATCTCTGTTCAACTGAAATGATTTTCCCCTCCAAAGACCACCACATGGACAGGGGTGTGACTGACCTGGCAGATCTGTCAAATCTGTCACATCTAAAACAGCTGATGTGACATGTCATAAATGTCAGATGACAGTTGTCACAACCTGGCTCCACAGTTATGACAAAGACACGTGAACTGACGGTGATAAAAAATAGTTTATTTTCAATAAAGTGAAAAAAAACCAAAACAAGATAATCCATGGAGTATGCTTTCGCTGGTGTGTACCCAAAAAGGGTAGAGAGAAGCAGCTAAGGGACAGCAAAGTGGGATTTATCAGCCAACAACAGCTGATGAAAAACAGCTGAGCTCTGTGCTTCGGGCGGTATCAGCTGATTGGATCCACCTCCTCCATTGTTCTGACATTTTGGCATATCTATCAGAACAGCACCTCCAGCTACTATGTCTTCATTTTCTGTCTTGCCTGTGTGGACAGCTGATAATACAGACTACAGTCAAAGGTAAAAACATGGCAAGGAGGGCTAAACAGAAATATCCTGTAGCTTGAAAGTGTTACACTAAGTTGGCTCGGACACATCTGTGACAGTTCCCGTTACACGAACGAGTACGTGTGTTTAGCTCTTTGTGTGTGTGTATGTGTGTGTGCGCTGCTGCAGGCAGCCCTTGAGCTGATCAGAACAGAGAGCAGGTGGATCAAGTCAACTCTTAATTAGTAAAGGTGTCACCCAATCTACACAAAGACCATCACACAGTCAAAATATGTCAAAGTATGAAACATCTCTTTACTTTGTCTGAATAGAAGAACAAGACCAGTTTATCTGTACAGGTTCCTCCTGTGAACCAGCGCAGCCAATATGTCATTATAGGGTAGCAGTAAGTTAGAAACCAGTTCAGTAAGTTACACATAGATTCAAAGAGTGTTACTCATATGTTAGAAATAGGCTTTGGGTATGCTAGACATTTATCTCAACGTATTTTGACTTATGAGTAACTTACAAGTAATGTGTCTGAACAATCGCATAACTTACATATACCTTATGCCCTGCATATGTGGGACATATAACCCACATGCTAGATACGTCAAAAAATTTTCAGCATGCACAAAATTTTTTGATGACCTCGCCATACTACGACGCATACCAGCATGATTCAGCATGCTCTTAACTTATACAAAACTTACACATAACTTACTTGACGTATGCCAGTATACTGTCCAAATTTTTTTATACGTTGGGATATGCTGCCTAAATCGTCAAGGTGTTACAGGGGCTTTAATCTATATTGCCATGCATAACCAAAAAGAGACTGATGGGCATTAGCAATTCATTTAGATTTAGGAAAATTTGCTTTTATAAACATTTTACAAGTAAGAAGGTGCATTTGTAAAAGGTTAAAATGGTTTTGTGCTGATGCTGAATCCAAACTTTAATAGCTACTTTAAAATAAGACTCAGCAAAAGAGGACTACTTGACAGGTGTTCTTATGAGAGATGCATGTGAGTATTCAGACATTCTGACTCAATCTATCCCAGTCCAAAACAAAATATGAGTTGCTGGACTGGTGAAGGCAAAGTCAGCAGCATATTCATGATACAGCCCAAAAAAAAACAAAACAAAACAGGCCACAAGGAAGGAGACAGAATGAACAGCAAACACGAGATGCAAAAGCCACCAAGAAAAAGAAATATGGAAAAGCTGAGAAGCTGATCTGATGCATTCGGGACCCACCTTGTCCGTCAGCCAGCAACTTGTTTTCTTGCGGCTGAGCTGTGGCCTCGAGCTGGTGGAACTTGTGAATTCTGTCCCTCATCAACACAGGATCCAAACTGCTTTGGAAGGCTAATGCAGCCCCAGGGAAGCCAAAATCTTTCTTTTGAATTAAGCTATCTATCTGTGACACCAGTTTAGTTCGGGTTATGCCACTGGGGTAATATTTATGACCATGAACTACATCATTGCCCTGACCTAGAAACTTTGAAACAAGAGAGTAGAGGTAACCTGCACAACAGAGAGAGGACAGAAGGAAGTGGAAATACAGTAAATAACAAGGAGACTGCAGATGAGAGGATAAGCAAAGTCTACACACAGGAAATGCAAAACTGTTGCTAGAAAGGTTGGTGAAATATTACACTGTGATAGTCATGTTAAAATTATTTTGTCTCTTACAAGGAGGTGGTAGCCGTAAGAACCATTATCCTTGCTCACATGATCAGAGGTTTCACTACACTTTCTCGTTATCTGTCATTTTGACAGACAAGGTTGTGGAAATTCTGCCATAATCTATTATTACCTGTTATTTAAAGGTGCTAGAGACAAGAGTCTGACCTCCTGGCCAGTAGGTGTTGCACTTACTCTTGTACGAACTGGTTGGCAGAGGCAAGTGACATCAACCCAGCTATGCTATTGGCTGTGACTGGCTGTGGCATCATTAACAGCCATAGATAAATAAACATTAGATAGAACACGAGTAGCCACTAGGCTAGTAACATTTCACATGCATAGCTCACTTATATGATCACAATAAATCCAGTGAACAATTGTTTGTGTATCCTGTTATCACAATGCTGAAGGTGCAAAACAGGTACAGAAAATGGCCCCTCCATTTGCCGAGAAAATGTTAGCCATGTCTTATCTATTTGCACCCAAGCTTTATCTTCCTGGCTGATGTGTTGAGATGTGGCTTCAATATTTCCACATAATGTTCTTTCCTCATGATTCCATCTATTTTGCGAGGTGCACCAGTCCCTTCTGCAGCAAACAGAACATGATGTTGCCACCCCCTTTCTTCACAGTTGGGATGGTGTTCTCCGGCTTGCAGGCTTCACACTTTTTCCTCCAAATATAATGATGGTCATTATGGTCAAGCAGTTCAGGTTTAGTTTCATCAGACCACAGCACTTGTCTTCAAAAATTAATGTCTTTGTCTCTGTGTGCATTTGCAAACTGTAATCTGGCTTTTTTATGTTGCTTTTGGAGTAATGTTTCCTCCTCATTGAGTGGCCTTTAAGCCCATGTCGGTACAGGACTCATTTCTCTGTGACTTTTGCACCAGCTTCAGCCCGCAACTTCACAAGGTCTTTTGCTTTTGTTCTGGGGTTGCACATTCTGTACCAAAACACCTTCATCTCTGAGACACAGAACTCGTCTCCTTCCTGAGCGGGATGATGGCTGGACATTCCCTCCCTCCCTCCCTCCCTCCCTCCCATCCATCCATCCATCTTCTACCGCTTTTCTGGAGGTCTGGGTCGCGGAGGCAGCAGTTCAAGCAGAGAAGCCCAGACTTCGCTCTCCCCAGCCACCTGCTCCAGCAATTCAGAGAGGATACCAAGGCGTTCCCAGACCAGCTGGGAGACATAATCTCCCCAGCGAGTCCTGGGTCTGCCCCGGAGCCTCCTCCCAGGCTGACATGCCCAAAACACCTCAAGTGGGAGGCATCCAGATCAGATGCCCATACCACCTCAACTGGCTTCTTTCAATGTGGAGAAGCAGTGGTTCTGCTCTGAGCCTCTCCCAGATGACTGAGCTCCTCACCCCATCTCTGAGGGTGAGTCCAGCAATCCTACGAAGAAAGCTCATTTCAGCCGCTTGTATCCGCGATCCCGTTCTTTTGGTCATTACCCAAAGCTCATGACGATAGGTGAGGGTAGGAACGTAGACTGACTGGTAAATCAACAGCTTTGCCTTAGAGCTTAGCTCCCTCTTCACCACAGCAGACCAGTACAACGTCCGCATCACCGCAGATGCTACTCCGATCCATCTGTCAATCTCTCGCTCCATTCTCCCCTCACTCATGAACAAGACCCCAAGATACTTAAACTCCTCCACTTGGGGCAGGAGCTTGCCCCAACCCAGAGAGGACAATCCACCTTTTCCCGGCTGAGGACCATGGACTTGGACTTGGAGGTACTGATTCTGATCCCAGCCATTTCACACTCAGCGGCAAACCGTCCCAGTAAGAACTGTAGGTCATTGCTGGATGAAGCCAGCAGGACAATATCATCTGCAAACAACAGAGATGAGATCCTGTGGTCACCAAGTATGACACCCTCTGTTCCCTGGCTGCGCCTAGAAAGCCTGTCCATAAAAATTATGAACAGGATCAGTGTCAAAGGGCAGCCCTGGCGGAGTCCAACTCTCACTGGGAATGAGCCTGACCGAGTGTTGGCAATATGAACCAAACTCTCAAAACAGTCATACAGGGACCGAATAGCTCATAACAACAAGCCCGATACCCAATACTCCCGAAGCACCACCCACAAAAAACCACAAGGGACATGGTCGAATGCCTTCTCCAAGTCCACAAAACACATGTAAACTGGTGGGGCAAACTCCCATGAACCCTCGAGTATTCTCAAGAGGGTAAAGAGCTGGTCCAATGTGCCACGGCCAGGATGAAAACCTCATTGCTCCTCCTGAATCCGAGCTTCGACCAACAGCTGGACTCTCCTCTCCAGTACCTTGGCATAGACCTTCCCAGGGAGGCTGAGGAGTGTGATCCCTCTAAAGTTGGAGCACACCCTCCTGTCCCCTTTTTTGAAGACAGGAACCACCACCCCGGTTTGCCATGCCAAAGGCACTGCCCCCGACCTCCACGCAATGTTGCAGAGGAATTCCAAGCATGACAGCCCTAAAACATCCAGGGCCTTGAGGTACTCAGGGCGAATCTCATCCACCCCTGGGGCCCGGCCACCAAAGAGATTTTTAACCACCTTGGCGGCCTCAGCCCCTGTGATAGGCGAGTCGTCCCCCTTGTCCACAAGCCCTGCTTCCTCTGTGGAAGGCGTGTCAGTGGGATTGAGGAGATCCTCGAAGTATTCCTTCCACCGCCCGATGATATCACCAGTCGAAGTCAACAGCGCCCCATCCGCACCATACACAGTGTGGACAGAGAGCTGCTTTCCCCTCCTGAGCCGCCGGACAGTTTACCAGAATCTCTTCGAGGCCGGCTGAAAGTCTTGCTCCATGGCCTCACTGAACTCCTCCCCTACCCAAGTTTTTGCTTCAGCAACCACCTGAGCTGCTCTCCGCTTGGCCTACCGGTACACCTCAGCTGCTTCGGGAGTCCCACTAGCCAACCAAGCTTGATAGAACACCTTCTTCAGCTTAACGGCCCCCTCACCACTGGTTTCCACCACTTGGTTCGGGGGTTGACACCATGAGATGCCCCGACGACCTTGCGGCCACAGCTCTCAGCAGCGGCTTCAATAATGGAGGTGGAGAACATGGGCCATTTAGGCTCCATGTCTCCAAACTCCCTCAGAATGTGGTTGAAGTTCTTCCAGAGGCGGGAGTTGAAGACCTCCCAGACAGGGGCCTCAGCCAGACGTTCCTGCCACACCCTCACTATACGTTTAGGTCTACCAGGTCTGAATGGCATCGTCCCCTGCCATCGGATCCAACTCACCATGAGGTGGTGATCAGTTGACAGCTCTGCACCTCTCTTTACCCGAGTGTCCAAGACATACGGTCACAGGTCTGATGACACGATAACAAAATTGATCATTGACCTGCAGTCTAGGGTGTCCTGGTGCCAGGTGTACATATGGACACCCTTATGTTTGAACATGGTGTTCGTTAGGGACAAACTGTGGTTAGCACAGAAGACCAATAACTGAACACCACTTGGGTTCAGATCGGGCAGGTCGTTCCTCCCAATCACGCCCCTCCAGGTTTCACTGTCTTTGCCCACGTGCGCATTGAAGTCCTTCAGTAAGACGATGGAGTCTCCAAGAGGATCACTCTCCAGCACCCCAGTCAGAGACTCCAAAAAGGGTGGGTACTCTGAACCATCATTTGGTGCATAGGCACAAATGATGGCCAGGACCCATTTCCCAACCTGAAGGCACAGGAAAACAACCCTTTCGTCCACCGGGGAAAACTCCAATATAGAGGCAGCAAGGTGGGGGGATATAAGAATACCCACCCCTGCTCGTCACCTCTCACCTGGGGCAACTCCACAGTAGGACAAGCTCTAGGAGACTGGTTCCAGAACTGGAGCTGTGTGGTGAGGTGAGGCTGACTATATC
The DNA here is from genome assembly GCA_020510985.1 of Pholidichthys leucotaenia. NCBI lineage: Eukaryota > Metazoa > Chordata > Actinopteri > Cichliformes > Pholidichthyidae > Pholidichthys > Pholidichthys leucotaenia. The sequence goes on from CM035850.1 coordinate 118,725,929, forward strand.
TAGCTGGTATCTCTCAACCTCATGCACCAGCTCAGGCTCCTTCCCCACCAGAGATGTGACATTACATCCCAAAAGCCAGTTTAAGAAGCTTGGGAACAGGCCGCCAAGGTCTCTGCCTTTGACCGCCATCTGATCCACATAGCACCGGACCCCCATGGTCCCTCAAGCAGGTGGTGAGCCCACTGGAGGGCGGACCCATGTAACCCCTTTGGGCTGAGCCCAGCCAGGTCCCATGGGCAGAAACCCAGCCACCAGATGCTAGCCATCAAGCCCCTCCCCTAGGCCTGGCTCCAGGGTGGGGCCCCAGTAAACCCATGCCGGGCGGGGTACACTGAATCCTTGTTGTAGCTTTCATCATGAGAGTCTGTTGGATCGTTCTTAGTCTGGCCCTTCACCCAGGACCAGTTTGTCTTGGGTGATCCTACCAAAGGCAAATCACCCCGGACAACATAGCTCCTGGGATCACTAGGGCACACAAAACCCCCACCACGATAAGGTGACAATCCATGAGGCAGTGGACATTCCCATGGTGTTTATATTTGCGTATAATTGTTTGAACAGATGAATGTGGCACCTTTGGGCATCTGGAAATTGTACCCAAATTGTATCCAAGGATGAACCAGACTTGTGGAGGTCCACAATTCTCTTGTTGATATTAGTCTATGTAAATGTCTGACTTTGAAGAAGGTAATTAAAAAAAAATCTAAAAAATTACTTAGCAAATATAAAAATTATTTAGCAAATAGAAATAATGTTGGTTATCCGAGCTAAGCTAAAACAGGAAATGTTTTGTAATGTAAGACTCTGAGAAAAAAAATTATGTGTATGGTGTACAGCTGTGGACAAAACTGTTGGTACCCCTCTGTTAATGAAAGAAAAACCCACAATGGTCACAGAAATAACTTGAATCTGACAAAAGTGGCAATAAATAAAAATTCTATGAAAATTAACCAATGAAAATCAGACAATGCTTTTGAATTGTGGTTCAACAGAATTATTTTAAAAAACAAACTCATGAAACAGTCCTGGACAAAAATGATGGTACCCTTAACTTAATATTTTGTTGCACAACCTTTTCAGGCAATCGCTGCAATCAAACGATTTCTGTAACTGTCAATGAGACTTCTGCACCTCTCAGCAGGTATTTTGGCCCACTCCTCATGAGCAAACTGCTCCACTTGTCTCAGGTTTGAAGGGTGCCTTCTCCAGATGGCATGTTTCAGCTCCTTCCACAGATGTACAATAGGATTTAGATCAGGGCTCATAGAAGGCCACTTTAGAATAGTCCAATGTTTCGCTCTTAGCCATTCTTGGGTGTTTTTAGCTGTGTGTTTTGGGTCATTGTCCTGTTGCAAGACCCATGACCTGCGACTGAGACCAAGCTGTCTGACACTGGGCAGCACATTTCTCTCTAGGATACCTTGATAGTCTTGAGATTTCATTGTACCCTGCACAGATTCAAGACACCCTGTGCCAGATGCAGCAAAGCAGCCCCACAACATAACAGAACCTCCTCCATGTTTCACAGTAGGGACAGTGTTCTTTTCTTGGTATGCTTCATTTTTGCGTCTGTGAACATAGTGCTGATGTGCCTTGCCAAAAAGTTGCAGTTTTGTCTCGTCTGTCCATAGGACATTCTCCCAGAAGCTTTGTGGCTTGTCAACATGCAGTTTGGTAAATTCCAGTCTGGCTTTTTTATCATTTGTTTTCAACAGTGGTGTCCTCCTTGGTCGTCTCCCATCAAGTCCACTTTGGCTCAAACAACGGCGGATGGTGCGATCTGACACTGATGTACCTTGACCTTGGAGTCCACCATGAATGTGTTTAGTGGTTGTTCTGGGCTCTTTTGTTACCATTCATATTAACTGTCTCCTCCAGTGGCCACGTCCAGGGAGGTTGGCTACAGTCCCGTGGATCTTAAATTTCTGAATAATATGTGCAACTATAGTCACAGGAACATCAAGCTGCTTGGAGATGGTCTTATAGCCTTTACCTTTAACATGCTTGTCTATAATTTTCTTTCTAATCTCCTGAGGCAACTCTCTCCTTTGCTTCCTCTGGTCCATGTTTAGTGTGGTACACACCATGTCACCAAACAGCACAGTGACTACTTGTCACCCTTTAAATAGGCCAACTGACTGATTACAAGTTTGTAGTCACCTGTGATGTTAATTAGAGGACACATCTTGGTTGAACATGTCCCTATGGTCACATTATTTTCAATCTTTTCTAGGGGTACCATCATTTTTGTCCAGGCCTGTTTCATGAGTTTGTTTTTTAAAGTAATTGTGTTGAACCACAATTCAAAAGCATTGTCTGATTTTCATTGGTTAATTTTCATAGAATTTTTATTTATTACTACTTTTGTCAGATTCAAGTTATTTCTGTGACCATTGTGGGTTTTTCTTTCATTAACAGAGGGGTACCAACAATTTTGTCCACGTGTGTATGTAAACTTCTAGTTTCAACTTTAAATACAATGATTATTTAGGACCCCTACAATTTATTATTAAATTATTAATTTTTTTCAACAGTATATATTTTTTGAAGAATACAAAGACTTTAATTCTACACCTTTCCAAACATTTTTGATGTATTTTAAAATATTTGTTTCCATGAAAATACAGTCCTGTTCACATTTAAATGTTTATATAAGACACCTTTTGTTTTTGTTTGCATCTTCAGTTTTAATCATGAGCCTACAATATACAGCATGCAGATCATGCATTTTTTTGTTTATTAACCCCTTGCACTCCGGTCAATTTCCCTAAAAACGCCAAAAAATAACGTGCCCAAAGTAAATCGAAAGCTGTTCTTCAACCCTTTGCAGCATCTTCATGGGGTTGGTCTCATTTAAAAGAAAACACTTTGAATTTTTTGGCAAAACAGTCATAATCTCTCTAAGTTCTCTGGCCACTGAGTTACAGTTAAAGTTACAGATAAAGTGTTATCCAGCTGAGGTCAAAATTTTGTAACAATACCACAAAAAATGAATATATTACACAGCTTTTTCCTCAGGTAGTTCCCAGGCGTTTTGGAACTGTGCCAAATTGTGCCAAATGGCACAGTTTGGAAAAACGTCTGTAACTTTTGAATGATTCAATATAGAAGCTTCATCTTGGGCTCTAATGAAAGGTGACACTCGGGGCTGTGTGTGTGTGTGTGTGTGTGTGTGTGTGTGTGTGTGTGTGTGTGTGTGTGTGGTGTGTGTGTGTGTGTGGGGTTGTCCCCCCCCCCCCGCTACAGAGGATGGACATCGGCCATCGCTACATGACGGAATAGTCATGTGGCGACAGCGGCGCAGTCACCGCGGCTCCCCCCCCCCCTTACTACAGAAGAGTAGCGGGGGGGGGGGGCTTTCACGGTCTGGACGCGGCGCACGACCCGTGTACCGCGGCGCATGAACTTCGGACTTCATGCGCCGCACAGTTGTAATTTACCGATCGGTCAAAAGTCATTTTTGATTACAGTTTTCAGGGATAAAGAATAATTTAGCTTATAACACCTTACCTCTTCACAGCAGCAGTGTCCTGGCGAACTTCTCTTCCTCACTGTCGGACGAACGCGACGCTGGTCCGCTCGTGGTTCTGGTCTCGCGACCCAGTCAAGACATAATTCCATGATTGCGGTTTTGGCAAATGATTTACGACCTTCGTCGTCGGCCTCCGTCGGTCTATGATGACCATAGAAGAGAATCCTAAACGTCTATTCTGCTCGAATAAAAAAAAAAAAAAGCACCGCCTGTGACTGAAGAGGCCGATGCGCGAATGGCTGTCCCTGTCACACAGGTAGCACTTGTGGGTGGTCTCCGTGCTGCTGGGTCTGTGACGGTTCTTCCTGCGGGTCCTTTTTTTATCTGCTGCAGCAGTCTGTCTTCACCCAGCCTTACAAAAAACAGCTCGCGAACTTCTCTGCTTCAATTGGCTCGCTGCATTCACAGCTTTGGTAGGCGGGTCCTTCTTGCTAGGTTTTCAGTCATTGGTTCTTCAAGGTTTCAGAAACCCAATTCAAGGCTCTTATTAGTCAAATGAGAGGCCAATCAGATGAACTAATCTGTGCGCGGCTGTGTCTGTAGTGGAAGAACTTTTTTTTTTTTTTCAGTGCGCGCTTGGAGGCAGCGCCCTCGTGCATCCTAGAGCGCACGAGAGCGCCCTCGTGCGCTCTGGGACGCAGAGACTTGCCCGCCCGCGGTACAACGGAGTGCAAGAGGTTAATAGAACCAATGAACAGCGACTTTGGGTCATTGTTGTTCAACCCCACGTGAAGCAGATTCACTTTTTTCTTCAGTGACATCAGAGGGGCAAGATGATGTAAGGATACACCAGAAGCCTTCAGATTTTTCAATCACTGCAAAAAAAATCTGTTAATGAAAGACAATATTAGGCTAAAATTCGCTGCTGCCCCCGGGCTTCAAAATTTGGTGTGATGCAGTACCAAGGCAAAGTATCAAACAACTCAGACACAAGAAAACTCACTGCTATAGGCAGTTGGTAATAATATAAGCAGGATTTTAACCTCTTCAAAAAAAAAAAAAAAAACACCACCTAAAAACTATGCTGGTTAAATGTACAACATATTCTGAACACTTTCATCACTATACCTGCCAATAGACAACTGACAGCCACTGGCCAGCACCAATCAGTATAAAGAGTGTGAAGACTAAATTGCTTTTTTTGTCATTAGGTGGCCTTGCAAACAGCAGTTAATTTCTTGTTGATGACTGTGACGATGCAATTGTAACATTAATATGCCTGCAAACTCAGTGGAGCTCTATGCAGCAACTGCATGGAAGTACGTAGGCAGTCTTTGTTTTAATAAGAAAAGACTGCTGTCGTAACTGGAAGATGTAGCCATAAATATCAAATTCTACACAATTTTTTTTAAAAATCAGACTGTTATATTTGCATATATTGATCTACTGGATCAGCAAGCGCTATTGCAGTTGGCCAGTATAATCAAAAACTTCACTGTGGATGAAATTTATGTTGTCTACCATTTACATGTCCCACTATTTGCTCACATGTAAAACTAAATTGTGGGAACCAAATCAGAATCAACAACAGACCACCTTCTTGTGCAACTGGCAGTATCCAGTCTCCCTTACAGTACAGAGACTGTACTGTAAAACTTTGGGCACACAGACCTCACCGCCACATTCAGTTTTGGCCACAGATTTTGGAATAATTACATCAGAGCTGCCTTTCATTTGAAAAACAGATAACTAAAGTTATATCAAGTTTCTTCCAGCTTAGGGTACTTGCAAAATTAAAGTCCAGTCTCTCTTTCTGTGACTTTCAGAAAGTGAATGATGCACATGTTTCTTCTTAGCTTGACTATTCTATTAGTTCATCTCAAATGTGTCTGGGATTTGAACCTCTGAACTGCTGTTCTGAAGTTATAGGTGCTGTTACCACTTTGTAGTGCCCAACCACTCTCTATATTAGGCCATGGGCCAGCATGAAGCAATGAAAGACACTTGTGACCTGATTTCAAGAATTAATTGATTAGCTAATTAACAATTAATTAATAATTAGTCAATGAGTCCCAGTATTTTTACTGTTACCAGTTATTTTTGTAATCTAGACATCCTAAGCTTTCTAATGACACCAAATTTATAGGGTTGTGGGGGGTGGTGCATGTGGGACCATGCTGGCCCATGGCCTATGTAATAATGGCGCAGTGGTATCTAAATGTCTGGTTAATCAGTCAGATTCTACATCTTGAAAAATGCTATTTATTGCCTTTTTTTACAACAAGCAAAAAAAAAAAATTCTCTTTAAAGAATTATGTCTGTATCCATGGCTTTCCTGCATCTTGAGCAACTCAAGAGCCATGGATACAGACATAATTCTGTGTCCACCTACAGCATGCATTAAGGCTGTGTGTCCACCAAACGTGTTTTTTGCTGCCCGACTGCCCCAAACCTCTTTTTTTCAGGGCTTGTGTGTTGCGCTGTGGAAAAAAAGTCTGCACCCTGTATCCTAGCAACAGCTTGTCACTCACAGCTCAGTACTTCCATTTTCCCATGGTCAGACTTTCTACTTATTTTTTAATAGCAGTCTCTAAATAACAATGGACAGGAAATGTGTTCTGGCACTGGCAGCAGCTCTGGATGCAAAATATGATGACACGGAAAAGAAAACAGCAGTCTGGCTACAGACATCAACCGGACTTGTACAGGAGTACCAGACACCAAACTTGTACCAGAGCTGTGCCTTGACGGTGCCCGTTTCAAGAAGTATTTTAGATTGACTAGGAGTCGTTTTGAACTGGTTTTGGAGAAGATCAGCTCATCAATTTCTTGGATGCAGACTAATTACAGAGAGCCTATCTGAGGTGAGTAGTCTATGGCCAAAATTTCATTTATTTTTACATCTATTTTCGTAAAACTCATGCTGAGATATGCTCAACACATGGTTTCCTATACTCATAAATGACTGTCGGTAAATGACCACATTTCACATTGGTGGTATTTCCATTAGGGCTGTTGCGATAACCACAATTATGTAGTACCGTACTATGGACAAGCCTACCGCGGAGGATAATGAGCAACCGCAACAACCACAGTGTTCATTTTTTTTGAGTGTGTGGCTAAATCTTGTCGTTCACTTATGTGCCCCTATTGATTATTAAATAAATTGTTAAATGTTAAGTATATTTTTATTGCCAACAGCATGCTTGCACCCGGTACTGTTGAACCTTCCTCAGTACTGGGTGCTGCCGCTGCCAGCACCGTGTGGGGCACTCTCTCTCCAGATAGACTCCGACAGGCAGTTGGGAGTGGAGGAAGCGTTTGGACAAATTGCTAAATACAGCCGTGACAGTGATCACTGAAAGGGCACAAAGCGTGTCATTTCCTTCTGAGTGGAGTGTTTATGATTCTGACAATTGAGCTCTGAGAGCGAAATAACTACTGCATAGTGTATTGCTTGTTTGAGCGTGATTTTTTGGACAGTGGCAAAAATCCCAAAATCACGGAGACAAGAGCCACGCAGGGTCCTGTACGGATCTGTCCCGTTTAAATAAACTGAATGTCGCTGCTGTCTCCAACCAGTCCACACAGTCTGTAGTTGAAATACTGGAGTTACCGCCACTGTTTTATGAATTTTTTTTTTTTTTTAACAGAATCAGCAGTTCATGCCTGTAGGAAGACCGTACCTCTGCACAATTGTCACACATGCACATAAAGTTGAGAACGGAGCTGCAGAAAGTTTCTCATGGCTTCCATCGTTTGCCATATAAATTATGAACCCTGTCTAAATTACAAGACCACAGGGTCCTAAAACATTTGCAATAATACCGCATATCGCGGTGTTGAGCTATCCACCATCACTGCAGGGGAAATTCCTCTACCGTGACAACCCTAATTTCCATTTTTTTTTTTACAGTTATCAACTGCAAATTCACATAGTATCCACATTATCTACAGTAACAAACTTGTAAGAAATATGAGTGTAACAAAGGCACAAACACTCACCTGGCACACTGACAGATGCAGAAACATTCCTCCAAGTGTTTGCTTTCAAATTTTGATCATGATATCCTTTTAGTTTCATATCAAAGAGTACCGGGTTGTTTGATGCAGCAAAGTTCAGCCTCTCCCCCATCATCCTACCATTCTCATCCTCCTGTACCAGCGTCTTATGTCCCGCCCTTCCTTAATTCTGATTGGGTGCTTAGAACGGTCTGGCATTGACAAGCGTAGTTGTAGTCTGAAAAGTTGAACTTTTTTCAGCCCTGAGCACCGTGACAAAAAACAGTCACGTCTGAAAGCGTTTCAGCACCAAAGGCGCTCAGCACTGTACACGCTGGCCTACATAGAGAATGAATAGAAAATAGTCACCCACAGCGGAAAAGACACATTTGGTGGACACGCTCCCTAAAAGTTGTACTATGTTGTAACAGATGTAGAAATGTTACTAGGGTCTGACCTAGTAAAAGTGCCTGTTAATACTGACCTTTGTGTTTGTTCTAGTGTTGAAGTAAAGACCTTGTCAAGACCAGAGTCTCCCAAAACCAAGACGAGATTAGACAAGACCAAGACTAAGAGGTCAAGCCCAAGTCAAGCCCAAAACCTACTTACACAGTGGTCTTGGTCTTGACTTGGTCTCTGCTCCTTAAAGTCTTGGTCTTTCTACATTCGGTCTTGATCTGGTCTCAATTACAACACTAGTGTGTACATACATGAAACCCTTAATTCAGTTGCAGAGAGAATAATGGACTAGTACATGTCTGAAAAGAGTTGGAATGACATACATATTCAATATGTTGTACTGCTTGTAATTTTCTACATGACAGTTCAGTTAGGCTCAAACCCTAGGCAACTTATACCGTAGGTCTTTGCTGAAATGCGGAGATTGTAATTTTAAGATAAAAAAAATTGGTTTCACCTCAGTTCATCTTAATTTCTGAGAAGAACTTTGATTATCTAAACCACTCAAGAGATTGAGTGAGTGGGGCTGCAATTTTTTTTGTTAATGCTACATGCATCTCTAATACAACAAATAATTTAAGACCAAATACAACCAATTTTACTGTTTATGCAGCATTTTACTGTTGATGCAGCAAAATACTAAACCAACTGTCACCAGTATTATGAGACCTTAGCAACACACGAAGCCACTAAAACAGCCCCATGCATTAGTATTTTTGGACTAAACATGAACCACTGGTTAACCTTCCTACTGTAAGCAGCAGCGGCTAAGGAGAGCAGGTCATCCAATAACCGAAGGGTTGGTGCTTCAAATCCCACTCCCCCCAGCCATCCTGCTGTTGTGTCCTTGGGCATAACACTTTATCCACCTTGTGTCATGATCTGGGCACACGCTTTTTATTCATTGTGGGTTATTTGCTTTTCCTTATTATTATTATTATCATTATTATTATCATCATGGCCTTAGTTTTGCCTTATTTTTCCATGCCTTGTCCTTTGCTCAGGTTTTCATTATGCCATCATTATTTCTGTCTCAGTCTTAGTATGGTCATCATATTTATTATTTTAGTCTTAAGTTCTGCTATGAGTTTCCCTGCCTTGTCTTTTGTGTTGTATGTTTATTATGTTTATTGTGTTCTTTGTGGTCTTTGTGTTCCCCCTGCCCTTGGCCTTGTCCTTTGTCTAGTTCTGGGTCTGGTGTGTACAGTGTTGTGAAAAAGTGTTTGTCCCCTTCCCGATTTCTCATTTTTCTCTGTTTGTCACACTTAAATGTTTCAGATCATCAAACAAATTTAAATATTAAACAAAAATAACACAAGTAAACACAAAATGCAGTTTTTAAATGAAGGTGTTTATTATAAAGGTAAAAAAATAAAAATAAAAAATCCAAACCTACATGGCCCTGTGTGAAAAAGTGATTGCCCCCTAAACCTAATAACTGGTTGGGCCACCCTTAGCAACAACAACTGCAATCAAGCGTTTGCGATAACTGGCAATGAATCTTTTACACCACTGTGGAGGAATTTTGGCCCACTCATTTTTGCAGAATTATTGTAATTCAGCAACACTGAAGGGTTTTCAAGCATGAACCGCCTATTTAAGGTCAAGCCACAGCATTTCAATCAGATTCAGGTAAGGACACTGACTAGGCCACTACAAAGTCTTCATTTTGGTTTTCTTAAGCCATTCAGAGGTGGACTTGCTGGTGTACTTTGGATCATTGTCCTGCTGCAGATCCCAAGTGCACTCCAGCCTGAGATCACAAACAGATGGCCAAACATTCTTCTTCAGGATTTTTTGGTAGACAGTAGAATTCATGGTTTACTGGTGTAGGTACTGAAGCAGCAAAACAGCCCCAGACCATCACACCACCACCACCACCATATTTTACTGTTGGTATGATGTTCCTTTTCTGAAATGCTGTGTTACTTTTACACCAGATGTAATGGGACATACACCTTCCAAAAAGTTCAACTTTTGTCTTGTCAGTCCACAGAGCATTTTCCCAAAAGTCTTGGCGATCATCAAGATGTTTTCTGGCAAAACTGAGATGAGCCTTTATGTTCTTTTTGCTCAGCAGTAGTTTTCGCCATTTTTGCCCAGTCTCTTTCTTATGGTGGAGTCATGAACCCCGATCTTAACTGAGGCAAGTGAGACCTGCAATTCTTTGGTGTTGTGTGGTCTTTTGTGACCTCTTGGATGAGTCGTCACTGCGCTCTTGGGGTAATTTTGGTGGGCCAGACACTCCTTGGAAGGTTCGCCACTGTTCCATGTTTTCGCCATTTGTGGATAATGGCTCTCACTGTGATTCACTGGAGTCCCAAAGCTTTATAAATGGCTTTAAAACTTTTTCCAGACTGATAGATCTCAATTACTTTGTTTCTCATTTGTTCCTGAATTTCTTTGGATCGCAGCATGATGTCTAGCTTTTGAGGATCTTTTGGTCTATGTCATTTTGTTAGGCAGGTCCTATTTATGTGATTTCTTGATTGAGAACAGGTGTGACAATAATCAGGCCTGGGTGTGGCTAGAGAAATTGAACTCAGCTTTCCAAAGATGTGATAAACCACAGTTAATTTATGTTTTAATGGGGGTGGGGGCAATCACTTTTTCATACAGGGCCATGTAGGTTTGGATTTTTTTTCCTTTAATAATAAACACCTTAATTTAAAAACTGCATTTTGTGTTTACTTGTGTTATCTTTGTCTAATATTTAAATTTGTTTGATGATGTGAAACATTTAAGTGTGACAAACATACAAAAAAATGAGAAATCAGGAAGGGGGCAAACCCTTTTTCACACCACTGTATATTTGTTTACCTGTTGTTCTCAGTCCCTCATGTTTCCGTAACTCTAGCCACTTCCTCATGTGTTATCATGTAGCCCTTGATTGTTCCCATCTGTCTGGCATTTGTAATTATGAGTTCTCCCCTATAAATGAGTTCTCCCCTATAAATGTGAGTCTCTGTTCTTTGTTCGTCGAGAGGTCATTGTCTAGTCCTGCTGTTTTTTTTCTATGTGTCCTGGTCCATGCAGGTTCGCCACCGCCTTGCTTTGCTTTGAGTTTTGCCTGCCTAGTTTTAGTTTGTTTTCAGCCCACGTGCTGCCTTTGCCTTGTTCCTGTTTTTTTGTTAGTAAATTATCAATTTGCATCACACCCTGCCTGCACCCTGAGTCCTCCCTTTAATCCTACATCTGCCCGCGGAGGGCAGAATTATGACAGTATGACCTCTCCAAACCTGGACTCAGCAGGCAGGAGGAGGCTGGTTGCTGGAGGGACTGACGCGGACGAGTTGTGGGCAGTCCAGCTCATTGAGGGTTTTGTCTCAGATGCCCACACTTCCCGCACACCAGAGGAGGCACTGGAGTGCCTGGACGCTGCAACAGAGGTAATGGGAGCATACCCCAGCCTGTGGCACTACCCCGAGCTGGCTGAGCTGCTACATTTTGTCTCAACCCTCCGGCATATGTATCGTACGATGGTGGGAAACTTACCGGCAATGCCGCAACCTGCGCTGACAAAGAAATGTCCCCGGGTTCCAGCGTCTCTCCCATCACACCGTGCTCCAGCTCTAACGCCAGCTTCACCAGCTCCATCTCCACCTCTCAAGCAGTAGCCGATTGCCCCACAAGCTCCTTGGGAGATGTCTGCCAAAGAGAGGGAGCAATTCTGGGGATCCCACTTGGCGTTTGGTGGTCCTGGGTGGAAGGAGGGCTCCGGGAGATTCCACCCCTCTTGGTGCTCCGTCCCAACTCCGGTCTGCCTCTCCCCAGCTCAGCACCCACTCCATGGGCTGGAGGAGAGCAAACCTCCTCAGCGTTCCTCAGTGTCCACTCCAGCGCTGTGGGGCTCATCTATCTCGGCGCACTCACCATCATCAGCAGCCACATCTGGTATTTTGCCTGGTGCCACATATGGGCTTTTATCTAGTGTTCTACCAGTGATCACGTCTGGTGCTTTGTATAGGGTCATGCCGGCTCCCACAGCAGCTGCAACACCGGTTTGCATGGCAGCTGTAGTGTCTGTTCCATATCACTCACCACCTCCTATACCAGCTCCATGTTGCTCAGTACCTCGAGTACCGGCTCCACGTCACTCAGAACCCCCACTACTGGTCCCTCATTGCTTCCTAGTTCTAGTTCCAACTCCACGTCGCTTTGTACCTCCAGTACCGGCTCCACATCGTTCTCTGCTTCCAGTGCTGGCCCCACGTCGCTCTTCAGCTACTGTCTCCACATATGAAGCTCCACCAGCTGCAGAGCCACCAGGGTCCTCGCCAGTGAAAGGGCAGGAGTTAAGGCAAGTCCTCTTTGTTTCTTTAACATCAAATGTAGAGAGGTCTTGTGTTGTTCCTGGTGGGCAGATGCAATTGCAGTTCCCATCTGCTTCTGAGCTCTCCCCGCCAAGCTATTCTGCTGATGGTAGTGATACGGACATGACATCTGCCTGTGTTTCTTCCTCCATGCTTGAGGCGGCTGCGTCTGGGATGGAGGAGCACAGTTCAAGCACTCTTTTCCCCGAGGTGCACATCACAGCTCCAGCTGTCCCCAAGGTGCACATCACAGCTCTAGCAGTCCCCAAGGTGCACGCTACAGCTCCAGCAGTCCCCGAGGTGCACACTTCTGACCAGTCTGTTTCATCGCTGCTGATCGGTCGGTTTTGTCTGGGCTCACCGCTGATCTGCCTGCACCATCTGGGTTCGCCACTGATCAACCTGCATTGTCTGAGTTTGCTGCTGATCAGCCCGTAATCATCTGTTCCTGAGGCTGGTGCACCTTTGTTGCCTGTTCCTGAGGTTGGTACGCCTCCGCCATTGGTTCCTGAGGCCAGCGTGCCTCAGCCATCTGTCCCAGAGGTCGGCGCACCCCTGTCATCAGCTCCTGAGGTCAGCACACCTCTGTCATCAGCTCCTGAGGATAGCGCACTGCAACCGTCAGCTCCTGAAGTTGGCGTGCTCCAACCGTCAGCTCCTGAGGTTGGCGTGCTCCAACCATCAGCTTCTGAGGCCAGCGCACCCCAACCGTCAGCCCCTGAGGTCAGTGTGCCCCAACCATCTGTTCCTGAGTGCTGCGTGGTGCAGTTGCCTGTTTCTGAAGTTAGCGCACCCCTGTTGTTTGCCCCTGAAATTAGCACATCTCAGTCACCTGTTCCTGAACTAAGAGTCCTCTTGTTGTGGTCATTTGAGCTAAAGGCTCCTCAGCTATTGTCCCCCATGTGCAATGCTCCTGCTTTGTCGTGCACTCTGGTCTGGGGTCCTATGGACTTGGGTAGGCCCCCTGATCCATCTTGTTCTCTAGTCCGGTGGCCCTTGGACCATGGTTGACCATGCTCACTGGTCTGGTGGCTCAGAGACTCGGGAAAGCCACCCCACACCCCATGTTTTCTGGTCTGGGGGCCCTTGGTTGCTGGTTGGCCCCCAACTCACTGTGCTTCCCGGTCCGGTGGTTCAGGGACTTTGGAAGACCACCTGGTGGATATTTTTCTCCTTGTGAGATTCCTGTATTTTGTTTCTTCCCACCATCTCTTGTCCTCCTCCTCCCATCCGTTTTGGTCCTTCTGTGTGTGTTTTATTTAGGGGTGTCGGGAATCCACCCCTTAAAGGGGGGGACTATGTCATGATCTGGGCATGGTCAGGGACCGTGCCAATGCTTTATATTCATTTTGGGTTCTTTGCTTTTCCTTAGTATTATTATTATTATTATTATCATCATCGCCATAGTTTTGGCTTATTTTTCCATGCCTTGTCCTTTGTTCGGGTTTCCATTATGTCATTACTTCTGTCTCAGTCTTAGTATGGACATCACATGTTTTATGTTTATTGTGTTTATTGTGGTCTTTGTGTTCCCCCTGCCCTTGGTCTTGTCCTTTGTCTACTTATGGGTTTGGTGTGTATATTTGTTTACCCATTGTTCTGTGAGTCTCTGTTCTTTGTTCTTCGAGATGTCATCGTCTTGCCCTGCTGTGGTTTTTGTCTGTGTCCTGGTCCATGTAAGTTCACCATTACCTTGCTTTGCTTTGAGTTTTGCCTGCCTAGTTTTTGTTTGTTTTCAGCTCACATTCTGCCTTTGCTTTGTTGCTGTTTTTTTGTTAATAAATTATCATTTTGCATCACACCCTACCTGCGCCCTGAGTCTTCCCTTTAAACCTACAACTGCTCGTGGAGGGCAGAATTATGACACCTTGCCTCCAGCGTCCGTGACACTAGTGTATGAATGTGTATAAATATTTGGTGGTGGTCAGGGAGGCCGTTGGCGTGAATTGGCAGCCATGCTTCCGTCAGTCTGCCCCAGGGCAGCTGTGGCTACAGCAGTAGTTTACTACCACCAATGTCTGTCAACTTAGTTTAATTAATAGTAACTAAACTTGGAAAAAGTATATGCTAACACAGACTATTGGTACAAGTACATAATACAATGTTGATGAATTGGGGAAGGTTTCACACCTACAATTGTTTTCCTGATCAAAATGAAAATCCTAAAAAGTTTGGAATCAACATGGTGGAGGTTTACTGATGTTTTATGGTTGTTCTGCTGGATGGTTTGATTGTGTGCACCTCATGATGAAATTTGAAGACTACCAAACCAGACCGTCAGTGATGGAGTAGCTCATTCCGGCCTGACGAAATCACCCCGGGAGCGCTCAGATCTCCTGACTGTTGACCCTGACCTTAAGTATAGCCTACAGTAGATGCAGACGCATCTAGGATGTGCTTATGGTCAAGGTCAATGGCCTAGGACAGGGATGTCCAATCATGTGCCATGGGAGCCCAAGACCCTGCAGGTTTTCTCTTCTACCCAGTCTCTTCCGCAGGTGTTTTCACTGATCAGCAATCAGTGGGAAGAAGTTCAGTGAAATCTGCTGTTGAAGATACTGGTTGGAGGTAAAGATTGCAGGGTCTTGGCCCTCCATAGCACATGATTGGACACCTCTGGCCTAGAAGGAGTATCGTATTTTGTGAAACATAAATGCCCAGATCTTCTGACCTTTGACCAGGACCTTAAACACAACTTGCACGCAGACCCATCTGAGGATCACTGTGAGTTTGGTGAGCATTGAGACAAATGCCTATAAGTAGTGATTCCCTTGAAATGTAGACAGACGGACAGATGGACTAACAAATGGCCGGATGGCGGATGCCACATCATTACATTAGCTCCTTTCGGCTTCGTCAGAATGAGCCAAAAATTCTGGGGCACAATGTAGGGTCCAGTATCATAAAGTTGGGTCTCCATCAGAGGTCATGGCTCTTACAGCAAGATGAAGAACCAAAACACACTTCAAAAAAAAAAAAACACGCCGGAGGGTTTAAGACAAAGCACTGAAGAGTTATGAAGTGGCCAGCAACGAGTCCAGATCTAAGTGCCATAGAGCACCGGTGGAGAGACCTCAAATCAGTAGCTGGGAGAAGGAACCCTTCAAATCTCAGAGACCAGAAGCAGTTGGCAAAAGAAGAGTAGTCCAAAATTTCAGCAGAGAGGTGTAAGACACTCAAGGAGTGTTTCAGAAAGTAACATTTATTTCTTACAAAGGGTCTGCTACTAAATACTATGTTGAGAGGACCAATAATGTTATCAGGCCTTCTATCAGAATCAGAATCAGAATCAGCTTTATTGGCCAAGTATGCACAACACATACAAGGAATTTGACTTTGGCTAAAAACTTGCTCTCGTTGTTCAGGTGGAGGATTTAAATAAGGATTCAATGACAACAGAGTATGTACAGTAAATTACAGTCTGTCCACGTTTCTATAAAAGGATGCAAATATATACAAGAATATACAGTATGCAGTTATTTACTCAGACATTTATTTACTCATGCAGTTATTTATCAGGAGTTCTCTGTAGAATGTCACAGATATATTTTCCACCATGACTGTATATTTCATCAGCCTGTTCCTCATCATCCTAAGTGTCTCAGACAATGCTGATCCAAACACCCTTCCTGCCATTGATGTGTGTTTTCACCAATGTTCCTGATGTAAGCAAGCTACTGTGGTGTGTGTGTGTGGGGGGGGGGGGCTCTAGCAGATTAAAGAGGCAGAGAAAATCCTTTAATATTGACTGCTGAAAATTACTAGTCATCAAAATGATTGGAGTTGGTAAGAGTTTACTGTCAGTTTAAAAGCCCATTAGTTTTCTCTGGATAATTTCTCCTGTTATTTATAGTCATACTTTATTACTGATTTTGGAAGGTAAAACATTTTTCTATCAGATAACTCCTTTCTTTTGACATTTTACAGTGTAGTTCACATTCCGCTTATTGCCGTTGTACTCACCCTGATCTGGAATCTGCTCTACATTGCTTGTTTCCATCTGCAATTTGTTATCTTCTGTTGAGAAAATAAAAGTTTTATGACAAACAACATTTTGGGATTTTGTAAATACACTAAAAGAGATCTAGAAGGAGAAATGTGCAAACAGTAAGTGTGAACTACTCAAATACACACATTGTGACCAGAAAGTCTAGATATGCAAACATCTGATACATCTTTGTACCTTTTGAGTGTCCCATGTGCATCATAGAGTGCATTTGGTCTGGACTGACAGGGATGGGAATGTTGGCCTCAGCAGGGATATGTGCAAACAGCTCTGGGAAGCCAGTCTCCATGCAGGTCATGAATGGCGTGGCGTATTTGCTGTCCATGTAGTACATAATGTAGAAGTTGCACATTTCGTCATCACCAGTGCCACTGCAGAAAAAGACAAAAACCCAGAGGAAGAATACTGAGCTGGGTGACACAGTGAGGGTGGCGGTTCTTTTCAAACTGCCCAACACACAGTATGGTCATATTCTGAGAGGTAGCACTGACAAACTGATGATACTGAGAACTCTGTATCACTGCATATGTGAATAAATTCGGTTGCAACTCACCCAATGTAGGTTTCGGTGGTTCTGCCCTCACCAGTAAATACACATCTGGCAGCAAGGATGTCACCATTTTTCACAGTGACACCCTTGTTAGCAGGGTAGAAAGCCTAGGGGAGAAACAAAAGCTGGTGAGCAAAGAGAAAAAACCCAATATATCCAATATAGTATTAGATGACTATGCAATGCTGTACACTTTAAAGTAGTATTCAATGGTACAGGATGTTAAATGTCCAATTCCACTATAAAATGTGGTGCTCCCAGGTTTTGACCTTCTAGAATGGGTTGCATGATTATTATAAAAAATATTAAAAATTCTCCTTACTTGGAAATATTTATACACTATTTATACATTTTGTCAGAAGTTGCTATAGCTTTTCTGTGTTATATTCCCTACATCACAAATCACTGTGTTATTGGTTGTGATATCGATCCAGTCCACGCCCAGAGTTTCTCTGAGCCAACTGCCTGTTAGCATCAGAGCTAACAATAACAACACCACCATCTAGACCAAAAAACTGAATACACTCCACTAGGGGGAGAATGGTTTATTATTTATGGATAAACCCAGCCGTCCTGGTTAGCAGTTCTCTGTAGACAAACACTGAAGTAGCCCCTGTTCCTGTTGTACCATTGATTCATTCCACTACCATGATCCGCGTATAACCTCTCCCCTCGGAGCATGAGCAGCCTCAGGTTCGGGGACTTTCGCTCAGAGTCAGGGTTCCAAGTGGCCTGTCAGCATCAAAGCTAATGTCAGCGCTAGTGGGTTGACTGAAACAGTTTGTGCTTCTCTACGAAGCTTCCTCTTAGGGAGGCTGCTCACTCCGAATTGTTGAGCCATGCTTCAGAACCATAACCTATAAGTAAATTTTAAATATTTCATCAGTGGCGCTGGATAACTGGAAGACGTGACTGCTGAAGCTACTGTTAGCTTAGCATTGATATGCTATTGGAAATAAGGAACGAGTTGTCTCCGATTGTACTGGTGGTGGCATTAGTTTTTCACTGAATAGGCACCATCCTGCTTTTTGTACAAATGCCAGCTGTAGTGAAGCATTCCATTAAAGTATAACTTAGTGTTAGCAGTAAGTTAGCCGGTGGTCATTACTTAGTGAGTCATTCCTTCAGCAATCTTCCCTTCACCAAGGAAAAACTTTGCCCAGTCAGACAAGTGCAACATGAATATCAATGAGGAGAAAAAAACAGCATGTTTAACCAGACTGTCAATGACAGCTGGATGGATGGACGATGGGCACGGCATCCGTGCATTAGCTTCTTTCAGCTTGTCTGGAAAACAACAAAGGAATGATTTTGGACTTCAGAACTACAGTGCATCTGGAAAGTATTCACAGCGCTTCACTTTTTCCACATTTTGTTATATTATTCCAAAAGGGATTAAACTCATTTTTTTTCCTAAAAATTCTACACACAATATCCCATAATGACACTGTGATTTTTTTTTTGATATTTTTGCAAATTTATTAAAAATAAAAAAACTAAGAAATCACATGTACATAAGTATTCACAGCCTTTGCTCAATACTTTGTTGATGCACCTTTGGAAGCAATTTCAGCCTCAAGTCTTTTTGAATATGATGTCACAAGCTTGGCACACCTATCGTTGGGCAGTTTGGCCCATTCCTCTTTGCAGCATCTCTCAAGCTCCATCAGGTTGGATGGGAAGTGTCGGTGCGCAGCCATTTTCAGATCTCTCCAGAGATGTTCAATTGGATTCAAGTCTGGGCTCTAGCTGGGCCACTGAAGGACATTCACAGAGTTGTCCTGAAGTCACTCCTTTGATATCTTGGCTGTGTGTTTAGGGTCGTTGCCCTGCTGAAAGATGAACCGTCACCTCAGTCTGAGGTCAAGAGCGCTCTGGAGCAGGTTTTCATCCAGGATGTCTCTGTATACTGCTGCATTCATCTTTCCCTCTATCCTGAATAGTCTCCCAGTTCCTGCTGCTGAAAAACATCCCCACAGCATGATGCTGCTACCCCCATTGGCGTGGTTATGAACAGTGCCTGGTTTCCTCCAAACATGACACCTGGCATTCCCGCCAAAGAGTTCAATCTTTGTCTCATCAGACCAGAGAATTTTGTTTCTCATGGTCTGAGAGTCCTTCAGGTGCCTTTTGGCACACTCCAGGCGGGTTGCCATGTGCCTTTTACTAAGGAGTGGCTTCCGTCTGGCCACTCTACCATACAGGTCCGATTGGTGGACTGCTGCAGAAACGGTTGTCCTTCAGGAAGGTTATCCTCTCTCCACAGAGGAATGCTGGAGCTCTGACAGAGTGACAATCGGGTTCTTGGTCACCTCCCCAACTAAGGCCCTTCTCCCCCGATCACTCAGTTTAGATGGTCAGCCAGCTCTAGGAAGGGTCCTGGTGGTTCCAGACTTCTTCCTTTTATGGATGATGGAGGGCACTGTGCTCATTTGAACCTTCAAAGCAGCAGAATTTTTTCTGTACCCTTCACCAGATTTGTGCCTCAAGACAATCCTGTCTTGAGGTCTACAGATAATTCCTTTGACTTCATGCTTGGTTTGTGCTCTGACATGCACTGTCAACTGTGGGACCTTATATAGACCAGTGTGTGCCTTTCCAAATCATGTCCAATCAACTGAATTTACCACAGGTGGACTCCAATTACGTTGTAGAAACATCTCAAGGATGATCAGTGGAAACAGGATGCACCTGAGCTCAATTTTGAGCTTTATGGCAAAGGCTGTGAATACTTATGTACATGTGATTTCTTAGTTTTTAATTTTTAATAAATTTGCAAAAATCTCAAAAAAAACTTTTTTCATGTTGTCATTATGGGGTGTTGTGTGTAGAATTTTGAGGGAAAAAAGTGAATTTAATCCATTTTGGAATAAGGCTGCAACATAACATGGAAAAAGTGAAGCGCTATGAATACTTTCTGGATGCATTGTACATACGTACAGTATGTAGATCATTCAGTGTGAGTTTGGTGAGCATCTGGGCAATTGCCTAGGAGTAGCAGTTCTTTTAAAATGTGGCTGGATGGCTGAACAGAAAAACACAGTGTTTACTAATAAAGCTAATAAAATTTGGCCTTTGAATTTTGATTTGAAAAACAAAAAAAGTCAAATAAGGCTGTAACATAACATAACGTATGTTGTACAAGGTGATCTGAAAGGTGACTATGAAGATGGCCATCCGTTGTTGCCGAGTGATGCAGCTCTGATAGAGAAGTGATTCATGTGTTAATGGCTGAGCAGAAAAAGCACCACTGTTACAGTCTGAGACAGGGGAGCTCTCATTCCTCCTTAGGGATTAAGAATTTATTAGCTCATTTAAGAAAGTGTTGGCTAGCCTTCCTGTGTGTGTATACAAGCGCCCACTGTTTTGTTTATGCTACAAATGCATTCTTATTATGTAGGCAATGCTGGACACAAGACAAACCCTGGCCACAAAAATCTGACCCTGTTCAAAGATTAGCTTCTGATGTGACCATATACCTGTGGCAGCTGAGGGGACTGTCTCCCAATTTGGGTCCACTTTCCATCTCGGATCCTGTAGCCACTGACCACTTTACCTTTAGAAATAAACATTTATGTATATTTAGGTGATACTAAGAGTTGCTTCTAAACAGATGAACTCTTTGGCTCGACTTACCAAGGCCGTGCGTGTGTGTCCTGAAGGCAAACGGGTACATGGGAGGTGAAGTGTAATCACAGGCAACATCGGCATTTGTAACTTAAAAAAAAAACAAGGGTGTCAGCTGAAAATTACTTTTTCTTAAATAAAGGGAAAACACATACAGGCCCCATTTATTCAGTAGGTATATTTTCAGAATAATTAATGGATTAGTTATTTCATATTCCAGAAGATAAAGATATGAACAGTGTAAAACAAGGGTATCAAACCTTTTTTTCCTGGGGGGATAACTGCATCCATTGACAGGAGCAGATATATGCCCGCAATGAAGGGTTGCCTTTAACAAAGTCAAAAAGATTCAGAGTTAGAGGGCAGAGGACTGCAAGTTTTCATTTTCTTCAAACTTCTTTTTTTCACGTGATCTATATTCTTCTTGGTGCCCAATAGGAAACACATACACACAACAGTCTGAAACTGTGGCTGCTTCCTTTATCATCCAGCTGAAAAGTGAATTATTTAACAGCAAATATTTACGGTTTGGTTGTCATTCTTAAGGTCAGCCCAGAGCAGTCTTTATGATGGTCTGTCAAACAGAAAAATAAAGTATATATTTAGAAAATATATCTTTTTAACTTACAAAAGATTAACGGAAAGTAGGGCTGGGCTATATGGTCTAAAAATAAAATTCCAGACTTTTTCATGCCACATTCATTTTTTTTTTTGATTAAAAACAAGGAATTATTTAAAATAGTTTTTTTCCCCAAACATGATTCTCTATTGGGAATAAAGTGCAAACCTGGCTTTAACCAAACCAAACCTTTTTTTTAATAATAAAGATCTGATCAAACAAAGATCCACACATTTCTGAATAATGAAGCGCCAGCTTAACTGTTATAAATTGAACTTTTAAGGGTGGGGGAGGGGTGCGAGCTGGAGACTACCATATTTACTCAAGTGAATGGAAAAACTGATTTTCACAATATTAATTTTTTGGCATTGTCAAACCAAAAAATTCAAACTTCAATTTAAAAACTGACTTACTGCCCAGCCCTAAATGAAAACAATTCAGTATAATCCCATTGTTACATATCTAACAGATTTTTCTTTCAACAGAACTTCTTCAGAGCTCACCTCTGAAAGCACTGACATCTCCATAATGGATCTGCAGCACAAAGTAGGACAGTGTTGAATTTCTGCTTACTTTAAACCCAACATCTGATGAAAAAATAAAGACAAAAATTAAATCAGCATGTCTCATTCATATTAAAATCACTTTCAAAAGGGAAACCTGAGAACTGTCACAAAACCACTATGGGTCTGATTTACTAAAGGTTTACATGTAATAAACCACAAGTGAAGTACACGTAAAAAATGGAGCAAACTTGGCAATCAGGATTGCATGCTTCAAATGAGTAAAATAGCACGCAGTGTACAGTGGGGCAAAAAAGTATTTAGTCAGCCACCAATTGTGCAAGTTCTCCCACTTGAAAGATGAGAGAGGTCTCCAATTTTCATCATAGGTATACCTCAACTATGAGAGACAAAATGAGAAAAAAAAATCCAGAAAATCACATTGAAGGATTTTTAATGAATTAATTGGTAAATTCCTAGGTAAAATAAGTATTTGGTCACCTACAAACAAGCAAGATTTCTGGCTCTCACAGATCTGTAACTTCTTCTTTAAGAGGTTCCTCTGTCCTCCACTCGTTACCTGTATTAATAGCACCTGTTTGAACTCGTTATCAGTATAAAAGACACCTGTCCACAACCTCAAACAGTCAGACTCCAAACTCCACTATGGCCAAGACCAAAGAGCTGTCAAAGGACACCAGAAACAAAATTGTAGACCTGCACCAGGCTGGGAAGACTGAATCTGCAATAGGTAAGCAGCTTGGTGTGAAGAAATCAACTGTGGGAGCAATTATTAGAAAATGGAAGACATACAAGACCACTGATAATCTCCCTTGATCTGCAGCTCCACGCAAGATCTCACTCCGTGAGGTCAAAATGATCACAAGGACGGTGAGCAAAAATCCCAGAACCACACGGGGGGACCTAGTGAATGACCTGCAGAGAGCTGGGACCAAAGTAACAAAGGCTACATCAGAAACACACTACGCCGCCAGGGACTCAAATCCTGCAGTGCCAGACGTGTCCCCCTGCTTAAGCCAGTACATGTCCAGGCCCGTCTGAAGTTTGCTAGAGAGCATTTGGATGATCCAGAAGAGGATTGGGAGAATGTCATATGGTCAGATGAAACCAAAATAGAACTTTTTGGTAAAAACTCAACTTGTCGTGTTTGGAGGAGAAAGAACACCATACCTACTGTGAAGCATGGGGGTGAAAACATTATACTTTGGGGCTGTTTTTCTGCAAAGGGACCAGGACGACTGATCCGTGTAAAGGAAAGAATGAATGGGGCCATGTATCGTGAGATTTTGAGTGAAAACCTCCTTTCATCAGCAAGGGCATTGAAGATGAAACGTGGCTGGGTCTTTCAGCATGACAGTGATCCCAAACACACTGCCTGGGGAATGAAGGAGTGGCTTCGTAAGAAGCATTTCAAGGTCCGGGAGTGGCCTAGCCAGTCTCCAGATCTCAACTCTATAGAAAATCTTTGGAGGGAGTTGAAAGTCCGTGTTGCCCAGCGACAGCCCCAAAACACTGCTCTAGAGGAGATCTGCATGGAGGAATGGACCAAAATACCAGCAACAGTGAGTGAAAACCTTGTGAAGACTTACAGTAAACGTTTGACCTCTGTCATTGCCAACAAAGGGTAGATAACAAAGTATTGAGATGAACTTTTGTTATTGACCAAATACTTATTTTACCGAGGAATTTACCAATTAATTCATTAAAAATCCTTCAATGCGATTTTCTGGATTTTTTTCTTTCTCATTTTGTCTCTCATAGTTGAAGTATACCTATGATGAAAATTGGAGACCTCTCTCATCTTTTAAGTGGGAGAACTTGCACAATTGGTGGCTGACTAAATACTCTTTTTCCCCACTGTAGACTTTGCAGCTTCTCCTTAATGAATACACACAGCTCCTGTCCCCAAAATATTAGGTGAGGACAATGCAAATCATTGTACAGACACACAAAGCTGATTTATCAAAGCGTTGTAAGAAGAAACACATTAAAACGAAGATGTACACAGAAACCCTAATTTGTGTTAATATATTTGAAATGATGGAAGATTTTTTTTTTTTTTTACCTATGTCCAATGACATTTTTTGATGCTAACAAACACATTGATTAAAATAAATACATATGTCAAGAGTGTCAGAGATTGTCAGAGCAGATAAAACACTGATCAGGACTGTGGTGTGTAACATTGTTCAGTTTCTAAACTGAGAGCTCATGCCATAGATGACAGCACACAGTGGAGGATAATCGTCTTTAAGGGCTGATGACTGATTTCTTTGTCACTTCATAAATTTTTGGGTGACACTGGTTTTATTTGGTAATATAATAAATTACATTATTGCCTGATTGACTGGCTAATCGCAGATGTTAACTGTTGATCTGCAATCAGTGAGTCAATCACCTCTACGAGGGGGGCTGAAAAGTTCATAGTGGTGAAATCTGACCAAACGTGGCTTATTTTTCAATATAGTCTTCCCTTCGCTCATAGCTCAGAACAATAGCTCAGCCGTTGTTCTTCTGTTAAAATTATTAATCTGAGGACAATTAAGTGCAAACTATACACACATACCCTGTAATATATTGCAAATCATTTCAAGAAACAGTAGACAGTCAAGAGTTTTTTACTGCTCAGACAATAAAAAGGCTGTGTAGGTTTATGAAATTATTCAGGGAATCCTCTCTTCCCTGAATCTTCAAACCCATTCATGTCTGCATGTTGCAAAATGGAGCGCAACGAGTAAGGTGTGCATCCATGCACGCCATGTTAAAACTAAATTAATTTAAATTCTGTTCAGCCCAATTCGTCAATCATATCCTTCTCATCCTTCTCCATAAAATAACTGACTGGGCATTGACTGTAATTAATGCCTGGCTAAACGTCAAGCAGCATTACTACTGCATACATTTTCTCTTCACTCACACACATGCCCTTTGGCCAACATAAAACCAAGCTTCCCTCTGAGGTAAACACACCATCATTATTACAGTTTGCCTTTGATCATGCATCCCTATGTACAGACGTGGACAAAATTGTTGGTACCCCTCTGTTAATGAAAGAAAAACCCACAATGGTCACAGAAATAACTTGAATCTGACAAAAGTGGTAATAAATAAAAATTCTATGAAAATTAACCAATGAAAATCAGACAATGCTTCAAGTATTGTCTGATTTTATATTAAGTTAAGGGTACCATCATTTTTGTCCAGGCTTGTTTCATGAGTTTGTGTTTTTAAAATAATTCTGTTGAACCACAATTCAAAAGCATTGTCTGATTTTCATTGGTTAATTTTCATAGAATTTTTATTTATTACCACTTTTGTCAGATTCAAGTTATTTCTGTGACCATTGTGGGTTTTTCTTTCATTAACAGAGGGGTACCAACAATTTTGTCCACGTGTGTATTAAAGGGAAGGTCTGGAGAATGTTTGACTGGATTAATACATGTTACACCCAAGACCTTTGAATGATTAGACCAGCCTCTTTGCACTTTTCACACAGTGCAGAGATAACAAAATGTACTTGAATACACCAATAAATGCACTTTGCGCCTTAAACAATAGACTATTGACTAGACCATTATAATATTGCCCTTTATTTCCATTTAAATATGCCCACCTCCACCTATTTGCATCTGCCAGCAAATCCATGATTTTTCTTAGTAAAAATGTGCAAAACACCAGCTAAGGAAACATTCTGATCAAACAACTTTCAAGAAAGTGCATGCTATTTAGTACACATCATTTTGGATTTTAGTAAATCAGGCCCTATAAAGTTGATAGGAATAATACAGTTAACTATTTACTGGGTGTTGAATTGCAGATTTAATATTAAAATGTCATGAGAAACATGAAATTAGATGGAAGGCTCAACAGCAGTGCTCTAAAACTGATTCCCAATTCTTTTTTTAGTTTGAAGAAGTCAATCTAAGTTTTTATTAGGAAGAAAAAATGAAGACCATGAAATGTGGCTTTGGGGATAAAGTGTACTGGAACTGTTACTGCAGCTGTTCAGTTGATGTAGTGTTGTCAGGGTCATACTACAACACAGCCCTGACAACAGCCATGACATGAAAGTTGAGCAATCAACCTTCATTCCTGTCCTAACCAATAACAGACATGAAGGCTGACTGTACATAATAAGGTTACAGTGTCATGAAAAAGTCTGTATATGCTGTATACTGTATACAGTATATTTATAAATAATGGAACTTGGCTTGACAGCAAATGCATGCATTAAAAAACAGAAATATTAATAAATGAATGTTAAAGCTCCAGTGTATACCATTAAGGATAAAATAAATGTACTATCTGACAATAATTTCACTTAATTTTGAAAAATTAGTTGCTGGCGCTATTTCTTTTTTAGGTTTTCCCCTAAAACTAGGTTTCAGGCTTCAGGTTTCAGTCTCATTTTAATTCACATCCGTGTCCCACTAAAATCTTTTCATTCAGAGTAAAATAATGAAAGCGCTTCATACTGCACACAAGGCAGTCTTGGATAATTACAGACTATGGAGGATACATAAGCTGTTGCATTACAAAGATGCTTGTCTAGTTTAATCTTGTGTATGAGAAGCACCAAAAAGATTTTAATCCTTCTATCGCCAAATCTCTGACTTTTACAAGTATTAAAATATACACTTTTGTCCACCTTATTCCTGGGGGTGCCGCTGTAGGAACGATTATGGACGGGACCTGCGGTTTCGGCTGAGGTGGTGTTAAATCAGTCAGCAAGAGTGAAGTAGCAGGGGCATTTAAAATAGCGTTTTTAAAAGTTTTTCAACTTCATTTTAATGTATAGTCCACATACGTGTTTTGCACTCAAGTGGCAGCTAATTTCAGCACTTGTATTTTTTGTATTTTTTGAATGTTTTGGCATAGTTCTGGTACTTGTTGCTGGTGTTCGTGGTTGTGTCATAGACTGTATAAATGGAGGCTTCTCACCGGCAATGCGTAGATGGTCCACTGAAAATGGAAAAGGTCTGTTCATGTGATCGGTGGTACAGACACAGGACAGACACAAGAGCACGGCAGGTGTGTTTTCACTTGTATGAATGTCACAGACCTGACATTTATGCGT
Organism: Pholidichthys leucotaenia; assembly: GCA_020510985.1. Lineage (NCBI taxonomy): Eukaryota > Metazoa > Chordata > Actinopteri > Cichliformes > Pholidichthyidae > Pholidichthys > Pholidichthys leucotaenia. The sequence continues at coordinate 118,752,578 of CM035850.1, forward strand.
TATATATGTCACCAGAATGAAGGCTGCATGAAGTAAAATAATTAATAAAAACAGTAACAGTTTGCTTCCTAAGGCTTAACGATTTAAGAAAGATATCAAATAGTTTTGGGGTTTTTTTGCATTCATCGCACTGCCTTGGAACGATATGGACTAGCAGCTTCAACATGCATTAATTTTTAAATTATCACAAAATATAGGTCAATAAAATTCTGAACAATCGTCAGAAAATGTCTGTACGTGTTAAGTTAAATAACAAGCATTCATGGCATGACAGCAGCATAAGCATTTTAATTTCGGGGTAGAACGAACAGCTGTAGCTGTCTGTATTAATCCTGACATTAAAACACCCAAGCACGGTGTTGTGGTTCTTTGTGGCTCTGACTAGATTCTACACCTGCTCTGAGGTAAATCTGATTATGTCCAAAATCTTTTAACAAAACGCATCCGACTTTATTGTGGTGGAGTCATTGATATATCTCAGAGCTTTTATTTGTTTACAGCATTAGCATCTTAGCAGCAGCGCTAACTAACGGAGCTACTACCTGCCAGGCCACTTTTTAAGGTCACCTTCCTATCCCTAGATAGTCGTGGGAAGTGGTATGATTATATTGCTGTTTTTGAGGCACAAAAGGCCGTGTTCCCACATTTCTGATGCCGAAGTCATTGTTTTTTAAAAAGGAAAAGTGTCCCGTTTCAGTGACAACCATACGTTCTAAAGTAGTACCGGAAGTTGCGTCCATAATTCACACAAGGCATCATGGGGCCTAGAAATAAGGTGAATACAAAAATAGAATTTTTCAAAAATGTATTTTAGGAAAATGACACAGAACGCATCATCATTTTTGGATATGTTAATTACAGGCATCAAATCTTTCTAGAAAAGTCAATTTGAAGATAGTGGATGTCAACTGTTTTGGATTAACAAACTAAAATTGCAGTAATTCTTTTTCAAGGTCTAATCTCTTTTAGACCACTCATCCAATTTAGGCAATTTACACAGTAAATTATATATATATACACAGTATATATATATATATATATATATATATATATATATATATATATATACACACACACACACACACACAGAGTATATAAAGTTATACTGCAAATATCAACAACCAGTCTTTTGAATCAGGCTTCGCAGCTTCCAGAAAAGCCAAGCACTCTGAATTTTAGGGTCAACTTGAGCAACACTTTCAAAACTCCTGAAGTAATTGTGGCAGACATGTGCCCTGAAACTCTGATAGCTTAGCTACTTAGCATAGCTTAAATAGTTTTCTAGATAAGCCTGTTTTAGAGATGCTCCTTGGGGGATGCTGTTCATAAGAGGTATGAAAATATCTCTGACTTCATCATGAAACTATTTTCTCATGACAAAACCAACTACAGTAGAGAGCTAATATTGAGGAACCTTTCCTATTAGGAAGTTTATGTACCCCTGGATTTTTCATGAGTTTTGAGATAGTCAAATATGGAATTTTTGACACAGAGTGGCCATTCAGTGAATTTCAACCGGGGGCTGGTTCGTGAGACCCCAAGTGTGGTGAAAAAAACTGTCCAATTCAGGAGAACGTCCATTTTTTTCCAACCAATCAGATGAAACCAGACAACCATCCTGTACCAGACAATTTTTCGCAGCACACCAGGCACAAATGTTGAAAATCACTGCAGCAGTGAATACCCCATTAGCGCAGCCCTTTGAATGTGCACTTTCATCACTGCCACAAGTGCCACATCACTCCTTGTTTCCCACATACTTTGTGGGAAACAAGGAGTCCATAAAAAAACAACACATTTTTCCTTTGTTCTTGTACATTTCTAAGTAATTCCTACCAAAGTTCTTCCATAGAAGTAAGAAATTAATGTCAAGGGCACCCTCTGTAGATATCAACTGTGCTTTGGGGAAAAATTGTATTCCCCTCAAATCAACTAAACTACATGAGGTAAAATTAAATATTCTCAAAAATATGTAGTAAATGAAATCTGTGACAAATGACAGTAAAACTCTACCTGTGGGGTTAGACACAATGAAATGTTACTGATATAAAGTATTTGTGAATTATTTCTGTACATACCTTTGGGTAGTTTAGTAGGCAATGCGTTCCGAGCCCAGGCATACATGATGGAGGATTCATCTTTACAAGTGCCTTTCCTGCCACCACAGTCCCTTGAGAGAGGAGCAGCACAATCAATACCACTTAGTGTTTTATGAATGACTAAATGGAAAAGTACAGTGAATCGCACAGGCAAAATAAAAAAAACACCACCAACACTTGTTCAAGCATCAGCCATTTCCTGCAGCGTTAGGACAGAACAAAGACACACACTCATTTTCATAACACAAAGGGCTGTATTACAATGACGCGGTCAGTTAGTCAGTTGTCAGTGAAGCAGAATCCGTTTATGGGTGTTTCCAAGTTCATTTCCTTATCACAAAGGCGTAAAAATGAGCTTTCTGCCGATGCATGAAGCAAAGAGGCCGGTCTAATCATTCAGAGGTGTGTTTTGGATAATCCAATTCAAAATGCTCATGCCCATCTCTTTAATGCAAAGAGGCGCATTATCTAAAGTGAATTCTGTTCATGACGATTTAAGACTGATTTTGCGCTGACCAAAGCCTGTGTGTGTGAACCAAAATGCACGCGATAGTAATGCTGCTTGGTAATAAAGAAGACCTCAATCACAGATGATGCCCAGTTAGTTATGTTATAAAGAACAAAATGTGGAAGAATGGGCTGAAAAATCAGCTGAATGGTTTAATGTAGTGTGCACAGATGCAACACACAGACATGAATGGGTTTGAAATTTCAGGAAAAGAGGATGATGCCTGTGCAAACTTTCATAAACTTTCATTAACGATAGTATGGAAGTTGCTTCTGGTAGTGGAGAGATGGGAGTGCCCCTCTCCTGTTGTTTTTGCCGACCAAGGGTCTCCCCTGTTTTGTGCGGGGATCTGTGGTTCTCTATCCTAGTCCCTCCCGGGTGGGAATGAAGGAGGAGATCTGGCGCGGCTTCCTGTCCGCAACCAACCCTGGCCACAAAGTGAGCCCGCTTTTGGCGGGCCCCTTCTTCCAGCCCCTGACGGCTGGCAGTCAGGGAGCTTGCTAGTGGAGAACCGCAACCTCTGCCCGGCTGGAAACCCGGGGTGCGCAGCTGAGGCAGATGTGTGGACGAGTCTCCTGTCTCTGTGGGGAGTTACAGTGAAAAGTAAACACTGCACACTCCTTGTTCATTCATTTATTTCCCTAAAAGTAAACACATTAATGCCTAATTAGTCCGTGATGAAAACGAAAATGTGGATGGAATAAAAATCTTCAGACTGACACACCTCCCCACCCCCCGTGCACACACATGCTCCCTGTTCATTCATTCATTCCCCTAAAAAAAAATCCTACATTAATGCCTAAGCTATAGACTCCAATGGTAAAGCCGCAATTAAAATGAGAGTGTGGATGGAATAAAAACAAGAGCACTCTGAGGCGAGTGCAGTATCCCCTGCCTCTATTTTCTTTGAAGATCCCAATACTTACTGACAGAGAGCAGTTTTCAACTTTTCAACATAATTACTGTGGCAGGACCAAATTATAATAAGCCCATCATCCACGAATATACACCAAAGTATACAACCCATAGTTGTAGGTCAGTATCCCAAGGTGAACCTGTGTAGCAAGTATGGTGACCCTAGAGAGCTTTACACATTCTATAGTAAGAGATCATGCGGAGTGCCAAGCTTGACCTTTGACCCCAAACCTGTAGTCAGGGGTTACTGTCTCAGAGTGAACCTGTGTACCATGTTTGGTGGCCCTAGCTTTCTTTGTTGTTGAGGTATAGTTTATAAGCCTTGTTGATGTTGACCTTTGACCTTGCAACCCCAAAATCACAGTTATGTCTCAGGGTCACAGGGTGAACCTGTGTACCACGTTTGGTGGCCCTAGCTTTACTCGTACAGTGATAAGGCATAAGGAATGCTAACCTTTTAACCTCAAACCATAGTCTGAGGTCAGGATCCCAAGGTGAACCTGTATAGCAAGTTTGGTGACCCTAGCTTTACTCGTTGTACAGTAAAAAGGCATAGGGAATGTTAACCTTGACCTTTGACCTTTTGACCCCAAACCCATAGTCAGAGGTCAGGATCCCAAGGTGAACCTGTATGCCAGGTTTGGTGGCCCTAGCTTTACTTGTTGTACAGTAAAGGCATAATAAGGCATAAGAAATGCTAACCTTGACCTTTTGACCCCAAACCCATAGTCAGAGGTCAGGATCCCAAGCTGAACCTGTGTAGCAAGTTTGGTGACCCTAGCTTTCTTTGCTGTTGAGATATAGCTCACAAGCCATTTTGATGTTGACCTTTGACCTTGTGATCCCAAAACCATAGTTACACTTCTGGGTCACAGGGTGAACCTGTGTACCACGTTTGGTGGCTCTAATTTAACTCATTGTATGGTAATAAAGCATAGGGAATGTTAACCTTGACCTTTTGACCCCAAACCCATAGGTAAAGGGTCAGCAGGGTTTCCTCTGGTAACATTTCTTGGTGGCGGGCCGCATTGTCAGAAATTTTACCGCCGCGTCAAGGAGATATGAATTTATTAAGAAAAATATATGAAGCAATGACTTTCCCTAAGTGCACACACGAACAACGCGCGTGCCCGTCATCCGCGCAGAGTTTAGAAGAGCCCTGCCCACGAGAGTTTTCCAGTCAGTCAGCAGGCAGTGTCTCGCGAAGCATGACCGTCCAACAGAAACATGAGTTTATTAAAGTACTTTAAACGCAGAAAAAAATCATAAGAGGTATATAAGCACTGGCGTTTATCATGGTTTTAGCCCACTGGAAATGGGAACAATAATGGAAGAGTCGCTTAGCTAAGAGATGTGGTTAGAATTCATATGCAGCCGGCTCCATACGAAGGGAAAGGCAAGGGACTGATGAATTGCTGAGGATATATTTCACCAGCCACTACAATATTAAGTTATGTTCTGTAGGAATTGCAGGAATGAAAAGACTGACAATTTCTCTGTTTTCTCGCACGAGCAGGCGTGCCGTTTTATTCTCCAGCGGTAGTGACAAAAAGCAACAGCTAAAAATGCTAGCTCTATTTTCACTCTAAACTGAGGTCCTTCAGCGGCTGCCTAGAGAGGTGCCTGATGAGAAAGCCTGAGCACACAACAATAACTGCCTAAGAAGATCATTCTGTACATGAACACATATTGTGGTGAATTATGTCTTTAGAGTCTGCTACAGTTCCCCATTATGTACCTGGCAGGTTAAGATGACCGAAATTCACCAAGTCAATGACTTTAATCCGTCAGCAGCCTTCAGACAAACTAAACGTGCCAACATCTGATTTCAAAATAAAGGAGGTTTTTCCTGCTGTCTGGATGGTGAGGAGATTTCTAAAAAAAAAAAAACTAAAACTATAAATATAAAGAAATATTATAACAGAAACAACGACATCCTTGGTCATTTAAGTTAATTTATTTCATTAAATACAATTTTATTCATATTTTTTCTTTGTAATCAGAGTTAAATTATTGTTCTGTTCTGACTGCAAAATTATGCTCAAAAATGTAAACTGTTATAAGGAAAAAGTAAAAAAAAAAAATACCACAGTCTGTTTCAAATTTATCTAAAAAAAACAAAACAAAACAAAACAGTAATTTTATTTTAAAAAACAGAAAAATTAGCCATAAAATAATCCACAAATTTATAATAAAGTTTCAAATGTACAAGAAAAGTCAATTTTACAAGAGGAAAGCACAAATTTGAGGAACATGGTTTCAACTTTAGATAGATTTACAGAGAAAAGTAGAAAACTATAAGAAAACTGTTATACATTTTTGAGGTAGAACCTCAAACCTTCAAGACTGAAGTCATTACTCAGGTTTTTAAGTGGGTGCTCTTTGTACCCTTAACTCAACTAGAAATTTTTGGTTGTCTACTTTTAATTATTAATTTCAAAGCACTGCTTTTACATGAGTAGAATTTCTGGTTACTATACCCATATAATTTAAGTATGCATGAGTACATTACTATTATGAATGTTTCTTTCCCTTCCCTACTCTCTCAATGGAAAAAAGAAACACTAGAATAAAAATACAAAATATACACATATTTTTGTCATTTATGTAAACCATGACAAAAAAAACCCTACAGGACAAAACATGACACTTGATATTTTCTAACCTGTCTGTATACCACCATAGACAGAGAGAGAACCTGAATTAGACAAGAGCTCAGAGAGGACAAGATGAGACAGAAGAGAAGAGCCAATAAGAGGAAAGTGTTCAAGCAGAGGAAAAAGAGAAGGATAACACCACTAAAAAGTCTAAACACAGGATGTCTGGGTGGGACCCCAACTGGCCCAATATTCAAGCCTTGGTTGTACAATACTTCAAATGGTAAGCTCCATATGCAACGTTACTGTGTAAAATTTTAAAAAGAAATAAATAGTTCCCCCCCCCCCCCGGGAAAAATATGTTGCCACCGCGCCAAGATCTTTTAGCCAGAGGAAACACTGGGTCAGGATTCCAAGGTGAACCTGGGTACCAGGCTTGGTGGCCCTAGCTTTACGTGTTGTACAGTAATAAGGCATAAGAAACGTTAACCTTGACCTTTGACCTTTTGACCCCAAACCCATAGTCAGAGTTCAGGATCCCAAGATGAACCTATATATCAGGTTTAGTGGCCCGAGCTTTACTCGTTTTATAGTAATAGTAAATGTAGCATTTGCCATCATGCAACTGCAATGTTAACTTTGAATCTTTGACCCCTTAACCCCAAACCCATAGTTAGGTCAGGGTGTAAGTCATCCAAGATGTGTATTAGATACAACTACTGTATCAATTTAAAAAGCTTAAATCATTTCTTTCAGTAGGTTACTGTGTTTAGAAGATTTAGGGAAAAATCTGACCTGACCTTTGACCTCAAGGTCATCCAATGAGAGTGAAATTGCAATATGCACATCATCAGAGTATATCAAACCATGGTATTAAGTTTCAAAACAATTGGACGAAAACTGTAGGAGGAGTTGATTTCATGAGACAGTTACTGTCTATGAAGTGAGGTGAAACAGGAGGTCATAGGTCAGGGGCTACAATTCCTGCAAAAATCATCCGATCAGAACCAAATTGCAATATGTGCATCCTCAGTGTATATGAAACCATGGTGCCAAGTTTCTAAACCTCTTTGGGTTTGACCGGCGGGGGATAAAAAGTAGTATGTGATCATCATATAATTCAAATGACAGCGATTACAGGATGACTGTTACAAATCTCTCTATTAAAATAAGATCCTAGCACATACAGTTTCCTCATGAGCTCCACAGCTGTACGATTTCAAAACACGCCACTGAAATAGCATTAAACAATGCGCTTCTGACAACAGACCACTTTTTTTCCTGATCAAAAGCAGATTCTCCCACCTTCATGGGGGTCCGGTGCTATGTGGATTAGGTGGCGGTCAAAGGCGGAGACCTTGGCGGACTGATCCCAAGCTTTCTAAACCGGCTTTTGGTACGTGGAATGTCACCTCTCTGGTGGGGAAGGAGCATGAGCTGGTGTACGAGGTTGAGAGATACCGGCTAGATATAGTCGGCCTCACCTCAACACACAGCTCCGGTTCCGGAACTAGTCTCCTGGAGAGGGGCTGGAGCTTGGCCTTTTCTGGAGTTGCCCTGGGTGAGAGGCGACGAGCAGGGGTGGGTATTCTTGTATCCCCCCACCTTGCTGGCTCTATATTGGAGTTTTCCCCGGTGGATGAAAGGGTTGCTTCCCTGCGCCTTCGGGTTGGGAAACAGGTCCTGACCATCATTTGTGCCTATGCACCAAATGATGTTTCAGAGTACCCACCCTTTCTGGAGTCTGTGACTGGGGTGCTGGAGGGTGCTCCCCTTGGAGACTCCATTGTCCTACTGGGGGACTTCAATGTGCACGTGGGCAATGACAGTGAAACCTGGAGGGGGGGTGACTGGGAGGAATGGCCTGCCCGATCTGAACCTGAGTGGTGTTCAATTATTGGACTTCTGTGCTAACCACAGTTTGTCCATAACGAACACCAAGTTCAAGCATAAGGGTGTCCATATGTGCACCTGGCACCAGGACACCCTAGGTCGCAGGTCAATGATCGATTTTGTTGTCGTGTCATCAGACCTGCGACCGTCTGTCTTGAACACCCGGGTAAAGAGAGGTGCAGAGCTGTCAACTGATTACCACCTGGTGGTGAGTTGGATCCGATGGCAGGGGAGGAAGCCATTCAGACCTGGTAGACCCAAACGTATAGTGAGGGTGTGCTGGGAACATCTGACTGAAGCCCCTGTCCGGCAGGTCTTCAACTCCCACCTCCGGAAGAACTTCAACCACATTCCGAGGGAGTCTGGAGACATGGAGTCTGAATGGGCCATGTTCTCCACCTCTGTTGTTGAAGCGGCGGCCCAGAGCTGCGGCCGCAAGGTGGTCGGTGCATCTCGTGGTGGCAACCCCCGAACCAAGTGGTGGACACCAGTGGTGAGGGGGGTCATTAAGCTGAAGAAGGAGTCCTATCAACCTTGGTTGGCTTGTGGGACTCCCGAAGAAGCTGAGGTGTACCAACAGGCCAAGCGGAGTGCAGCTCGGGTGGTTGCTGAAGCAGCATATGGAACAAGACTTTCGGTTGGCCTCCAAGAGATTCTGGCAAACTGTCCGGCGGCTCAGGAGGGGAAAGCAGCTCCCTGTCCACACTGTATATGGTGCGGATGGGACACTGTTGACTTCGACTGGGGTTATCGTTGGGCGGTGGAAGGAATACTTCGAGGATCTCCTCAATCCCACTGATACGCCTTCCACAGAGGAAGCAAGGTTTGGGAACGAGGGGGATGACTCGCCTATCACAGGGGCTGAGGTCGCCAAGGTGGTTAAAAATCTCCTTGGTGGCCGGGTCGGGGGTGGAAGAGATTCGCCCCGAGTACCTCAAGGCCCTGGATGTTGTAGGGCTGTCATGGTTGACACGCCTCTGCAACATCGCGTGGAGGTCGGGGGCAGTGCCTTTGGCATGGCAAACCGGGGTGGTGGTTCCTCTCTTCAAAAAAAAGGGGACCGGAGGGTGTGCTCCAACTTTAGAGGGATCACACTCCTCAGCCTCCCTGGGAAGGTCTATGCCAAGGTACTGGAGAGGAGAGTCTGGCCGTTGGTCGAAGCTCGGATTCAGGAGGAGCAATGTGGTTTTCGTCCTGGCCGTGGCACATCAGACCAGCTCTTTACCCTCTCGGGAATTCTCGAGGGTTCGTGGGAGTTTGCCCAACCAGTTTACATGGGTTTTGTGGACTTGGAGAAGGCATTTGACCGCGTCCCTTGTGGTTTTTTGTGGGGGGTGCTTCGGGAGTATGGGGTATCGGGCTTGTTGTTACGAGCTATTCGGTCTCTGTACGACCGTTGTGAGAGTTTGGTTCGTATTGCCAACACTCGGTCAGAGTCATTCCCAGTGAGAGTTGGACTCCGCCAGGGCTGCCCTTTGTCACCGATCCTGTTCATAATTTTTATGGACAGGATTTCTAGGCACAGCCAGGGAATGGAGGGTGTCATGCTTGGTGACCACAGGATCTCATCTCTGTTGTTTGCAGATGATGTTGTTGACCTACAGCTCTTGCTGGGACGGTTTGCCGCTGAGTATGAAGCGGCTGGGATGAGAATCAGCACCTCCAAGTCCGAGTCCATGGTCCTCAGCCAGAAAAAGGTGGATTGTCCTCTCTGGGTTGGGGACAGGCTCCTGTCCCAGGTGGAGGAGTTTAAGTATCTTGGGGTCTTGTTCACGAGTGAGGGGAAAATGGAGCGAGAGATTGACAGACGGATTGGAGTAGCATCTGCAGTGATGTGGACGTTGTACCGGTCTGTTGTGGTGAAGAGGGAGCTTAGTTCTAAGGCAAAGCTGTCGATTTACCAGTCAGTCTACGTTCCTCCTCTCACCTATGGTCACAAGCTTTGGGTAATGACTGAAAGAACAAGATTGTGGATACAAGCGGCTGAAATGAGCTTTCTCCGTAGGATTGCTGGACTCACCCTCAGAGATAGGGTGAGGAGCTCAGTCATCCGGGAGAGGCTCAGAATAGAACCGCTGCTCCTCCACATTGAAAGGAGTCAGTTGAGGTGGTATGGGCATCTGATTAGGATGCCTCCTGGACGCCTCCCACTTGAGGTGTTTCAGGCACGTCCCACTGGGAGGAGACCCCGGGGCAGACCCAGGACTCGGTGGAGAGACTATGTCTCCCAGCTGGTCTGGGAACGCCTTGGTATCCTCTCTGAAAAGCTGGAGCAGGTGGCTGGGGAGAGGGAAGCTTGGGCTTCTCTGCTTGAACTGCTGCCTCCGCGACCCGGACCTCTGGAAAAGCGGTAGAAGATGGATGGATGGATGGAAAAGCAGATTCTCATGACATGGACTATAATAGTAATGCGCATCGGATTGCGTGCCGCCACACATCTTCGAAATGAGCCTTCACCTCCTAGCGCATAGCAAGCGCACTGTCTACTGGTAATTTGATGGTGTGATGCAAAGCATAAAAAACACACAATGTGCTGACAGAAACTAACAAAAGCACTGGCATACAGTAGAAAGTCTGGCAGAAAAGTCCGCGGATGATGGTCCTAATAGGGCCAAGGCGTTCGGGCAGATTTTTTGTTTGTTTTATTTTTTTTATTAATTCTACAGCAAAAACACAAATAGCCAGTCCCATAGCAGAGCATTTTTTTTTCTGAGTAGTATTTTGTGATTGGCAAAATGCCAATAAATGAATAAATAAATAGCTACCATAACCGATGCTATATACTTGCTTACCCAGCCACAGGGGGTGCACAAGCCAATGTACTCCATGTGCTGGTCCCAAGCCCAGATAAATTAGCAGGGCTGCATCAGAAAGGGCATCCAGCGTAAAAATCCTTGCCAAATCAACATGCGGATCATCGTGATATAAGGTGATGATACACCGTAGCGACCCCGAAAGAGAGCAGCCGAAAGACTAAACAAAACTGGTGCTATACACTGTACTGTACTGTGCAAAAGTCTTGACCCACCCCCTCCTTTTTATATTTTGCAAGAAAAAACATTTTTGATTAATACCTCTTTTGGAATTACCTTGTTGGTGCAGAAATGTGGTTATCAAGAAAGTGAGAAATATGGAACAGTGATATTACTGAGAACTGGACGCTCCTCCAAAACTGATGTAAAGACAAGATGAAAACTGGTCAGGAGGCTGACAATTTCTGGCAAATACTGGATGTGTACTACATGTGATAACAATCTCCTGTATTCTCTCTGTCTGGACTATAGAGTAGGTTTGTAATACGGAAACCTTCTCTTACAAAGTTAAACATCCAGGCCCAGCTAAATTTTGTTAAAATAAAAAATAAGAATTATAAAGCCTCCCAAAAGCATGTGGGAAAATGTGTTGGTCTGATTAAACTAAGGTTGAACTTATTGACCACAATTTCAAAGGGCATATTTGGTAACCCTGCACATCACTAAATAAACATTGTGGTAGCTGCATCATTCTTTGGGGCTGCTTTTCTTCAGCTGGAACTGGGACTTTAGTCAAGGAGGAAGGAACTATGAACAGTTCCAAATATCAGTCAGTTTTGGCAAGAAACCTATCTGCTAGAAAGCTGAAGATGAAGAGGATTTCAAGTTTCAGAGCAGCAATGAACCCTGGCATACATCCAAATCAACAAAAGAATGGCTTCACCGGAAGAAAATTAAAGTTTTGGAATGGCCCACTCAGAATCCAGACCTAAATCCAACTGAAAATCTGTGGGGTGACCTGAAGAGGGCTGTGCACAAGTGACACCCTCACCAGCTGACAGATTAGGAACACTTTATAGCAATGTATGTACCGGTATTATGTGTATTTACCAGTATTATGTGTCATGCTGACAGACTCCTACCCAAAAAGAACAAATGCTGGAATTAAATAAATTGAAAGGCATCTACAAAATATTAGTTTACGGGTGTGCACATTTATGCAACCAATTTATTGTAATTTTGTTATTATTATTTTTTACCCCATAACAATTTTGCTTTTCCCCCCAATGGAATTGTACAGGTTATGAGTCACATTACAAATTCCAGTGTCTCCTTTTTTCACATCACATCATTTTAAACAGGGGTGTCTACACTTTATATCCTCTGTACAACTTAAAATTGCTTTTTTGCTTTAGTTGTCCGTTATGTGTAGACACATTACTGGTTCATCCCTTGTGTTAAGTTCCTTTTTTTATGCTTTAGTGAGTCATAGGACACCATTATGTGGCTTAACAAACAAAAAACATTCTGCTGGATAAGGTCACATACAAGGACTTGGAAGAAAATAACTGGGAGAGCAGCCAATGTCCAACAAAAAAAAACTCTGAAAGACCTTCAAAAGCCTGGAGAACTATAGCTCAAGACCACTTAAAAATAACAAGAAAGCAAAATATAAAGAAATGAGGGGTGGCTCAAGACTTTTGCAAAGTACTGTAAATCAGCATTGTTAAACAACAGTTGGACCTGAATGTCTCAAATGCTTTTACATTGTCACTAATCATGGTATATAGCTGGCTTGCACCTATGCAGAATTTATACTCCACTTCTGATATAGTATAAATTTTATATGCCTAATGTGGTAAAAAGTTGAGTATTACCAGTAGCTGCTGGTTTTGACAGGCATCTGACAGCCGAACAACAGCATGTGATGGACTGTATCCATATTGGCATGAGGTATGAAGTCCACTGAAGAGGAAAAGAAGTCTGGTTAAACATTTCAAATTCAGTTTGAATTTACCACCTACGTTTCCTGGATCAATGACAGTGGATGGAACATAGCTTTTTGGAAAGCAAACGTAAAAGCACTTAATCACAAAAGCAACCATCAGACTCAAACTAAGTGAGAGAAAACGCTACCACACAGTATCTAAATCAAGGCAACATTCATATCCCTGAAACCACAGATCTATCTGCAGCCCCCCGATTCCAAAAAGGTTGGGACACTGTGTACAATCTTAATTAAAGTGACAATCGTGTTTTTTTTCTTGTTAACATGTCTGTAACATGTTTTTTATGACTTACAAGACACACCAAGAGCAAAATCACTCAAATGTCTCATGTGTCTGTCTTGTTGCTTTGAAGTTTCACTTAAGCCCCGCCCCTGAAAAAAGGCAAATTTAGACGAAGCGTTTTTAGTGATGTCGATATGTATAGCTGCTGGCGCATGAGTAGTGTTGAGCCAATCAGGGCTCTCTGGCCTAACTGAAGATATCATAAAAAAACAAAATAATGCCTGGCCCCTGGCTTTATTCATTACCCTCTTACTGGCCCTCACAATGACTGAATTAGACACCTCTGATCTACATCATCGACACGGGAAAAAAAAAGAAAAACATTGACTTTTGTAGCCAATGTCAACCCACTGCATTTTAATTCAGTTATTGTAATGAAGATACACTTACCAATATATGCATCTTGCCAAGTTGGAACATGGAATGACATGCAAAGGTACGTGTCCGACTGAAACAACAAATAATACAATTTTACATTAATCGACTGAATAATGCTATGATAAAGTAAATGAATTCCTTTTCTGGACAGATATTCCCTGCAACATTGTCTAAATTTTAACACAAACACTGTGATGCCAGAATTGTCTTTTACAGCAACAAAAATATTCTCTATAAGACTTCTCTTTAAAGAAAGGATTTTTTTGTTGTTGTGAAACTGTGCTTCAGTTTGGTTGTGCAGTATTATGCAACAGTTATGGCCCTTTTCTACTAGCACCTACTCAGCCCGACTCGCCTCGACTCTACTTTGTTTGTAGGGTTTTCCATTAGCACCTAGTACCTATTTTTTAGTACCTACTCTACTGGGGTTCTAAGCGAGCTGAGTCGAGCTGAAAATGTGATGTCAGCAGACTGCAGGCCACTGACTGGCCAGGGCATAACATCACTGAATGAGAGCGACGTCTTCACAAGATTCAAAACTGCCATTTGTAAATTCGGCCATGAGTTTTTATTACCTCTGCCAAGGAGGTAATGTTTTTACCAGGGTTTGTCTGTCTGTCTGTCTGTTACCAACATAACTCAAAAAGTTATGAACGGATTTTGATGAAATTTTCAGGAAAGGTGTGTAATGGCACGGGGAACAGATGATTAGATTTTGGTGGTGATCTCAGAGTGCATACCTCCACCAAGGGCTTTGTTTGTATTTGTGCAGCAGGATTACACAAAAACTACTGGATGGATTTGGATGAAATTTTCACCAGAGGTGGTTCTTGGGCTACAGAGGAAACCATTATATTTTGGTGATGATCTGAGAATGCATACCTCAGCCAAGACTCTTTATCTTCTCACAATGTGTTAGCAACAATACTCCAAAACTGATGGACAGACTTTGATGCACGTTTCACCACAAGTGGCTATAGGCCTACACACAAACCCATTACATTTTGGAGGTGATCCATGACAAACGGAAGGAGCCTTGGCAGAGGTATGCACTCTATGAGTGCTTTCCTAGTTATTTCTGTGATAATCAACGAGATAAATGGCTACACAAAAATCAACACCGTGGTCCAACGACAAGGTGCGGATTCTTCTGTGCTTGGTGGCTGACAAGTGAATCCAGAGGGCACTACAGGGCTGAAAAGTTCAAAGGATGAAAAGTTCATAGTGGTCAAATTTGACCAACAGTCTCCCCATCAGTGTGCACACTTCTACCATCAGTGTTGCAGCGCTTGTAAATAAACCACATTTGGTCAAATTTGACCACTATGAACTTTTCAGCCCCATCGACGGAGTGACCCAGAGCAAAATGAAAAGTATACCACGAGGTCTCTGAGCTGATGGCAGCTCACTGGGGAGATGGTGAGTGCTTTGTGATTGTAAGTGGCTTTTCATGTTATTTATCCCATTGGTGGTAAGCTCACTTTGAACAAACAAGGACATCGCTGTTGTCTCCTGTATGCAGACAATGAGCTAGCTAGTTAGCTAGCTAGTGAGCCATCAGCACTAACTTCGTGCCTTGCTTGTATTTTGCGCTTGCTGCAATAAGTATTCTCTTCTGACAGCAAAACGTCAACATGTCAACAACATAATGGGCCGCCTTCCTGAAATGAACCCACCCACCTTGAGGTGGCACTCAGTTGTAATGGAAAACGGCCTAAATCATGTTGGGGCGAGTAGAGTCACGGCGAGTCGAGCTGAGTAGGTGCTAGTGGAAAAGTGTCTTTAGTTCAGACTGAGCATTCTGATTGTTCAATAAGAGTTCCAGGGGTTATTGTATTCCCATAATCGCATTGACGTTTCACCGAATATGTATCACACTTTCATTCTAATAATCTTTAAATTACAGTTAATATCAGTGGCTTCTTATGTGAGAATTGTAACACCATCTCTGACACCTTAACTTCCACAGTGGGGTGCTGTTTGAAATGAGACAGTTGTAAAAATCCAGACCTCCACGACCCACGAGTCTTGCCTTTGCAAACATCTGGCTTGTCTGTTTACAACAAAATAAACAAACTAGAGGTGGTATTATTGTCTCAACAAACCATAATATCTTCATGGCGGTGGACACTTTATTTTATCTGAAAATGGCAAGAAAATGCATGTGAAGTGTGCAGAAATTAACACAGAAATGAACCGCAGCTAAATTGCTAACATACTAAACTAGTTGCTGGCAGGAGTCATATGACCCACAAACCCTACTCAACAGGTGACTGGTATGTACGGGGGGGGGGGGGGTGGGGGGCTGAAAAGCTCATAGGCTGAAAGGTTTCTAGCGCTCAAATTTGACCAAATGTGGTTCATTTTTCAACATAGTCTCCCCTTCAGTCCACACACACACTTCTTCAATCGGTGTTGCAGCACTTGGATCCCCTCCACACACACACACATATAATATTTAATTTGGTTACATGTGTGTGTCTAAGGACAATATGTCTATTCTTTGCTATATTATACTCATTGAGGTGCTTAGCAACAATTAACTGGGTACATTCGGAAGGGACTATTTTTCTCGGCGGCAAAAAATAACTGGTTAAACAAACAAAAATCATAACATTTTGTCCTGTACTGCTGTCATTTTATAAACTGGACTTGTGGAACTGTTGTATAAAAGCAATATTTCACTCAAGTTCATGCAGTATCATGAATATATCACCATGGTGATGTCTTGGAGCATCGCTTCATGTCAGGCCTACGACCAAATCACCACAGTGATATACTCAGTGATACCAACCTCCCTCTCATGTAACATTGCTTAATCAAGATGCTTTCAACACTGTATAAGTTTTATGTTAAAATTCCTTAATGTACAACCCCAGTTATGGTGAAGTTGGGACATTGTGTAAAATGTAAATAAAAACAGAATACAATGATTTGCAAATCCTTTTCAACCTATATGCAATTGGATACAAGATATTTAATATTCAAACTGATAAACTTTATTGTTTTGTTTTGGGTTTTTTTGCAAATATTCACTCATTTTGAATTTGATATCTGCAACAAGCTCCAATAAGCTGGGACAGTGGCATGTTTACCACTGTGTTACATCACCTTTGCTTTTAACAACACTCAATATGTGTTTAGGAACTAAGGACACCAAATGTTGAAGCTTTGTAGGTAGAATTCTTTACCATTCTTGCTTGATGGATGACTTCAGTTGCTCAACAGTCTGGGGTCTCCATTGTCGTATTTTGTTCTTCATAATGTAGCAGACATTTTTGCCATCCAAGTTGTTGCTTGGATGGCAGCATATGTTGTTCAAAAACCTGTATGTACCATTCAGCATTAACGGTGCCTTCACAGATGTGAAAGTTACCCATGCCATGGGCACTGACACAACCCCATACCATCACAGATGCTTCCATTTGAACTTTGCGCTGATAACAATCTGGATGGTTATTTTCCTTTTTATCTAAAAGGACACAATGTCCTTGATTTCCATAAACAACTTGAAATGTGGACTTGTCAGACCACAGCACACTTTTCCACTTTGCGTCAGCCCATCTCAGATGAGTTCGGACCCAACCAGCAACCAGCACACCTAGCACATTACAGGGGAGAGGCGGGGAGGTGACAAATAGAGACTAGAGATGAGTTGATCCGATCCACCGTATTGGAATCAGGCTCAATCCAGGCAAAATGGCTGGATTGGTATTGGTAAGGAAAGAAAAGAATTTACCGATACATTAATAAAATTAAAATAAAGGCACAATCACGTTCTCAGCCACACTGCGCGTGGCTACTGTAAACAGAAGCAATGAGTGTCACGTCACTGGAGCCTGTCTGTGGGACTCGCCTCGGTATGTTTGTTGTGTGGTACCAGCGTTTACAATTTTAACACCACCAACTTGATAAAACACTTGTAAAAGTATCACAGTAAACGTTAACACTGATAGGCAGAGTGTGAACGCGCAGTGGCCTCCCATCTCTCTTTGTGTTTGTGCCGTTTAGTGTCATTTTAAATTACGCCTAAGTGTATATTCATGTGTTTAATGTCCACATATGATGTTGTGCACAAGCTACAGTCGCCACAGCCTTCTGGAAATAAGGAAAATGACCAAATATTACGTCTTGGACTTGAATGCTACAGATGAACTCCGTGGCTCAGGACTTCTCTGCCAGACTTCCACACCCCCGGACTCAACCACTGCATCTCATCCCAAACGGAGACGCCGCAGACGGTGTGAAAGAAAGCAGAAACAAGGTAAGCATGGAGGAATCCAACCTAAGCTAGCCGCTAGCCCATGCAGACTCCCGATTCCAACCCTCATTCTGGCCAATGTACGCTCACTAGACAACAAAATAGATCACATACAGCTCCTAAGATCTATGCAATGTGATGCGCAGAACTGCTGTGTTTTTATCTTTACAGAAACGTGGCTAAATGACAATATCACCCTTAATATTCACCCTGCTGACCCATGACTGCATACCAGCCTATAGCACCAACCAGCCGCAGGTGTAGTGTGGCCGACTACTGATCGGAGGGTCAGGGGTTCGATTCCCGCTCTGTCTGCAGTCTGTATGTTGAAGTGTTCTTGAGTAAGACATTGAACCAGAAGTTGTTCCTGGTGGGTCAGGCCAGCACTGGTGCATGGCAGTGTGTGAATGTGTGGATAGCAGGATCTGTAAAGCACTTTGGTCATCTAGAGATGAGAAAAAGCGATATATAAGTGAATGCCATTTATCATTCACATCATCAAATTTGCGGATGACACAACGGTGGTGGGCCTCATCACAAAAAATCAAAAGACCAACTACAGAAATGAGGTGAGCCAACTGTTCCAGTGGTGTAAAGACCATAATCTCTCCCTGAACATGGGAATAACCAAGGAGATTGTGGTTGAGTTCAGGAGGCGACACACACAGCATCCCCTTCTGATCATTGATGGAGCAGCTGTGGAGAGGGTGAGCAGCACCATGTTCCTGGGGATGCTCATCTCCGAGGACCTCTCCTGGTCTAACAACACCACATCACTAGCCAAGAAGGCTCAAACTCACCTCTATTTCCTCTGCAAACTGAGGACAGCACAAGTCCCACCCTCCATCATGTCCTCATTCTACCGGAGCACCATTGAAAGCATCCTCACCAGCTGCATCACTGAGTGGTACGAAAGCTGCACCCCCTCCTGCCGGAAGGCTCTACAATGCACAGTGAAAGCAGCCAGCAAGATCACCAGTGCCCCTCTGCTCTCCCTCTCGGACATCTACCACACTCACCTCACCCGCAGAGCCATCAACATCGCAGGCGACACCTCCCACCCCTCACACTCCCTCTTCAGCCTCCTGCCCTCAGGAAGAAGGTACCGGAGCCTCCGGGCCTGCTCCACAAGGTTACTAAACAGCTTTGTTCACTAGGCCATCAGGACCCTGAACTCTGCCCACTTCATCCCCCTCCCCAGCCCCCTGCCCCTGGACGGTAACACACTCACCCACACAATAACTCTACCTAAGCTGTTTGCATAGAAAGACTTGGCACACCAACAGTACTACATCTGCTGCTGTATGTCTTGCACCTCACTGCAACCATCTGCACAAATGCCATACCTGCTGCTGTCTGCCATTGCAAAACTGATCATACGCAGACCAATCTGTCACTGTCTGCACCCCTGTTACCACAATGAACTTGCAATTTACCGGTATTATGGTTTACTGTACATAGGATTGCTGTGTTTTTACCTTTATTTGCACTATGGGTAGCATTACTGTACATAGATTGTTGTTTTCCATCCTTATTCCTTCTTGCCTTATGTACTGCGCACATCACTAAGAGAGAGAGAAACGGCATTTCAGTTCTACTGTATGTCCTGGACATATAGAAGTAGTATTGACAAATAAAAATCTTTCAATCTTGACTCTAAAGGAGTATGCTGAATTCCTTCAAGAACCGAGCAGAACAAATGTGTCGTGCATCACCAGCACTGCTTTTCCAGCTCAGAGGCTGGAAGACACTAAAAATGAAACAAACAAAATAATGAAACTTAGAAGTACAAACCAAACGGGAGCAAGAAAACGACAGGAACAAAGACATTACATGGGTTTACTTTCGGCGAAGAGTTACAGCCAATGAGAGTTAGATAACAGAAACATAAATAGAAAATTAAAACGGTGAACTGGAAGCAGGACTACAACAACAAGGCTACAGGAAATGGAACATGCCATGGGCAGTGAGAGCACGCCCCTCCCATCCTGCCGCACATCCACAAACTCATCACTGCACCTGTGGCAGAGGACACACCTACGCCCGCTCATCAGCCAGCGTATTTAAGGAGGCCTCCTCTGCGCATTCAATGCTGGCTCGTCTGGGTATACTACCCTAATTCAGGCAAGCAGGTTGTTGTACTAAACTTAGACACGTCGTCTAAAACTGTATCCTTTTCTCTGTCACAGGTTGCTGCCATCGTGCGGGTGCGTTTCGGGGCTACGTGCGCTCTCCTGCTACCTCACCTCTTCCACAGCAACAAAATCTTCACCCGGTCAGGCACTACTAGCTCATTCCCCCTACCCTACTGGTTCGTCTATTCCACGCTGGAGTCCTGCTGGTCCATCCTCGGAATCGTGAGTAAGTGGCAATTTGGCTCGCCCATTTTCCCCTACTCTGTTCCTCCACTGACAGCTCTCGCTTTCTCTCCACAGGTGGATTGAATCTTCTATCGAGTGGCTGTTTATTTAACTGTGCGCTGTTTTCTACATTTAATAAACTGTTGAACGTTTCCCCCTTGTCTGGTTCCGTCCTGTGCTTGCATCGTGCACGTGAGCTGTCAGCTTAATCATGACAGAACAGGAATGACTTCAAAATACGAGCAAACCTAAAAACTAAGAATGGACAGAGAATAATATCAGAAATGCTACTAAATAAACTGAGGACCAGGAGAATACTTATGATAATAATAATAGATGACAAAAATCCAACTTAAAGGGTTAGTTTCTTTATTTTCAGATCTACAGCATGTTTTACCTCATGCATAAAGTGGCACTTTGAATTTCATCTGAATGTTTACTTAAATACTCAGCTTTAAAGTTTTGCATAAACTTGCACTTAAAACTTCAAAATGCATGTTTACATAGTGCTGAGCAGTGAAATGCTGCCAATGTTACAAAGTTTAAAATAAAAAAAGCAGCAGCAGTGCTAAACTGATCTAATTTGTAATACATTCTTTGACTTTTAGATTCTTGTTTTAAATGTCTGCAAAATGCAACCAGTCATTACCAAAGTATGTTCTGTACTTTTACTGTTTTAAATAAGAAAGATGGCATAGGGTTTGGATCAGTATTGGCCCATACTCAAAGCCACACTATCGGTGTCGGACTTGAAAAAGTGGTATCAGCTCATCCCTAGATGATATATGGCTTTCACTTTGCATGGTAGAGTTTTAACTTGCTGATGTAGCAACAAACTATGTTAACTGACTTTGGTTTTCCAAAGTGTTCCTAAGCCCACGTGGTAACATCCTTTCCAGAATGATGTTGGTTTTAAATGCTTTGCCACCTGAGGGATCAAAGGCATCTAATGTTGGTTTTCGGTCTTGCTGCTTACGTGCAGAAATTTCTCCAGATTCTCTGAATCTTTGATGATATTATGGACTGTAGATGATGAAATCCCTATATTGTACGTTGAGAAATATTCTTCTTAAACTGCTGAACTATTTGCCAATGCAGATGTTGAACTTCAAACCGTCCTGGCTTATGACTGAGGCTTTTGGGGATGCTCCTTTTATACCCAATCATGACAGTCACCTGTTTCCAATTAACCTGTTCCCCTGTGGAATGTCCCAAAAAGGTGTTTTGGGGCTTTTTTTTTAGCATTCCTCTGTCATAAAATTGCCTTCCAGGAAGTTGAGGATGAGTAGAAGGAGGACCCAGGGTGCGGACTGAACTCCAAAGTAACATTATTTTATTACAAAAACAAAAACAAAAAAAAAAAACACAGAATGGCAGCACGATGGCTGAAAACTAAACTAAACCACAGAATCAAACAAACTCATGGGGAATATCACAGGGAAATCACAGGAAGCAACAGAGGAATAAATGACAATGACGCCAGACAGAGCACATGCAAAAACTTACATAAATAGGGGAATAGATAATGAACTTAACGTCAGACAGCTTGGGCAGACAATCAAGGGCAGCAGGTGAGGAAAACAGGATGCACAGACACTCATAGATAATGGACATACAAGAGACATGACAATAAGCATGCAGGGCACAGTACACAGAGGGCGGAGGCAAAAATATGACTGTGAACATAATCATAATACTTTAAGAGCCAATAAAGACATCAGGGACCAACAGGGATGACACCACATAACAACAGACCGGGGGACACAGAAGCCATAGACAGAGGACATAGGGGGACACAGAGGGGTCAATAATGCAATTAAACATAAACCAGGTCAGGGAGGCACACAAAGAACAACAAATGAACATAAAGTGTGGGCACAGTCCCCAACCATGCCCAGAACCTGACAATCCTCTACTTTCCCAGTCTTTTCTTGCCCCTGTTCTAGCTTTTTTTGGAATGTGTTGCAGGCATCAAATTGAAAATGAGTGAATATTTGCAAAAAACAATAAAATTTATCAGTGTGAACATTAAATAGCTTGTCATTTTAGTGTATTCAATTAAATATAGGTTGAAAAGGATTGTTAAATAAGTGTATTTTGTTTTATTTACATTTTACACAATGACTCATCTTCACTGGAATTGGGGTTGTAGTGTGAAAAGCTCCAAGTGGTTACTAAAGACAACTTAATCATTATAAAATGCCATTCCATTTAAAGCAGCACAATGTAACTTTCTTGTTACATTGATCACTGAAAAAACTACAACTATGGTGACTGTGATGTCAGCCCCAGCAGCCAATCACAGGACAAAACTTATGCCACCAATAACTACGCACCTTGTCACTGACTGTTTGGACTGAGGTCATAGTTGCCATAGTTGTAGTCCTTTCAGTGTTCCTACCAAGAACAGAGCTGTTGCAGGCAATGTGGGACCACTCAGGCTATGGGGAAAGTGACATTCACCCAGCCAACAGTTGATGTACTATCCAAATAATTTTAAACATTATTTTAAAGCACTGGTGTCACTCACTCAGTGAGTGAGTGAGTGAGTGAGTGAGTGAGTGAGATGATATATGTATGCTACCTACTTTATAAAAAATGTATACAACTGTTTTAGTTATTTGCTAGTGTTTTTTTTACCAAAATTATTTATTCAACCACATTTGTAGTTTACATAATGCATGCATTTTTTTGTATCTAGATATACTGTATATTGAATATCGAGATACTGAATAATTATATCAAGATATGATTTTTGACCCATATCACCCAGCCCTAATTTGGCTTATTCTCAATCAGCCAACTGGAGCCACTTGGATATAATGTTGCCATGGCTTTTCTTTTGTCTTCATCCCATCTTAAAAAAAAATG
Source organism: Pholidichthys leucotaenia (assembly GCA_020510985.1). Lineage (NCBI taxonomy): Eukaryota > Metazoa > Chordata > Actinopteri > Cichliformes > Pholidichthyidae > Pholidichthys > Pholidichthys leucotaenia. The sequence goes on from CM035850.1 coordinate 118,775,504, forward strand.
TAACAAACTATGGTACCTTCTTATTTCAAATTTGTGTAAAAGTGAGAAGGCATAGTTGTAACTGAAATAGACTTACTGCTGTGGAGATGACACCAGGCATCCGGATATCCACTGAGAAATCGTCTGGGTTTGTAATGGCCGGCTGCTGATTGGTTCTGGACCCACAGTTGCCTGGATTCAATGCACTTCCCTGATGCCTTAAAGAGGAACATGGGAACAGCGTTACCAACAGTCAACAGCAGTATTACTGGAGTCACATGCCAACAATAGACCAATATAATCAATACATAACCCATTTACAGCTGCTTCAGACATGATTTAAAGAACTCCGCCTCAGCGTGGGCCTGTGAGTGTGCATGCGCGCTTTGTGCTCCTGGTCACTAAGTGGATCAGCTGAGTGCTGGCTCCTGATTGGCAGGACATGGCGAACATGCACAAACTGTAGAGTGACCTGTCTACATATTTCAGCAGGGGTGCCCACTCTAGCAGATCAGGCTCAGCTTGTTTTTGTGCTGATCTTCAGTTTACTTTTCACTTGCATGAGAAACCATTGATAGTGTCTCTTATAATGACCCCAGCATCACTTTGGAACACACTAAATATAACTGAACTGTCTTCTACACCAACTACAGACAGACAGACAGACAGATAGATCACAAAAAGTTAGGGATATTTGTCTTTCAGATGAAATTTATGGAAAATGTAAAAAGTTCACACTACAGTGATATAATATCATGAAAGTAGGGCATTTAAGTAGAAGCATGCAATGCTGATTTCCTCATCTCAAACAATTTATTGAAACAAAAGCCAACAACAGTGGTGGGTATACCACAACAAAAAATGTCAGTGTCTCAACAACTTGCCATGTGCCTTGAGCATCAATTACAGCTGGACAATGACGTCTCATGCTGTTCACAAGTCGACTTATTGTCTGCTGAGGCATGGCATTCCACTCTTCTTGAAGGGTGGCCCTCAGATCATTGAGGTCGTGGGGTGCAGGGTTATGAGCCTCTCCACGGCGACTAAGCTGATACCATAGATTTTCTCTGGGATTCAGGTCTGAAGAAAGTGCAGGCCACACCATTTGAGGTACCCCAGCCTCCAGCAGCCATTCCCAAATGATGCGACCTCGATAAGCTGAAGTATTGTCATCCATGAAGATGAAATTAGGCCTGTGTTGTTTATGCAGGGGCACAATAACTGGATTAATGGTGTTAGTCAGGTAGCATTGGCTTGTCACTGTACCATTCACAAGGTGTAGGGCAGTTCTGTATTGACTAGACACACCTGCCCAGACTGTAACATGGTGACAACAGTGGCTGATGCATAGCGCTCTCCTTGACGTCTTCAACATCGTTGGCAGCCATCATTTCTGCGCAGCGTGAATTGACTTTCATCAGAGAACAGCACTGAGGCCCACTGGTCCCTTGTCCACCGTAAATGCTCCCTGGCCCATGTAAACAATGACACGTGTGCCTGATGGTGTGGTCAAGTACCGTTGCAGGTCATCTAGCACGCAGACCACGCTGATGTAAACCGTTTCGAATGGTCTGACGTGACACTTGGGTGTCTCTCATCTACCTTAAATGTGCCTGAAGTTGAGTGGCACTCATCATTGTGTTCCGCAGGGTACTGTTCACAATGAAGTGGTCATCAGCATGGGATGCAACCAAAGGACAGCCACTTCTATGCCTTTCTGTGACTCTTCCAGTCTCTCTCTATCTCTGTTGTAACCTGCTGATGACACTCTGTGACACTCTAAGCTCAGTGGCCACTTTCCTCTGAGAACATCCTGTTTGAAGCCTTGCAATGGTGAGGTACTGTTGATCAATTATGAGGTGTCATCTTGGTCTCATGATGTCAAAATGTGAACAGCATGATGAAGAGGGCTGTTTAAACACCAATTCTAATTGAACCAGAAAATTTATTGGTCAATTCATGGATCAAACACCTGTTGTGAATTTTGCCATTAAACACCTTGTTGGAGAACAGCAAGTTACACAAAAAGTACTGTAACACTGAATAGTAGGACATGTGCATTCAAAAGGTAAGAGAAGGTAAAGGTTATAGTGCATTTTAGGTGCATCCTTAAATTTCACCCAAAAGCCGAATATCCCTAACTTTTTGTAACACACACACACACACACACACACACACACACACACACACACACACACAGGATCTAAAAAGTCTACACACCCCTGTTCAAATGCCAGGTTTTTGTGATGTAAAAAAATGAGGCCAAGATAAATCATTTCAAAACTTTTTCCACCATTAATGTGACGTATAACCTGTACAACCCAAATGAAAAACAAACTGAAATCTTTTAAAGGGAAAAATAAAAAACTTACAATAACCTGGTTGCATAAATATGCACACCCTTAAACTAATATTTTGTTGCAGCACCTTTGGCTTTTATTACAACACTCAGTCTTTTTGGGTAGGACTCTATCAGCGTGGCACATCTTGATGTGGCAATATTTGCCCACTCTTCTTTGCAAAAACACTCCAAATCTGTCAGATTGAATGTGATTGCTTAATTCTGAACACGGCCACATCCCCAGTTATAACATCTGACGATGCCAAGAAAAAGTGAGCAAAGTGCACTTAAACTAACACAGAAATGTGCCAAAGCTAATCACTCTTTGCCACTAGCCATTATTCGCATCAGTTCAACTGTTTTACAGTGGGAATGGATGACAAAATGGGCAAGGTAAGACTGTATTCAAGAACCCAGTCAGAGACTCATAATCACTATATGGTGATAACATAATCATGGCTGAGTAAAGGACTTCCCTTACACAGCTAACAAGCCAATTAGCTGCCGGCGAAGTCACATGACACACACACACACACACACACACACACACACACACAGAGAGAGAGCTCCCCTACCTCACATACATGCATACATATGTGTGTGTGTGTGTGTGTGTGTGTGTGTGTGTGTGTGTGTGTGTGTGTGTATTTTTTTCTTTTCACTGAGTTCCTGGCAGTGGAAGGCTAAGGACAGAGCTGTGTGGAGGAATCTGATCAGACCTAAATGAAACAGTCATTGTCACCCACGACAGACTGCTATGATGGATGGATGGCTCCCCTACCTCATGTCCCCCAAGATTTGGTTCTTGGCCTCCTCCTCTTTACCCTCTACCTTTTCCCTCCTGGTGACATTACCTGCCGCCATGGCCTCCAGTTCAATTGTTATGCTAATGACATCTAGCTCTTCTCCACCAAGTCAATCTACACTGCCACCCACTTAACCCTGACAAACTGCATTGTTGAAATAAAATCCTGGCTCTGATTTAATTTTCTACAGTTAACTATGCTATATCTGAACTCATTATCATTGGTCCACATCTCTTTCCAAATCCATCCACAACTTTACCCTTACCACTTATGCCTCCCCAATTTCCTCCTTTTCCCAAATCAATAATCTTGGCACCATCTTCAACCAGACACTCTCTTTTGACAAACATGTTGAACGCATCACCAAATCAGCCTTCTTTCACTTATATTGCCCACCTCCATCCTTCCACAGCTGCTGAAACTCTCATCCATGCCTTAATCATAAGGTTGCAGTAGCTCATGAGGTAGAGCGGGTCGTTCAATAACCAGAGGGTTGCCGGGTCGAATCCCGCTATCCCCAGCCATCCTGCTGTTGTGTCCCTGGGCAAGACACTTTACCCACTTTGCCTTCAGTGTCCATGACACTGGGTATGAATATGTATAAATGTTTGGTAGTGGTCGGAGAGGCCGTTGGCACGGATTGGCAGCCACGTTTCTGTCAGTATGCCCCAGGGCAGCTGTGGCTACAGTAGTAGCTTACCACTACCATTGTCTGTGGAGTGAATGAATAATGTATCCATTATAAAGTGTCTTTGAGTGTCCATGAAAAGCGCTATATAAATCTGATGCATTATTATTATTATTATTATCACCTCCCATCTGGACTATTGCAACAGCCTTCTATGGATTATCATCAAAACCCTCAATAAGTTACAACACATTCAGAACTCTGCTGCTTGTCTTCTCACCCACACTGGGATCTGTAACAACACAACCCCTATCCTCTATAAGCTCCACTGGCTCCCCATCCCTCAGAGAATCCATTACAAAATCAACCTCATGACTTACAAAGCCCTCAATAACCTGGCCCCACCCTACCTCACTGAGGTCCTCCATCAACACACTCCCTCCCGCACACTCTGCTCTACTTAAGCCAACCTTCTCCATCACTGCTCCCACCATCTGGAACTCAGTCCCTATAACCATCAGAACCCCCCCCCTACACACACACACACAACATTCAAAAAAAAAATCACTACAGATCCACTTATTCAACACTGTATTCAATCACTGACCTCCTTGCTTCTCTATTCTTTCTTCTCCCCTTTGTAAAACGTCTTTGAGTATCATGAAAAGCGCTATGCAAGTCTAAAGTATTAATATTATTATTAATGTGGTTACATGTGTGAAATGGCAATAACCCTATTCTTTATTATATTATGCTCATTTACTACCAAATCCCCATAGTGATATTCATTGATACCACACTCTTGTGTAACATTGGTTAATTACAAGCCATGCCTGTGAACTATAAGGGAAAAGAAAAGAGGGGGGAAAAATAAAGCGAGGTGAAAGGTTCAATTAACTGTGATGCTGATTTAGGGTCAAACTGCCCAGCCGTATAACTAGATGTCAGTATCTGGCCCCTGAGACTTGATACCGACACCAGTGCAAAGTTCTGGTCTTGGTACACCCCGGTCTCAGTCTGGTTTTGGTGTGACGTTAACTACAACACTAACGTTGGCTAAATTACTGAATGTCTTTTTCAGGATCTGTAGACATTTAGTAATTATTGACATGCTCTTCTGGACATAGTTTCAATGTGTTTGGGCTGATTTTGGCTTGTAGTTCATTCATACTGGAGTGGTAGAATCTTTGATAAGAACTTTGAGAAATGAGAACATATCACAGAAGACACTATAATGTCTAAAACCAAAGAAAAAAAGCATGAAGACACAATCCATTTTTTGTTAAATTATTGCAACAGGACAAATAATCAAGAAACTGCAACTTATCACTAATCCAGACAGAAAAAAGATAACTTTCCTACCTTTTAGACACATGAAGGTGGTCATGTAATTCCAGGCCATGGCTGAGACTGCTGAATGTGAGTGCCAACACGCAGAATAAGGCCACTCTCATAATGCCAATATGTAGCACAGTAAAACACACCTGGGCCTAAAATATAAAATCAATGATGTTAGCTGTACACTGAAGAAGAAAACTAGGCAAACACACTGCAGAGGACAGGCTCTCCGGACATACCTGCTTTATTTGCTCAGCTTGGCCGTGGAGTGAGGAGATGACAGGCAAAGGTGGTATCCAAGGAGACCTCACTGTGTTAGCATGTTGGATTGACCATTGGTGCCTACAAACCAGTAAAAAGTCTGTCTGAAGCGCCCACCTGAAAAAAGGAGGTATGCTTATTACCGATTGTAAATGTGATGTTACAATGAAATGGATATCGGACAGGAAAAAAAACCAAAAACCAATGTTATTCTATTCACAGATGTGGGCAGCAACTATTTACATTTACTCAAGTAACCTTTTCTCAAAATTGTACTTTTGTGAGTAGCTTTATTGCAGGATACTTTTTATTCTTAATTAAGTACATTTTGCGTATGAGAGGCAGGGCACACCTTGGACAGATTGTCAGTCCATCACAGGGCCAACACAGTAATCCCACAGTAAACCCACAACTGAATGTGCCCCCCACATCTCTTTGATGTCATACAGTTAAAAAAAAAACAACTATTCCATCCACACTGATAAATTAGTTCTATAAGTCTCTTGTAGAGGTTGTTAATGTTTTAATGTAAAATGAAAAGTGGACATTATTAACTTTGTTGACAGTTACTTCCACTGCTATGAAACACAAATCTACTTCAGACACCATTGTTCTATTGGTGGTTTTGACTTAATGCGTTTACTTTATAGTCATCAGGCTGCCCTGCTAGTTTGAGCATTTTTTTTTAAATAACTCGACTTACTTAAGTGTTTTAATGTTTTAACACTATACATTAGGGCTGGGTGATTAACCAAAATAAAACTGAAATCAATGTTTGGGGTGTAAAACCGGTGTAATCTTGCTCATGTTGGTTTTTCCCCTCTCCCTGGTGTGTGTGTGTGTGTGTGTGTGTGTGTGTGTGTGTGTAGAGAGAGAGCTTTTCATGTACTGCATCTTTAAGACATGCTCATGAAGTTGCATGTGCGGCACATCACTTCGCACCCTGGACACAGTGCAGTTAGCACTGTTTAGAAGCAGCAAAACACTGATGAAAAATTAAAACAGCTTGTAAAGAAATGTGGTCTCCATCCACATGGTACTGTATGCAATGAGTGACTCTATTTCACCTGAAGATGCAAAGAAAAAGTGAGCAAAGTGCATGGAAGCTAACACACAGAAGTTGCCGTTAGCCTCTGACAGCTACAGTGGGGTAAAAAAGTATTTAGTCAGCCACCAATTGTGCAAGTTCTCCCACTTAAAAGATGAGAGAGGTCTCCAATTTTCATCATAGGTATACCTCAACTATGAGAGACAAAATGAGAAAAAAAAAAATCCAGAAAATCACATTGAAGGATTCACACGGGGCTGTTTTCTGCAAAGGGACCAGGACGACTGATCCGTGTAAAGGAAAGAATGAATGGGGCCATGTATCATGAGATTTTGAGTGAAAACCTCCTTCCACCAGCAAGGGCATTGAAGATGAAACATGGCTGGGTCTTTTAGCATGATCCCAAACACACCGCCCAGGCAACGAAGGAGTGGCTTCGTAAGAAGCATTTCAAGGTCCCGGAGTGGCCTAGCCAGTCTCCAGATCTCAACCCTATAGAAAATCTTTGGAGGGAGTTGAAAGTCTGTGTTGCCCAGCGACAGCCCCAAAACATCACTGCTCTAGAGGAGATCTGCATGGAAGAATGGGCCAAAATACCAGCAACGGTGTGTGAAAACCTTGTGAAAACTTACAGAAAATGTTTGACCTCTGTCATTGCCAACAAAGGGTATATAACGGGTATATATATCCCAGCCCCTGACCAACAGTGATCTGTGTGGAGTTTGCATGTTTCTCCCCGTATCTGCGTGGGTTTATTCCGGGATTTCTCCAGTTTCCTCCCACAGGCCAAAAACATGCAGGTTAGGTTAATTGGAGACTCTAAAGTGGCCCTAGGTGTGAATGTGTGTGTGAATGGTTAAGGGATAGCGCCGTATCGTGGCTGCTTCATCCATCCAGGTGGATGCCCTCAATTTCCCCTCTGGGGATCAATAAAGTATACAAAATTTTAAAAAAAAATAAAGTATTGAGATGAACTTTTGTTATTGACCAAATACTTATTTTACCGAGGAATTTACTAATTAATTCATTAAAAATCCTTCAATGTGATTTTCTGGATTTTTTTTTCTCATTTTGTCTCTCATAGTTGAGGTATACCTATGATGAAAATTGGAGACCTCTCTCATCTTTTAAGTGGGAGAACTTGCACAACTGGTGGCTGACTAAATACTTTTTTACCCCACTGTAAGTGGGATTGAGGAGATTCTCGAAGTATTCCTTCCACTGCCCAAAGATACAGTATCCCCAGTCGAAGTCAGCAGCACCCATTCTGCACCATATACAGTGTGGACAGGGAGCCGTTTGCCCCTCCTGAGTCACTAATGAGTAACTTCTCTCAGACCCAAGTTTTTGCTTCAGCAGCCACTCGAGCGTCACTCCGCTTGGCCTGCCAGTACACCTCAGCTGCTTTGGGAGTCCCACAAGCCAACCAAGCTTGATAGGAATCCTTCTTCAACTTGATGGCCCCTCTCACGACTAGTGTCCACCACCTGGTTTGGGGGTTGCCACCACGAGATGCACCAATGACCTTGTTGCCACCTCAGCCAGACGTTCCCAGCACAACCTCAATATAGGTTTGGATCTACTGGGTCTGAATGGTATCCTCCCCTGCCATTGGATCCAACTCACCACCAGGTGGTGATAGGGGTGGGACAAAAGATCGATTCAGTGATGGATTGCGATACTTGACAGTAATGATGATCCAGGGATCCCTAAATGCATGGATCGATCTTTTACTAATGATGTATATTCATGTCAACATTGCATACTCTCTTGGGTATTCAACCAATTGTGTTTTAAGTCCACTAGATGGTGCAAAGGAAGCACCCAGTCAAGTGAAGTCATAGGTTGTCTTGTGAGATTTGCAGCCAGCTTTGAAAGTTAGGAAGCAGTTAGCTTGAAGTTAGCTCAAATGTCGGACTTTTTTTGGATTTTAAAACAACTAGTGCATGCCCATAGAAAGCAAGTATTCTTGTCTGAAAACAGGTAGCCCAATTAGGCTTTACAGACCCAAGTGTACAGTAGGCTGTGTTTGAAAGTGGAATACAAAGAGGTGTCTATATGTAGTCACTCACATTAGTTAAGACTTTGGCAAATATAAAAGGGACTGAACGGCACTAAGATTTATTTGATTGTGTGAATATTAATTACAGTATTATTGAAAATGAATGGGACATCCAATATTAGTGACTGTTTTGGAACCCTTGTTTATTTTTTGTCAGATCACTTACTGTGCTTATCTGATCTTTTTATCACTTACATTCATAAGTGTTGTATCTTGCACTTTGGGGAATGGGAGTTGTTCAGTCATCATTATAATTGTTTTGGTTTATATGTGTAGTTTACAGTTTATCGTCAATAAACTCATGCAGTACTATAACAGGACATGTTTACAAATATTTGAGACCCATTCTAGGGCATCCTTTTATATTTTAGGAATATTATAAGTACAAAACACCGATATTATACACAGCAGAATGACCTGTTTGGCTGCAGCTGTTGCATCAGTGTTGCCCAATTGTCAGTAAATATGTAAATAAAAATGCGCGGTGGTGGAGTGGTTAGCACTGCGGCAGCACAGCAACTCACCCTTGGCCAGGGGATCCTGGGTTCGATCCCAGCCCCCGACCAACAGTCATCTGTGTGGAGTTTGCATGTTCTCCCCGTGTCTGCGTGGGTTTACTCCGGGATTTCTCCGGTTTCTTCCCACATGCCAAAAACATGCAAGTTAGGTTAATTGGCATCAAAAAAACTGGGGATTCTAAATTGTCCTTAGGTATGGCTGTGAGAGTGAATGGTTGTCTGTCTCTCTGTGTTGGCCCTGCAATGGACTGGCGATCTGTCCAGGGTGTACCCTGCCTCTCGCCCAAAGATGCTGGGATAGACTCCAGCCCTCCCGCGACCTGAAAAGGATTAAGTGGAAGAAGATGAATGAATGAAGACGAATGAATTTCATTACTTGGCCATTTTTGTGTCAAGTTTGGTGATGGTCGTCCTTTAGTCAAACCATGCATGTGACCGCATATGATATGCAGTTGATCTGGGCATTCTGCTCCACAATCATGGTAGTATTATTATGAAATTTTAATTTTTAGATAGCCGTGGGAGCACACTGAGAGAAGTGCCATTGGCGACGGCGAGTCGTGATCCTGCAAAGGGACTTCTGTCTACTGCTGACCAGGCAGGCTGGGCTTGCTTCCCTACGAAGCACCAAGTTCCGCCCACTGCTTCTCCAACACCGGGGTTCTTTAGGCAGACCCCGGATCCCCGCTGGCATTCCCCGAATTATCCTTTAGACGTACGCAATCACGGCAACATTTTAGTATAATTTTTTTAAGCATTACATCTTCACTATTCTCTCTTTCTTGTCAAATTTGTCGCTTTTCACTTCCTTTTTTTGTTTGCAAAGCATTTACTCTCTCCCTTAAATGGGATTCGAAATTGTACTCTTAAATTGTTTTCATGTGTGCCGTTTCGCTTATCTTTTTATCTTTTAAACTTACTCCCTGCTTGTTTCAGGGTCAACAGTTTCTAAAACCTGACCTGAATTGCTTTCTATATATCCTGTTTTTCTTTTAATACATATCTTTTTTTTTCTTTTTTCTGTTACATTTTGTCTGAGTGTAACGGATGCCAACTAGTACTGTTCGGCGTAGAACGTTAGTAAACCTCCCTCCCGAAAAGCCTCATACAGTATCGGTAGCGCTGAGCTACCGGTCGGACCTTTAGCTCAGCGCGATCGTGCTGTGTCTCCCATGCTCGAACTGTGTAGTTGACTGAGAGGTCGCGGGTTCGTGTCCCGTGTGGGGCGAACTGCGCAGGATCATCTCTGTCACAATGGTGCCGTGAACCCAGGATGGGAGTGAGGTTTAAGGGGGAGAGTGTAACGGATGCCAACTAGTACTGTTCGGCGTAGAACGTTAGTAAACCTCCCTCCCGAAAAGCCTCATACAGTATCGGTAGCGCTGAGCTACCGGTCGGACCTTTAGCTCAGCGCGATCGTGCTGTGTCTCCCATGCTCGAACTGTGTAGTTGACTGAGAGGTCGCGGGTTCGTGTCCCGTGTGGGGCGAACTGCGCAGGATGATCTCTGTCACATTAGCTTTGTTTTTCAATTGTAATCGCCTAGCTTAGCTTAGCTTAGTTTTTTCTTTTTTCTGTCACATTTTGTCTTAGCTTTGTTTTTGAATTGTAATTGCTCTTGTCTTGTTTCTTTTTTTCTCTTCTCTTTTTCTATTTTGAATTCTTGGATGGAATATGGGTGGGTAATATAAGCTGCGGCTTCAGCCATCACCCATTTCGGATAACTTACGTTGAATTGTATAATCAGAGGAGTTATTGTCTAATTTGACCTTGTTGGATTTTCTTTCCCCCTTTGTTATATTATTCAGTCTCTTTTAACCTGTACTATCCGAAATAAAGATTCATTCATTCATTCATCCATTCATTCATTCATCTTCCTGCCTGCCTCAGGGACTACAGATGGAAAACGCTATAATCTGGTACAGAGCATCTTTACCCTGTGTTTAATGTTTCTTTCTGTACATGGTCTCACAAATAAACCAATAAACTGAACTAAACTAAGTGCTGTGGTGACTGACTGGTCATGACGCTGCGTATTATCCAATCAGCATGGTCGTGATGCCGCATATTATCCAATCAGCATGGCCGTGTCGCCGCGTATTATCCAATCAGCATGGCCGTGTCGCCACGTATTATCCAATCAGCATAGCTGTAATGCCACATATTATTCAATCAGCATGGCCGTGATGCCGCGCATTATCCAATCAGCACGTAGTCAATTCGAAACTCTGCACACACTGAAGGACATGAAGAGACAGAGCAGTGGCTAAACTTTTATTGATAAAAATTGCATATTTTGACTGAGCGATTCCATACTCGGGGATGAACACCCTTGTAACCTCAGCAAAGCACTTATAAAATCTGAGGCCAGTCTGACGAACGGTTCAAGAAGATATGTGTGGAACAGACAGACAGACAGACAGACAGACAGACACACACACACACACACACACAGATTTTGTGCATTTATAGATAGAAGATGGACAGCCTTGACATGACACACAACCTGCAAGAAGCGCTGCATGAAAAACCCCCACATTGGGCAACATATATCTCAGAACAGCATTAGCAACGGCTGAGCTAAAAACACATTGCCATGAGCTTGCGAGCAGCGCTCGAAGAAAAAGTAATATTTATTTATGAAGTGCTTTTCAGAGACATATAGTCACAAAGTGCTGTACAATAAAATAGAATAAAAGGAATTTGATAGATAAAAAAATAATTTTAAAAATACAAAAACAAGTTAAAACACAAGATTAAAATAATTCAAAAATATCAGCCTTACCATTAAAAAGCAGTTGAACTGAAACTCAACAGAAAGCCTCCTTCAACAAAAATGTTTTCAGCTGCTTTTTAAGAGTCCAGAATCGGATAAATGTAACTGGAGTGGGAATCTTCCAAAAAACAACACCCACCACCCTCCGTGTGTGCAGAGACGTGTCACCACGGAAAATGAAGACTTGAGAATACTTTATTATATGAAAGAGAATTTTACTTTGAGAAATGATATGAGGTTGAATAAGGCAAAAAAATTTGAAACATATGGTATTGAGAGACTCAAGATCGCGATTATTGTTGAATCGTGATAGGATTGTATTGTGACCCAAGTATCACGATCCGAATCAAACCCCTCACGATTCCCACGCCTAGGTGATTATCAGTTGACAGCTCTACACCTCTCTTTACCAGTGTCCGGAGACATACAGTCACAGGTCTGATGACACAACAACAAAATTGATCAGCAACCAAGAGTGTCCTGGTGCCAAGTGCACATGTGGACACCCTTATGCCTGAAGATGGTGTTCACTATGAACAAACTGTGGTTAGCACAGATGTCCAACAATTGAACATCACTCAGGTCCAGAACAGGCAGGCCATTCCTCCCAATCACACCCTTCCAGGTTTCACTATTGTTGCCCACATGTGCACTGAAGTTCCCCAGTAGGACAACGGGGTCTCCCAACAGGAGCACTTTCTAGCACACCAGTCAAAGATTCCAAAAAGGGTGGGTACTCTGAACCATCATTTAGTGCATAGGCACAAATTATGGTCAGGACCCATTTCCCAACCCGAAGGCGCAGGGAAACAACCCTTTCGTCCACTGGGGAGAACTCCAATATAGAGGCAGCAAGGCAGGGGGATACAAGAATACCCACCCCTGCCTCTCGCCCAGGACAACTCCAGAGAAGGCCAAGCTCTAGCCCCTCTCCAGGAGACTGGTTCCAAAACCAGAGCTGTGCATTGAGGTGAGCCCAACTATGTCTAGCTGGTGTCTTTCAATGTCGTGCACGAGTTCAAGCTCCTTCCCCGAGCCCTAAGGCCAGTCGGGTCCTATGGGAAGAAACCCGGTCACCGGATGCTCACCATCAAGCCTCTCCCCTAGGCCTGGCTCCAGGGTGGGGCCCCGGTAATAATATACCAGGCAGGGTACGCTAAATCCTTGGTTGTGCATCCATCATGAGAGTCTATTGGATCAGCCTTAGTCTGGCTCTTCACCAAGGTCCAGTTTGTCTTGGAAGGACCTACCAGAGGCAAATTGCCCCAGACAACATAGTTCCTGGGATCACTAGGGCACGCAAGCCCCCCACCATGATAAGGTAGCGATCCATGGGGGCAATTTCAGTGTTGAATATTGTTGATAAATAAAAGTTCAATGCTCTTTGAAAGGATGTACATGGATCATTATTATCATATCATACCAGTAGTGTAAAATGGCTTTTATGACATCAGCAATATTACTGTTTATTTTGATAGTCTTTATTAGCCAAGAAAAGTTTGTTCTTGTTACAGGCCTAGTTAAAACTCACAAAAACACCATTTTGCACAATATGAGCCTGATAGAAAAATTTCATGTCTTATATTTGTGATTTGCTTTGTCTCAGAGTCTGCCTCAGAGTCTGTGTAAAAGTGTCAAGGATACAGCTGCACTAGTTATCATCTTGTTTTTAGTCCAGCCTGTGTGGCTCCCGTGTGACTCGTACAGAGTGAGCGTCATGGTTCCTGAGAAAAGATACTGTAATCTGTACACAAAGTTTTGAGCAGACGTACTGGACCAATCATGATGAACAATTTGCCCCTCCACCTCTCAGATAACGGAGGGCTTAAAGAACTGAGTGATGTGTGTTTAAGTCAGAATGATCAGCAAATAGGCTCTGAGACTACTTTTGTATTGTTTTCCACTGGTCAGTGTAATTAAATTTGCAGAAACTCTGATCCAGCCTGGTTTTTGACTGAAGGTTTCGAAGAATTTTTCTAACAGAGCCCTTTAAAAAATATTAGAAAAGCTTCAACATCTAGAAATATCAAATAAATGTGCCCTGTCAGCACTACGTGTCTATGTGGTCAAGATTATAGAGAAGTAAATGCCTTCCTGCACTTATCATGGTGCTCACAGCTTATTTACTTCCTGTGACCACTAATGATATGATCAAGTCAATTGCCCAAGCCACACACGGATCTCCAAAAATCTTACTGATACTTTAATTTGTATTTATGCAACAGAGCAATGTTAGAAACCTGAAGCAGATCATAGGCAATGTTCATGTTGAGTGGTTTCAGGTGGATCAAACCCTGATTAAAAAAACAAAAAAACACTAAAATTAGAAACCAATACTTCCATTAAATTTAAAAATAGTAGCAGAAATAGAAAACCAACCAACCGCTGAAGTGGAAAGACATCCCCTTTTTTAGTTCCCCCCCCAAAAAAAAAATAAAAAAATAAACTGAGAAATGAAACAATTCAAAAACATTTACAGTATGTTTAAAGAAACGCCTTCCTTTTTGCGCCATGACAGGGTAAACCATATTCTGCACATTCCAGCCTGCAGTAAAGACCTGTCATCAACTCAAATATGTGCAACTTAAATCATATATTAAGCAACAGAGGTACAATTCCCAAACAGCAAATGAGTGATGATCAAAAACTGATGTAATGCAAAACTTGAGTCACTTTACTACAGGGAAATATGGTATAGATTTACATCTAAAACCGTAAGTTTAGATACACTGTATAAAAAGACACTTAACCTTTTTTTCTCACTGTAATGGAAATAATTACTAAAATTATTTCCATTTGCTAAATAATTTTTATATTTGCAAAATATGTCTTCAGAAAATTTCAGAAGTTTACATACATTAATATCAGGAAGAGAACTGTAGACCTCCACAAGTCTAGTGAATCTGCTTAAACAATTATACACAAACATAAACACCAAGGGAATGTCCATCCATCATACTGCTCAGGAAGGAGGCAGTTCTGTGTCCTAGAGATGAACATGTTTTGGTCTGAAATGTGCATATCAACCCCAGAACAAAAGCAAAACACCTTGTGAAGATGTTGGCTGAAGCTGGTAAAAAAAAAGTGTCATTATCCAAAGTGAAACAAGTCCTGTACCAACATAGTCTAAAAGGCCACTGACCGAGGAAGAAGACCGTACTCCAAAAGCAACATAAAAAAAAAAAGACAGATTACAGTTTACAAATGCACACGGGGACAAAGACCTTAATTGTTGGAGACATCTCCTGTGGTCTGACAAAACTAAAACCAAACTCCATCCATCCATCTTCTACCGCTTTTCTGGAGGTCCGGGTCGCGGAGGCAGCAGTTCAAGTAGAGAAGCCCAGACTTCCCTCTCCCCCGCCACCTGCTCCAGCTCTTCAGAGAGGATACCAAGGTGTTCCCAGACCAGCTGGGAGACATAGTCTTTCCTGGGTCTGCCCCAGGGTCTCCTCCCAGTGGGATGTGCCTGAAACACCTCAAGTGGAAGGCGTCCAGGAGGCATCCTAATCAGATGCCCATACCACCTCAACTGACTCCTTTCAATGTGGAGGAGCAGCAGTTCTACTCTGAGCCTCTCCCAGATGACTGAGCTCCTCACCCCATCTCTGAGGGTGAGTCCAGCAATCCTATGGAGAAAGCTCATTTCAGCCACTTGTATCCGCGATCTTGTTCTTTCAGTCATTACCCAAAGCTTGTGACCATAGGTGAGAGGAGGAACGTAGATTGACTGGTAAATCGACAGCTTTGCCTTAGAACTAAGCTCCCTCTTCACCACAACAGACCGGTACAATGTCCGCATCACTGCAGATGCTGCTCCGATTCGTCTGTCAATCTCTCGCTCCATTTTCCCCTCACTCGTGAATAAGACCCCAAGATACTTAAACTCCTCCACTTGGGGCAGGAGCCTGTCCCCAACCCAGAGAGGACAATCCACCTTTTTCCGGCTGAGGACCATGGACTCGGAGGTGCTGATTCTCATCCCAGCTGCTTCACACTCATCAGCAAACCATCCCAGCAAGGGCTGTAGGTCATTGCTGGATGAAGCCAACAGGACAACATAATCTGCAAACAACAGAGATGAGATCCCGTGGTCACCAAGCATGACGTCCTCCATTCCCTGGCTGCACCTAGAAATCCTGTCCATAAAAATTATGAACAGGATCGGTGACAAAGGGCAGCCCTGGCGGAGTCCAACTGTCACTGGGAATGAGTCCGACCGAGTGTTGGCAATATGAACCAAACTCTCACAACGGTCGTACAGAGACGGGATAGCTCGTAACAACAAGCCCGATACCCCATACTCCTGAAGCACCCCCCACAAAAAATCACAAGGGACGTGGTCAAATGCCTTCTCCAAGTCCACAGAACACATGTAAACTGGTTGGGCAAACTCCCACGAACCCTCGAGAATTCTCGAGAGGGTAAAGAGCTGGTTCGATGTGCCATGGCCAGGACGAAAACCACATTGCTCCTCCTGAATCCGAGGTTTGACCAACGGCCGGACTCTCCTCTCCAGTACCTTGGCATAGACCTTCCCAGGGAGGCTGAGGAGTGTGATCCCTCTAAAGTTGGAGCACACCCTCCAGTCCCCCTTTCTGAAGAGAGGAACCACCACCCCGGTTTGCCATGCCAAAGGCACTGCCCCCGACCTCCACGCAATGTTGCAGAGGCGTGTCAACCACGACAGCCCTACAACATCCAGGGCCTTGAGGTACTCAGGGCGAATCTCGTCCACCCCCGGGACCCGGCCACCAAGGAGATTTTTAACCACCTTGGTGACCTCAGCCCCTGTGATAGGCGAGTCATCCCCCTCGTCCACAAACCCTGCTTCCTCTGTGGAAGGCGTATCAGTGGGATTGAGGAGATCCTCGAAGTATTCCTTCCACTGTCCGACGATATCCCCAGTCGAAGTCAACAGCGCCCCATCCGCACCATACACAGAGTGGACAGGGAGCTGCTTTCCCCTCCTGTGCCGCCAGACAGTTTGCCAGAATCTCTTGGCGGCTGACCGAAAGTCTTGTTCCATGGCCTCACCGAACTCCTCCCATACCCGGGTTTTTGCTTCAGCAACCACCTGAGCTGCACTCCACTTGGCCTGCCGGTACACCTCAGCTGCTTCGGGAGTCCCACAAGCCAACCAAGCTTGATAGGACTCCTTCTTCAGCTTAATGGCCCCCCTCACCACTGGTGTCCACCACTTGGTTCAGGGGGTTGCCACCACGAGATGGTGGCAAAACCAAACTGTTTGGTCATAATGGGCAGCGTTACATTTGGAGGAAAAATGGGGAAGCTTGCAAGCCTGAGAACACCATCCCAACTGTGAATTACGGGGGTGGCAGCATCATGTTATGGGGGTGTTTGCTGGAGGAGGGACACCAAAATAGAAAATGTTCTTTCCTTATGATTCCAAAATAGATGGAATCATGAGGAAAGAACATTATGTGGAAATATTGAAGCAACATCTCAAGATATTAGCCACAAAGTTAAAGCTTGGGTGCAAATGGTTCTTCCAAATGGATAATGGCCCTAAGTACACCACCAAATTAGTTACAAAGTGGGTCAAGGACAACCAAGTCAATGTTTTGGAGTGACAATCATAAAGCCCTGATCTCAATCATAAAATTTGTGGGCAGAGCTGAAAAGATGTGTGCGAGAAAGGCATCCTACAAATCCTACTCGGTTACACCAGTTCTATCAGTAGGAATGGGCCAAAAATCCAGAAAACTATTGTGAGAAGCTTGTGGAAGGATAGCCAAAATGTTTGACCCCAGTCATATAGTTTAAAGGCAAAGACACCAAGTACTAAGGAAATGTGTGTAAACTTCTGACTTTGAAGAAAGTAGTAAAAAATTTTCTATAAAATTATTTAGCAAATATAAAAATTATTTCTCAAATCGAAATAATTTTGGTTAGATTTAATGAAGTTGAATGACATAGGGAATAAGTATTGAACATGCTTGGTGAAATTCATTTAATATTTAGTAGAAAATTACCTTTGATGGTAACAACAGCTTTCAGGCACCTCCTGTATGGAGAAACTAGGTGCAGGTATTGCTCAGGAGTGATTTTAGCCCATTCTTCCACACAAACTCTTCAAATCTTGAAAGTTCCGTGGGTGTCTTCTATGAATTCTGATCGTCAGTTTGTTCCATAGATTTGCAATTGGATTCAGGTCAGGTGACTGACTGGGCCGTTCTAGCAGCTTTATTTTCCTTCTCTGGAGCCAGTTGAGAGTTTCCTTCGCTGTGTGTTTGGGATCCTTGTTTTGCTGAAAGCAAGCTTCAGCATCTTGGCAGATGGCAACAACTTCTTCTTAAGGATGTCTCTGTTCATTTGTCCATTCATCTTTCCTTCAATTATATGAAGTCTGCCTGTACCATGTGCTGAAAAACACCCCCACACCATGATGGGATGTGCAGTGCCATTTCTCCGAAATTTTGGTCTCAAAAAATTTTGGTCTCATCTGACCAGACTACATCCTGGAAGTATTTTACTGGCTTGCCCAAATGTTGTGCAGCAAACATTAAACAAGCTTCAACATGCTTCTTCTTCAGCAATGGAGTCTTGCGAGGTGAGTGGGCATTCTCAGAGCCCATGTTGGTTGAGTGCATTACTTATTGTTTTCTTTGAAACAGCAGTACCTACTAACTCCAGGCCTTTCTGGAGTTCTCCACGAGTGGTCTTTGGCTCTTGGATAACTCTTCTGATAATTCTTTTGTGGCAGCACGGTGGTGCAGTGGTTAGCACTGTTGCCTAACAGCTAGAAGGTTCCAGGTTTGAATCCCCAGGCTGGCAGGGGTAGGAACCTTTCTGTGTGGAGTTTGCATGTTCTCCCTGTGCTGCATGGGTTTACTCCGGGGGCTCCGGTTTCCTCCCACAATCCAAAGACATGCATGTTAGGTTAACTGGTTGTTCTAAATTGTCCCTCCTATAGGCCCTTAGAATAGAGGGTTAGTATGAGTTAAGTGCTTTGAGTGGTCTTTGAGACTAGAAAAAGTGCGATTATATGTACAGGTCCTTATCCCTTATCCCTCCTCTGACAGAAATCTTGCGAGGAGCTCCTGGTCATGGCCAGTTTCTGGTAAAATGATGTTATTTTCACTTCTGAATGATGGCTCCAACAGTGCTCACTGGAACATTCAGCAGTTTAGAAATGCACTGTAACCAATGCCATCACTATGTTTTGCAACAATAAGGTTGTGAAGGTCTAGAGAGAGCTCTTTTCTTCTACCTATCATGAGTTCATTGTGGTGTAACAATCTGATATTCACAGATCTTTTTAAAGGCTATTAGTCAGGACTTAAACTAAAATTAATTTGCACTGATGGAGGATGGGATGGCTTCCTAAATTCTGATGGATTTCAGCTGTTTTTGCACATCTTTTTCTTTGTGTGTTCAATACTTAATCCCTGTGTCATTCCACTTTATTAAATATAACTTGTTTTGTGAACACAGCTGCCTTGATTTCTTTGTATGTATGGCTTACTTGGGTTGTTACTGATACTTGGTGAAAATCTCAGGTCAATAGCGCCATCAGAAATATGTTTAATGAGAAAAATGTTGATGTGTTCAATACTTATTTTCCCCACTGTATATTAAATCTATTTTTCATCTAAATAACTACACTATACTGGTCCAAGTGGCAGTAATGTATTTTATTTGCAGACAAAAATACTCATTATTTCAACAGAAAGGAATCAATAACCACAATAATAGATTTTTCCTTTAAGGAAAAGTAAATGAAAAAAAAACCTTGGGGGACACCTTGAATTAATGATGATTAAGATCATTTCTCTCCGACAGACAACAATTCATTTCCACCAATAACTCAAGGTGTCCCCCATGGTTCAGTTCCCAAGGCCCTCATCTTTACCCTGTATCTGTTCCCTCTTATCCACTGCCATGACCTCCAGTTCCATTGTTATGCTGATGACATCCAGCTCTTCTCCACCAAGTCAATCTCCATTGCCACCCACTTAACCCTGCCAAACTGTACTGCTGAAATATAATCGTGGCCACAACTCAATTTTGTACAGCTGAACTGTGATAAATTTTTAAAAGTCATTCAATCAATCAATCAATCAATCAAAGACTTTATTCCAGACTCAAGGTCCATCAAAGAAAGTAAAAACAAGACAGTTGAAAAAACAGTTAATAAGAGAAACAATCAAAAAGTTACAAAAAACACTAAGACACAACTGCTAAGAGAAGTACAAAGACAGTACAGACTTTAAAAAGACTTAAAAAGACAACTGTACCAGTGCCTTCTAAACTGTGACTGACAGCGAATAGAACTGAGCTTAATGCTAGACATGACTTGAATGATTTCATTTCTAGATACATCAAGCCGACAGATGAATTTATACATAAGATTCCTTATTACTGCATGCAGAGTATTTACACGTGATGAGACAAATATGCACCATCGAGGCTTTTTAAGTAAAATTCTTAAGGCATCATTGTAAGCAACCTGTAATTTCTGCATACTTTGTTTCCTATAATTTATCCATAAATGAGCAGTGTATAAAGGTGTACAATAGGTTTTAAAAAGAACCAGTTTCACCTCATCTGAACAAAAAGCAAATCTGCGTGCAAGAATATTTGCTTGCATGTAGATTTTGCAGCGTTGTCTGAAAATATCATCATCATCAGTCATTCTATCATTAATAAAATGTCCCAGATATTTAATTTTATCCCTGACAATTAATTCCCTGCCTGCCAATTCAAAGACAGGGAATTTCATTAACAAATCTTCTTTAGTGCGGCAAATCAGCACACAACTCTTATTTGTATTATATTTTATGTCATTTTCCTCTCCATAAGCAGTACACACTCTTAATAACTCCTGAAGACCAGCACTACTTGGACTGAGAATAACTAGATCATCAGCATACATAAAATGATTCACTAACTTATTCCCTATTAAACACCCAGTTTTACAGGCATTCAGTTGCTTTGACAACTCATCCATGTAAAGATTAAATAGAATAGGGGATAATATACTGCCCTGTCTGACACCACTGCTCACACCAAATGGGGATGAATGACTCTTCCCCCATTTCACCAGCATCTTCTGATGTGCGTACCAGTAAATCAGGATACGTACTAAGTACTTGGGAACCCCCCTGTCAATCATTTTCCTAAACAATATCCTGTGATTAACACGATCAAACGCCTTGGAGGCGTCAATAAAACACAGAAAAACTGAAGAATTTTGATTTCTGTACTTATTTATAATTTCTTTTAAAGCATATATGCACAGATCTGTTCCATGATGGGGTTTGAATCCAAACTGATGATCAGTAGATTTGATGAATACATTTAATTTTTCAAACATGATTTTTTCCAGTACTTTAGATATTATATTGGCTATAGCTATGGGCCTGTAATTATCCAGGCTACACAGCTTGCCAGCTTTATCTTTAATGACTGGTACCAACACAACAGACAATAAAGATTCTGGTAACATCCCATGAATTATGAAGCTGGTGAAACAGATTGCAAGAAGAGGAGCAATTCTTGAGCTAGCATATTTAAGATGCTCAGCAGAAATACAGTCTAAACCACTAGCTTTGTTATCTGATAGCTCTCTAATGGCTTTGGTCACTGCATGAGTGTCAATCAGGAGCGAATCGTCCCTTTCTACTTTCCCTACCTTATAAGTTTCATCCTTAGTTGAATTAAATAATGAGTAAAAATGCTGCCGCCATAGATCCACAATATTTTCTGTACCTGAAATGCCTTCCAAGGTACAGGGCAAAGACGTTTTACTGTTACTAATCCGTCTAAGCTCTTTCCAAAAATCTGTGACATTCTTATCTAACAATTTCTTGGCCAAGGAATTACTTCTCATTAGCTGCTCATTTTTAGAAATATGACGAATAGCATACTTAAACTTTGCATTTGTACATTTCTTCATCTCAAATTCTGGCCCTTGTCTGGGTCTCCCAGCCACCACCCATGCTTTATATGCTTCCCGAGCTTCAGAATAAGGCACAGCTACGGCCTCATTCCAGCCAGGTCTAACATTATGTGTTTTACGTATTTTCTTATAAGGCTTACTGTCCTTATACAGGGAGTTAACTATAGCATTGTACAAACTACAGAGGTCTTTCTTATGCTCAACAATGCTACAGTTCACATCGCTGCACATTACAGCATCTCTAGGAAGACATACTTTACTCAAGGATTTATCTGTACGAACACAATATTCTACAATTTCTTCCTCAGAAAGAGTGCCCCAGTCTAATTTTCCCACCTCATCCTGACTGACATTTTGACAAAGTGCAGGTAGACAGTCAACATTAATTATCATCTCAAACGGTATATGATCAGACATTGTTAACCCATAATAAATACTCATGTCACCCAAAGAAGCATGTGCATCACCAGTGCTGATGCAATGATCTAGCCAGGATGTAGTGTGCCAAGCCTCACTTATATAGGTATAACTATCAGGAGGCATTAGTACCTTACTTGACAAGATTAAGTTGTTCTCATAACAAAAATGATACATATGTTTTGCAAATAAGGAGTCAGTGTCAGATATGTCTGCATTCAAGTCCCCCATAATAAAAATACAAGTATTATTATAGTCTTGCATATAAGAATTAATAAAGGCAAGCTTATTTAAATATTCATCCTCATTCTGTTGACACTCAAATGGCGTATATACATTAATAATAAGGAATTCCTTATCATTACAATTAAACTGCACCCCAATACACCAATCTACACCAAGTCGGACTACTTTTATCAAGGAGTCCAGCTTCTTTCTCCAGAGAATAGCCACACCTCCAGGTATCCTACCCCTGATAATCCCCTTGCTGAGGTCAGTTGTAGGCTCCCCAGCACCATGGAAATCAGGGTTAAGACAGTTCAAACGTTCCAAGTCTTGTTCAGAGAGAAACGTCTCCTGAAGGCACAAAATATCACAGTTGTTCAATAAATTGTCAATAACTAACCGGCGAGCTTTCTCCCCAGCACTTTGCCCCAATTTAAGGCCACGACAGTTGTAAGACATGACCTTAATACCCATCAAAAAAGGAGGAAGAGTTAAGAATCATTATCCACATTATCCACAAAGTCATTGTCCACAATCTTTTATGAAATCCACCCCCAACTTTACCCTGAATATTGACAGCTTCCTAATTTCCTCCTCTCCTCAAACCCATAATCTTGGCACCATCTTCAACCAGACACTAGACCAGATATGGAAAGTTTTATTCTTAGGGTCACCTACTTTTTTAAGTGATGCATTGGAATATTCAAATCAAGTACACATGCATATGACTCGTTATAGCTGTAAACTTAATTTAGTGCTTCCTTGGCCTAAAACAACTTTTTTGGAGAATTCATTTATTTATACAGCCGAGGACAAAATTGTTGGTACCCGTCTGTTAATGAAAGAAAAACCCACAATGGTCACAGAAATAACTTGAATCTGACAAAAGTGGTAATAAATAAAAATTCTATGAAAATTAACCAACGAAAATCAGACAATGCTTTTGAATTGTGGTTCAACAGAATTATTTTAAAAAAACAAACTCATGAAACAGGCCTGGACAAAAATGGTGGTACCCTTAACTTAATATTTTCTTGCACAACCTTTTGAGGCAATCACTCCAATCAAATGATTTCTGCAACTGTCAATGAGACTTCTGCACCTCTCAGCGGGTATTCTGGCCCACTCCTCATGAGCAAACTGCTCCAGTTGTCTCAGGTTTGAAGGGTGCCTTCTCCAGACGGCATGTTTCTGCTCCTTCCACAGATGTTCAATAGGATTTAGATAAGGGCTCATAGAAGGCCACTTTAGAATAGTCCAATGTTTTGCTCTTAGCCATTCTTGGGTGTTTTTAGCTGTGCGTTTTGGGTCATTATCTTTTTGCAAGACCCATGACCTGCGACTGAGACCAAGCTGTCTGACACTCGGCAGCACATTTCTCTCTAGAATACCTTGATAGTCTTGAGATTTCATTGTACCCCGCACAGATTCAAGACACCCTGTGCCAGATGCAGCAAAGCAGCCCCACAACATAACAGAACCTCCTCCATGTTTCACAGTAGGGACAGTGTTCTTTTCTCGGTATGCTTCATTTTTGCGTCTGTAAACATAGAGCTGATGTGCCTTGCCAAAAAGTTCCAGTTTTGTCTCGTCTGTCCATAGGACGTTCTCCCAGAAGCTTTGTGGCTTGTCAACATGCAGGTTGGCAAATTCCAGTCTGGCTTTTTTATGATTTGTTTTCAACAGTGGTGTCCTCGGTCGTCTCCCATGAAGTCCACTTTGGCTCAAACAACGACGGATGGTGCGATCTGACACTGATGTACCTTGACCTTGGCGTTCACCATGAATGTGTTTAGAGGTTGTTCTGGGCCCTTTGGTTACCATTCGTATTATCCGTCTCTTCCATTTTTCAACAAGTTTCCTCCTGCGGCCACATCCAGGGAGGTTGGCTACAGTCCCGTGGATCTTAAATTTCTGAATAATATGTGCAACTGTAGCCACAGGAACATCAAGCTGCTTGGAGATGGTCTTATAGCCTTTACCTTTAACATGCTTGTCTATAATTTTCTTTCTAATCTCCTGAGACAACTCTCTCCTTTGCTTCCTCTGGTCCATGTTTAGTGTTGTACACACCATGTCACCAAACAGTACAGCGACTACTTGTCACCCTTTAAATAGGCTGACTGAGTGATTACAAGTTTGTAGACACCTGTGATGTTAATTAGAGGACACATCTTGGTTGAACATGTCCCTATGGTCACATTATTTTCAATCTTTTCTAGGGGTACCATCATTTTTGTCCAGGCCTGTTTCATGTTTTTTAAAGTAATTCTGTTGAACCACAATTCAAAAGCATTGTCTGATTTTCATTGGTTAATTTTCATAGAATTTTTATTTATTACTACTTTTGTCAGATTCAAGTTATTTCTGTGACCACTGTGGGTTTTTCTTTCATTAACAGAGGGGTACCAACAATTTTGTCCATGTGTGTAACTTTTAAATTGTGGAATGAATTACCAGAAGAAATTAAAAAAACAGCAAAGTATATATACTTTAAAAAAAACAAGTAAGAAGATATTTAAAATACAAACATGATAGCTAATTATCTAGTGTTTCGTTTCTATGATTCTATTGATTTTTTTGGGGGGAGGGGTAATTATGATTTTATAAAATTATAGGGTTTTCTTTTGTGCTTTGTGTATTATTCTGTTAAAGTTTGTGTTGTTTTTGTACTGATTAACTGTGAATTTTAACTGTAGTCCCCAGGAAGATTAGCAACTGCTAATGCGGTAGCGAATGGGTACCCATCAATGATAGACAATAAACACTCTCTTTTGACAAACATGTTAAAACACATCACCAATACAGCCTTCTATTGCCCACCTCCATCCTTCCACCACCACCGCAGCTGCTGAAACTCACATCCACACTTTCGTCACCTCCCGTCTGGACTATTGCAACAACCAAAAACCCTCAATAAGTTGCAACACATTCACATCTCTGCTGCTCGTCTTTCGACTCACATTCGGATCCATGACCACATCACCCCTGTCCTCTACAAGCTCCACTGGCTGCCCATCCCTCACAGAATCCATTACAAAATCCTCCTCCCAAAGCCCTCACTAACCTGGCCCCACCCTACTTCTCTGAGCTCCTTCATCAACACACTCCATCCGCCACACTCCGCTCTAATGATGCCAACCTTCTACCCAACAGTGACTGTGAACTAGCTCAAAGTTCTACATATACTTGTGTGAAAACAGATAAATGAGTAAATCTGACTTTTAAGAGTGAAAATGACTTAGTGCACTGGCACAGAGAATTAATACACTGAATCTGATGTGAAAATACAAAAATTAAAATGTTAAACGTTTTTGAGGAAAAGTGCTGAAAACACAGTTTTGAAGCAAATCTGACTCCAAAATCTGAAAATGGCTTAAATGCAGCCCAAACACAAAGAATCACACCAAATCTGGAGTGGACTCCTTCAAAGTAAAGTTCTACACCCCAAAATGAAGTTGTAGGTGACTAATTCATTCATTCATTTTCAACCGCATAATCCTTTTTAGGTCACGAGGGTGCTGGAGGCTATCTCAGCATCTTTGGGCAAAAGGCGGGGCACACCCTGGACAGATCACCAGTCTATCACTGGGCCAACACATAGAGACAGACAATCATTTACTCTCACATTCCTACCTAAGGACAATTTAGAATCCCCAATTCATGAAAATTAACCTAACGTGCATGTCTTTGGCCTGTGGGAGGAAACCAGAGTACCTGGAGAGAATCCATGCAGACACAGGAAGAACTCCACACAGGAGGGTCACCACTGGACACGGGATGGGATCGAACCCAGGACCTTCTTGCTGTGCTGCCACAGTGCTAACCACTGGGCCACCGAGCTGCCAAGCGGTGACATCTTACGCTTAATTTATAGTTTGAATGTCCCCTTGACCACAAGGGCTGCACGATGTAAGTTTATTCATCCTTCCTAGTCCACTGGGGTTCACTGGGTCCATCCATCGCCAACTTCTTGCAGCCCAAAATTTTGTGATAGCGCATAGAAGTACTACAACACCACATGCGCCAGGATTCAACCTCCCATTCAAAAGGTGGTTAATATGTGCGCTTCAAACAACAGGAACAAGTATGAACATGGCTGCCTGAGTAGGAATGGATTCAAAAGATTCTCCGATTTGGATTGATCCCATTTGAATGAGTGGATATCGATTCACATAACCTGTGAATCAATCTTATAACACTTTTTTTTATATGTGTGCAACTTGAAAGCGGTCTCTAGGCCAGCTGAACTTTCACATGATTCAATATTAATGCAAGAGTTCAGCCGCGAGTGAGTGTGGATCACCATAGCGGCACAGCTGATCGCACCGACAAGCCGGCAGCATTTCGGATTCAGGAACTGTGAAGACAGCAAAGAGCTCGGCAAAACCAAAGCCGTTTATAAGATTCGCAAAGTGGAGGTGAAATACTGGGGAAGTACCACAAATCTCAGAAATCATTTAGTGAGGCACCACCCAGATGTGATCTTAGCAGAAATGCTCGACCAAAAGCAAACTGCACTGGAAAGGGCATCTGTGGTGAAGTTAGCATCCACTTGTCAGCATGTCCAAAAAAACGCACAACTTTCATATGTTAGGATATATGCCTGCACAGTGTTGTTGAAAATAATGGCTTCCAAAGTCTCATAAATATGCCAGAACCACATTACGTTTTACCGACATGCAAAGATGTCAGTGAAACATTAATCCTGAACTTGCATGAAGAAGTAAAACTCCATGTCACAGCTTCACTGAAGCTGGCGGAGAAAGTTGCTCTAATATGTGACAGCAGGACATCTATAGCGACGACTGACACTATACACTCCTTGCACTAAAGAAAGCACTTCTTAGCACTTTGTCAAATCATAAGTTAAACTATCTCCACCAAGGCACTGCTCCCCCCTTCCCTTTCTTCTTCCATCTGTCCATACCTCTGTACTTCAGTCCCTCCGTACCTCTGTCCATCTGTCCATACTTTGTGAGATAGAGCCTTGGTGGAGGTATACGTTCATGGATTACCTCCAAAATGTAATGGAATCATCCATAGCCCAAGAGAAACGTGAAAATTTCATCAAACTGTGTCTAGTAATTTTTGTGTAATCCTGCTAGCAAACTGACAGACAAATTGCCATGATCACATTACCTCCATGGCGGAGGTAATAAATAGTGCATTATTGAAACTGATTTGGGGTCAGTTCATATATGTGATAATTTATGTATTTAATTAACCAAGTTAGAGTATTCCTAGTACAATATGCAGCATTAGGTCTCTGAGATTTTTTTTCCTGTGCAAATAAAATAGTTATTATAATGGTAATTCCCCTGAGCAAATCGATACTGTATTAAGTCAGATCGAATCAGAATTGATTGATCAACGCAGAACATCAAGAATCGGAATCAAAATTGAATCGATTCTGGAAATTATTGATGATTTCCTGCCCTATTCACGAGTATCAGCATGGTTAGCATACAAGGGCATGCAAAGCATGAACTTGGCCTTGCGCCCAGAGGTCTACAAACTGTAGCTTTGAAACTGAGTGCAGCTCTTTTGGGCATATTCAGTGGCTTCTTTTGCTAGACAAACAAGTTTTTAAAAACTCACAAATCTGAGTTTGGGAAAAAAAAATTCTTCAATATCTCTCTATGTAGTATCTGTCGACCCCTGACCAAGGTACAGGTGTAGCAGAGCAAATGTCCTATATGACGTACGTTACACTTTAATATCTACAGTGTAACAGAATCCCAAAGAATCAAAGGCAAAAAAAAAAAAAAAAAAATCTGCCTTAAACACCTCTTTTGGATTTGCTGTTCTCTTCTGTGGAGTTACAGCTAGTTGATTATATATCTCATGCCATTCTAGCTAATTTTGTTACATTTAGGTTTTAATAGCCGGTATTACCTGGGTGGCGCAACCACAGCCAGTATTTCTGACTGACTTTTGAGGCTGACCTGCCCGGACCACGAGAGAAGCCCACCAGGCCTTAGCTTAGCTATGGCTCATTGTCTGTTTTTGTCCATTTTCCATAGATTTTATCATCCCTCAATGTTACATCAAGGATCCAGTGTACCTAAAGGAGTCACACGGGTTCACCCTCCAGTGGGCTCACCACCTGCAGGAGGATCATGGTGCTATGTGAACCAGGTGGCAGTCTGGACTACTCTGCTTGGACTGCTGCTCCTGCGACCTGGACCCCCAGAAAAACGGTAGAGGATGGATGGATGGATGGATGGATGGACGGATGGATGATCAACCAACCATTGACCTATTCATTCATATATGACATCCAGAGCTAACCAGCTGGCGACTAGTCAATATTCTGAAAGCAAAGTGGCCTGAAGGTCCATTGGTCCAAAGGACCAATTGCTAAAAATGATTATGGTATATGGTAAATGGCTTTCACTTGCATAGCTCATTTTACTCATCTCTGGATGACCAAAGCGCTTTACAGATCCTGCTATCCACCCATTTGTGCACACATTCACATACTGATGGCGGCAGAGCTGCCATGCAAGGCACTGGCCTGACCCACCAGGAGCAACTGGGGGTTCAGTGTCTTGCTCAAGGACGCTTCGACATGCAGACTGCAGACAGAGCGGGAATCAAACCATTCACCCTCCGATCAGTAGTTGGCCACACTACACCTGTGCCACAGCTGCCCCTGTGGGTGCTGACATCGGTGCTGACTGTGGATTGCACCTTCATGTGGTGGAGGGGTTTGAGTGCCCGAATGATCCCAGGAGCTATGTTGTCAGGGGGAACTTGCCCCTGGTAGGGTCTCCTAAGGAAAATTGGTCCTGGGTGAAGAGCGACTAATAAGAGCGGTCCAGTGAATATCCATTAAGGACCCAGTGTACCCCAAGGAGGCACATGGGTCTGCCCTCCAGTGGGCTCACCACCTGCAAGAGGGATCATGGTGGTATGTGAACTGGGCAGAAGTCTGGGCTGCTCTGCCTTGACTGATGCCCCCCTGACCTGGATTCCCAGATGAGTGGTAGAAGATGGATGGATGGATGGATGGACACTGGATCATTCTAATAAAACCATTATTCAATATTTTAAACCCATACCTATGGAAACTGCTTCAACATGTGGAAGAAGTGTGTAACAGGGACCACTTTAAGGTAAAAGAAAGGCACTCTGGCTCTCCTCTACTCTGAATGAGTCTTTGTCTCATGTGCTTTCAAGTCCAGATGATTGTTATAAATAACAAAAGAAGACTCATTGAGATGCCTTGCTTGCTCGGTGACTCATCTGTGTGAGGAGCGGAAGGTGGATGTAACAGAGGAGGAGGAGGAGGAGGAGGAGGGTGGTGATGGTGAAGGAGCAGCTCGGTGCTGACATCACAGCTCAGTGAGGAGATAAGAGGAAACTATGGAAACAGGCTCTTCCCACTCACAGACCACCACCAAGCTCCACCAGGGCCAAAATGAAAACAGAGCTCAACACTGAACATGTCACCCTGATGCAGCCACCCTCATCGAGTGCTATCTCCACCCTATATTACTGTGTGAGGCAGCTTAGTTTCTTTGTTGTTGTTTCTGTTTGTTTTTTGTTCTTTTTTTTTTTCTTGCTTGTTTTGGGGGGTGGGTGGGTTGTTTTTTGGTCAGTCGTAGCAAAGCGTACCTAACGCTGGGAGCGTTTAGGAATCAAGAGGTCTATTAATTGGACACAAGGGTAAATAAATATAGAACTACACATAATTTCCTATTCACATTTTGACGGTTTTGCACGTTTATTACGACCTAAACCGTCATTACTGTTACGAATCCTAGCATATGTCACGTCAATACCACACAGGAAGCGCCAGATGAAAATAGCCGTATCTGTCTGGAGCTGAGCCATAGCTGGCCGTCTGTTTAACACAAATATAAAGACAACAGCAGCTGTTCGCTAGTGTACCCTTAAAAGTGTTTATAAAAGCGCCCTATTTCACATAAGCTATCACGAAGCCGTCACCGTTACCGCTGGTCCGTGTTTTGACAGGTTAAACATGGTGTCGATCCTGAGCTATCCGTCGGGTTTCTCTGGAAATTTCTCAGCAACTGTCCATTAAACTATGACTGAGGAGGAGAGGTGTTCGCGTCAGTTCAAAAGTTTACCTGATCGCAGCTGCAGGCCGTCTGTCTGTGGCTTCTGGTTTCTCTGGTACTAAAGGGAAAACTGATCATCAGAGTCGTGGATAAGAAGCATGATCATACGCATTTCCACATTTCAAAATAAAAGCCTCACAGCTGAGACGGCACGTAGACACACGCACACACACACACACACACACACACACACACACACACACACACACACACACACACCATAGACAGTAAAACGCACTGGGGGCCAGACGTGTTATTTATAATTTTTGTGACTGTGAATTTACAAAACCAATTCAAATGAAGTTGGGACATTATGTAAAACGTAAATAAAAGCAGAATCCACCTTATTCCTGAGGGCGCTGCTGTAGAAATGATTATGGAGCCAACTTCTGGTTTCGGCTGAAGTAGCGTTAAATCGGTCAGCAAGAGTGGAGTAGTGAGGCATTTAAAAATCGTTTTTAAAAGTGTTTTAAATTCGTTTTAATGTATAGTCCACATACAGTGGGGCAAAAAAGTATTTAGTCAGCCACCAATTGTGCAAGTTCTCCTACTTAAAAAATGAGAGAGGTCTCCAATTTTCATCATAGGTATACCTCAACTATGAGAGACAAAATGAGAAAAAAAAATCCAGAAAATCACATTGAAGGATTTTTAATGAATTAATTGGTAAATTCCTCAGTAAAATAAGTATTTGGTCACATACGAACAAGCAAGATTTCTGGCTCTCACAGACCTGTAACTTCTTCTTTAAGAGGCTCCTCTGTCCTCCACTCGTTACCTGTATTAATGGCACCTGTTTGAACTCGTTATCAGTAAAAAAGACACCTGTCCACAACCTCAAACAGTCAGACTCCAAACTCCACTATGGCCAAGACCAAAGAGCTGTCAAAGGACACCAGAAACAAAATTGTAGGCCTGCACCAGGCTGGGAAGACTGAATCTGCAATAGGTAAGCAGCTTGGTGTGAAGAAATCAACTGTGGGAGCAATTATTAGAAAATGGAAGACATACAAGACCACTGATAATCTCCCTCGATCTGGGGCTCCACACAAGATCTCACCCCGTGGGGTCAAAATGATCACAAGAACGGTGAGCAAAAGTTCCAGAACCACATGGGGGGACCTAGTGAATGACCTGCAGAGAGCTGGGACCAAAGTAACAAAGGCTACATCAGAAAAACACTACGCCGCCAGGGACTAAAATCCTGCAGTGCCAGAAGTGTCCCCCTGCTTAAGCCAGTACATGTCCAGGCCCGTCTGAAGTTTGCTAGAGAGCATTTGGATGATCCAGAAGAGGATTGGGAGAATGTCATATGGTCAGATGGAACCAAAATAGAACTTTTTGGTAAAAACTCAACTTGTCATGTTTGGAGGAGAAAGAACACCATACCTACTGTGAAGCATGGGGGTGGAAACATCATACTTTGGGGCTGTTTTTCTGCAAAGGGACGACTGATCCATGTAAAGGAAAGAATGAATGGGGCCATATATCATGAGATTTTGAGTGAAAACCTCCTTCCACCAGCAAGGGCATTGAAGATGTAACGTGGCTGGGTCTTTCAGCATGACAATGATCCCAAACACACTGCCCAGGCAATGAAGGAGTGGCTTCATAAGAAGTATTTCAAGGTCCTGGAGTGGCCTAGCCAGTCTCCAGATCTCAACCCCATAGAAAATCTTTGGAGGGAGTTGAAAGTCTGTGTTGCCCAGCGACAGCCCCAAAACATCATTTCCCTAGAGGAGATCTGCATGGAGGAATGGGCCAAAATACCAGCAACATTGTGTGAAAACCTTGTGAAAACTTACAGAAAACGTTTGACCTTTGTCATTGCCAACAAAGGGTATATAACAAAGTACTGAGATGAACTTTTGTTATTGACCAAATACTTATTTTACCGAGGAATTTACCAATTAATTCATTAAAAATCCTTCAATGTGATTTTCTGGATTTTTCTTTTCTCATTTTGTCTCTCATAGTTGAGGTATACCTATGATGAAAATTGGAGACCTCTCTCATCTTTTAAGTGGGAGAACTTGCACAATTGGTGGCTGACTAAATACTTTTTTTACCCCACTGTACCTGTTTTGCAGTCAAGTGGCAAATAATTTCAGCGCTTGCAGTTTTTGTGTTTTTGAATGTTTTTGGCGCAGTTCTGGTACTTGCCGCTGTTCCTGGTGTGAGGCGCCTCAGATAAGCACAGCTAAATCTGTGGCTTCAATAGCAATGCATACTGTAGATCATGCACTGAAATCTAAAAAGGACTGTTGGTGTGATTGGTGGTACAGACACTGGACAGACACAACAGCACCAGGTATGTTTTCACTTGTGTGAATGAAGGCTGAAGGATGAAGTAAAATAATAAATAAATAAATAGTAAGTTTGCTTCCTAAGGCTTAACGATTTAAGAAAGATATCAAATAGGTGGTTTTGGGGGGGGGTTTTGCATTCGTTGCACTGCATTGGAACAATATGGACTTGATATTAGCAGCTTCAGCATGCATTAATTTTTAAATTATCACAAAATATAGATCAATAAAATTTTGAACAATTGTCAGAAAAGGTCTGTATGTGTTAAGTTAAATAACAAGCATTTACGGCATGACAGCAGCATGAGCATTTTTAATTTAAGGGTAAAACAAACAGCTGCTGCTGTCTGTTTTACCCCGACATTAAAACATCCAAGCACGGTGTGACATGATTTATGACCCAGAAGGCAGACACAGACTCAAGAATAAACTCAATTATCTTTATTGTGCATTGTGAGTGTAAAATGTGTGCGTGTGTGCATGAATGTCACAGCCGGGGCGAACAGAGCACCATACAGACTGGCAACCCTAGGGAAGAGCAGAGACAGGGGGATTAGTGACAGCAAACGGGAGAGATGATTCAGTAATAGTCCAGTCTTACTGTAGGCAAGTTGGTGAGTCGCACAGGTGAGGTCCCGAAGGCTCCGGCCAGAGGGACAGTGTCTTCGGCCCCAGTTGCAGAGGAGGTGAAAGGTGAACTTGGTGCAGTGCAGGATGAGCTCAGTCCGCCGCCAGGAGGAGGAGGTCCATCACCACGGATTTACACCTGTGCACAGGGGAGCGGAGCGAAGCGTGGAGATGAGGTTAGGAGTAGGCTTATTTGGTGTTGGGGAGCTAGGACCCCCAGTAGGACGACGAGGCAAAAAGGAATCACAGGAGATGGAACTCTGGAGCATGCAGGTGACAAAGAGGTGAAGAGGTCTTGCCAGGCCATGGAGCTTGACATCTCCATGCAGACCTGAGGGCAGCATAGCTTAAGTAGGCAGGCTGATGAGGACAGCAGTTGTGCGCGCAGCTGTGGAGGCAATTAGGCACCAGGCAGGCAGAGCGGATCACTACAGTAGTCCCCCCCTACGTGACGCCTCTCAGCGGCCGATCCAACCTATCTGGGTGCGTCCGGTGGAAGTCCCTGATGAGCTGAGGATCCAACACAAAGGAGGGACGCACCCAGGACCTCCATTCAGGACCGTAACTCTCCCAGTCCACCAGGTACTGGAGGCCGCGACCCCGGCGCCGAATGTCCAGAATGGCGTTGACCTTCCATGCAGGGTCGCCATCGACCACAACTGGTGGAGGTGGCATCTTGGGAGGAGGGCACAGAGGGCTGGAGCAGAGTGGCTTCACCTGGGTGAAAGGTGGGACAGATGCAGAGGGGGGGGAGCCAGGTGCACAGCCACAGAATTCACAATATGTGTAATAGCAAACGGGCCAATGAAACGCTATGAGAGCTTCCTAGACTCAGCCTTGAGGTTGATATTCTTAGTAGAAAGCCATATCTGTTGCCCAACCCGGTAGGGTGGAGCCGAGGTCCTGTGGCGGTTGGCGATGGTGGAGTTGCGATCCACCATGTGTTGCAGCGCGGCCTGGAGAGCCTTCCACAGCCAGCGACAGTGCTTCAGATGGGCCCGCACTGCAATGTCTCCCTCCTCCTCGGGAAACAGTGGGGGGTTGTAGCCCAAAGAAGCCTCGAATGGGGACATGCCTATAGCAGACGAAACAGCAGTGTTGTGGGAGTATTCAATCCATGGCAGGTAGGAGCTCCAGGACGCTGGGTTACCGTTGGTGATGCATCGTAATGCTGCCTCCAGCTCCTGATTGGCACGCTTACACTGGCCGTTGCTCTATGAGTGGTACCCCAAGGACAGGCTCACCGTAGCCCCAATGGCGTTGCAGAAGGCTCTCCATACCTGCGAGACGAACTGGGGCCCACGGTCGGACACTATGTCCAGGGTAATACCGTGAAGCCACACCACATGGAGGACGAGCAGATCCGCAGTCTCCTTAGCCATGGGCAGACCCTGCAGGGGAATGAGGTAGGCTGCCTTGGAGAATCTGTCCACTATGGTGAGGATGACGGTGTTGTTGGCAGAGGATGGGAGGCCAGTGACGAAATCAAGAGCCACATGGGACCAGGGCCTGCCGGGGATAGGAAGAGGATGAAGCAGGCCAGCCGGAGGAGAGGAGGACGTCTTGCCGGTGGCACACTGGGGACAGACGCAGATATATTCCCCAACATCCCTCCGGAGCGATGGCCACCAAAAGGTCCTCTGTAATAGGGTCACTGTGGGTGCCATCTCTGGATGGCACAAGAGCTTGGAGGAATGGGCCCAATTTATCACTTCGCCCCGGACGGCAGAAGGCACATACAGCCTCCCTGCTGGCCCCCCGCCCGGGTCAGCCTCAGTCTCCTGTGCTCTAAGAACCCTCTCCTTAATACCCCATGAGAGGCCGCCCACGATGCATAATGGAGGGATGATGGGGTGAGATGATGCCTCCGCAGCATCCGAGGCAAATTGCCTAGATAGAGCATTGGGCTTGGTGTTCTTGGAGCCCAGGTCATAGGTGATGGTAAAATCGAACCTGCCAAAAAACAGGGACCAGCAGGCCTGGCGCGCATTCAGACGCTTGGCCGTGCTGAGGTATTCCAAGTTCTTATGGTCGGTCCATACGATGAACGGTTGGGAGGCCACCTCCAGCCAATGGCGCCACTCCTCCAGAGCCAGCTTCACCACCAGGAGCTCCCTGTCCCCGATGTCATAGTTCCTTTCCGCCGGGGAGAGACGGCGGGAGAAGAATGCACAGGGGCAAATCTTGTCATCCACAGGGGAGCGTTGAGACAAAACTGCTCCCACGCCAGAGTCCGAAGCATCCACTTCCACCAAGCACTGCAGAGCGGGGTCCACCTGCGCCAGAATCGGAGAAGAGGAGAATAACGATTTCAGTGCCAAAAAGGCAGCCTCAGCCTCCTCCGTCCACTGGAAGGGCACCTTGGTGGAGGTGAGGCGAGTGAGAGGAAGGGCAGTGAGATTGTAATTTTTTATGAAGCGGCGGTAGAAGTTGGCAAATCCCAGAAACTGCTGTAATTGTTTCCAGGATGAGGGAGTCGGCCACTCTACCACCGCTTTTACCTTGGCCGGATCAGCGATGACTTCGTTGTGCAAGATGACAAATCCCAAAAATGAAGTGGATGAAGTGTGGAACTCGCACTTCTCTGCCTTCACAAACAGTTTGTTCTCCAGCAGCCGCTGCAACACTCGCCTGATGTGCGCTCGGTGTTCACCGAGAGACTGAGAAAAAAATCAAAATATCATCAAGGTACACGAAGACAAACGAGCCCAGAAAATCCCTCAACACATTGTTAATTAGCCACTGGAACACAGCAGGAGCGTTGGTCAGCCCAAACAACATGACGAGGTACTCAAAATGGCCACTGGGGGTATGGAACCCCGTCTTCCATTTGTCTCCCTCTCGGCTTTGCACCAGGTGGTAACCATTGAGGAGGTCCAATTTTGTGAACCAGGAGGCCCCCTGGAGGGAGTCGAAAGCCGTGTTGATGAGTGGGGGTGTGTACTTGTCTTTAATGGTGATATTGTTACCATTGTTACCAATATAGCCAATATATTATTACCAATATAGCCTACGATTAGGGAGGGATCTTGTATCAACCTCCCCTTTGTTTTGCTGTTAATAGATTTAGACTGCTGGGTGACCTCCTATAATGTACTTGGCTTCTCTCTGTTAATGTTTGCTCTCTTTATGTCTGTTCTTTTCATCTTCTCTATCCCCTCACCCCCCAGCCAGTTGCAGCAGATGACTGCCCCTCCCTGAGCCTGGTTCTGCTAGAGGTTTCTTCCTGTTAAATGGGAGTTTTTCCTCTCCACCGTCACTAAGTGCTTGCTCACAGGGGATCGTCTGATTGCTGGGGTCTTTCTGCAATTGTGGGGTTTTCCCTACATTTGAAAGTGCTATGAAATGACTGTTGTTGTGATACTGCTCTATATAAATAAAGTTGAATTGAATTGAATTGAATTGAAATGTTGAGTTCCCGGAAATCGATGCAAGGTCTTAGCGAGCTGTCCTTCTTGCTCACGAAGAAAAATCCCACCCCCACCGCCGAGGTTGATGGGCAAATTATGCCAGAGCTCAGGGATTCTTTAATGTAGGTTTCCATGGCCTCCCACTCTGGGACTGACAGGCTGTAAAGCCGACTGGATGGTAACGGAGCCCCGGGCCGGAGGTTAATGGCACAGTCGTATGGGCAATGGGGGGAAGAGATAGCACTTGGGACTTGCTAAAGACAGCCCCCAGATCATGGTATTCCGGGGGAACCCAGGACAGGTCAGGTAGGGGTGTGTCGGGGGCACCAAGAGGCACAGAGGGCGAGCATGCGGCGGACTGAAGACAGGCACTTAAGCAGAAAGAACTCCAAGAGATGATGTTCCCGGAGCGCCAGTCAATGGATGGGTTGTGCAACCGGAGCCAGGGATATCCCAGTATGACTAGGGAGGTAGAGACTGGAAGCACAAACAACCTCAGCTGCTCACGGTGATTACCAGACACAATAACAGAGACCGGGGCAGTTTGTTTTGACACCAAAGCCAGTGGAGCCTTGGACAGAGCGATGAGCTTTAACGGTGTCTTTAACAGGTGGCAGGCAAGCCCCAGTCAGGTTGCCAGATCTTCCAAAATGAAACTCTGCTTGGCCCCTGAATCAATAAGTGCATGTGTGGAAATCTCTAGATGGTTGTGAACAAAACAAATGGGTAGCAGGAACTTAGTGAGGGGATTACTTTGAAGTGAGTCCGTGAGTCCCCCTACTGCAACGCACGGACTCCCTCTTTTGGTCGGATGGGGCAAGTAGCTAGCTCATGATCCTCACTGCCACAATATAGGCATAGACCCAACTCCTGGCGATGCTGTTTCTCCACCGGCGGCAACTTAGACTGACCCACTACCATAGGCTCAGGGGAATCTAGAGTATCAGATGGAGGAAGGGCCAGCAGGGAGAGCTGCGGGGAGCATCGAAACTGAGTGCCTGAGCGACTGGAAGATCTACACTCGTTGGCCCGCTCCCTTAGCCGATTGTCCAAGCTAATGGACAGGGAAATGAGTTCAGTTAATTTACTGGGTTTATCCAGACAGGCTAGCTTGTCCCTCAGGCTAGGGCTAAGGCTACGGATGAAGATGCTGCAAAGGGAGGCATCCTCCCACCCCACCTCCGCGGCTCCCACCCAGAAGTCTACGGCATAATCGGCTACCGATTTGTTCCCCTGCTTTAAGTTGAGTAACCGGGTGGTGAGCACGCTATCTCGGTCCGAGTGATTGAACACCTAATTAAACTCACTCACAAATTGATCATAGGTTAAATTAGCATAGTCAGCCCTAGCCATAACTGCGTAAGCCCAGGCTAAAACTCGCCCCTCCAGGAGATTGACTACATAGCCTATGCAGCTGTGACTGGTGGGAAAATCCCCTGGGACCCGCTGGAAAACTATCCCACATTGTAATAGGAAGCCCCTAGCCTCCCCGAGCTTACCACTGAAGCGTGTGGGCATGGGAACTGGAGTCAGCCGGGATGGTGGAGACGGAGAAGGGATGGAACTAGCTGGGCCGGCCGTACTACCGGGAACCGGTGGGAAGGACTGAGGAGATGGCAGGCGATCCAGGCGTGAGTTAATCTGGACTAGCTGTGTGAGTATACCCTGTTGTTGATGGGATAATTGGTCTACTCGAGCCTCTAAGATGTTAACTTTGTGCGCTAACGCACTGTCTGCTGGGTCATTTTGATGGAGACGTACTGACATGATTTATGACCCAGAAGGCAGACACAGACTCAAGAATAAACTCAATTATCTTTATTGTGCAGTGTGAGTGTAAAATGTGTGCATGTGTGCATGAATGTCACAGCCGGGGCGAGCAGAGCACCATACAGACTGGCAACCCTAGGGAAGAGCAGAGACAGGGGGATTAGTGACAGCAGACGGGAGAGATGATTCAGTAATAGTCCAGTCTTACTGTAGGCAAGTTGGTGAGTCACACAGGTGAGGTCCCGAAGGCTCCAGCCAGAGGGGCAGTGTCTTCGGCCCCAGCTGCAGAGGAGGTGAGAGGTGAACTTGGTGCAGAGCACGGTGAGCTCGGTCTGCCGCCAGGAGGAGGAGGTCTGCCGCCACAGATTTACACCTGTGCACAGGGGAGCGGAGCGAAGCGTGGAGATGAGGTTAGGAGTAGGCTTACTTGGCGTTAGGGAGCTAGGACTCCCAGAAGGACGACGAGGCGAAAAGGAATCACAGGAGATGGAACTCCGGAACATGCAGGTGACGAAGAGGTGAAGAGGTCTTGCCAGACCAGGGAGCTTGACGTCTCTGTGCAGACTTGAGGACAGCACGGCTTAAGTAGGCAGGCTGATGAGGAGAGCAGGTGTGCGCGCAGCTGTGGAGGCAATTAGGCAACAGTCAGGCAGAGCAGATCACTACACGGTGTCATGGTTCTTTGTGGCTCTGACTAGATTCTATGTCTACTTTCAGGTAAATTTGATTATGTCCAACATATTTTAACAAAATGCAACTGACTTTATTGCGGTGGAAACACTGATGTATCTCAGAGCTTTTATTTGTTTACAGCGTTAGCATTTTAGCAGCGGAGCTAACTAACGGAGCTACTGTCTGCCAGGGAACTTTTTAAGGTCATATTCCTATCCCTCGATAGTCGTGGGAAGTGGTATGATTATATTGCTCTTTTTGAGGTGCAAAAGGCTGTGTTCCTGCATTTTTGATGCCGAAGTCATTGTTTTTTAGCAAGGAAAAGTGTCCTGTTTTCGTGGCAACCACACTTTCTAAACTAGTACCGGAAGTTGCACCCATAATTCACGCAAGGCATCATGGGACTAGGAATAAGGTAGATACAGTGATTTGCAAATCGTTTTCAACCTATATTCAATTGAATAGACTACAAAGACAAGATATTTAATATTGTGACACTTTAAGGGTTCATTCAATAATGAGAGAGGATTTGGAATGTAGCAGGTATTTATTTCTTCAATGCCAAATTACGCAGAACAGGGGGAAGGTCATTCACACACACACTCACTTCACTCAGGGTGACACAGACACGCAATCTCTCACACGCAAGGAAACAACACGATCACAATCAGACTTGTAACACAACTACACACTAACAACAATAGCGCTCAGAACACAAGAATTATAACCATCTATGAATCCCCCCGTAGCGCAAAGCAAGCTGGGAGAACCCCCCCCCCCTCCAATCACAGCCCTGACATTACACTGTACCCCCCCTGGACTAGTTTCTGTCCCCAGAACAAGTCCAACTCAAAAGTCCAATACGAACCTGTCCAGATGTAGGGGTGTGCAGCGGTGGCTGGCACACACAGGCCCGTTAGTGTCCATTCGGGCCTCGACCAGGGTCTCCGGTCAGGGTGGGGCATCTGGCGCGGCCACCCACATGGCAGCTGGCTGGTACGGGGCGAGACGGTCACGGTGAAGGGCCACCACCCGGTTCCTCTTCTGCAGCCTCACCCTACAGACTATGTCTGACAGTCTCTGTCGGACCATACATGGCCCTGACCAATGGCTCGCCAGCTTTGGTGACAGATCCCTTTTTCGATCCGGGCAGACTTGAGCCCCAGGTGCAAAGTCCCTCCCCTGGCAGCAGGAGTCATATGCTCGCTTCTGTTGACTCCCCGCCACTACAGGGACCTCCCAAGCCAGTTCGTGCACCGTGTGAAGATGCTGTCTTAAGCAAAACAAATAATCCAACCCCGGTTTGCCCTCCACCTCTGGCTCCTGAGGATGGCTGAACACCAAGTCCACCGAGGAGTGCAGCTTGCGTCCAAACATCAGCTCTGCTGGGGTGCACTGGGTGGGTTCTTGAACTGCCATCCGGTATGCCCACAGGACCAGTGGCAGGTGCAGGTCCCAGTCTAGTTGCTGCTGGTCTACTAGGATGGCGAGCTGGGTGGTCAGGGTCCAGTTAAAGCATTCAACCAGGCTGTTGCTCTGTGGATGTAGCGGGGTGGTCTGGGTCTTCTGGACGCCCAGCTGTCTGCAGACCTCCACGAAGACTTTTGTCTCAAAATTCTGCCCCTGGCCACTATGCAGCTCTTCTGGGGTGCCAAACCAGCAGAATATCTCGTCCACCAGCTTTGACGTTGTGGTGGTGGCGCTTTGATCAGGGACCACATTTGCCTCTGGCCACTTGGTGAAGTAGTCCATCGCGACTAGAACGGAGCAGTTCCCCCGATCCATGGTTGGGAAAGGGGCCAGAATTTCCACCCCCACATGCTCCATGGGTACCCCACCTGGTACTGCTGCAAGGGGGCGTGGGAGTGCTGAGTGGGTCCTTTTTGGGCAGTGCAGGTGTCACAGCGGTGGACATGGAGCACCACATCTTGACGACACCCCGGCAAGTAAAACCGGGACCGAAGACTCTGCAGAGCCTTCGTCACCCCAAAGTGGCCTGCCCTCACCAACCTGTGGACCAACTGAAACACCTTGGGGTGGAGCCATTGGGGGGCCAGCAGCTGCCAGATGTGATGCTGCCCAGCTGAAGACTGCCACCACCAGTAAATGACACCCTCACAACAGCAGAGGTTGGACCACTGAGAGTGCAGGGCCTTGGTCTCTAGGTCCAGCGCAGACACAGCCTCCCAGGCGGGCCGCTGGTCCATGTCCAGCCACTGCCAGAGATAGGACATGACTGGCTCTCTAGCCTGCTCAACCCAAAGCTGCTGTCTGCTGAGGGCTTCTGTGCCATCATCACTGGGCAGAGCTGGCTGATGATCCAAGGAAGAGGTGTGAGCTGCTGCACTATTCCCGGCCGCAGCAGTCTGGAGAGCAGCTTGCCTGTAAGACTGCTGGGTCACAATCCTCTGCCCGCTGGCAGTGCCGACAGTCTTCCACAGCACAGGGGTGCCAGGACAGCACATTAGCATTGGCATGGAGGCGGCCTGCTCAATGCACAATCTGAAAGTCATAATCCTGCATTGCATCCAGACATTGTGCTAACTGTCCATCCGGCTCTTTAAAGTTCAGTAGCCAGGTCAGGGAAGCATGGTACATCCTCAGGTGACCCCCCCCCCCCTGTAAAGGTATGGGCAGAAATCACTGCCAGCAGCTCTCGG
The DNA here is from genome assembly GCA_020510985.1 of Pholidichthys leucotaenia. Taxonomy (NCBI): domain Eukaryota; kingdom Metazoa; phylum Chordata; class Actinopteri; order Cichliformes; family Pholidichthyidae; genus Pholidichthys; species Pholidichthys leucotaenia. The sequence goes on from CM035850.1 coordinate 118,817,362, forward strand.
CGGGTGACACAATAATTCCTTTCGGCTCTGCTGAGAGTGCGGCTGAAGAAGACAACCGCCTGCTCTCTGTGCTGTCCTTCCTGGGATAACACCACCCCAATGCCCTTGTTGCTAGCGTCTGTTTCCACGATGAAGGAGCAGATCAGGTCGGGATACCGTAGCATGGGGGCTCCAATGAGCGCTGAGCGGAGGTGGGAAAAAGCAGCAGCACAGTCCTTGCTCCACTCGAACATTCAGCCCTTCTATGTCAGTCAGCCAATGCAGCGGACTGGCGATGGTGGTGAAATCCTTCACAAACCTCCAATAATATAAGGCCAGTCCAAGGAAGCACCGCAGTTCCCCTACATCCCGCTGGACCAGCCAGTTTCTCACCACTGTCACCTTTTCTGGGTCAATAGTGACTCCCGCAGCATTGACGACATGGCCTAGGAAGGTGGTTTCTCACCGAAACAGGTGGCATTTCCAAGGGTGGAGCCACAGCCTGGCCTGGCAGATGGCATCCAACACCTCCCAGAGGGTGGACAGGGCACTACCAAAATCAGCTGCGTGAACAAGCAGGTCATCGAGACAAACGATGCAGCGGCTCTGGGGGACGTGGGCCAGCACTCACTCCATCAGGCGTTCGAAGGTGGCCAGGGCATTGCAAAGTCCAAACGGCATCACCTTGAACTGCCACAGTCCCTGCCCAATGGAGAAGGCTGTTTTCTGGCGGGCCTCTGGTGACAGCTCCACCTGCCAGTAGCTGCTGCTGAGGTCGAGCGAGCTGAACCAGCTGGAGCCGGCAATGTAGTCCAGCGTGTCGTCAATGCGGGGCAGAGGGTAGGAGTCTTTCCACGTGACATCATTCAGGTGTTGGTAGTCTACACAGAACCACCACGAACTGTCCTTCTTCTTGACCAGAATCACCAGTGCTACCCAGGGGCTGCTGGAGGGTTCAATGACCTCTGCCCAAAACATCTCCTGAATCTTTTGCTCTGTCGCCACCCGCCTTGAAAAAGGAAGATGGCGGGGGTGAAGCCAGATTGGCCTGGTCTCACCGGTGTCGATCTGGTGCTGTACTCTACATCCCTGGTGGCTAAGACGTTGATGTAGCAGTCCAGCAGCTCCCACAGCTGCCATTTCTGCCCCAACTAACGCCCTGCAGCTCCACTGGAACAGCTCTTTGACCACCTGCTTGGTTTCTGGTGATGTGGCAATCCATTCCCCTGGCAGACCCCTCGCTGCTGTCTCTGGCTGCGATAACAATCTCTCCACTTGCGCTGGTGGTGCTACAGCAGTTGGCTCCGGTGGTGATCCCCTTGGCTCAGCCAGTGCTGATGGCACTGGCCTCTCGATCGTGTGGGTCCCCTGGTTCCCCGCCTGGCTCTTGCTGCTCTTGTGATGGTCTTGGCCCCCAGAAGGAGAGAAGAACTGGCAGTGTTGATCGTTGTGCCCCACACTGCAAGCAGATCTAGGCCAGTGATGCAGAGGTCTTGGATGTCAGCCAGCCAGAATGGGCGGTTCGTGTTCTGACTGGCCACTCCAACGACAAGGACCCGTTGTCCTCTCAATCTGGTGGCTGTGGTGACGCAGCTCCTGGTGGGTTCCCACCCTTGCAGTCTGAGTTCATCTATACTGTGCAGCACCCCAGGTCGGACCAGGGGGATGGTGGAACCAGTGTTGATCAGAACCCGGATTGGAGTGCTGTTCAGGCTGCACCGCAGGTACAGCCCTGGCAAGTGTCCGAATCAGCCCAGATGTGGTGAGAGTTCATTGGGGAAAATGTCTGTGAGAGGAGGCAGGTCCCCCTCTGTGCCACCTCGCTCTAGTTTAAAGCTGGCGAGGAGGCTAGTTGTCATGGAGCAGGTGCAGGGTAGTGGCGTGCGACGTGGCCTGGCTCCCTGCAGCAGAAGCACCCCTCTTTGTGTTGCCATCACACCCTTGCTGGCCATGCAGCTCTGGCCTGGCACAGCTCCTCCTCATCCTCGCTCTCAGCCACGGCCTGGAAGACTCTTTTCCTCTGTGATGAAACGTCAGCCGCTGGCTCCAGCATAGTCTCTACATGCTCTGCCTCTGCCGTCTCCCAACTGCTGGTGGTGTGAATCTGGACGTGTTCTCAAAGCTGGACCGGGCAGAGCCCTCGGATGAAACTCTGGAGGGTGAATTTCTTCACCACCTCTGGCTCAAAGTCCAAGTAGCCGTGCTGTGTCAGCAGCCGGACATCTGTCGCATAGGCCCCCAGACTTTCTTGATCACGTCACTGGCGGCTAGCTAGCTGTTCCTGGATGTGGTCAGCATGGATCACTCTCCCAAACTGCCTCTGAAGTGCTCCCTGTAGCACTGGCCACCTGTGACGTTCCTCAGGCCGGAGATCAGACAGCGTGCAGAGAGCTCCACTCTTCAGAGTCAGTGCAACCTGTACAGCTGTCTCTTCAGGTGTCCAGCCATTGAGCGTGGTGGCCAGTTCAACCTGAACGAGATAGTCATCGACTGAGATTTTGCCACCAAAGTGGGGAAACTTGGCTGGTTGGTGAGTCGGCGGTGCTGGGGTTGGGATGGTCGCCTCCGTGCTGATCACTGCCCCTGGCTGCACGATTGCTGGCTCGTAGTTCCCCTGCTGGTGCTCCCCAGCCTACCTTGAAAAAGGCGGAAAACGGGATGCACTTGCTCCTTCCGCTCCATCTCCCCATTCTTTGTGGCAAGCAGCTCTAGGGACTGGCTTGTATGGCCTGCTGTCGGTTCCCATCTGGGCGATGAGCTGTTCAAGCTATCAAATCTCTGCCTCGATTCTTGGTTCCATCCCTCAGTAATCCCACTCCTGACACCAGTGTGACGATTTAAGGGTTCACTCAATAATGAGAGAGGATTTGGAATGTAGCAGGCATTTAATTCTTCACTACCAAATTATGTAGAATAGGGGGAAGCTCATTCACACACACACACACACACACACACACACACACACACACACACACACACTCACTTCACTCAGGGTGACACAGACATACAATCTCTCACACGCAAGGAAACAACACTATCACAATCAGACTTATAACGCAACTACATACTAACAACAATAACGCTCAGAACACGAATTATAACAGTCTATGAATCCCCCGCGGTGCAAAGCATTCCGGGAGAACCCCCCCATCACAGCCTCAGCATTACAGTATTCAAACAGATAAACATTATTGTGGGGTGGTGGTGGTGGTGGGGGGGATATTCACTCGTTTTGAATTTGATGCCTGCAACATGTTCTAAAAAAGCTGGGACAGTGGCATGTTTACCACTGTGTTACATCACCTGTCCTTTTAACAACATTCAGTAAGCATTTAGGAACTGAGGACACTAAAGGTGCGTTCAGACCAAATGTGAACGTGCAAATTTTTTGCGCTGTGCAATTATGTGTTAACTCAATATAAACACATGAATAGACATAAATTTGCCATCTGTGTGAGTTGCAAACAGGTGGAGATGCCTTTATAACTTCTCCCGCTGTGTTCTACCTGCTATGGAAATTCCCAAAATACTGTCATGTATAGGTTTACATTAACTAATGGGCTCTCACCTGGAAAATTGTCCCTGCCTCCAAAATTTCACCTGGATGACGGTTGTTCATACTGCTAGTGCTAGCACTAGTTAGCACATCCGTGGCAAAAGTCTGCAGGGGGGATAACTTCGACACTCCGATTCAACTGTCAACAGTCTCATTTTCAAAGTAGTTTACTCTCCAGTTTTGATGCTTTAACTCCGGTGAAGGCAGAATCTCAAGGCTGATTACTAGCTAGCACTACCAAATCGCTCAGACGCAAAAATGCCCGAATTCATGCATTTTCTGCATGTTTACATTAACTTTACAGCTATTTGCACTACACGTTCACGTTCGATCTGAACACACCTTAACTGTTGAAGCTTTGTAGGTGGAATTCTTTTCCATTCTTGCTTGATGTACTTCAGTTGCTCAACAGTCCAGTGTCTCCATTGTCATATTTTGCATTTCATACTTACTACAAAGCCACACTGTTGTAACACATGCAGAATGTGACTTGGCATTATCTTGTTGAAATAAGCAGGGACATTCCAGAAAAAAAGTCATTGCTTGGATGGCATGATTTGTTGCTCCAAAACTTGTATGTAATAAAAACAATAATAATAATACATTTTATTTCTAGGCGTCTTTCAACCCCCAAGGTCACCTTACAAAGAGCATTAAAACATAACAAATTTAAAATGCAATAACAAAACTTAAGTAACAAACCCAAAATAGTGAATTAAGGTAGATTATCAAGGAGAGTAAGCTTGTTTAAACAAATAAGTTTTGAGTCTGGAGTTAAATAATAGAAGAGAGTCAATGTTGCAAATGGCTGGTGGGAGTGAGTTCCAGAGCTGGAGAGCAGAGCGACTGAAAGCTCTATACCCCATAGTGATGAGGCGGGCAGAAGGAACGACAAGGTGAAGGGAAGAGGAGGACCTGAGAGAGCAGCTAGGGGTGACGATGTGGAGGAGTTCAGACAGGTATGGCGGGGCCAGGTTATGAAGGGCTTTGAAGGTGAGGAGCAGTATCTTAAAGTTTATTCTGTCCTTTATTGGGAGCCAGTGAAGGCGCTGAAGGACAGAGGTAATGTGTTCTATGGATGGAGTATGAGTGATGATCCGGACAGCAGCGTTCCAGAGGAGTTGTAACTTGTGGAGGGATTTATTTGGGAGACCACAGAGAAGTGAATTGCAGTAGTCAATGCGGGAAGTGACAAGGCTATGGATAAGGATGGCAGCAGTGAGTGGATTGAGGGAGGGACGCAGTCGGTTAATGTTACAAATATGAAAATAGGCGGACCGAGTAATATTATTGATATGAGACTGGAATGATAAAGTGCTGTCGAGGATGACACCCAGGCTCTTAGCCTGAGGGGAAGGGCAAATGGGAGAGTTATTAATATCAATGGAGAAACTGGGGAAATTGGTTAAGATGGAGGGTGTACCAACAAGTAAAATTTCTGTTTTATTGCCATTGAGTTTAAGGAAATTAGAGGTAAACCATGATTTAATTTCAGAAAGACAATCAGGAAGAGAGGTAAGTGGCAGTGTGGCATTGGGTTTAGAGGAGAGGTAGAGCTGGGTGTCATCCGCATAGCAATGGAAATTAATATTGCATTTATGGAAAATGTAACCAAGTGGAAGAATGTAAATAATGAAGAGAAGGGGCCCCAGGACAGAGCCCTGGGGAACACCTACAAAAATGGGGAACAGACTTGAAGTGTAGGATTTAATTTGGATGAACTGAGTGTGGCTGGAGAGATATGAAGTGAACCAAGTGAGGGGAGTGTGGGTGATACCAGTGGAAGCCAGTCTATTTAGGAGGGTGCTATGAGAAATGGTGTCAAAGGCCGTGGTGATATCTAGGAGAATGAGTATGGTGAGTAAACCAGAATCTGCAGCCATCAGGAGGTCGTTCGTGATTTTGATCAATGCCGTTTCTGTACTATGGAGTGGGCGGAAACCGGACTGGAATTGTTCATAGAGCTTATTATTACTGAAGTGGCTGTAGAGCTGAGAGGCAATGACTTTGTCAAGAATCTTGGAGATGAAGGGGAGATTAGAGATTGGTTGGAAGTTATTAAAATCAGATGAGTCTGCACCAGGTTTTTTAAGTAGAGGTGTAACAGCAGTTGTATTGAGTGGTGACAGAGCAATTCCAGCATTGAGGGAAGAGTGGATAATGGTGGTAAACAAAGGAGCCAGTGAAGAAAGGCAGGCTTTAACAAGGACAGTAGGGAGGGGGTTAAGCTGACAAGTGGATGATTTGGATTTGTACTGGTGCTTGCTGTGATACATGGGAAACGGCACGATGCACCACGCTGCACTTGCAGGTACGCATGCGTGACGTCATCACACTGCAGGGTATAATAGATGGCTACTCAGGGCTAGCCAGTCTCTTGCTCTCCACCTTTGGTGTACCACCTTCCCAGTTCCCCTCACTGTGCGCTCTCTCCTAGCAAGTTCTGCTAACATTTAATAAAGTTAACCTCAACACGTGGACCTGTCTGCAGCCCATTATTTCCAGACACAATAATTGGCGACAAGGAGAAACTTGGACAACATCGAGATGGGAACACTGCTGACACCCCTGCCACCGTTTCTCCCTTTGCCCCATGAGCCGCCAATTCCTTGGTCATTCCTTGGTCATGTTGGCATGAGTAATTCAAAACGATCGTGTCCGCCATGGACTTAGCTAAAGCTAACAAGCTAAGGCTGCATGCCATGCTAATCCATTGCCTCGCCAGCGAGGGACAGCATGTCTTTAGGACGCGCAGACCTGCAGATAGACCTCCAGATGTTAGCCAGACACTTTGCCACCCCTCAGAGTGTGCTAGTCAGGAAGATTAGGTTTCACCAACGCCGACAGTGTGTAGGTGAGTCAGTCCAGCAATATGTTGCCAACCTCGGCTGTTTGGCCAGCATGTGTAGGTTTGCACAACTGGAAGACGAGATGGTGCGGGACCAGTTAGTAGAGCACACCACCAACCCGAAGCTGCGGGAGAAGCTGCTAATGGCGCTGGACAACATGTCGCGCTCCATGGCAGTGGAGCTGGAGTCTCAGCTAGAGCCTGCGGCTCAGCTAACCACCCAGCTAGGATTCTCCAGCTCTTGCTGTCCACACTTCGCTCTGCTAGCACAAACTGTTACCCCAGCTGCTGAGCCCGATGACCCCACGTCCTTCCTAGAGACCCCAAAGTTAACATCGCGACAGGACAATAAAGCACGCCGACCATGTGGTAACTGCGGCTCTCCCTCACACCAGACATGCACACCTGCCTGCCCCATCAAAGGACACAAGTGCCAACACTGCGATAAGCTGAACCACTTCACCAAAGTGTGCCACTCAGCCCTGGCAAGCCCGCCATCTAACTTACTCAGTCAGCCCAGTCCAACCACCATACATTCAGTGGACTCCAGTAACACACCGTACAAGTGATACACAGTGGAACTGGATGGCGTCAGTCTACCACTGCTGCTGGACTCTGCTGCCATGAGGTCCCTGATGGACAAGGCCACAGTGAAGACTTTCTTCCCTCTGCATTCAATCGAGCAGCATCCCTGAGCCAATGGGCTGTAGGGCATGACGTGCCCCCTCCAGGAGGCGGCAGCTGAAACCCGTGCCTCCTGCGAACCGCAGGGACTGCAACATGGATAGGATAAGTCAGTGGCTGTAGGGAGTTGACATCCTTTGATGACAACTGACCATCAAGAAAACCAGATGACGAAAAGAGCTGATTAGCGAGGAAACAAGACGGCACAGACGGCTGATCAGTGGGGAAACTAGGTGGTGAAGACAGCTCAGGTGAAGACAGCTGACATTCAGCGACAGCGACCTCAGGCGAAGACGGATGACCTTTGGTGACCTCAGGCAAAGACGGATGACCCTCAGCAACCTCAGACAAAGACAGAGGACCCTCGGCGACCTCATGCGAAGACGGATGACTTTTGGCAACCTCAAGCGAAGACAAATGACCTTCTGCGACCTTAGGCGAAGACGGATGACCCTCGGTGACCTCAGGAGATGGCGGAGGACCCTCAGTGACCTCAGGTGAAGATTGGCGACCCTCGGTGACCTCAGGCGAAACTGGATGAGGACTTGGACAAGAGGAAAGAGACCGACAGCGGGTCAACATCACCGGCAGCAGTGGAGCCCAGCAAAGAAAGCTCAGAAGGAGATGGCAGCTGCACCTGGCTCTCCCCACCAAGAGCAAAACAAGACCTCTCTAATACCGACATAGTGACTGGCGCCTAGCGGCTGCCCCGGCCTTGGATGCGCTCTGCAGAGCGTGCCCAAATGCCAAGTCACGTTTCGTTACCTTGTATTCATACATGAGTAATGTGTAATGCTTCTCCTGTTCAGGATGTGACTGTGGGACCGGACCAGGACTCTCCGGAACCACAGGCCCCTCCGTCGTCCGATGGCTCCCTCCCAGGACTGGCGGACACACAGGAGAAGTAGAGAGGGACATGGGAGAAGCAGGTGAGGATGAGGTTTTGGCAGCAGCCGGCATTGAGGGCTCAGCTGTGCTGAGCCCCCCTCCGAGGATAAGACACAACACTTCATCCTTTAATAGTAAAAATGAAAAGATTCTTGCCTTAGTTCCCGGGGACTGGTGGTTGCTGCTGCTGGTCCAGACAAGGTTCCTCCAGGGACTGCGGAGGTCGTCTGACGAGGAGGCGGAGACACAGGCTCATGGCAAGGTGGGCGAGACGCCGGAGTCAGGGGACGCTTACTCATCGGCTCAGACCTCGGCGCAGATAGTGCACCTGACCTCAACTCATGGAGCGGCTGTGGGGCTGACGAAGACTGGAGCTGGAGACTGGCATGGAGCCGATGGTTCCAAGGCCTGTTCCCGCTGTAGGTCTGCCACCAGGATAATCCTCTCCACCCCCTCAGCATGCTCCACGAGCCGAGGACACTGGTGAGCAGCTGCCTCTGTGAGACCCAGGTACCAAAGAGCGGATTTTGGGGTGGGAGACAAGCGAGCAGAAGAAATAAGTCCATCAATTTCCATTAATGCTTGACAGAGCTCTCACCCCAGGCTCATAGGATACCATCGTCTGCCTGCTGAGTCAATGTTAACTTGCAAAATGGACAAAAATAAACAGTAGGGAAAAAGAAAAAAGGTGAAACTCACAGCAGCTGCCATCAATCAATACTGGCAGTGACCTTCTGTCATAAATGCCCTTCAGGGCAGGATGAACACCCAAAATGCTAACTGTGAGTTTGCAGGGAGTTTAAAAAATAAAAAACAATATAACGGGAATGGAAGAAACTTACAAGGATGGAGAACAGAGAGTAGAACAGCGAAAGGCTGAGACGTGGAACACACGTCAGGACAACAATAACCAGAGGAATATCAGACGTGGGACTCATGTCTGGGAATTTAGTGAAGGTTGCTGTACCGAACTGAGGTGCAGTGGACCTTAAATAGGACAAAAAGGAAAATGATGATGTGGGTAACAAGCAAGAATAATCAGACCAAACAACTGACAGCTGTGACAGCCCGAGAACTTGAGCTAAGGCGGAAGTAAATACAAAGCGCTGTCAAAATAAAAGTACAGGAGGGTATGGCAAAAGGCAACTGAGTATAAATATGAAATGATACAAAACGAGACACAGACCGAATAATACAAAAAGGGAAACATGACCCATCAAGGTGAGGATAAGATAAAACACAAAACCAAGAAATACTAACAATAAAATATTAATGAATACCACTACACAAAAAGAGAAGTGCGGGTGAAGGTGAGGGTAGACTCATGTCAAAAACCAGGAAGATATAATAGAAACACAAAATAATCCATAAACACATAATATTAATAAACAGGACTATTGTGGAGGTAATAGAACAGGCGAGATGCAACGAGCTGGAAGGGTGCAAGGTTTTATTTCCTCCAACATAATGAAACACGCTATAATGAAACACGCTTTGTAGTTCGGTGAGCTACTGCGCTGCTGAGGCATGTGTCGCAAGCTCTTTTATACGTTATACAGACAGAGAGAGTGCATGGCACATTAGCACAGTGATTGTCATTTAATACTCATCATTAGCATGACATCAGCTGGCGCCCGGATGTCCTCTCCGAGGACGCATACATAACAGTCCAGTCTGATTACCCCCTCAGGCTCTCTGTCCATATGTCAATTGTTCTCCCCTTCCTCCAGCCCTGATGAGTGTGAGATAATGTCCGTCCGCAGCGTGCTGGGTCACCATACTATAGTAATAAACCAAGAAAATAGGAGCTCTCAAAAACAGAAAAACAAATGGCAAACTCACATAACAACATACAAACAAAACCAATACTCAAATATAAAATAAAGTCGAGATGAGAAAAGTACAGAAAATAATCTAAAATAACTGAAAGCGTGAGCACGGTGCTCTCACCGTGCTCAGTATATGACACCAATGCTGGGAAAAACATTACCTCCTCCCTTGGCGATGGTAATAACCATCCAAAATCAATGTCACCAGTGTAACCACTGGTGACATTGATTAATATGGTGTAGAATATGGTGTTGATTAATATGGAGTAGATTTAATACACACACACACACACACACACACACACACACACACACACACACACACACACACACACACACACACACACACACACACACAGAGTACACCTAGAGCCCACTAGCGAGTGTCACACAGTTCTCTTTTTTTTCTGTCTCTCCCTACTCCTCTCATATTCTACTGTGTTTCTCATCAAGTTTTTGGCACACTTCCTTTATTATTAAGTAGAATATGTTAGTCACTAAAGTTTTAAAGAATTTATGCTTGAATAGGCAGCATATACAGTATATGTTTAGGAGGATTTCATTTTTCATATCAAATTCTCTCTCATTCTTTTCTGTGGTAGACACACATTTCAAAACTGTGAACTGACCAATCATCTTCCAAGTCTCCACGCAACTCCCTTTTTAGTCAGGTTTACGACCACTGCTGAACAAAGAAACTCAGTGCAATTGGTCAAAAGTTTACGCTAATGGACAGATCCAACCCTGATCTTTGAATGTAATTGGTCAAGTTCAGTTGTCATAAAATTTATTGTACCATCCTGCCACACCTTGAAAAAACTTTCCTTTGTTCTACAGTTGCAGTCGAGTTTAAAGTTGGGAGTGACCCTTGAAGGAGCAGTCTCTGCTCTTCCTTTTTTTCCCCCTTTTTTAAGCAGGCCAAGAGTCTATGCTGTGTCAACTTTTCCATCCATCCATCCATCTTCTTCCACTTAATCCTTTTTTTTTTCCTATTTTGCCCCTTTTTCTTAAATTACCATGCTAAGAAGATTTTGTTTGATTTTTACCAAGCTTAAATCAACTTTGTTCTGACCACAACACATTGGAAGAAACAGATTTGTGTTGTTTGTTTTTCCATCATCAAGTTCATCATCAATTTTCTGATTGGACTTTGAACGATAAACAAAAATCTGGAATTTGACCACCTGGACAAATTCCTTTTTCTGTAAATAAAAAGACATCGCCCAGCATGCTGAACACCCAGCTTCTATAGCTGTGATCCCCGGAGTAGGCCCGAGCCATGGGGCAGAACCTGTCTGCCAGTTTCTCTCAACAGAATTATATCCATCCAGATCAAGATTGGTTCCGGAGGCCTGCTACCACCACAGGACAATCTGACTGCTGTGCTGAAGGTCTGTTGTCCAATTTATACTTAATTCTTTAGAATATTCAGAATAAGTTCTATAAACCTAATATCTTTGAACTCCTTTCAGAACTTCAAATGCATTTGTCTTTTCATTAATCTCCATCCCTTTTCAGAGTAACACAAATTTTCCTTTTTATGAAGTAGTTTAATCATCATTTTCTTCATAAAATTGCATCCATTTTTCCTAACCAATACAATTTTATGGTTTCTCATTTTCCATTACAGTGACAATTTAAGCTATGGTTTTCCTTGGTTCACAAATGTTTGATAATACACTTTATGCTCAGTAACCCCTTCCCAGTCTAATGTGCTCTTGATACATGTTGAATTCACAGTGTTAAAGTCATCTGAATGTGTTCATACTGTATATCCTGAAATTTCTTATTAAACTATTAAAAAGACATATGGGAGTTACTGTTTGATTTCATGTCCAGCTTCTTTTTTTTTTTCCACAATATCTTTATTGAACCTTTTTTTTTTAACAAACATGATACAAACAATCAAACACTAACACTAAAGTACTACAACAAAAAAAAAGATGCACTAAAAACACCAACAACCACCAGCAAAATCAAATCTTCAACAATGCTCCTCTGTTTAGTCTAGACAATCCAATACATAAGTATACATATTATGTTCACCAGTTTGGAATTTACAAGGTCCACACACATCATTCACCTTCTTCTTCAAAAGTTATGTTTAAATTTTTTACATAATCAATAAAAGGTCTCCATATATTCTCAAACACAATTTCCTTTGATTTCAGTATATATGTTATTCTTTCTAATGGAAGGTTTGTTAACATCTGTCTTAACCACTGAGTCACATCTGGTCTATGAGTCTTTTTCCATAATAGTGCAATACATTTTTTGGCATTAAGCAAACTGAGGTCTATGAATGTTCTTTCACTTTTATTAAAATTATGCTTTTCTGGGTACAGACCCAACAAAAACAATTTAGGATTCAATATGATTTGTTTTGAGATTATTTTTTCAATTGTTACCCTCACCTCTTCCCAAAACATTCTTATTAATCTACATTCCCATACACAATGAAATAGAGTTCCTTTACTTTCCATGCATTTTGTGCATGTATCTGGTATATTTTTGTTATATTTATTTAACTCCTCCGGTGTAACATACATCCGCATTAACCATTTGAAATGTATCAATTTAAGACGTACATTTATTGATTTGGTTTGAGCTTCTGTACGAGCCAATTCCCATTGTTCCTCTGAAATTTCAGTTTGCAGATCTTCTTTCCAGTAGTTTAATCTTTTCAGTGAATTTTCACTTGAAGATAGTGTCAATGAGTTATAAAACTCTGAAATAATACCCTTTCTTTACTATCTTTCATCATCATTTTTTCCAAGGATGAATAAATAGGTCGAGTGAGAGCTTTATTTTGATTTGATCGAATAAAGTTTCTAAGTTGAAGATATTTAAAAAAATGTGTTCTATTGAGATTAAATTTGATCCTCAGCTCTTCAAAAGACATTATGTTATCTGCACATGGCAAATATAAATCCTGAATCTTTTGTATCCCTTTTAAATTCCATACTTTAAATACAGCGTCCGCTCTCCCTGGTTTAAAATATTGATTACCCCATATTGGACTAAATTGTGACAATAACTGTGGTTCTTTTAAATAGTTTTTAGCTTCACACCATATTTTGATCATATGCTTTACAAATGGATTTTTAACTTGTTTTTGTAATTTTTTTGCCGAATCTGAGTATATGAATATGGGAAGAGGTAAAGGTAAATTGTATGATTCCATTTCAGTCCAGTGAGGGAGATCATTTGATGAAAAATAATATGTCATAGACCTCAGTTGTGCCGACCAATAATACAACATAAAATTTGGACATTTCAGACCTCCACGATCAAATGGTAAATATAATAAAGACAGACGTAATCTAGCCCTCCTGTTGTTCCATATAAATTCCACTAACTTTTTTTTTATTCTTGAGAATAAATCTAAAGGTGGTGATAAGGGAATGTATTGAAATAAATAAAGTATTTTAGGTAAAATATTACTTTTAAGTATATTGATTCTCCCGATCATCGACATTGGTAGTGACATCCATCTCTGAGTTAACTCATTGATATCTGTCATTAAGGCTTCATAGTTGACACTGGCGACTGATTCTAGCTTAGGCACAATTTGGATTCCTAAATATTTAAACTGATTTACAACATTGAGCTGATTTACCTCAGGGGCTGGGTAATTTCTCTGGGTCTCATTTAGCATTAATATTGAAGATTTAGTTTTATTTATTTTATATCCTGATATTTCCCCAAAATTCTTTATTAAATTCAACAAGGTTGGAACTGATTTTTTTAGATTCGACATAAACAAAATTATGTCATCGGCGTACAGGGAGATTTTATGTTCTGTTGGTCCAACTTTAATTCCATATATTTGTGAATGTAAACGTATCGCTATCGCTAAAGGTTCAATTGCCATAGTAAACAGTAAAGGTGAAAGTGGACAGCCTTGTCGACATCCTCTATTGATTTTTATTGGTTTTGAAATATTGTTATTTGTTAGGATTTCTGCTGTAGCATTATTGTATATTATTTGAACCCATTTTATGAAATTATTTCCAAGTCCAAACCTTTGTAGGACTTCAAAAAGAAAGGGCCATTCAACTCTATCAAAGGCCTTTTCGGAGTCCAGTGATAGGAGAGCTGTATCCGGTGCTTCTTTATTAGAATAAATAATATTGAATAGTCTTCTTACATTATGGAAGCCTTGTCTTCCCTTTATAAAGCCATTCTGATCTCGATTAATAATATTTGGTAAAATTTCTTGTATTCGTCTTGCTAAAATTTTACAGATTATCTTAAGGTCGGCGTTTAATAGGCTTATTGGTCTCATATTTTCACATTTATTAGAGGGCTTACCTGGTTTTGGCAGCAGTATAATTAAGGCATTATTTATGTATGATGGTAAATTACTGTTTTGAAATGCTTCTAAAAACATTTCCAAAAAAGTTTTATTAATTTATTCTTAAATTTTTTATAAAGGTCAACTGGAAGACCATCTGGTCCTGCACTTTTTCCTGATTTCATATTATCAATGGCTAGCCCAACTTCTTCTTGACTAATTTTAGACTCCAATATCTCCCTGTTTTCATTTGGAATACACGGTATAGATAGTTCGTTCAAAAACCCATTTAGTTTTGTTAAATCAAATTCATTTTTAGTATCATATAATTTTTCATAGTAATCTCTAAAGGCTTTGTTAATTTCTAAAGGATCTATAACTACCTGTCCCTTACTTATAATACTAGTAATTGGTGTTTTAATTTCTAATTGTTTAATCTGCCATGCCAATAATTTTCCTGATTTTTCACCTTGTTCATAAAAAGATTGTTTCAATCTTAGAAGACTCGAGGCAGCTCTATTCGCTGATTTTTTGTCATATTCAGCTCTCAGAATCAGTAATTCATTCTCCAACCTTGGATCACTTCCTGCATACACTTTTTCCTGAAGACTTTTCATTTTATGTTCCAATTTAGCTCTCTCCTCTCGAGTCTTCTTAGATTTTGATCCTGTATAACTAATAATATGTCCCCTAATAAAAGCTTTGAAAGCCTCCCACTTTACACATGCTGATGTTTGTGTAGTATTGATGTCAAAGTACTCGTCTATCTGTTTTTCTATATACTTGACAAATTCCTCATCCTGAAGCCATTTATGCTGAAATTGCCATCTACCTGATTCCTTTGTCAATTTTTTATCTACATATATTAGACAACAGGGTGCATGATCAGAGATCACGATGTTATCATAAAAGCAGTTTTGAATCTTGGATCTTAATTCTGTGGAAATCAAAAAATAATCAATACGTGAGAATGTCTTGTAGGTACTGGAATAACAAGAATAGGCTTTAACTTGTGGTTTCATTTCTCTCCATATATCTAACAATCTCAATTCTTTCATAAAATGATTAATAGTCATCCTACATCCACTGTGCGTACAATCCAGTCCTGTTGATCTATCTATACCTGGATTCAATGTACAATTAAAATCCCCTGCTATTATGTGTTGCCCTGTAAGTGATGATAAAATAAGAAATAAATTAGCAAAGAACTTTTGATCATCTATATTGGGACCATATAAGTTCACAAGATTTATATTTTCTAATAGCAAAGAACCTTGAATGATTACATATCTTCCAAGTTTGTCTCCAATTACATTTTTCACTTGAAAAGGGACTGATTTATGTATGAGAGTCATAACTCCCCTGGCCCGGGATGAGAATGATGAGGTGAATACACTTCCTTGCCCTCTACTCCTAATTCTTTTTATATCCTCCTCTATTAGATGAGTTTCTTGTAAAAACACAATTTTTGAACCCATGTCTTTTATTTTATTCATAACTTGTTTAAGTTTTTTTAAATTTTGTAGACCTCTGCAATTCCATGAAGTTAAATTAAGATTAACACTTTGGTTTATGATCAATAGAGAGTTTGGGATTACCTTGCAGTGTAAACATGCTCATACAGAGAAGCAAAAACATGAGTGGTTGAACATTCATCCTACAAACTACACACAAACAAATTCCCCCTTCCCACACTTGTGGCAAACCCCCCAAAATCAAAAGAAAAATTCCGTCTCCCGATATAGCCATCGACCGTTCCACACCCACGGGGAACAGCCTAAGCCACTCCTTCTTCATCCTCCCAATCACCCTAACTCTACTGCTTTTAATGACGTAACATTAACTCTCCTCTGTAGTTTTCCAACTTAACTCCAAAATTTTTAACAACTTTGTACATCATAGTTTTTTTTTGTTTGTTTTGTTTTTGTTTTTTTTTAATATATGATACAATCTATATTTTGTAAACTTGCTATTTACTTCAAGTCAGTCAGATGCCTGTGCAAATGCTTAATTATTCTACCTTATATTTTGTTCATGCTTAGCTCCCACCAGTCTCTTCTTCTTCTTTGATCTTTTTGATGAACTCCTGCGCCTCCTCTGGGGTCTTGAAGATGTGGGTTCTGCCCTCATACGTGGTCAGCAGTCTCGCAGGATAGATTACACCATGACGAATCCCAAGGTTGCGCAGCTCCTTACGTATGGGATCAAACTGCTTCCTCAATTGTTGGATTCCTGTGGCCAAATCTGGGTAGAACCGCACCTGCTGATCCTGGTGTTTAATCTCTCCTTTAGCTCGTGCAGCGTTGAAGATCTTCATCCTGTCTCTGTTGCTAAGAAACTTCATAATTAAGGTCCTCGGCGGTCCCTTATCTCTCCGTGGGCCAATACGATGTGCTTTTTCCAGAACCACTGCTGATTGCAACTCCTCGCTGCCCAGCACCTCCGGAATCCACTTTTCCAGAAAGGAATATACGTCCCGACCTTCTGATTCCTCTGGAAGACCCACCAGCCTCAAGTTATTCTGTCTCGACCGAGATTCCAAATCCAAAATATTATCTTCTAGACATTTATTTTTTTTTTCCAAAGTGCGCACCTTTAATTGAAGACGGGTGACGTCATCTTCAGCACTAGCGAGACGGAGCTCCATCTGCGCCATTCGTTCTACACAGTCACCCAATTCCTTTCTTATTCCTTCCAGCGCTGTCATAATCCCATCAAATCTAGAGGAAAAGTCCGCTCTCATTGAACTCATGGCAGCCATCAGCGCATCTGCGCCGCTCCCCGCAGATTTCGCACCGTTGCCAGCCTCCTCCGCCATATATGGAGTTTTGTTTGCTGCATCACAGACCTGAAAGTCCGTTAATTTGGACTGTTTCGGCGGCTCACTTTTTCCTTTACCTGGTTTTCCAGCCTTAGGCTTCGCCGACATATCCTCGCCCAAACGCTGGGATACGTTCTGTCCCAAATGAGAGAGTTATTTGCCGATTTTTTTCTCCAGGAGCAGAGCAGAGTGAGACACGTCCGTCTTACGTAGCAGCCATAACCGGAAGTCCTCTACCATGTCCAGTTTCTTGATTAAAAGCAGACAAGAACTCACAGGTTTTTTTTCAAGACTGGTTCATTATTGGTACAAATACAGGATTATTAATAAAATTGTCCATTCTTTTGGACTGGTGCCCCACGAGCTTATGCATGTTAGTAATGAAAAGAAATCTTCATTCCTCCTCACATGCATATTGACGCTGTGAACGAATGGTCGGGTTGTGGCCAGTGGACCCCCCCCCCCCCCCCCCAGTTCCAGTGGCCGATGAGGACGTTGTGTGGGACAAAGAGCTAATGGACACCACGGTGGTCAAGCAGGACCAGCTTCACTCAGGTTTGGCACAGGAGGGTCTCAGTGCTGGCGTTCGGGATACGGTAGAGGGGGATGGAGGGTCTGCAGCTACAATGGTGAATGCTATGACGGCTTTAGAAGAGGTCGGGGCCCGACCAACGAGCATGGGGGAACCGCATGCTCAGCAGCACCACTTCAGGCTGAGCTGGGCCCCGCTGAGGGCGGTGGACTTGGTTCGGGTTCGGGGTGAAGAATGTCCACGGCGAAGATGGGCCAGACGACAGCCAGCTAAACATCGAGGGTGCTTGCGCATTATGGCTAAGCTGGGCACAGCGTACTTTAGGTTGTCCAATGGCTTGACAAGGCACGCCAGTCAGCTTCGGCATGTCCGGGAAGAGTCTCCAGGTAACAAGGCTGGACAAGGGCCAGAGTCAGTGGTGAAGAAGCGAAGCTCCATCGTCCGGAAGATCGGCCATCGTCCCAGGGGTCTGCTGCTTCCAGGGGCACGCTTGCTGAGGGGCTACCCCCCCCCCCCATGCTGGTTCTACTTCTTGGGCAGGAGGAGTAGAACCAGCATGGGGGGGCATATGGTGTGTATATGTTATGATAAGGGATTATTTTGTGTATTTTGTTTAGTTTAGGAGCAGGGTGTGTGATTTTAGTTATGTATGGACTTTCTTTAGTTTAGTCATCTTGCCTCATCCTTCACCCAAGGTAATTTACATACATAACACCATTCAAATGGGTGGACACTGCCTACACAAGCACTATACATATACTTACACAGAGTAAGGTAAAAAAACAACAACAACAACAAAAAACAAAATAAAAACTCCACCACAATTTCAATTTTAAAAAGAATCATTGAAATTAAGGATGGAGCAGTATGCAGACTGGAAAAACAACCACTAATGGCCATGGGCTCCTTGGGGCTCTAATCTACTGCCTCAGTCAGCCCTTGTATTAATATGGGCTTGAATATACCACATCTTCACTTGGCAATATTCAACTGGTCCTCCTTTCAAAAACTCTACAAATATAAAAAATTTCAAGGGCTACTTTTGTGGCTGCTTAATGAAGTCATTTGCAAAAACTACTGAACGGATTTACTGAAGATTTTGCTAAACTTTTCAGCAGAGTTGGCCCTTGAGATGAAGGATGAACCAATTAGATTACAGGGCAGATCTGGATCAGTATGCATTCTTTTTTACATTGTGGAATAAGGCATTATAAAATAGATTTGTGCAAATAGCAAGAGAATGAACCTGAAAAACAGCCATAGATAACTTACGGTGCTCTGTCAAAAGAAACTTTTAAATTGGTGGACAAGCGGCCTTGGAGGAGGCATGCACTCTGAGTCCCTTCTCGTGTTTTTGTATTATTTTTTCTCCAAGTTTTTTCTTCCTTTGTGTGTGTAGTCAAAGATAAAAACAGCTGTGTGCTCGCACATGACCTGCGCTCGTGTGGTGCTTTTATTCTGGAAATCCAACCGGAAGTTTATTAATTTAATCCGCTCGTTGGTGGAAATTGAATCGAACCACCAGAAATCATTGTGTACTTTTGTACTTGCTGCTGATCAACACCATGTGATTCCTTGTTACGGTAGGTATTTTAGTATATGCAAATAACGTATATGCAGCGTTAGCTTAGTATCTTTCCCCCATTGGTTTACATTTGCGTCTGTTTGGTCCGCATTAGCTTCTGCAGTTCATCATAGGCTGCACAAGAAACTTTACACCACAGCGGTGTACTGATCAGTAGAGATACGAGTGACATGCAGAACGCGAGTGTGCTTTTTTTTTGTTGTAGTTTTACATTGATGTACTGTCTCAGCACAACATGACATCGGTAGAATAAGCGGTTGCCAGCAGAGCAACCCAGCGGTGTTAATATGTGGGGAAAATGCTCTGTGGTGGCTTCAGGGAGATTTGGCTGTGTTATTGTAAAATGATCACTGACCAGGATAACACGTCGATGTAAGCCCTCAACGTTAGCGTGGTATGTTAAGCCTGAAGTCAGTTTTCAGTATCCTGAAGGTGTCTCCCTTTTTAACAGGTGTTGTCCTAGTGCAGGGGTGTCAAACTCATTCCATGGAGGGCCAAGACCCCTCATGTTTTACTTCCACCCAGTGTCTTCAGCAGGTGTTTTCACTGATCAGCAATCAGTGGGAAGAAATTCAGTGAAATCACCTGGTGAAGACACTGGGTGGAGGTAAAACCTGCAGGGTCTTGGCCCTCCATGGAATGAGTTTGACACCCTTGTCCTAGTGTAAGTATCCCTAATAAAATAGTATCCCTAAACAGGGCTGTTTCTAGCTTGTTGCCAGATTGTACAACTTACAACAATTTTTGTTGTAAGGTGAGAGGCTTTTTTTAAATTTTCTTTTGGACACTTCCCTGTCCCAAAAAGGGGCCCTTAAACACAATCTGGCAACAAGCTAGAAACAGCCCTGTTTAGGGATACTATTTTATTAGGGATACTTACACTAGGACAACACCTGTTAAAAAGGGAGACACCTTCAGGATACTGAAAACTGACTTCAGGCTTAACATACCACGCTAACGTTGAGGGCTTACATCAACGTGTTATCCTGATCAGTGATCATTTTACAATAACACAGCCAAATCTCCCTGAAGCCACCACAGAGCATTTTCCCCACATATTAACACCGCTGGGTTGCTCTGCTGGCAGCCGCTTATTCTACCGATGTCATGTTGTGCTGAGACAGTACATCAATGTACAACAACAACAAAAAAGGCACACTCGCGTTCTGCGTGTCAGTAGTATCTCTACTGATCAGTACACCGCTGTAGTGTAAAGTTTCTTGTGCATCCTATGATGAACTGCAGAAGCTAGTGCGGACCAAACAGACGCAAATGTAAACCAATGGGGGGGGGGGGAAGAAACCCACTTTTTCTTAAATTAAAAGCTCTCAAGTTGAAAGATCTGGTTAACTTTAAAACTGCAGTAATAATGTTTAAAGTGAAGAATCTATCACTGCTCACAAATATCCAAAAGTTGTTCCAAATAAGGGAGAAACAATATCATTTCAGAGGAACATGTATATTTCAAAAACCTTCAGTGAGAACTACCACCAAGCAACACTGTGTTTCAGTGCAAGGAGTCAAGAGTATGGAACGATTTTGGACCTGAATTAAAATCATGTACAACGCTTGGACAATTTAAACAAAAACTAAAGGAAGAAATACTCCAAACATACAAGATGACATGTAAAATCACATAAGGATTATCATATCCAGTCTGTGTTGTGTTGTTGCTTAGTTTTTTTGTCACATTTTGTCTTAGCTTTGTTCTGAATTGTAATCGCTCTTGTTTTGTTTTTCTTTTGAATTCTTGGATGGAATATGGGTGGGCAATATAAGCTGCGGCTTCAGCCATCACCCATTTCAGATAACTTATATTGAACTGTATAATCAAAGGAGTTATTGTCTAATTTGACCTTGTTGGATTTTCTTTCCACCTTTGTTATATTATTCTGTTTCTTTTTTAATCTTTACTTTTAATCTATCCGAAATAAAGATTCATTCATTCAACATTGAACAATGAAGAATAAATAAAACTAGGCCATTGTGTAGATCTTTAACGAGCAGCCATGTGCCAGTGAAGAACAGGACACTCCAGCTTTTCTTTGCAGTCAGTCACTAAAGAAGGTGTTTTTACTGATCAGCAATCAGTGTAAATGATTTCAGTGAAAGCATTGGTTGAAGTGGGGCAACAGTGGCTCAGGAGGTAGAGCAGGTCATCCAATAACCAGAGTGTTGGTGGTTCGAATCCCGCTCTCCCCAGCCATCCTGCCGTTGTGTCCCAGGGCAAGACACTTTTCCACCTTGCCTCCAGTGTCCATGACACTGGATATGAATGTATATAAATGTTCAATAGTGGTCGGAGAGGCCGTTGGCAACGATTGGCAGCCACATTTCCGTCAGCTTGTGTAACCCTTGCCTTATGTTAATTAAGATAAGCCTTTATTAGTCCCACAATGGGGAAATTCCAGGATTGCAACAGCACAGGGATAGCAACACTCAGAGCAACAATCAGAAGGCAAGAAAAAAACAAGAGCAGCGAGTATACATATGTACATATTACTATATATAGACACACAGTGCGGAGTAGGGGAATTAAAGTGAGTGTGGAATGAAATAGCTGGAGGCAAGAAATGAGCAATAATGGTTGTTATTTATAGGGAAAAAGTGAGCAATATATACAGACAATTTACCACTATACAAATATACAACGGCCGGTATGAAATAAAACCCCAAAGATGTCCTACTGAGCTCAGTGTTTGTTTGTCCTTTTGGGTTAGTCATTTGACCAGTCAAGATATCATGTATCTCCAGACTCAGGTTTCTTTCCTCTTTTAAAGCGGCGCCTTGGGTTGTTACCACTTTGAGTCCTGGGCTCTGGAGAGAGGAAGGGTGCTCTTCAATCGAGATCTTGGTTAGATCTCAGATCAATCTCGGTTCAGTCTTGGGTCAGGCTCGCCATCTCTATTCGGAGAGAATCCAGGATCCAGAAGGTTCTTGATCGGCAACCAAAAAACCTAGCCAAGATGAGGTATCAGTGTGAATACAGCAAAGGACACAGCCACAATGCCCCTCACACTCGTGCTCCCGTCAACAAGAAAAGTGTGAATCAGACCGCTTCACAACCTCTCTCGTCCGCGCTCATATCATGAAAGAGTGAAACCCGAGTGCGCGCTTGCTGCCTCTACTCGGAAGGCGGGGCTAATATCGCTCTCAATGAATGGAAAGACCCAGATCACCCAACGTGACCATGAAACGGAAATTTAAAAGTTGGATGACGAGGATCGCACTTCCTCTTCCCCAAGATAGTCGGTTTTCAAAATAAAATCACACAATTGTATTAATACAGTTGACATCGGAGAAAAAAAAGGGTCATTTTCTCAGCTGGGTTACACTTGCCCGAAGGCAGCTGTGGCTACAGTAGTAGCTTACCACTATCAGTGTGTGCCTGTGTAGTGAAAGAATAATGTATCCATTGTAAAGTATCTTTGAGTGTCCATGAAAAGTGCTATGTAAATCCAATGCATTATTATTATTAAGTGTCTTGGTACACAGTGCTAAGCCCAAATGTAGATTTATTTTTTAAAAATACATAGAGTAAAAATTTAGCATCCATATGAGCGTTGCATATTTACAAGAAAAAAAATTGCAAATTTACAAGAAAAAAGTTGCAAACTTATGAGAAAAAAGTTGAAGGTTATTTTGATTCTCCCCCAAATAATTGTTGAGGGTTATCTTGTAGCTTGAGGACGGAGTAGTGCCCTAGTGGAAGAGCATCTGCCCCACAACCTCCCGGTTGTGGGTTCAAGTCCCGGCCAGTTCATACCAAAGACCATAAAAATGGTACTTCCTGCTTTCAAGCTTGTATACGGTGCTCAGCAAAAATAAAATGGAGGAAGGACAGTTGGTTAACCAGCCACAGAGGGTGCACAAGCCTCCTTGTGCACAGGGAGGCCACAGAGTGTGTGGGTTGACAGCAACACCTCCAAGACCATCACACTTAGCACAGGGGCCCCACAAGGGTGCATGCTCAGCCCGCTGCTTTTCACCCTGCTGACCCATGACTACGTACCAGCCTACAGCACCAACCACATCATCAAGTTTGCGGACGACATGACAGTGGTGGGCCTCATCACCAACAATGAAGAGGCCAACTACAGAAATGAGGTGAGCCAACTGGTCCAGTGGTGTAAAGACAATAATCTCTTCCTGAACATGGGAAAAACCAAGGAGATTGTGGTCGACTTCAGGAGAGGACACACACAGCATCCCCCCTCATCATCGATGGAGCAGCTGTGGAGAGGGTGAGCAGCACCAAGTTCCTGGGGGTGCACATCTCTAAGGGCCTCTCCTGGTCCAATAACACCACATCACTGGACAAGAAGGCTGAAACTGGCCTCTATATTTCCTCCACAAACTGAAGAGAGCACAAGTCCCACCCCCCATCATGTGCTCATTCTACCGGGGCACCATTGAGAGCATCCTCACCAGCTGCATCACGGTGTGGTATGGAAGCTGCACCGCCTCCTGCTGCAAGACCCTACAATGTACAGTGAAAGCAGCCAGCAAGATTGTCAATGTCTCTCTGCCTACCCCCCTTGGACATCTACCACACCCGCCTCACCCACAGAGCCATCAACATTGCAGGCGACACCTCCCACCCCCCTCACACTCCCTCTTCAGCCCCCTGCCCTTGGAAAAAAGGTACCGGAGTCTCCGGGTCTGCTCCACAAGACTGCTAAACAGCTTTGTTCACCAGGCAGTCAGGACCCTGAACTCTGCCCACTCCCCCACTTCTGGACCGTAACACACTCACCCACACATTAACTACCATAGCTGTTTGCACAGAAAGACTGGCACATCAACAGTAATTCATCTGCTGCTGTATGTCTCTGCACCTTACTGCAACCATTTGCACAAATGCCATACCTGCTGCTCTCTGTTATTGCAGTATTGACCATGTGCAGTCCAATCTGTGACTGTCTGCACCTACACTACCACATCGAACTTGCAGTTACAGGTATTACGGTTCTACTTTTTTCTATAGGATTGCTGAGCTTTATCTTCTATCTTTATTTGCACTACAGGCAGCATTACTGTACATAGACTGCTGTTTGTTGTTTTTCATCCTTATTCCTTCTTTTCTTATATATTGAGCACACCACTAAGAGAGCAAGAAATGGCATTTCAGTTCTCCTGTATGTCCTGTATGGATAGAAGTATTGACATAAAAATCTTTGAATCTTTTAAATGTTGAATCTAATGACCATGCCAAAACAGATGGATATGAAAGATTTCAGTGAGGAAAAGGAGGGTGCAATTTTGGCTTTACTCACAGAATGGTGCCATGAGTATCAGGTTGTTTAATTAAAAATTTCAAAGATGGCAGTTCAAGATCAATCAGCAGACACTGGAAATAATGAAAGCACCAAGGTGCAATTGCCTCTGTATGACTGCTACTGGCCTGGTCTAGTTACCTTTTTTCGTGGTTCCATTGATGGTATAATGATGAGTTAAATTTGTGTTTATTTTGAAAACAAAGCCTTATCTTGAAATTCTGGCAAAATAAAAGTCGAGAAAATATGGCAATACACATAACCACACACAGACACATTGGGCCCTATTTTGACAGTCATCCAGGCACAGACTTCCCACCATGCGCCAGTGTTTTTGTTATTTTCTGTCAGCGCATTGTTACTTTTTCACGCCGTGCGTCACGCCATCAAATTACCAGTAGACAGTGCGCCTGCTATGCGCTCGGAGGAGGCGCCTCATTTCAAAGAGGTGTGGTGGAGTGCAGTCTAATGCACATTACTATTATAGTGCACGTCATGAGAATCCGCTTTTGATCAGGGAAAAGGTCAATTGTCAGAAGTGCATTGTTTAATGATATTTGATGAGAGATGAGATTCAACTTTATTGTCATTACACATGTATGAATACAAGGTAACGAAACGTGACTTGGCATTTGGGCACGCTCTGCAGAGTGCATCCAAGGCTGGGGCAGCCGCTAGTGTGTCAAAACACACCATATTTCAGTGGTGTGTTTTGACATCGCGCAGCTCCGGAGCTCAGGAAATGGCATGCATTGGGATCTTGTAATAGTCATAATTGCCCATCATTTTAATTATATTTTGATCACACACTAGTTTTTTTTTTTAATTCATCCACATTCTCATTTTAATTGTGGACTTACCATTGGAGTCTATAGATTAGGCACTAATGTATGAGTTTTTTTTTAGGGGAAACTGAATGAATGAACAGGGAGCTTGTGTGCCAGTGTGTTCAGTGTGAAGCGCGGCGCCCGGGGGGGGGGGGACTTTTTGTTTTCATACGAGCCTATTAGAGAATTAATGTGTTTTATTTTTAGGGAATAATGACTGAATAACGACCCGTGTGCAGCATTTTTACTTTTCACTGTAACTCCCAGAGAGACAGGAGATAGCCATCAACATCTGCTATCGGCTTGTGCGCCCCAGGATTCCAGCCCAGCAAGCTCCCTGACAAGCCACCCTTCAGCCCCTGGCAGAGAGGCTGCAGAGAGTGAGCTGCTTCATGGTGGGGGCTGGAGGTGGATGGCCGCACCAGATTGCCACCAGCCACACCAGATCGCCTCCTTCCCTCCTACAAGGATGGATAGGGGAGACCCTCGGTCAGCGAAGCAACAGGAGAGGGAGCACTCCATCTCCCCACAGCCGGGGAGCGACTTACACACCATCGTTAATGAAAGTCTATGAAAGTTTTCACAAACATCATCGTCTTTTCTTCATGTCTGTGTTGCATCCGTGCACACATTAAACCATTCAGCTGATTTTTTTTCAGCCATTCCTTCACCATTTGTTCTTTTTTAACATAACCTGCATCAGCAACTGTGATTGATGTCTTCTTATTACCAAGCAGCATTACTATCACCTTGCATTTTGGCTCACACTCACGAACCTTGGTCAGCACAAAACCCGTCTTAAGCCGTCATGATCAGCATTCACTTTTAGAATAATGCACTCTTTGTCTTAAAGGGATGGGAAGGAGCACTTTGGATTGGATTATCAAACACACCCTGGATGATTAGACTGGCCTCTTTGTGTCATGCGCAGCAGAAGTTTGTTTTACGCCATTGTGCTAAAGAAATGAACTTGGACATGCCCCATAATGCGTTCTGCGTCAGTGACAATTGATCCAAACCGACCCCGTCATTGTAATACGGCCCACTGAGTGATTACCGTATGCCTCCGTTGCACCGAGGCATAACAACGGCCTGGCAGAAAACAAAAATTACTCTCTACTGACAACCATATCATTTGAATGTCTCTCAACAACTGTAGGATTGCATAAAGTGACCTCTAAGAAGGATGGCAAATGGCAACTGGGATGAAGTGTACTGCAAGGACAATTTGAAACAAGTTCCTTGGTGCAGGACTGAAATTATTCAAAACTAGAAAAAAACCCTTCTTCGTTGAGAAGAAAGAAGAGCCTGGCTGAGGTTTATAGAGTTAAAGGATTGGAATGAGGTAGTCTTCTCTTGAGTCGAATTTCCAGCTTTGTTCAATACCTGGTCATGTCATGGTTGAGCACAGACCCGGAGAAGCCTGCAAACCACAGTGTCTCACACCCACTGTGAAATTTGGTGCAAGATCAGTGATGATTTGGGGCTGCTTCACTTAGGGCCCACTCACACCATAATGTTCCTTCTGTACTAAATAAGGTTTGACCCCCAAAGTCTGGAACCCTTGATAAGGGGTGATTGCTCCCTACTGTTCTTCAGAACAGAACAAAATTCTTTCTGGCCAGGACATTTCATACTTCACAAGAAACTCAAGTGCAGAGCTTTTGGGAAATTCGCATTTCTGACATAATAGTTCTTGGACACCAGGCAAGAAAAAACATCTGCCACAATGATGTGTCAGGAACAAGTTGCAAGAACTCCTAAACCAGGGCTGTAAGAACAAAATGACGTCATTTTGTTCTTGCAGCCCTGGGAAAGAACAAATTTCTCTATTCTTGCGCTGTATGTAAATGCCTTTAGCAGTTACAGGGCAGTTACCATAATTACACAAGCTACCACATGTGTTTTGAGTGGCAAACACTGTAGCAGCTTTAGTGTATATGCAGCAAAACAAAAAAATTACACAAAATATTTAGTCACAGCAGTTACAAAGAGTACCTTTTTTACTTTACATGTCAATATCACACTGTTTACTTGACTGTAATGATGTGTGGGTAAGAGCACACATTTATGAAAAACTGGTTCTGGGCCTAAGTAATTATTTATTTTTCTATTTTGTGTCAGTGAGTACAAGACAGAATAATTTAGCTCTCCACAATGCAAATAGGTACTTTGTATACTCCTGTGACTGAACACTGTGTGTTTTTGTGTTTTACTGCATACACCCTATTGCTGCTACTCATTTTTGCCACTCACTGTTTTGTATCTGTCATGACTTCTATTCCATGACATTGTGTGCATACCCTCTATTGTCGGGCACTCCTTAAGGAAGTTTGGTAACTGTGCTAAACAAAAACAATGTGAATGCGGGTTGATGCAGACCACTGGCAGATGGCCATTTAATGTGGCATGGAACAAATCACCTGGCACCAATGTGAGCGGGCCCTAAGGCTGCAAAGGGACTCAAGGACTACAGCAGGGGTGTCCAACCATGTGCCATGGAGAGCCAAGACCCTGCAGGTTTTCTCTTCTACCCAGTCTCTTCAGCAGGTGTTTTCACTTATCAGCAATCAGTGGGAAGAAGTTCACAGAAATCTGCTGTTGAAGACACTGGTTGGAGGTAAAACCTGCAGGGTCTTGGCTCTCCATGGCACATGGTTGGACACCCCTGGACTACAGGATTCAAGGCATGTACAAAACCGTCCTGGAAGAAAACTTGCTCCCTTCTGCTCTGACAATGTTCCCCAACACTGAGGATTGGTTTTTCCAGCAGGACAGTGCTCCATCCTACACGGTCAGGTCGATCAAAGTGTGGATGGCAGGTTACCACATCAAGACCATGCCATGGCCAGTCCGATCTCTAGACCTGAACACCACTGAAAACCTCTGGGATCTGATCAAGAGGAAGATGGAGGGTCATGAGCCATCAAACAGCTGAGCTGCTTGAATTTGTGACAGGAATGGTATAAAGTCATTCAACAGCAATCTGAAAAACTGGTGGAGACACTGGCGAGCATGTCAAGACTCATGAAAGTTTCCACCAAAATCCCAACTTCTGAGCTGTTAAGGTAGAACATCAGTATTGTGGTGTTTAAGAATGAATGTAAATATTTTCTTTGGATTATTTGAGGTCTGAAAACACAGTATCTTTTTTTTTTTTGTTATTTTGGCCATTTATTTTCTGTCATAAAAGCTCTAAATGGCAACATTTTGACTTGGTCTTTGGGTGAATTGTGTTCAGTAGTTTACATAACAAAACAAAATTGTTCAACTTACTGAAACACATAGCTATAAATAGTAAAGCCAAATGAGTTGATAATTTTGCAGTGGTCTTAATTTTTTTTTTTTCAAAAGCTGTATGTATTTATTTTAACCAGTATTCTTCAGTATTTATTCATCAGAACATTTTCTTGTGATCACGAAGAATCACTTTGACATCGTTGCCGGCTAGGCTTTAATAGCACTTCACAACAAGTACAACTAATCACTTAGGTTATCTCAAAACACAGTGAGTTCTTGTCGTGCTCACTGGTGGGAAAAATTTTGAAGCTGTTTTACTAGAGAAGGGAGAAAAAACACTCTAAAATCATGTTAAGTCTTGAACTTACAATAAATGCTTGTTTTCCCTTTCAGAGCGCCATGACTCTCCATACTCTCTTCTGGATTGTTGCCATAGTCGGGGGGTGCTTCATTGCTGCGCAGCTCGCCGTTGTCTTTATTTTCATGTACCAGGACTCTGGGTATCGGACCGATGGACAGCTGGCGGTGTCTCAGACGGCCTGTGCACCTCGACACTTTAAAATGGCAACCATGAAAAACTGCACCCCCTGGCTCCAGTGTTCGCAGATAAATGCAGAAGTGCACAAGGTGAAGCTGATCGACCAGGGAGCTGTGAAGCAGGTGTGCCTCGAGTGTGATTGTGTTGTCATGGTTTGACTGTAGGGATGGGAATTGATAGAATTTTATCACTATCAATGGCATTGTCGATTTTGCTTATCGATCCGATTCTTTATTTCCCTTATCAATTCTTGATCATTTTCCATATGGGATAAATAACAGGCCTTCACAGGATTTCACCATCAATGCAGGAGTTTTATTTTTTTTTTCTGGCTTTAAACATTTCTTCTCTTAAAAAAGATAATAAAATCAAACAAAAGACTGTAAACACGCTATCCTTAGAAAAATGGGATTTATGCCTTGTAACATTTGTAATGTTTAAATGCTGAAAAGCAGTATAAACTAGAGGGCACTCAGACAGTGCATACCTCCACCAAGGCTGTTGTTCACCCAGACTCCACTCTGCCACTGCATAGCAGCCTCAGGCAAAAATGTTGGTGGAGATAAAAATCCATCCAGTAGTTTTTGTGTAATCCTGCTAAACCATTGGTAGGACATTGAGCCTTGGTGGAGGTATGCATTCATGGATCACCTCCAGAATGTAATAGGTTTGTGTGTAGCCCAAGAGCCACCTGTGGTGAAAATTTCATCAAACTCTGTCCATTACAGTTTTGGGGTAATCTTGCTAATTGTGAGAAGATAGAACCTTGGTAGAGGTACTATATGTGCTCTCGGATCATCAGCAAAGTATAATGGGTTCCTTTCTAGCCCAAGGACCACCTTTGATGAAAATTTCATCCAAATCCATCCAGTAGTTTTTGTGTAATCCTGCTACACAAATACAAACAAGGCTCTTGGTGGAGGTATGCACTCTCAGATCACCACCAAACTCTCTGTTGCCCGTGCCATTACACACCTTTCCTGAAAATTTCATCAAAAGTCATCCATAAATTTTGGAGTTATGTTGCTAACAGACAGACAAACTAACACTGGCAAAAACATAACCTCCTTCCTTAGCGGAGGTAATAAAAGCAATATAAATGGAATACTGAAGTGATTAGAAGCACCTGCACAATTATGTTACTTAAGCAAACACAAAAGTATACATGCTGTATTTGGGTGTAATTTTTGCATTTTTTTAATATATACAATACAGTGGTATCAGAATCAGAATCAGGTTTATTGCCATTGTTCATGTAGTACACAAACTAGGAATACCTCTACTTACGAATTTAATTCGTTCCGGAAGAATTCTCGTAACGTGAAAAATTCGTAAGTAGAGGCGCGTTTTACATGTAAATGCCGTAATCCGTTCCAAGCCCCCAAAATTCGGGCATAAATTTTTTATAAATCGTAAAAACGCATCAAAACATGTAACAAATACATGTTACAATTAGATTACTGCACAATAAACATAAAATGAGAGTTTAAAATGAGAGAAAGAATAATAAATTCTTGAATCGAGAATTCAAGAATTCAATTCATCGAGAACTCAATAAATTCTTGAGTCTTGAATAGTAACTGCTTAACTTAGCTTAGCTTAGTTTTCTTTTTTTTTCCTTTTTTTTTTTTTTTTTTCTCTCAGTCACACTTTGTCTTAGCTTTGTTCTAAATTGTAATCACTCTTGTCTTGTTTACTCTTTTTTCTTTGAATTCTTGGATGGAATATGGGTGGGCAATATAAGCTGCGGCTTCAGCCATCACCCATTTCGGATAACTCACGTGGAATTGTTTAGTAGAAGGAGTCTTTGTCTAATTTGACCTTGTTGTTATATTATACAGTTTCTTTAACCTGTACTGTATTATCCGAAATAAATAAATTCATTCATTCATTCATTCTAAAAGAGAAAGAATAATAAAAATTATGTTCATTTACCTTTTAACTGCGATCGTCGGCGTCAGCGTCACCTTTTGCCTTCTTTGCTTCATGTTCTGTCTCATCAGTGGTTTTTGCCTGACGTTTTGTGATGAAACGATCCAAGGACATTTGCTTTTATCGGCTTGTAAGGGCTTCCTTTTGTTTTAATACCGTGCTGATCGTTGATGTTGTTTTTTTTTTTTCCCAAAACTTTAAGAACAAGGTGAAAGTACAGAGTTATAACGTAGATGGTGATAAACATGGCAGTTAACAATTTTTTTTTCTCTAAATTGTGTAGTTCAGTCAACAGTCTTACAAGAGGTAAGAAGGATAAAATAAAGTAGTAAGAATAGTAAATAATAATAAGATAAAGCGAGATCAACCAAACGCACCCATTCGTGGCCAATGGGATACCAGGAAGATGCTAGGCGATAGCCAATGGCAGAGCAGCTACAGGTATGTTTACGTTTGGTAAAATACGGGAGCTGCGAGGAGCGCGTACTTTTTTTGCCTTTCGTATCCTGAAATTTTGTTCGTAACTAGAGGCAATATTTTCCCGTTGAGGCGTCTCGTAACCTGAAAATTTCGTATGTAGAGACGTTCGTAAGTAGAGGTACCACTGTATACAGTGGATATAAAAATCTACACACCCCTGTTCAAATGCCAGATTAATGGTGGAAAAAGTTTTGAAATGATTTATCTTGGTCTCATTTTTTTTACATCACAAAAACCTGGCATTTGAACAGGGGTGTGTCGACTTTTTATATCCACTGTATATTTAATATATACAATATACGTATATGCACTGTGTATATACACCCACACATAAAATACTCAACTGTATATTAACATACTGGTAAAACCTCAAGACTGCTCAGTCTGGGAAGGAGTCTAGCTCAGTATTAATCTGTAGCCTACGTTATATGTACCACCTACCTAAACTCCAGCTGCTCTACGCTCATAAATGGATGCAAGCCTTTCACTACAAACTTAGTTATAGCTCCGTGTGCAGCAACCATCAATGGGTTATCCTGGCAAGGAGCGGAGGGCACGCAGGTTGGTAAAACCTCAGAGCTACTTGTTGCTGTCATCGTTTAAAAAGAATGAGCTCATATTTAAATATCAGACGTTTTTAGCTGGGTTTTGTGAGTTAAAATGGATTAAACTAGTTAGCATTGTGCTAACATACTAAAAATAATAAGCTAATATTACTGTCACTAACAGAGGTTCTGCTGTTTGGAAGTCAGTTGTGGGCGCACTTAGTAGACTGTTGAACACATTGCAGTCTTTCATTCCCACGCTGCCACGTCAAGAGATGCCACTCATATTTACCATACGCTTCTGCCATTATCCCACGATAGTGACGGTGTCATGGCGTTGCTTGGAAACAGCAGCGTGCGATGTCATGATGCATCCCGTTTTAAAATAAAAAACACGGGAGTGTAAACCCGCAACATCGATAAGAGGAATTAATAACATCGGCAATGTACGATTCCAGGGGACTGAAAAATTTAGAACCAGTTCCTGTAGGGAACCAGGTTTCAGTTCCCATCCTTAGAGTGTGCAAAGCTATCTTGGTACATCAGAAGGCCTGTGGTGGCGCTTAGCTGGGAGAACATGGCATCAGTTACATGCGGTGAAAGTTTGTGGGTGGTGAGGCACTAACTCTTTCAAAGTCAAATTTACAAATATGGACTTCCGGTCTGGACGCCATGGCGACTGCAGCTTAACACTGAAGCTCTCAGACCCAATCCAGGATAACACCTTGAAAATCAAACTTAACGGATTTTTGGAGGAGTGAAAATCAAAAGACAAAATCATCATGTCTAAAGGAAAACAGAAGAAACTGAAATTCTCCAGGCCAGGACACGTATCGGCCGGAGAATCTGAACTGGAAGATCTCCGTTCAGAAGACGAGGAACTGGTGGTAGCTAACAAAAAGGTTAGCCTGAAATCACTATTTGAAGAGCTACGACAATTTCGCCGAGAGGTTACGGCCGAATTTCGGGAATTCAGAGAAGAATTGAAAAGGACAAACAGCAGAGTGGACCAGGCCGAGAACCGAATCTTGGAAACAGAGGAACGAATAAAAGTGCTCGAAGATTCTGTGCTAGACCTACGCAAAAAACAAGCATCTATAGAGGCTAAGCTAGCCAACCAAGAAGGAAGACAAAGAAGAGACGACATAAGAATTCATGGTCTGATAGAAGGAGCCGAAAACGGTTTTAACTCAATGGCAGAATGCGTGGAATCCTTACTAAGAGAGAAATTGGATATTCCACAAACCACCGACTTGAAGATAGAAAAGGCACATCGTTCATTAGCCGCTAGGCTGGCGGCGGAAGCGCCCCCACGTTCGGTGTTGGTAAGATTTTCCAATTTCAAAATAAAACAAGAGGTTGTAAGACTGGCCTGGCAGAAAAAAGGATTTATGCACCAGGAGAGAAAAGTCTTCGTGGAACACGATTACGCCCCGGAGGTCCTTAAAAAGCGCAGGGAATACAACGACGCGAAAAAGGTGTTGAGAGAAGAAATTGCGCTTTCAGACTCCATTTCCTGCGAAGTTAAGGGTCTTCTACGGCGAAGAAACATGTCTCTATAATTCGGCGGAAGAAGCAACAGCTGACATGGCGAGAAGAGGGCTCCCGGTAACGGTATTTAAACCCGCAGCAGACCCGAGTGAGAAGATCAAAGCGCAAACATGGACAACACAAAGACCTTCAAAATCCACGGGCCAGCAGCGGGAAACCCAGCGCCAGAGCGTCGCGGATAAACTGTCCGTTTTCAGGTTGGAATAGCGACCTTTTTTTTTTTCTCTTGAATCAATCTGCACATCCAACCCCCCTCATACAAGGTAACAAACATTAAAGGAGATGCGTATTCAGCATGTGGTAAAACATTTCATGGAACAGTTATAATATTTGAAACAAATAAGTCTTTTTAATAAAAAAAAACAAAAAAACAAAAAACTTGTTAAAATAGAAATGTGACAATAATCCACATGTTCTCCTCATACTAACAAATACTGTTTTTGCGTGAATGTTTGATGTGATGGGGGTGGGAGGGTGCACACAATTTCACAGGGTTTAGGCATAAAAGGAAAAAAAAATCATTACAAGTTTGGATTGGGTTCTGAAACTCACGTTAAAAGCATGGGACAACTTACAGGGGTAAGAGAGGGCCCTCAACACGTAACAGAGTTTGAGGAATTTCCCTCAGGGCCTTCACTCCATCAAGGCTCTTCCAGGGTCTTTAAAAAGACCTCAGCTCAGGAAGTTCTTCTGACAGCTTTTTGTTTTAAAGTTTTATACACTATGTTCTTAAATGTTTTTCTTGTTTTTAATGTTCTTTCAGTTTCTGAGTAGCACAAAAGACGGCCACCACACAGTTATACTAAACAAAACAACACAATGGAGAAACGGGGTGTAACCAAAATAATTTCATATAATGTAAAAGGAATCCTGAATCCAGTTAAAAGATCCAAGATTCTAGGCAAAATGAAAAAAGACAAAGCAGGAATAATATTTTTA
This sequence comes from Pholidichthys leucotaenia, assembly GCA_020510985.1. Lineage (NCBI taxonomy): Eukaryota > Metazoa > Chordata > Actinopteri > Cichliformes > Pholidichthyidae > Pholidichthys > Pholidichthys leucotaenia. The sequence goes on from CM035850.1 coordinate 118,851,709, forward strand.
CAAGAAACCCACCTAACAGACGTGGAACACAATAAACTCAGTAGACAAGGGTTTAAAATGATCTCTTCATCTTCATATACTGTAAGTCAGGGAGGAGGAGGGGAGTAGCGACATTGATATCAACCAAAATTACATTTGAAAAAAAATCAGAACACAAAGCTAAAGAAGGGAGATACAGTTTGGTAACTGGGCGGCTAGAGGGAGAAGATATCACCCTGCTGAATGTGTATGCTCCCCCAGGGGCTAACTGGAAATTTTATAAAAATGTATTTGACCTAATGATAACTAAAGCTCAAGGTTTAGTGATATGTGGTGGGGACTTCAATCTTAAACTGAATCCATACTGGGATGCTTCTGGTAATTCTCCACATCAAAATAACACCCAAAACAGGAAGACTCGGATGCTACTAAAAGAAATGGGAATCTGTGACGTGTGGAGGGAACTCAACCCCAGTGTAAAAGACTATACATTTTACTCAACTCCACATTCATCTTACTCAAGGATTGACTATTTTTTTATGTTTAATAGAGACATTGGAAGAGTAAAAACATGTAAAATAGGACTGATGGATCTCTCTGACCACAGTCCGATCTACATGGACTTAAATATCCAAAAATACACAAATAATACATTTTCTTGGAGGTTAAATTCAAATGTCCTGAAAGGACCATTGAAAGATGAATTGGAATCAGATATTCTCAGATATTTGGAAGAAAACGATAATGGAGAAGTATCCCCTTTAATACTGTGGGATGCATGCAAAGCTGTAATAAGAGGAAAGATTATTGCAAAACTGGCAACCCAAAAGAAACTAAGACAAGAAAAACTATCCACATTAGAGTCAGAACTTAGGAACCTAGAAAAAGAACACAAAGGCAACACTCATTCTACTGACTCGCTCAAGATTAAGGAAATTAAAAACCAAATAAATGAGATCTACACAATAGAAATCCAGAAGAAACTTACATTTTTGAAACAAAAATACTATGAAGCAGGCAGTAAATCGGCAAAATTGCTAGCCTATAAATTGAGGAAACATCAAACAGAAAGAGCAATCTACAAAATCAGAGACCCAGTATCAAAGGAAATAAAATTCAGAATTCAGGATATTCTTAAAAGCTTCGAGAATTACTATAAGAACTTATACTCCCACAAAAAACATAAAAACGCATCCGAGGCATTCCTAAACACATTAAACTTTCCCCAACTTACGGAGTCACAAAATAAAACACTACTGTCAGAAATACATCCTAAAGAAATGGAAAAAGCAATTATGAAACTTAAAGCTAACAAATCCCCAGGAGCTGATGGCTATACAGCAGAGTGGTACAAAACCTTTAAACAGCAACTATCTCCTCTCCTCCTGAAAACATTTAATTATGTCCTCCACACAGGGGAAATCCCCCCCTCCTGGAGAGAAGGGGTCATTGCAGTTATACCTAAACCTGAAAAGGATAAACTAGAGTGCTCCAACTACAGACCAATCAGTGTACTAAATCAGGACTATAAGCTTTTTACCATTATCCTTGCCAAAAGGTTAGAAAATATACTGACAGACCTAATTCATTTAGACCAAACAGGTTTTATAAGACAAAGACAGACACAAGACAACATTCGACGCACTTTACACATAATTCATCATATAAAAAAATATAACTTAAATGCAGTCATATTGGGATTAGATGCTGAAAAAGCATTCGATTCGGTTGACTGGTCTTTTCTATATAGAATCTTATCCAGTTTCAATTTTCATAACAACTTCATTAGAACTATACAGGCATTATATAAAAAACCAACAGCTAAAATAAGGATTAACGGTAATTTATCATCATCTTTTGAACTGGAAAGAGGATGTCGTCAGGGCTGCCCCCTGTCTCCACTGCTCTTTGCAATCTTCATAGAACCTCTGAGCCAATGGATAAGACAAAATCAAAAAATTCAAGATATTACACTTGGTCAGAAGGAACATAAAATAGCACTCTTTGCTGATGACATTTTAATATACCTAGGGCAGCCGGACACTTCTTTACCAGAACTAACCTCAATTTTTTCAAAGTATGGAGATTTATCGGGGTACAAATTAAACATGCATAAAACCCAAGTTTTAACATTCAACTATGACCCAAATCATTATTCACTAAGCAAACTCAAAACTAACTGGGAGTCGGAATCTATGAAATATCTGGGGGTCAATATCCCGAAACAACTCAACAAAATTATATCACTAAACTATGATCCACTGGTGACAAAAATAAAATCTGACCTAACAAGATGGAATATGATACCATTCTTGGGTACTGCACAAAGAATTGAAGCAGTCAAAATGAATATACTTCCACGTCTTCTATACCTTTTCCAAACAATACCGGTAGAACCTCCCAAAAAAACATGGCAGGAACTGGACAGAAGGATCTCAAGATTCATATGGCAGGGCAAGAGACCTAGAATCAGATATAGAACCCTACAGCTAAACAAAGACAAAGGTGGGCTCGCGCTGCCAAATATCAGGGACTACTTTAAAGCCGCACAAATTAAAACTTTAGTAGAGATATGTAACCCAGTCTACACTGCACAATGGAAGGAGATCGAATGCCAAATAACAAGTGACATCCCCCTACAGGCGATAATAGGGAACAATGCCTTACCTAAGCTTTTGAATAACACTAACCCGTGGATAGAGACCCCGCTAAAAATTTGGTTTAAGATAGTCAGAGAGAATCAAACTAAAGAGCCCTATCGACTTCTGCAATGGATTGCCTATGATCAAGACTTTACTCCTAATAAAACAGACACCAGATTTAAAAAGTGGAAGGAGAAAGGGCTGATAAAATATTACGATTTTTTTAAAGGGCAAATTTTAAGAAGTTTTGAAGATTTGAAAAAACAAGGCCTAATAAATCAAGACCTTTACAGGTTCTTCCAGCTTAGACACCACATAAACAATATACTTAAAAAGGAGGTTTTGGAAAGGGCCCAGTCAGGTGTTCTGAAGGTCTTCTTAATGGCATATAAAGGGATCCCAGGGATCAGATACATTTCTAAAATATACCAAGGTCTTCAAGACTTAAAAGGAGACAACACATCTTATATAAAAGAGAGATGGGAAAAAGAGGGGAATTTCACTTTACAACTGGAAATATGGGAAAAGCTAAATAAACAGCAATGGAAAAGTACCTCATCCCTGCAGTGGAGAGAATTTGGATGGAAAAACTTGGTAAGATTTTTCAGAACACCTGCACAAAACAAATTTACCCATAAGGGGTTGAGTGTTGGCGCTTGTGTGGTGAAAAGACTGCAAATCATTTTCATGTGTTTTGGTCATGCCCAGTTATCCACCAATATTGGACCAATGTACAGACAATATTGGGGAAAATATTCAAAATAACAGTTCCCTTTTCTTTTGCAACTTTGTATTTGGGTTTACTACCGGACTCACTGGAAAGACGAGGAGAAAAATACTTATTCAATGTTTTAATATTGGCAAGCAAAAAAGCTCTAACTAAAAAATGGATGTTGAAGGACTGTCCTACACCTGAAGATTGGATTAACGTGATCCAAGACATTTACTCGATGGAAAAGTTGACATTCGCACTGAGACAGGACATGGATGGGTTCATGAACTTTTGGCAACCCTGGACCGCATATGTGTCTTCCATTAGATCTAATCTTTGACAAATACCATTTCAATAATGGTTCTGCTCTTTGTTCCAACGCTACTCAGATGCTCTTTTACCTTTATTTACTTACTTTTTCTTTTTGTTTGTTTTTTGCTGGTTTGTTTTTTTTTTTGTTTTGTTTTTTTTGTTTTTTTTTCTCTTTAATTTCACTTTTTCTTTCACTTTAAAAAAAAAAGGGGGGGTGTTGTAAGAATTAATCTTCCAATGTTGTCAGATATCAGAAAATAAGGGAACATGTGATGAAAATGTAAACAATGCACTGCTGTAACGACCTGTATACCCTTTACAAAAACTTAAATAAAAAAAAAAAATTACAAATATATGAACACAATAGCATAAGCTTGACTTTAATTTCAATTCAAAGTTTGCATGTTTTATGATCTGCTAATTGTACATTATAAAATCCGATGATATAAATAATTTATTAACAAAACAATTAAGGCATTTTACTGAATTGCCTCTTGATAGAATGCACAATGAATTTAAGTTCAGTTCTGCAATGCATGTCTAGAGCTTTTATTGCGAAGGGAAGGAGCAGAAATAGTAGTACACTCCAGTTGCTTTTGTTTTGCAGAACGGCAGTTAAAGCTCTGCTAACTAACTGCATGCCTCCATGTTTTCATTTCATTCAACTCTCCTGAACATAAACAAAGTGCAAAGATCCTTGGCTACACTAATAAAATATATTAAGTTATTTTACAGACAAATTTGGGGGCCCCAAAATTGATTATGGACTACTGGTTTCAGGCCAAAGAAGAACTAAAATTATAGCGCATTTGCTGTGCACCCTGTAGCTCCACAATCCAACACAAATTCAAATATATAAAACAAGTATGCATGGTCTTACCTTTACTTGTAAATGAAATCCATCCGCCTATCCCTCTGGACAAAAATCTCAATGACTTTGTTGTAAAAGTCCTCCTTGTCTTATTTTAAGTCTCTGTCTCAATCGAAATTACTGCCAGTTTTGATTGAAAGTCCAATTTTGAGAATTTTTTAAGTTAAGCTACAAATTCTTCCATTTTCAGTCTGTATAAAATAGAAGCACAAACGGAGTCCTTGGTACTGTTGACTTTCTGCTAATTTGGCATTTAGCCTCGGTGTAGAAGAAGAGCAACAAGTACAAACTGGGACAAACTCCTGTGCCTACAGTGTTCAAGCACGCCCCGCCTCATTGGAGCAACATTACTATGCATCCTCTGACCGTGATTTTTAACTAAAGTTTTATGCCAGATTAAGAAGACTACTGATGTTTAAACTGAGGCTTCTTGAAATAATGAGCAACTATGAGACAATTGCTTCATGAGCAACACAGTGTTATGAAACACCTAATAAAGACTGCTATCTGGTGACTGACTGTCAGAACTGCATCTGAGTTGAAAACCTGAAAAAGGGCAATACTCTATATCACAGGTTGCTCTACACTTTTTATGTCATTTTCTCAGACAGGCTTGTAAAAATTCTGTCAATCAGTTATCTATGATTTTAATTGACTTTAATTAGATCACCCTCCATATAATCTGTGAAATGATAGACAGCCTTCAGAATTTGTAGTCATTGCTAGAAAAATTTTCTCATGGATCGTCACCTTATTGGTTCAGGTTCAGGTTCAGGTTACTTTATTTGTACCCGTAGGTAGATTTGTTTTGCAGTCTGGTGACATCCATATTTACAAGCCACTAATTACATTCAACATAGACACAAACACAGGCACACATGAAGCTGACTATAAACATGATAAAAATACTCAAGGCTCCATCAATCAGGGTATAAAAAGACAAAGAGATGAGGGAGAAACCAGAGGTAAGAGAGAAGGGTCATATTAAAAGTTAAAAACTAGTCAAAGAGGTTAAAAAAAAACTCAAAGGTTTAAAACCCTATAAAATATTTAGAACCCAAGTGACATCGTACAAAAATAAGTAAATATAAAATGAAGTTAATAAATAGGTACCTAAATTATGTACAATATATTTTTACAGCTTGTTCAACTCTTTGACAGCAGCAGGGACAAAGCTGCAGCAGGGACAAAGCCACCTTATTGTGGTGGGGGGTTTGTGTGCCCTAGTGATCTCAGGAGCTATGTTGTCTGGGGAAATTTGCCTCTGGTAGGGTCACCCAAGATAAACTGGTCCTTGGTGAAGGGCCAGACTAAGAACGATCCAACAGACTGTCATGATGAATGTTAGAACAACGATTCAGTGTACCCCGCTCAGTATGGGGTTACTGGGGACCCACCCTGGAGCCAGGCCTGGGGGAGGGGTTCGATGGATAGCGCCTGGTAGCCAGATTTCTGCCCATGGGATCCAGCCGGGCTCAGCCCGAAGGAGTTACATGGGTCCGCCCTCCAGTGGGCTCACCACCTGCAGGAGGGACCATGGGGTTCCGGTGCTATGTGGATCAGATGGCGGTTGAAAGCGGAGATCTTGGCGGTCTGATCCCAGGCTTCCTAAACTGGCTTTTGGGATGTTCTTGTATCCCCCCACGTTACTTTCTCTATATTGGAGTGTCCCCCGGTGGATAAAAGGGTTGTTTCCCTGTGCCTTCGAGTTGGGAAACGGGTTCTGACCATCATTTGTGCCTATGGACCAAGTGATGGTTCAGACTACCAACGCTTTTTGGAGTCTCTGACTGGGGTGCTGGAGGGTGCTCCTCTTGGAGACTCCATTGTCCTACTGGGGGACTTCAATGCACACGTGGGCAACAACAGTGAAACCTGGAGAGGGGTGATTGAGAGGAACAGCCTGCCTGATCTGAACCCGAGTGGTGTTCAGTTATTGGACTTCTGTGCTAATCACATAATGAACACCATGTTCAAGCATAAGGGTGTCCATATGTGCACCTGGCACCAGGACACCCTGGGTCGCAGGTCGATGATCGATTTTGTTATCGTGTCATCAGACCTGCGACTGTATGTCTTTGACACTCGGGTAGAGAAGGGTGCAGAGCCGTCAACTGATCACCACCTGGTGGTGAATTGGATCCGATGGCAGGGGAGGATGCCTTTCAGACCCGGTAGACCCAAACGTATAGTGAGGGTGTGCTGGGAACATCTGGCTGAGGCCTCTGTTTGGGAGGTCTTCAACTCCCACCTCCAAAAGAACTTCAACCACATTCTGAGGGAGTCTGGAGACATGGAGTCTGAATGGGCCATGTTCTTCACCTCCATTGTTGAAGCGGCTGCCCAGAGCTGTGGCCGCAAGGTCATTGGTGCATCTCGTGGTGGCAACACGCCTTCCACAGAGGAAGCAGGGCCTGTGGACAAGGGGGACAACCTGCCCATCACAGGGGCTGAGGTTGCCAAGGTGGTTAAAAAGCTCCTTGGTGGCCGGGGCCCGGAGGTGGATGAGAGTCGCCCTGAGTACCTCAAGGCCCTGGATGTTGTTGGTCTGTCATGGTTGACACACCTCTGCAACATTGCGTGGAGGTCGGTGACAGTACCTTTGGTATGGCAAACTGGGATGGTGGTTCCTCTCTTCAAGAAAGGGGACAGGAAGGTGTGCTCCAACTTTAGAGGAATCACACTCCTCAGCCTCCCTGGGAAGGTCTATGCCAAGGTACTGGGGAGGAGAGTCCAGCCGTTGGTCGAACCTCGAATTCAGGAGGAGCAATGTGGTTTTCGTCCTGGCCGTGGCACATCGGACCAACTCTTTACCCTCTCAAGAATTCTCGAGGGTTCGTGGGAGTTTGCCCAATCAGTTTACATGTGTTTTGTGGACTTGGAGAAGGCATTCAACCGCATCTCTTGTGTTTTTATGTGGGGGGTGCTTCGGGAGTATGGGGTATCAGGCTTGCTGTTATGAGCTATCCGGTCTCTATACGACCACTGTGAGAGTTTGGTTCGTATTGCCAACACTCGGTCGGACTCATTCCCAATGAGAGTTGGACTCCGCCAGGGCTGCCCTTTGTCACCGATCATGTTCATAATTTTTATGGACAGGATTTCTAGGCGCAGCTAGGGAATAGACGGTGTCATGCTTGGTGACCACAGGATCTCATGTCTGTTGTTTGCAGATGATGTTGTCCTGTTGGCTTCATCGAACAATGACCTACAGGTCTTACTGGGATGGTTTGCTACTGAGTGTGAAGCGGCTTGGATGAGAATCAGCACCTCCGAGTCCACGGTCCTCAGCCGGAAAAAGGTAGATTGTCTTCTCCGGGTTGGAGACAAGCTCCTGCCCCAAGTGGAGGAGTTTAAATATCTTGGGGTCTTATTCACGAGTGAGGAGAGAATGGAGTGAGAGATTGACAGATGAATCAGAGCAGCATCTGCAGTGATGCGGACATTGTACCGGTCCATTATGGTAAAGAGGGAGATAAGCTCTAAGGTAAAGCTGTCGATTTACTGGTGAATCTACGTTCCTACTCTACCCTATGGTCACGAGCTTTGGGTAATGACCAAAAGAATGAGATTGTGGATACAAGCGGCTGAAATGAGCTTTCTTCATAGGATTGCTGGACTCACCCTTTGCGACAGGGTGAGGACCTCAGTCATCCGGGAGAAGCTCAGAGTAGAACCGCTGCTCCTGCACATTGAAAGGAGCCAGTTGAGGTGGTATGGGCATCTGATCAGGATGCCCATCAGACATGTCCCACTGGGAGGAGACCCCGGGGCAGACCCAGGACTCGCTGGAGAGATTACATCTCCCAGACCTCCGGAAAAGCAATCAAAGATGGATGGATGGATAAATGCTGGAAAAATTCTGTGGAAGGACAATTTTCAGCAAACAAAACCTCTGAGATATATATTATAGTGGTGTGAAAAAGTGTTTGCCCCCTTCCTGATTTCTCATTTTTTTGTTTGTCACACTTAAATGTTTCAGATCATCAAACAAATAAACAAATTTAAATATTAGACAAAGATAACACAAGTAAACAGAAAATGCAGTTTTTAACTGAAGGTGTTTATTATTAAGGGTAAAAAAAAAAAATTCCAAACCTACATGGCCCTGTGTGAAAAAGTGATTTCCCCCCCCCCCCCGTTAAAACACATACAGTATTAACTGTGGTTTATCACATCTTTGGAAAGCTGAGTTCAGTTTTCTAGCCATTTCTAAAGCTTTGGGAGTCCAGCGAGTCACAGTGAGAGCCATTCATCCATCCATCCATCCATCCATCGTCTTCCGCTTAATCCTTTTTGGGTCGCGGGGGGCCTGGAACCTATCCCAGCAGCTTTGGGCGAGGGGCAGAGTACACCCTGGACAGATCGCCAGTCCATCGCAGGGCCAATACAGAGAGACAGACAAATGGCAAAAACATGGAAAAGTGGTGAACCTTCCCAGGAATGGCCGGCTGACCAAAATTACCCCAAAAGCACAACGACAGCTCATCCAAGAAGTCACAAAAGACCCCACAACAACATCCAAAGAACTGCAGGCCTCACTTGCCTTAGTTAAGGTCAGTGTTCATGACTCCACCATAAGAAAAAGACTGGGCAAAAATGGCCTGGATGGTAGAGTTCCAAGACGAAAACCACTGCTGAGAAAAAAGAACATAAAGGCTCGTCTCAGTTTTGCATAAAAACATCTTGATGATCTCCAAGACTTTTGGGAAAATACTCTGTGGACTGATGAGATAAAAGTTGAACTTTTTGGAAGGTGTGTCCCATTACATCTGGCGTAAAAGTAACACAGCATTTCAGAAAAGGAACATCATACCAACAGTAAAATATGGTGGTGGTAGTGTGGTTGTCTGAGGCTGTTTTGCTGCTTCTGGACCTGGAAGACTTGCTGTGGTAAATGGAACCATGAATTCTGCTGTCTACCAAAACATCCTGAAGGAGAAGGCCCAGCCATCTGTTTGTGACTTCAAGCTGAAGCACGCTTGGGTTCTGCAGCAGGACAATGATCCAAAACACACCAGCATGTCCACCTCTGCATGGCTTGAGAAAAACAAAATGAAGACTTTGGAGTGGCCTAATCAAAGTCCTGACCTGAATCTGATTGAGATGCTGTGGCGTGACCTTAAAAGGCGGTTCATGCTCGAAAACCCTCCAATGTGGCTGAATTACAGCAATTCTGCAAAGATGAGTGGGCCAAAATTCCTCCACAGCGCTGTAAAAGACTCATTGCCTGTTATCGCAAACGCTTGATTGCAGTTGTTGCTGCTAAGGGTGGCCCAACCAGTTATTAGGTTTAGGGGGCAATCACTTTTTTCACACAGGGCCATGTAGGTTTGGAATTTTTTTTTTCCCTTAATCATGAACACCTTCATTTAAAAACTGCATTTTGTTTTTTACTTGTGTTATCTTTGTCCATCCATCCATCCATCCATCCATCTTCTACCGCTTAATCCTTTCGGGTCGCGGGGGGGCTGGAGCCTATCCCAGCATCTTTGGGCGAGAGGCAGGGTACACCCTGGACAGATCGCCAGTCCATCGCAGGGCCAACACAGAGAGACAGACAACCATTCACTCTCACATCCATACCTAAGGACAATTTTGAATCCCCAGTTTTGATGCCAATTAACCTAACTTGCATGTTTTTGGCATGTGGGAGGAAACCGGAGTCCCCAGAGTAAACCCACGCAGACACTGGGAGAACATGCAAACTCCACACAGAAGGGTCATCGATGGTCTGGGGGTGAGATCGAACCCACGATGGTCAAGGGTGGAATCGATCCCGTGACCTTCTTGCTGTGCTGCCACTGTGCTAACCACTGCACCACCGTGCACCGTCCTTGTCTAATATTTAAATTTGTTTGATGATCTGAAACATTTAAGTGTGACAAACGTTCAAAAAAAATGAGAAATCAGGAAGGGGGCAAACACTTTTTCACACCACTGCGCGCACTCACTCACACACACACACACACACACACACACACACACACACACACACACACACACACACACACACATATATATATATGTACAGTATATATAGCCGTGGACAAAATTGTTGGTACCCCTCTGTTAATGAAAGAAAAACCCACAATGGTCACAGAAATAACTGGAATCTGACAAAAGTGGTAATAAATAAAAATTCTATGAAAATTAACCAATGAAAATCAGACAATGCTTTTGAATTGTGGTTCAACAGAATTATTTTAAAAAACAAACTCATGAAACAGGCCCGGACAAAAATGATGGCACCCTTAACTTAATATTTTGTTGCACAACCTTTTGAGGCAATCACTGCAATCAAACGATTTCTGTAACTGTCAATGAGACTTCTGCACCTCTCAGCAGGTATTTTGGCCCACTCCTCATGAGCAAACTGCTCCAGTTGTCTCAGGTTTGAAGGGTGCCTTCTCCAGACGGCATGTTTCAGCTCCTTCCACAGATGTTCAATAGGATTTAGATCAGGGCTCATAGAAGGCCACTTTAGAATAGTCCAATGTTTCGCTCTTAGCCATTCTTGGGTGTTTTTAGCTGTGTTTTGGGTCATTATCCTGTTGCAAGACCCATGACCTGCGACTGAGACCAAGCTGTCTGACACTGGGCAGCACATTTCTCTCTAGAATACCTTGATAGTCTTTTTCATATTGTACCCTGCACAGATTCAAGACACCCTGTGCCAGATGCAGCAAAGCAGCCCCAGAACATAACAGAACCTCCTCCATGTTTCACAGTAGGGACAGTGTTCTTTTCTTGTTATGCTTCACTTTTGCATCTGTGAACATAGAGCTGATGCACCTTGCCAAAAAGTTCCAGTTTTGTCTCGTCTGTCCATAGGACATTCTCCCAGAAGCTTTGTGGCTTGTCATTATGCAGTTTGGCAAATTCCAGTCTGGCTTTTTTATCATTTGTTTTCAACAGTTGTGTCCTCCTTGGTCGTCTCCCATCAAGTCCACTTTGGCTCAAACAACGACGGATGGTGCGTTCTGACACTGATGTACCTTGACCTTGGAGTTCACCATGAATGTGTTTAGAGGTTGTTCTGGGCTCTTTTGTTACCTTTCGTATTATCCGTCTCCTCCTGCGGCCACGTCCAGGGAGGTTGGCTACAGTCCCGTGGATCTTAAATTTCTGAATAATATGTGCAACTGTAGTCACAGGAACATCAAGCTGCTTGGAGATGGTCTTATAGCCTTTACCTTTAACATGCTTGTCTATAATTTTCTTTCTAATCTCCTGAGACAACTCTCTCCTTTGCTTCCTCTGGTCCATGTTTAGTGTGGTACACACCATGTCACCAAACAGCACAGTGACTACTTGTCACCCTTTAAATAGGCCGACTGACTGATTACAAGTTTGTAGACACCTGTGATGTTAATTAGAGGACACATCTTGGTTGAACATGTCCCTGTGGTCACATTATTTTCAATCTTTTCTAGGGGTACCATCATTTTTGTCCAGGCCTGTTTCATGAATTTGCTTTTTAAAGTAATTCTGTTGAACCACAATTCAAAAGCATTGTGTGATTTTCATTGGTTAATTTTCATAGAATTTTTATTTATTACCACTTTTGTCAGATTCCAGTTATTTCTGTGACCATTGTGGATTTTTCTTTCATTAACAGAGGGGCGCCAACAATTTTGTCCACGTGTGTGTATATATATATATATATACTAGTACATACCCGTGCATGCCCATAGAAACTAAGTATAAGCATTTCTGCATGCCCGTATAAAGCAAGTGTAAGCAAGCACGTCAGCACTCATTCAGTGAAGCCTGCCTTTGATCTTTGATGGTGTCTTAGTGAGTCCAATGATCTTTGATGATGTCATAGCGAGTGCTATGATTGTGAGTCATGCTTGCATTTGATCTTTGAAGATGTCCTATGTCCTATGATCTTTGATGATGGCATAGCAAGGATGTGCTGCTTCGAATGGGTGTAAGATTTCCAGATTTACACACAAACTGACAGAGATTTCTTGAATTTATCAAGTGATATTTTTTAAGATTTCCAGATTTACTGCTTGGAATGGGTGTGGTTTAAAGTGCTATGTCCTATTGTGTATATGACGGCATGGTCCTTTTGTCTATATGACTGCATCGCAAGCCCTGATGTTCACTGTACTAGTACATACCCATGCATACCTGTCCATGCCTGTAGAAACCAAGTATAAGCAAGTATTTCTGCATGTCCGTTGCTGAAGGGTCTCCTCCTGTGTGAGACGGCTGTGTTGTTCACAGTCATGCCGCAGGCATCACTGACAGAGATTTCTTGAATTTATAGTGCCTCCTGCCTTACCGAGTGAGATTTCCCGATGTCCTGGTTCGAATGGGTGTGGTTTAAAGTAGTGGGGTGCGATGTACTGCTGGAACCTCAGGTGTTATCTTCATGGCATCTTTTCTGATGTGCAGCAGTTGTCATTCTATTGCTCTCCATCTGGTGGGTCTTCTTCTTCTTCCTATTCTTCGTTGAGACCACTGGTTGAGGGATAGGTGCGTCGTAATTCCAGTTCATGGACAGGATCATGAAAATCATAAAGACACATGGTCTATATGATATCATAAAGACACATTTGTCTGTGTCCTATAGGACATCCTATGATGTTCAGGCAGAGATCGTATGACATCATAAAGACACATTTGTCTATGTGTCATAGGACGTCCTATGATCTCTGTGGTCTGTGACAAAGACACATTTGTCTATGTGTCCTATGCACATAGACAAATCTGTGTGACATAAAGACAAATCGTCCTATGATCTCTGTGGTCTGTGTGACATCATAAAGACACATTTGTCGACACATAGACAAATCTGTGTGACATCTTAAAGACAAATTGTCCTATGATCTCTGTGGTCTATGTGACAAAGACACAGTTGTCGTCCTATGATGCCTGAGTTCATAGGACGTCCTATGAGGTCATAGGCAGAGATCATAGGCTGTCCTATGAGTCCTATGATGTTCAGGCAGCGATCATAGGCTGTCCTATGAAGCGTGACACACACACAGACACACAGATTTCTTGCTTTTATAGAGTGAAGTGATATGACATCATAAAGACATCAAGGACAGCATCATATATGCTGTCAAGCAGGCATCACTGTATATGACATCATAAAGACATGAAGGCAGGCTTGATGTCCTATGATGCAGACATCATAGGGACATCATAGGCCACCCTATGATGTCCTATAATCGTGACACACAGACAGACACACACACACACAGATTTCTTGAATTTATAGAGCAGGGGTCACCAACGCGGTGCCCGCGGGCACCATGTCGCCCGCAGGGACCACATGTGTCGCCCGCAGGCCTGTTCTAAAAATAGCACAACTTGCAAGTGAGCTGCAGATGTAATTTTTTCTGCCGCTATTTTTTATTTTATATTTTTTATATTTTTTAAAATCACACTTGCATTTATATAGATTTTAAAATGACAATGTCTTAAAAATAAAAAAAAATGAAAATATGTTTATTATACGTAAAGTTAAGGTGAACTCTGACCTAGTTCAAAGGTCAGTATTGTGCGCATGACAAAACCTTCGCGCTTGTGGAGCGTAAGCTTAGCTAGCGGGCAGTTAAGATGGTGCGCGCAGTGCGGTTTCCAAGCCCAAAAACATGGCAAAAAAAAGACAGAAAATTTATCATTTTCAAAGTGAGCGGGAGGAAGAGTTCTTTTTTACTACCGTGAAAGGAAGCTGCGTGTAATTCATTTGCGGGCCGATGGCGAAGCGCTACTTCACTACCCACTCTTTTTTTTTTTTTGGACTTAACTTGTACCCGTAGGTAGATTTGTTCTGCAGTCCGGTAACAAGCCACCAGCCGCTGCGTGCGCAAGCGCCCCTTAACTCCCTAACCTGTATGTTTTTGCATGCAAAATGAGAACATGCAAACTCCACACAGATCACTGTTGGCCGGGGTCGAACACGCGATCCCTCGGCCGAGGGTAAACTGCTGCCGCGGTGCTAACCACTGCCCCACCGTGCATATAAGCACTCTCAGTGCTTGTTTAGTTTCTTGTCATGAAAGGACAGTGCTGGTTGCTCAAGCATGATTCTTGGCAAGAACTGTATGGATATAATTCCAGTGAAGAACAACACACAAAAGTGTGTTTATTAAATGTAACAGATTTTGAGCAGAATTGCAGATTTGTTCAGTTAAAAATGTGATAAGATTTATTTAATATGAAAGTTGATTTTTCTTAAATGTTGCATAACTTTTTCAAACATGGTTCAACATAGTTCATGAATTAAAAGGGTTTAGTTTTTTATGGTTAAAAGGGACTGGTTAAAACTGGACATTTTTTTATGAAATGTAGAAGGGATCATCTGAACAATTGCTGAGATTAATAAAAATAAAGTGTTGAATATTGATCTTGTCTGTTACCCACTCCAAGTTATTGATAATTATTTATTTATGTGTATATATATATATATATATATAATACACACACACACACAATTTGTTATTTTAGAGGAGTGTGTCAAGCTGGTGCCCTTCACATGACTCGATATCCATGAAGTAGCTCTTGGTTTCAAAAAGGTTGGTGACCCCTGTTATAGAGTGATATACAGTGGGGTAAAAAAGTATTTAGTCAGCCACCAATTGTGCAAGTTCTCCCACTTAAAAGATGAGAGAGGTCTCCAATTTTCATCATAGGTATACCTCAACTATGAGAGACAAAATGAGAAAAAAAAAAATCCAGAAAATCACATTGAAGGATTTTTAATGAATTAATTGGTAAATTCCTCAGTAAAATAAGTATTTGGTCACCTACAAACAAGCAAGATTTCTGGCTTTCACAGACCTGTAACTTCTTCTTTAAGAGGTTCCTCTGTCCTCCACTCGTTACCTGTATTAATGGCACCTGTTTGAACTCGTTATCAGTATAAAAGACACCTGTCCACAACCTCAAACAGTCAGACTCCAAACTCCACTATGGCCAAGACCAAAGAGCTGTCAAAGGACACCAGAAACAAAATTGTAGACCTGCACAAGGCTGGGAAGACTGAATCTGCAATAGGTAAACAGCTTGGTGTGAAGAAATCAACTGTGGGAGCAATTATTAGAGAATGGAAGACATACAAGACCACTGATAATCTCCCTCGATCTGGGGCTCCATGCAAGATCTCACCCCGTGGGGTCAAAATTATTACGAGAACGGTGAGCAAAAATCCCAGAACCACATGGGGGGACCTAGTGAATGACCTGCAGAGAGCTGGGACCAAAGTAACAAAGGCTACATCAGAAACGCACTACGCCGCCAGGGACTCAAATCCTGCAGTGCCAGAAGTGTCCCCCTGCTTAAGCCAGTACATGTCCAGTCCCGTCTGAAGTTTGCTAGAGAGCATTTGGATGATCCAGAAGAGGATTGGGAGAATGTCATATGGTCAGATGAAACCAAAATAGAACTTTTTGGTAAAAACTCAACTTGTCGTGTTTGGAGGAGAAAGAACACCATACCTACTGTGAAGCATGGGGGTGGAAACATCACACTTTGGGGCTGTTTTTCTGCAAAGGGACCAGGACAACTGATCCGTGTAAAGGAAAGAATGAATGGGGCCGTGTATCGTGAGATTTTGAGTGAAAACCTCCTTCCATCAGCAAGGGCATTGAAGATGTAACGTGGCTGGATCTTTCAGCATGACAATGATCCCAAACACACCGCCCGGGCAACGAAGGAGTGGCTTCGTAAGAAGCATTTCAAGGTCCTGGAGTGGCCTAGCCAGTCTCCAGATCTCAATCCCATAGAAAATCTTTGGAGGGAGTTGAAAGTCCGTGTTGCCCAGCGACAGCCCCAAAACATCACTGTTCTAGAGGAGATCTGCATGGAGGAATGGGCCAAAATACCAGCAACAGTGTGTGAAAACCTTGTGAAGACTTACAGAAAACGTTTGACCTCTTGCCAACAAAGGGTATATAACAAAGTATTGAGATGAACTTTTGTTACTGACCAAATACTTATTTTACCGAGGAATTTACCAATTAATTCATTAAAAATCCTTTAATGTGACTTCTGGTTATGGCTGCCACGTAAGACGGACATGTCTCACTCTGCTCTGCTCCTGGAGAAAAAAATCGGCAAATAACTCTCTCATTTGGGACAGAACGTATCCCAGCGTTTGGGCGAGGATATGTCGGCGAAGCCTAAGGCTGGAAAACCAGGTAAAGGAAAAAGCGAGCCGCCGAAACAGTCCAAATTAACGGACTTTCAGGTCTGTGACGCAGCAAACAAAACTCCATATATGGCGGAGGAGGCTGGCAACGGTGCAATATCTGCGGGGAGCGGCGCAGATGCGCTGATGGCTGCCATGAGTTCAATGAGAGCGGACTTTTCCTCTAGATTTGATGGGATTATGACAGCGTTGGAAGGAATAAGAAAGGAATTGGGTGACTGTGTAGAACGAACGGCGCAGATGGAGCTCCGTCTCGCTAGTGCTGAAGATGACGTCACCCGTCTTCAATTAAAGGTGCGCACTTTGGAAAAAAAAAAATAAATGTCTAGAAGATAATATTTTGGATTTGGAATCTCGGTCGAGACAGAATAACTTGAGGCTGGTGGGTCTTCCAGAGGAATCAGAAGGTCGGGACGTATATTCCTTTCTGGAAAAGTGGATTCCGGAGGTGCTGGGCAGCGAGGAGTTGCAATCAGCAGTGGTTCTGGAAAAAGCACATCGTATTGGCCCACGGAGAGATAAGGGACCGCCGAGGACCTTAATTATGAAGTTTCTTAGCAACAGAGACAGGATGAAGATCTTCAACGCTGCACAAGCTAAAGGAGAGATTAAACACCAGGACCAGCAGGTGCGGTTCTACCCAGATTTGGCCACAGGAATCCAACAATTGAGGAAGCAGTTTGATCCCATACGTAAGGAGCTGCGCAACCTTGGGATTCGTCATGGTGTAATCTATCCTGCGAGACTGCTGACCACGTATGAGGGCAGAACCCACATCTTCAAGACCCCAGAGGAGGCGCAGGAGTTCATCAAGAAGATCAAAGAAGAAGAAGAGACTGGTGGGAGCTAAGCATGAACAAAATATAAGGTAGAATAATTAAGCATTTGCACAGGCATCTGACTGACTTGAAGTAAATAGCAAGTTTACAAAATATAGATTGTATTATATATTAAAAAAAACAAAAACAAAACAAACAAAAAAAAAAACTATGATGTACAAAGTTGTTAAAAATTTTGGAGTTAAGTTGGAAAACTACAGAGGAGAGTTAATGTTACGTCATTAAAAGCAGTAGAGTTAGGGTGATTGGGAGGATGAAGAAGGAGTGGCTTAGGCTGTTCCCCGTGGGTGTGGAACGGTCGATGGCTATATCGGGAGACAGAATTTTTCTTTTGATTTTGGGGGGTTTGCCACAAGTGTGGGAAGGGGGAATTTGTTTGTGTGTAGTTTGTAGGATGAATGTTCAACCACTCATGTTTTTGCTTCTCTGTATGAGCATGTTTACACTGCAAGGTAATCCCAAACTCTCTATTGATCATAAACCAAAGTGTTAATCTTAATTTAACTTCATGGAACTGCAGAGGTCTACAAAATTTAAAAAAAACTTAAACAAGTTATGAATAAAATAAAAGACATGGGTTCAAAAATTGTGTTTTTACAAGAAACTCATCTAATAGAGGAGGATATAAAAAGAATTAGGAGTAGATGGCAAGGAAGTGTATTCACCTCATCATTCTCATCCCGGGCCAGGGGAGTTATGACTCTCATACATAAATCAGTCCCTTTTCAAGTGAAAAATGTAATTGGAGACTAACTTGGAAGATATGTAATCATTCAAGGTTCTTTGCTATTAGAAAATATAAATCTTGTGAACTTATATGGTCCCAATATAGATGATCAAAAGTTCTTTGCTAATTTATTTCTTATTTTATCATCACTTACAGGGCAACATATAATAGCAGGGGATTCTAATTGTACATTGAATCCAGGTATAGACAGATCAGCAGGACTGGATTGTACGCACAATGGATGTAGGATGACTATTAATCATTTTATGAAAGAACTGAGATTGTTAGATATATGGAGAGAAATGAAACCACAAGTTAAAGCCTATTCTTGTTATTCCAGTACCTACAAGACATTCTCACGTATTGATTATTTTTTGATTTCCACAGAATTAAGGTCCAAGATTCAAAACTGCTTTTATGATAACATCGTGATCTCTGATCATGCACCCTGTTGTCTAATATATGTAGATAAAAAATTGACAAAGGAATCAGGTAGATGGCAATTTCAGCATCAATGGCTTCAGGATGAGGAATTTGTCAAGTATATAGAAAAACAGATAGACGAGTACTTTGACATCAATACTACACAAACATCAGCATGTGTAAAGTGGGAGGCTTTCAAAGCTTTTATTAGGGGACATATTATTAGTTATACAGGATCAAAATCTAAGAAGACTCGAGAGGAGAGAGCTAAATTGGAACATAAAATGAAAAGTCTTCAGGAAAAAGTGTATGCAGGAAGTGATCCAAGGTTGGAGAATGAATTACTGATTTTGAGAGCTGAATACGACAAAAAATCAGCGAATAGAGCTGCCTCGAGTCTTCTAAGATTGAAACAATCTTTTTATGAACAAGGTGAAAAATCAGGAAAATTATTGGCATGGCAGATTAAACAATTAGAAATTAAAACACCAATTACCAGTATTATAAGTAACGGACAGGTAGTTATAGATCCTTTAGAAATTAACAAAGCCTTTAGAGATTACTATGAAAAATTATATGATACTAAAAATGAATTTGATTTAACAAAACTAAATGGGTTTTTGAACGAACTATCTATACCGTGTATTCCAAATGAAAACAGGGAGATATTGGAGTCTAAAATTAGTCAAGAAGTTGGGCTAGCCATTAATAATATGAAATCAGGAAAAAGTGCAGGACCAGATGGTCTTCCAGTTGACCTTTATAAAAAATTTAAGAATAAATTAATAAAACCTTTTTTGGAAATGGTTTTAGAAGCATTTCAAAATAATAATTTACCACCATACATGAATAATGCCTTAATTATACTGCTGCCAAAACCAGGTAAGCCCTCTAATAAATGTGAAAATATGAGACCAATAAGCCTATTAAACGCCGACCTTAAGACAATCTGTAAAATTTTAGCAAGACGAATACAAGAAATTTTACCAAATATTATTAATCGAGATCAGAATGGCTTTATAAAGGGAAGACAAGGCTTCCATAATGTAAGAAGACTATTTAATATTATTTATTTTAATAAAGAAGCACCGGATACAGCTCTCCTATCACTGGACGCCGAAAAGGCCTTTGATAGAGTTGAATGGCCCTTTCTTTTTGAAGTCCTACAAAGGTTTGGACTTGGAAATAATTTCATAAAATGGGTTCAAATAATATACAATAATGCTACAGCAGAAATCCTAACAAATAACAATATTTCAAAACCAATAAAAATCAATAGAGGATGTCGACAAGGCTGTCCACTTTCACCTTTACTGTTTACTATGGCAATTGAACCTTTAGCGATAGCGATACGTTTACATTCACAAATATATGGAATTAAAGTTGGACCAACAGAACATAAAATCTCCCTGTACGCCGATGACATAATTTTGTTTATGTCGAATCTAAAAAAATCAATTCCAACCTTGTTGAATTTAATAAAGAATTTGGGGGAATATCAGGATATAAAATAAATAAAACTAAATCTTCAATATTAATGCTAAATGAGACCCAGAGAAATTACCCAGCCCCTGAGGTAAATCAGCTCAATGTTGTAAATCAGTTTAAATATTTAGGAATCCAAATTGTGCCTAAGCTAGAATCAGTCGCCAGTGTCAACTATGAAGCCTTAATGACAGATATCAATGAGTTAACTCAGAGATGGATGTCACTACCAATGTCGATGATCGGGAGAATCAATATACTTAAAAGTAATATTTTACCTAAAATACTTTATTTATTTCAATACATTCCCTTATCACCACCTTTAGATTTATTCTCAAGAATAAAAAAAAAGTTAGTGGAATTTATATGGAACAACAGGAGGGCTAGATTACGTCTGTCTTTATTATATTTACCATTTGATCGTGGAGGTCTGAAATGTCCAAATTTTATGTTGTATTATTGGTCGGCACAACTGAGGTCTATGACATATTATTTTTCATCAAATGATCTCCCTCACTGGACTGAAATGGAATCATACAATTTACCTTTACCTCTTCCCGTATTCATATACTCAGATTCGGCAAAAAAATTACAAAAACAAGTTAAAAATCCATTTGTAAAGCATATGATCAAAATATGGTGTGAAGCTAAAAACTATTTAAAAGAACCACACTTATTGTCACAATTTAGTCCAATATGGGGTAATCAATATTTTAAACCAGGGAGAGCGGACGCTGTATTTAAAGTATGGAATTTAAAAGGGATACAAAAGATTCAGGATTTACATTTGCCATGTGCAGATAACATGTCTTTTGAAGAGCTGAGGATCAAATTTAATCTCAATAGAACACATTTTTTTAACTATCTTCAACTTAGAAACTTTATTCGATCAAATCAAAATAAAGCTCTCACTCGACCTATTTATTCATCCTTGGAAAAAATGATGATGAAAGATAGTAAAAGAAAGGGTATTATTTCAGAGTTTTATAACTCATTGACACTATCTTCAAGTGAAAATTCACTGAAAAGATTAAACTACTGGAAAGAAGATCTGCAAACTGAAATTTCAGAGGAACAATGGGAATTGGCTTGTACAGAAGCTCAAACCAAATCAATAAATGTACGTCTTAAATTGATACATTTCAAATGGTTAATGCGGATGTATGTTACACCGGAGGAGTTAAATAAATATAACAAAAATATACCAGATACATGCACAAAATGCATGGAAAGTAAAGGAACTCTATTTCATTGTGTATGGGAATGTAGATTAATAAGAATGTTTTGGGAAGAGGTGAGGGTAACAATTGAAAAAATAATCTCAAAACAAATCATATTGAATCCTAAATTGTTTTTGTTGGGTCTGTACCCAGAAAAGCCTAATTTTAATAAAAGTGAAAGAACATTCATAGACCTCAGTTTGCTTAATGCCAAAAAATGTATTGCACTATTATGGAAAAAGACTCATAGACCAGATGTGACTCAGTGGTTAAGACAGATGTTAACAAACCTTCCATTAGAAAGAATAACATATATACTGAAATCAAAGGAAATTGTGTTTGAGAATATATGGAGACCTTTTATTGATTATGTAAAAAATTTAAACATAACGTTTGAAGAAGAAGGTGAATGATGTGTGTGGACCTTGTAAATTCCGAACTGGTGAACATAATATGTATACTTATGTATTGGATTGTCTAGACTAAACAGAGGAGCATTGTTGAAGACTTGATTTTGTTGGTGGTTGTTGGTGTTTTTAGTGCATCCTTTTTTTTTTTTTTTTTTTTTTGTAGTACTTTAGTGTTAGTGTTTGATTGTTTGTATCATGTTTGTTAAAAAAAAAAAGGTTCAATAAAGATATTGTGGAAAAAAAAATCCTTTAATGTGATTTTCTGGATTTTTTTTTCTTATTTTGTCTCTCATAGTTGAGGTATACCTATGATGAAAATTGGAGACCTCTCTCATCTTTTAAGTGGGAGAACTTGCACAATTGGTGGCTGACTAAATACTTTTTTACCCCACTATATATATACAGTATATACTGTATATACTGTATACTGTATATATACATGTATGTATGTGTGTGTGTATATTTATAGAGAGACAGAGAGACAGAGAGAAAGCGAGAGAGAGAGACTGTGCAGGGCTTGACATTAACACCGGCCAGTGGCTGGTGGTGGCCGGTAAGACAGCTACATTCTACAGCCACTTTGGCCATGTGCAGTCATGAAGGGGTGTCCCAATCCTTAGGGGTAGGGGTAGTGATGTTACGCTCAACACTGCCCACTCAACACTGATTCGCGCAATATAAAGCAGAAGTGTCATGAGCAGTTTTTTTTTACAATTTAACTAGTACATACCCGTGCATACCCGTCTATGCCCGGAGAAACCGTAGACATGGTTTGCTTTGCAGAAGCATGGTTCTGCTATGCAGAAGCACGCCCGTTGCTGAAGGGTCTCCTCCTGTCTCAGATGGCTGTGTTGTTCACAGTCATGCCTGCGGCGTACTGCTCGAACCTGAGGTGTTTCATCTTCACAGCGTCTTTTGTGACGTGCAGCAGTTCTCCTCACTCTGTTGCTCTCCATCTGGTGGGTCTTCTTTTCTTCTTCTTCTTTGTTCAGACCACTGGTTGAAGGATTGTTGCGTCGTAATTCCAGTTCATGGACAGGATCACGAAAATCGATCTGAGCAAAAAGTGGCTTTCGACCCTGTTCAGGAAGACCCGTGCATGCCCGTAGAAACCAAGAAACCGGAGCACCCGGAGAAAATCAGCATTTTGCTTGGCATTTTACACATTTGTAGTGTAGACTGCCATTCTTCAAGGTTACACATTTTTACTGTGTCAGCACCTCTTTAAAAACTACATTGCTCAGAAAGCGACACTTTTGCTTAGTTTCTTTATCTTGAGCAAGAATACGAAGACTGCTTGATCTGCTAACTCTGCTCGCGGCAACGGAGAATTGGCCATGGCTGAAGAAATCTCTTGTGCAGAAAACACGAACGCGCTGTAAAGACCGGCCCTGTGACTTATTCACAGTCATGGCAAAGCAGGGTGTTACTGGAAACAGTTTACGTCGCAAGGTGAATGGAAACATGTTGTCAGATGGTGTGAGTGTGATTTGTGGAATCAGGAGTGCATCCAGCATTGACACCAATCACAGATGTTGCAACCAACAGGTGAGGTTATATCTGTTCAATGATGTATCTTGAGCCATTGCAATGTCCGTTTTGTTGGTCAAATGTACTGCTTTGAATGGGTGTGGTTTAACGTAGTGTGTCCTCTTGTTATTCGGGTGATGAGTAAGATTTCCAGATTTACTGCTTCGAATGGGTGTGGTTTAAAGTGCTGTGTCCTATTTGTAATTGGATGATGTAGTGGACCACTCCCAGCTACACAGGGTGAGACTGGACATCCTGGCAGATAGCACATCTGTTGCAAGGTCTGTGGTGGACTTTTGCTAGTCGGTGTATCGTGACATGCACTACACAAAGAGCAGAGATAAACAAACCTATCATCTGGTCAGTCACTGCAACAGATACTGGAGTCAGTTTGTCTTGGCCTGTCCTTGCCACTGATAATACCTCTATCTGCCAAGAATGTGCCGCTAGTCCAGCAAAAGCTAGCGGTACTCAAATATTTTGCAAACAGTTTCATGAAATGGCCAGTCAGAAAGCAACTCATACAGGCTCGGACGTTGCCCGGGTTAACAAGGTCAGGAGTTCCTGGTAGCGGAAAGAGAAGGACAGAGCTGCGTGGAGGAATCTGATCAGACCTAAATGAAACAGTCATTGTCGCCCCCGACAGACTGCTATGATGATGATGAGTATCTCTTCTTTGGTGAGTGATGGTCTATATGACATCATAAAGACATCAAGGCAGGCATCGTGAATGATGGTCTATATGACATCATAAAGACATTAAGGCAGGCATCACAGGACATCATGCCTGCATCATAGGTAGGCAGTCTTATTGTCTATATGACATCATAGGTAGCCAGTCCTATTGTCTATATGACAGCATGGCGAGTCCTATGTTGGCTGATATCATAAGATCATCATAGGACATCATGCAGACACCATAGGCCGTCCTCTGATGTCCTATGATCGTGAGTGGCCATCCTCTGATGTCCTATGATTGTGACACACAGACAGACACACACACAAACACAGAGATTTCTTGAATTTATAGTGATGATTCTGTGTTGCATATTTATTTCTTCATTGGTCTTTCTCTTCGTTTAAGTTTATCAGCATTATTCTTATTCTTATTGTCATTCTCACACTCATTATTGCCTTGGTCTTGTGTCCCCATGACATCGTGACAAGAGATTTCTGGAATTATATATACTGTAGAGTGATGATATTCCTTGTCTCCAGAGCATGGATCCCAGCCCATATTATTATCGTCATCGTCATTATCATTCTTGGTCTTGTCTGCCCTCTGGTCCCCTGTGTGTGATTACCTGTGCAGCATCGCCCATGCCGTTTTCTGTAACCATGCCCTGCCATTTCTGTTTGCCCCTGCTTGTTACTTCTTCTCCTGCTTGTTACTGTTCTGTGTTATGTTGCTTACCTGTGTCTGTGTATGTCTTTTAGCAAGTCCTGCGGTCTGTATGACGTCATATAGACATCCTTCTGAGATCATAGGAACCGCATCCTTACATTTGTTTGACGTCATATAGACTACGGTTTATGTGATGTCATATAGACATCAAGTAGACGGTCCTGTGATCGCCAACATCATAGGAACATCATAGGACATCAGGCAGACATCATAGGCCGTCCTATGATGTCCTATGATCGTGACAGACAAGAAGGACACAGAGATTAGTGATACAACAAAATGCAACATCCAAACTGTCGATGAGGATAAAGGTTACAAAAGAGTTACCAAATCAGAACTTTCCACAAAAAATATGCAGTCAAACTTCACATTCCAATTAACAAGAAAAAAGGAGTATATTAAAAGAGAGAGAAAGAGAGAGAGTAAAGAGCACAACAATTCTCTGATGGTCTTTTTTATTATAGTAATAGGAGCTGTCCAATGTCTCTTGCAATTTTTTTTGCATCATGAGCAGTGCATTGAGCTCTGTTTCAGCACGTTTGCGAGGCCTCATTATGTCGGTCACATCACGTGACTTGAGGGTTCACGGGAAATTTGAGAGGGTTCTATTGGAATTAGGGTTTTTTGTTTGCTTTGTATTGTTTTGTTCCTGCCATCCAATTTTGAATAGACCTCGGATGGGCAAATGCTCAAAAAAAAAAAAATTGAGATTTTTTTTCAGGTTTTCAACACAGATACAGTTCTGACAGTCAGCAGATGGCACTCTTTCTTTAATGTTTCATAACACTATTAATCATGAAGCAATTGTCTCAGAGTTGTTCATTGTTTTTTAAGACCTCAGTTTCACCATCACTAAGTATCTGTGTAATATTTAGTACATATAATGTGTTGTTTAATGTTACTAAACCTAATTCTAACTTGTGTAATACTGTCCGACTTCTACTCAAATAGCAAATGCAATGATGATAACAAATCTCCTCTCAAAAAACCCCTCAGTTTGAGTGGTGAATCAGACCAGACCCCTTTTAAATCCTTCACTACTGACATATGCCCTCTCAAATTTCTTCCTAGGTCTCAAATCACGTGATGTGACGAGGCCTCATTCGCTACTGTCACGTGACTGTGGCCATGTTGACACAGTGCTCGACACTCTGTTCATGACACTTCTGTTATATTGCTTGAATCAGTGTCGAGTGGGCGGTGTCAAGCGTAACATCACTAAAGAAGACTAAATATGTTATACATACACATTACAGTAAGTGCATTACATAGATAGACTATGGAAAAGGAGGACACACAATAAAAGCTCCTACTGTGGCACACATATGTGAGTTGCTTAGGCTGCATATGTATATTACTCTTGCTTCACGTCTCAGAATGAACAATAGGTCTGGGTCTCCTGGGGATAACAGGAGGGTGCGAAATGTGCTCTTTAGAGATGGCCTTGAGAGATTTCCTGACCACCAGTGGTTTTAGGTGGAGGGGAGAAGACCTGGAGGATGATGTATTGTGTCTCGGGATTTAAAGACGATGTGACTCTGTACTTTGATGTCCTGGGTATAAAGATGTGGGATAAAGATGTGGGAGGATGTCTCTCTTTTTCCGTTTGGAGGATGTTGGAGACAAGTGAATAAATCTGATTTGAGAAATAAACTCAGCCTCATCTTTTCACGCTCTCCACACTGGTGACCTTAAGACGTATCATGGGCGAAAGAAATTCCCCCGAGCCGGACTCGCCAGGAACCAGCCAGGCGAACGCAGTCTCAGTCAAACTACCAGATTTCTGGCAGGACAACCCGGACTCCTGGTTCCTCTTGGCCGAAGCTCAGTTCGCTCTCCGGGGAATAACGGCAGATGACACGAAATTCTACCACGTTATCGCCAAGCTCGACAACCGCACGGCTCGACATGTGCGGAGCCTGGTGCAGCGCCCACCGGCCGAAGACAAATACGGCGGGCTGAAGGCAGTGCTCATCCAGCATTTCACTCCCTCAGTCCAGGAAAGAGCGGAGAGACTCCTGGCCCTGAACGACTTGGGAGACAGCACACCCGTCGACCTGATGGAAGACATGCTGAGGCTGAGGGGCTCAGACGGCGACGACCTTCTCTTCACCCACATTTTCCTGAGAACCCTACCGTCGACCACGAGAGCGACCCTGGCCGGTTCACCGTTGTTGGCCCAGCGGGACTTCCGCGCGCTGGCCCAGGAGGCACAGCGGATTCTCAACGCCAGCAGACAGCGCGCGGCTACCGCAGCAGCGACAGGACTCGATGCGATGGCCGGAGATGGCAGGGGGCCAGAGGCGGCGGCAGCAGACCCACCGGCAATGGCGGCGGTGAAGGCCAAACATTGCAGAGGAGATGACCTCTGTTTCTACCATCGCCGCTTTGCAGAGAGGGCACGCAAGTGTATACCACCGTGTCAGTTCAAGAGCTCGGGAAATGCCAGAGCCGAGGGTCGGTAGCAGCCGCGGCCCTCAGTGAACAGAACAAGCTGCTCTACTTGACGGATGCGCGTTCGGGGAGGCAATTCCTCGTGGACACAGTCTCCCAAGTGAGTTTCATCATGCCAACCTATGCTGACCGGCTGGCAGGCCCCGGGAGTCACGGAGCATCGGCAGCAAACGGCTCGAGCATTAAGACCTTCAGTGAGAAGACTCTGCTTCTGTCCCTGCAAGGCCGTACATTTGAGTGGACTTTTATTATAGCTGCGGTGAGCTTCAACATGTTAGGGGCTGATTTTCTGTGCTCACATGGGTTGTTGGTTGATCTTCCCAATAGACGCTTGGTTAATGCACTCTCTTTTTACTCTATTCCCTGTGCAGCCCGAGTGACCCCGCCCACAGCACAAGCCAACGTCGCTACGGCAAGCGGTAAGTTCCACACACTCCTCACTCAGTTTCCAGCACTCACGGTTCCCACATTTTCAGCAGCTGTCGCTAAACACGGAGTGGAACATTTTATTTCTACCGCCGGTCCCCCCGTTTTTGCAAAAGCTCGGCGCTTGGATGCAGCTAAACTGACCATAGCGTGCAAGGAGTTCGCCAACCTTGAAAAGTTGGGCATCATTCGGCGTTCGAACAGCCCATGGGATTCCCCACTTCACATGGTCCCTAAAGCTGACGGCTCGTGGCGACCTTGCGGTGATTTCCGCAGGTTGAACAACGCTACAGCGCATGACTGCTACCCAATCCCGCATATCCAAGATTTTTCCGTTCATCTGGCGGGGGCGCGCATTTTTTCTAAAATAGACTTGGTTCGCAGGTACCATCAAGTCCCAGTACGCGCTGAGGACATACCCAAAACAGCGGTAATAACTCCGTTTGGCCTTTTCGAGTTTTTGCGCATGCCATTCGGGCTTAAAGGCGCTGTGCAGACGTTCCAACGCATGACGGACGCGGTGTTGCGCAATCTCCCCTTTGTGTTTTGTCTACCTGGACGACATTTTGGTAGCCAGCGCGTCCGAAAAGGAACACGAAAACCACCTCATGACAGTTTTCCGGAGGTTGGGAGAGCACGGGTTAATAATCAACCCAGCAAAGTGTCAGTTCGGGGTGACGCAGATTGATTTTTTTGGGGGGCACCACGTCTCTCCAGAAAGAGCGGTTCCGCTGCCGGACAAAGTGCGCGCAGTAACAAATTTTCCCCAGCCACAAACGGTCAAAGCATTACAGGAGTTTTTGGGAATGGTGAATTTTTATAACCGTTTCCTCCCCCGCGCAGCGCAGCTTATGCAACCACTGTATGCCGTGCTTAAAAAACAAAAACCCGCAAATAAAATCGGATGGTCTCCGGAGCGTGAGCGCACATTCTCGGAGGTTAAAACCGCCTTGGCAAACGCTGCGTTGTTAGCACACCCAGACCCAACGGCCCGCATAGCGCTTACCACTGACGCGTCAGATGTGGCCATAGGGGCGGTTGTGGAGCAGCGGGTTGCCGGGGCTTGGCAGCCGCTCGCTTTTTTCAGCAGGACTTTGCGTGATACTGAGCGAAAATACAGCGCGTTCGACAGGGAGTTATTAGCGCTCCACTTGGCCATTCGCCACTTCCAGTTCTGGCTGGAAGGACGCCGTTTCACTGCGTTCGTCGACCACAAGCCGCTGACTTTCGCGATGGCCAAGGTTTCAGAGCCGTGGTCAGGCCGGCAGCAGAGGCAGCTGGCTGCAATCTCCGAGTTTACTACCGATATTCAACACATAGCAGGTAAACTAAATGTAGTGGCAGATTGTCTCTCGCGCGCCATAACTACTCCAATCCGCGTAGGGGTAGATTATGCAGCCATGGCCGCGGAGCAGGCTAGCGGCGCGGAGGTGCGCGCGGCCCCAGTCCGTGTGGGGATAGATTATGCAGCCATGGCCGCAGATCAGGTTAGCGACACGGACATGTGCGCGCTCCAGTCTGGACCAACAGGGTTAAGGCTGGAGAGCAGGGTGCTGCAAGGTGGTATGCCCCCCTTAATCTGCGATGTCTCCACGGGACTACCACGTCCCGTGGTGCCGGCCGCGTGGCGCCGCCGCGTTTTTGACTCGATTCATTCTCTGGCACACCCGGGGGTGCGCGCGTTGGTCAAAATGGTAGGAGAGAAATTTGTATGGCCGAGCCTGCGCAAGCACGTTGAGGAGTGGGCAGCAGCCTGCATGGCTTGCCAGCGAGCCAAAATACACAAACACACTAAAGCCCCCTTGGAGCCGTTTCACATCCCGGCTAAGAGGTTCGATCATGTGCATGTCGACCTAGTAGGCCCCCTCCCGCCGTCACAAGGGTGCACACATCTTTTGACAATGGTGGACCACACCACGCGTTGGCCTGAAGTGGTCCCACTGGCATCAACCACAGCCGAGGAGGTGGCGCGCGCATTTTTAACGGCTTGGGTAGCGCGTTTTGGAGTTCCGTCGGATATTACGTCCAACAGAGATCCTCAATTTGTTTCCGAGCTTTGGTCAGCGATGGCCCGCAGCCTGGGGGTAATGATCCACCGCACTACCGCGTACAACCCCCAGGCTAATGGTTTATGCGAACGTTTCCATAGGTCATTGAAAGCAGCCCTCAGAGCGTCGCTTATGGATGCAAATTGGGTAGACAGGCTACCATGGGTTTTATTGGGGTTGCGTTCTGCACCTAAAGAGGATTTAAAAGCCTCCCCAGCTGAATTGGTTTTTGCGCAGCCACTCCGGCTGCCCAGGGAGTTTCTCCCAGATAATCCTGCGCCAAAGTGCCCCCCTGCTCAGCGGTTACTGAGCGACACGGGAGCGAGCACGCTTCCTGGCCCCGTTCATCACAGTTTTCCGTGCGTTTTTGTACCTAAGGCTTTAAAAAATGCGGAGTTTGTTTTTGTCAGACACGATGCTCATCGCCCAACCTTGCGACCGCCTTATGACGGCCCATTTAGAGTGCTGGAAACAGGTGATAAGCACTTTTTGCTAGATTTGGGGGGCAGAAGGGAAATGATTGGCATAGACAGACTCAAACCCGCTTTTGTGATGGCCGACGAAGCTGTGCAGTTGGCGAGGGCTCCTCGACGCAGCAGACCTCCTAGGGAGCGTTCCCCAGAGCTCCCACAGGGATTGACTAACAGTTCTCATCCTCAGATAGCAGCTCCACAGCAGGAGGGCGCCGCCGGAGTGGTAAAGCCCGCTTACAGCAAGTTCGGAAGGCGACTGAAGCCCAAACAGCACGTGGACTGATGTTTGTGATTTTATCATGATATGCAGACTGTTGTATTGTTTCATCTTAGACGTTTGGGGGGGGGGTCATGTGGCACACATACAGTATGTGAGTTGCTTAGGCTGCATATGTATATTACTCTTGCTTCACGTCTCAGAATGAACAATAGGTCTGGGTCTCCTGGGGATAACAGGAGGGTGCGAAATGTGATCTTTAGAGATGGCCTTGAGAGATTTCCTGACCACCAGTGGTTTTAGGTGGAGGGGAGAAGACCTGGAGGATGATATATTGTGTCTCGGGATTTAAAGACAATGTGACTCTGTACTTTGATGTCCTGGGTATAAAAAGGACAGATGTGGGAGGATGTGTCTCTTTTTCTGTTTGGAGGATGTTGGAGACAAGTGAATAAATCTGATTTGAGAAATAAACTCAGCCTCATCTTTTCACGCTCTCCACACTACAAACATAACATTTTTGATATACACAGAGCTGTCACCAGGAACGTGCATCTTGCACGAACTCTAACCAGGCTGTGAAGGATTGCGCAATCTTTTTGAGGCTGCATTTGTTGCTGCTTCACCTAGCCCTGGCCTGGCCAACCCGCGGCTCGCGAGCCTCATGCGGCTCTTTTAACTAGTTTCATGCGGCTCTTCAGGAGCTGTCACATGACATGCGTCAAAAATGCTTGGCTGGCGCTGTCATTCACTCCCCCTACAGCTAGATGGCACACTGACCATGTAAGCCTGTTTGAGTGACGTCAAACGAGCGACGAGAGAATCTTTGGTGTGACATCATTTGTGTTGTAAACAATTTCCGTCAAGTTACCTCTTGAAATGGCAGGGAAAAAAAGCACAGCCAAACGAAAATATGAAGAAGAACACAGGACGTTTTTGCCAGAGTGGGAGAGTTTATATTTTTTTGTTAAACGTAATGGCAAGCCGATCTGCCTTATGTCACGCAGCATTAGCGCATTTCAAAGCTTCAAATCTTCAGCGTCACTTCAGCTCACTCCACCCTAACATCGAACAGGAATTTCCAAAAGGGACTGAACTTCGCAAGAACAAGTTGGTCGCTTTGAAAAGCCAGGCAGAAAAGCAGGTGCAGTTTTTCCAAAAATTTACGAAACACTCGGAGACCGTAACGCTTGCATCATATCAGCTGGCTTGGAACATAGCACGGGCTAAAAAGCCATACAACGAAGGGGACTTCATTAAAAAATGCCTCATTGACGCCTTTGAAATTTTGGCTCCTGGAGACGACAAACTAAAACGGAGCGTATCAGACGTTCAACTGTCCCGCCACAGTGTTAAACGCAGAATATCGGATATTAATACAGCTGTTGAATCACAGTTGCACTCTGACCTTCAAGCATGTGAGTATTTTAGTGTGGCATTGGATGAGAGTTGTGACATACAAGACAAGCCTCAGTTGGCAATATTTGCACGGTCTGTGTCAAATGAATGTATGATCAAAGAAGAACTCCTTGATATTGTGCCATAAAAAGACAGAACCCGTGGCATAGATGTGAAAGAAGCAATGATGGCTGCGTTTGCAAAAGCAAATCTGCCCATACCGAAACTAACTGCAATAGCCACGGATGGAGCGCCAGCCATGATCGGATCCGTGAACGGGCTTGTGGGGCTGTGCAAAGCTGATCAAACATTTCCCGACTTTTGGAATTTCCACTGCATCATCCACAGGGAGCAACTCGTGTCTAAATCATTGAATTTAGACAACGTCATGAAGCCTGTGATGGAAATCGTCAACTACATCCGCACACATGCACTTAACCACAGGCAATTCAGGAATCTCATCGCTGAGCTGGACCAAGGGCTTCCAGGTGACCTGCCGCTGCACTGCACTGTGAGGTGGCTGTCAAAAAGCAAGGTACTCTCTCGCTTCTTTGAGCTTTTGGATGCTGTGAAACTGTTCATGGAAGAGAAGGACAAGGACTATCCCGAGCTCTCAGACCTCGAGTGGATTATGGATCTGGCATTTTCAGTCGACATGCTGTGTCACTTGGACAGACTGAACCTGACCCTGCAGGGTAAGTTAAAAATGCTGCCTGACCTGGTGCAAAGTGTGTTTGCGTTTGTCAACAAACTAAAGCTGTTCGAGGCGCATATTCAAAAGGGAGATTTAACACATTTTCATACTCTGCTAAAAGCCAGTGAGCAAGTCACCAGCGCCGCCCTGAAAAAGAAAAGAGACAGATATGCAACACTGGTTGCAAACCTGCACGAAAGCTTTGTGACCCGGTTCTGTGATCTACAACTGAAAAGACCACAGATTACGTTCCTCGTCGACCCATTTAATGCGGAGACAGACTGTTTGAAAGCCCCGCTCGTCACAGATGAGGCTGCGGCTGAGTTGGAGATGATCGACCTTTGTGAGGAGGATCAACTGAAAGCTGTTTTAAGGGAAGGGACCGTTGAGTTCTGGAAAAGTGTGCCAATTGAAAAATACCCCAACATCAAAGGAGCTGCGCTTAAGATACTGTCCATGTTTGGGTCAACGTACGTCTGCGAGTCTGTGTTTTCTACCCTGAAACATGTGAAATCAAAGCATCGATCTGTTCTGACTGACACTCATTTGAAAGAATTGCTTAGAGTGGCAACAACAGAATACAAGCCAGATTTGAAGAGGATTGTTCAAGATAAGGAATGCCAGAAGTCTCACTAAGCAGCATAGTAAGAGAAAGATGTTATTGAAAATTATTCTATTATTGTTTGTGGACTTGCTTGAACTGAGAGTTTGTGTGTGTGTGAGACAGTGCACACAATGTTAACTGTTGAAAATTACTGATATTATCATGTTGGTGTGGTTATTTTCATTAGATCTGGCTGAGCAGAGGTCTGTGTATGCGTGCATACATGATTAAAAGATGATGTTCATGTGTACCCTTGTGTATGATGTGGCTCTTTGCAGTAACACAGAAAAAAAAGTGGCTCTTAGTCTCTGACTAGTTGGCCACCCCTGACCTAGCCTCTCTCCCTTTTATTTGAATAGGAAATGCACAGATTCAGCGATTTTAAATATATTGTTGAAATGATTGGAATCATTCAGAAATTACATTTAAACCTACAAGACAAATTAGTGGACAAATAATATATTTAGAATTCTTTATTTTGTTATCTTTTCATGATATAACGGGTGAGGCAGAGCCCTGACTGCACGTCACTGCACGGTATGTCTCTTGACACATACGGTTATTAGTAGTGACTAATAAAAAAATGGAAACTCTAGTTTTTGCCGTTGTAGCCTGTCTACCAGAGATGGGTAGTAACTGGTTACAGTTACTCAAGTACTGCCCATGTGTCAGGGAGAACCGGTCAAGATTCAGAAACTGTCTCCGCTGGCTTGAAAACCATTCTGCCAACTTGTTAGAATACAGGCACATAAATATGAAAAAATAAAAAGGTGAACATTGCAGTTATTGCAGTTGCTTGGCAACCTCTTTGGTTGGCTTGTCAATAGCGAGGTATTCTAGCAAGGTATTCTAACGAGGTAGTCACATTGCAGTGAAACTGACTGCCTGATGCAGTATATACTGTATATCAACTACATGTAATGCATGCATATACTGTATGTGCTTGTACACAAGTGAACATTTACATTCGCTCTGTTCCTGAGACTCCCTCTTCAAACTGTTCCAAACTGGGGAAATGTTCCATTCTGCAGAACAGTATGTAGCAATTACACTTATCAAACGTTCCAGACTTTAAAGGGGTCATTGCACTTTTTCCCACATTTTAATAGCTCACACGTCTTAATGAAATGTTTGTGACATCTTTTGTTCACATTTTCTGTAATCTTTTTAATTATTGAAGCAAATGTGTTTTTTATTTTTACTGTCTTTTTTTTATGACACTCTGATTTAAGGCGTGTCACTTTAAGAGCCACCCTTCACCATTTCAGCTCCGCCCTCCCTCTTACGTTGCCATTATAGCTAACTAGCTTCTAGCCATCCAGCTCAGTTGAGCGGCGCTCTGGTTCACTGAGCCACAGTCAATGGTGTGTCTCACATCAGTGATGGCTATTAGGGTGACTAAGTTCTGAAGAAAATAACAATATAAGCCGCACTTACAGCAGGTGTCCTGGTAACAGTGTTAGCTCGTGGGCTAATAAACTACCTTTAGCCATCACTTCGATCTATATGACGGACAGCTAGGCGGGCCAATAATAGAGCAGTGGGTGGGTCTCAAGGACGGCAGTGGGTTGACTTTTTCAAAACTTGACATATACGATTTACCTGGAAGAGTCAGAAAGCGTTTTTGGGAGTTTCTCTGAGAGAAAAACAAGTTAAAGGGGCGGCAGTGGCTCAGGAGGTTGAGCAGGTCGTCTAATAACCGGATGGTTGACAGTTCGAATCCCGCTCTCCTCAGATATCCTGCCGTTGTGTCCCTGGGCAAGACACTTCACCCACATTGTCTCCAGTGTCCATAACACTGGGTATGGATGTGTATAAATGTATAAAAATGTTCGGTGGTGGCCGGAAAGGCCGTTGGCTGCCACATTTCCGTCAGCCTGCCCCAGGGCAGCTGTGGCTGCAGAAGTAGCTTGCCACTACCATTGTCTGTCTGGAGTGAATGAATAATGTACCTATTTGTAAAGCGTCTTTGAGTATAATAAAGCGCTATATAAAATCGATGCATTATTATAAAGGCAGTGTGCGTTTTTCAGATAGTTGACTTTTGGGGAAAATTTTGGCTAATTACATGACCATTTGACACATTTGAGATGGTTAAAACCTACAAACATACCATTTTACAATCAATGACCCCGCTAGGGATCAAGCCTGGATCAGCACGGAACAGACGCTACAGTGTGAGCAGACCCTTAAAGTCAAAATCCAAAATGGCTAACACAGTCAAAACATTGTGCTGTATATACAAATAAAAACTCATGAAATGCAAATGTACCTTTGGCACTTAGGAGGACTGCTCATTAAAGATTTCCCCTGACCCACTTCTGGTTATTGTAGGAGGATGAAATTGTACATGCATAACTAACTAACTAACTAACTAACCTGCACTTATATAGCGCTTTTCTAGTCACAAAGACCACTCAAAGCGCTTTCATTAATACTAACCCTCTATTCTAAGGGCCTATAGGAAACAAATATCTAGGGACAATTTAGAACAGCCAATTAACCTAACATGCATGTTTTTGGCATGTGGGAGGAAACCGGAGAAATCCCGGAGTAAACCCACGCAACACGGGGAGAACATGCAAACTCCACACAGATCACTGTTGGTCGGGGGCTGGGATCGAACCCACGATCCCCACAATCCCCCGGCCAAGGGTAAACTGTGCTGCCGCAGTGCTAACCACTGCGCCACCGTGCAGCCATAATAATACATATCATAGGTCATGTGGTAATTTGCAGCTCTGAACTCCTAAGAGCTTCTCTTTTACAGATGCTAAGGTAGAGTAAGGTGAGGTAATGGAGCCAGTTGAATGCAGAGCGGTCATCAGGTTCCTGTATTTGAGAGTAAGGTGGCATTCAATGAGATGAAAGAGACTTGTGAGGAGGATGCCCCATCGTTTGACGTAGTGAAGCACTGGCATCCACAGTTCCAAGTGTGGTCAGAGATTTGTGGAAGTGACACCCATTCCTGGGTGACCACAGTGTGGCATTGATAAAGACGCCAACCTTTAGGTGAAGGCCACCATTTTGGAGGATCGCTGTAAAACCAATTAGCCCAGGATGTCAAGAACAATGTGGGGTCTGTGACCCTAATCAGTAATTTGTAAATAATTAGACCTGTTTCCGTTGCAGTCTTCTGTGTCATGAATCTGGGTTTGGAGGCCAAACCCGATTCTGACTCATCGTTATGCTCTGACCTCGTTTCCTCCTGACAGCTTGGGCATGCCCCCTTCTCCTGTCAAGCTCCGTCAGCTGCACAGTCTGGTGTTCACACACATACACACACCCACATGCACACATACACGCACTTACTCTATTCATTCTCATTTCACATACTCGCACACACCTGGTGTTAATCATTTCAGCCCACGCATTCACACTCCGGCAATCTCTTTCCTCGTTAGCTTCTGGAGTATTTGTTGAGTGCATCAGAGGAAAGAGATTGTCGGGGTGTCAGGAATCTGAAACTCAAGACTCACAAAATAATAGTACTCTGTTAGGTTCGTACCTTAATAAGATTCGAGACACAAAATGTGTTCAAAGTTTTTACTTGTACAAGGAGCAACACACCTCTGATTACAGATGGGAAATGCGCGCTGCCATACAAAGCCAGCACGTCCCTTTTATACTGAGCAGGTCAGACACAGGAAACATCTACTGCAACTTTATGGGCACCTTTGTGGTGACTGATAAGACCGTGAAACAGTCAGGCTTTGTGGTGACTGATAAGACCGTGAAACAGTTAGGCTTTGTGGTGACTGATAAGACCGTGAAACAGTTAGGCTTTGTGGTGACTGATAAGACCGTGAAACAGTCAGGCTTTGTGGTGACTGATAAGACCATGGAACAGTCAGGCTTTGTGGTGACTGATAAGACCGTGGAACAGTCAGGCTTTGTGGTGACTGATAAGACCTTGAAACAGTCAGGCTTTGTGGTGACTGATAAGACCTTGAAACAGTCAGGCTTTGTGGTGACTGATAAGACCATGGAACAGTCAGGCTTTGTGGTGACTGATAAGACCGTGGAACAGTCAGGCTTTGTTGTGTAACACAAAGACAACTCCATGTCAGCACATGACTTCTTGCACACCAGTTTCTAAACTTTAAGTAAATACAGATTATTCCGGTCTGTTGAGGTATGTCTGTTACAGGGTGAGTTAAACCTTCCTGATGCAGCATTGTTGCAGCCATTGTAAGGGAAAAAATACAGAAAAGTTCAGCTAAAAACTAATTATGAAATGATAACATATTTGTACATATATACAATTTCTGGCACGGGGCATTCGCCTGCATACGCGGCAGTTTGTTCCCCCGCTTATGGTTTCACTCCCTATGTTATTCTCCAGCCTGTCTCTGCTACCTGCTTCATCCGTTGGTGTTTCAGCTGACCCTGCTTCACCTCTTCATCCACCAGACTGCGTGTTGCGCCCCGGATCAGTCCCAGCCTTGTAAGTCTTTCTTCGCCTTTCCTTCTGAGCTTTACAGCCCTGCAGCACTAGGCTGCTTGCCTTTCCCTTTCCCGTGCTTTATGCAGCTCTGTAGCTCGAGGCTCCATTTTAGACCGGGCTGTTGTGCACTTGGCTGGCGCCCTGTAAGTTTGGTGGCCAAATCCAATCATCGCATCCCTCCGTATATTGTGTGGTAACTGAACTGCATCTGTGATTATTGGACTTATTTTGGTGTACTGAAATAAACCTGACACTCTCCACTCGGAGTGGTTAGCACTGCAGCAGCACAGCAACTCACCCTTGGCCGGGGGATCCTGGGTTTGATCTTAGCCCCCGACCAACAGTGATCTGTGTGGAGTTTGCATGTTCTCCCCGAGTTTGCGTGGGTTTACTCTGGGATTTCTCCGGTTTCCTCCCATATGCCAAAAACATGCAAGCTAGGTTAATTGGCCTCAAACTGGGGATTCTAAATTGTCTTTAGGTATGAATGTGAGAGTGAATGGTTGTCTGTCTCTCTGTGTTGGCCCTGCGATGGACTGGCGATCTGTCCAGGGTGTACCCTGCCTCTCGCCCAGAGATGCTGGGATAGGCTCCAGCCCCCCCACGACCCGAAAAGGATTAAGCGGAAGAAGATGGATGGATGGATGGACTCTCCACTCCTGCAATTGGGTTTTATTCTCTCTCTCGTGCGCAGTGTTATGGTGCCATGTTATGGTTTATGACATTCTGTGTTTCCCTCATATTTTGTGTTTTATTGTACACACATTATTTTTTGGTCAATCCATCTAAAAAATGCAAATGATTCACAAAACCCTAAAATTGATATTTTAATATAAGCTTTTCATTTTTAATCCCTCACCAGTGGAAGACCAAAGGGGGATTATGTTATGAGGTGATCCGTCTGTCCATCCGTCTCACTTTTGTGAAATCAACTCCTCCTACAGTTTTGTTCCAGTTATTTTGAAAGTTTGTCCCAGGGTTTGATATACACTGATGATGTGTATATTGCATTTTGTCTCCAAGCTGATGATTTTTGCAGGAGGTATAGGGCCTGACTTATGATCTCCTCAAATCAACTCCTACAGTATTGTTCCAAATGTACCCAGGATTTATAATCATAGGAGGGTGTTATGGGCATATTGCAATGTGACTCTGATTGGATGATCTTTGCAGGAATTATAGACCTTGAGGTCAAGGTCAGAGGCCAGTTTTTCCCTAAATCTTGTAAACGGGATTAACTACTGAAGGAAATGATGTAGGCTTTTTAAATCAATACCATAATCATATCCAAGACACATCTTGGACGGCTTACACCCTGATCTGACTATGGTTTGACTATGGGTTAAAAAGATCAAAGGCCACAGTTAACATTCCATTTGCACTATTACTATAGAACGAGTAAAGCTAGGGTCACCAAACTTTGTACATAGGTTCACCCTGCTACCATGACTTCTGACTATGGGTTTGGGTCAAAATGTCAAAGGTCAAGGTTAACATTCCCTATGCCCTCTTACTATAGAATGTGTAAAGTTCTCTAGGGTCACCAAACTTGCTATACAGGCTCACCTTGGGATTCTGATCTACAGCTATGGGTTGTATAAAACCATTTTTGTTGTATATTCATGGGTGATAGGCTTAACATAATTTGGTTCTGCCCCAATAATTATACGAAAAAGTTCAAAACTGCTCTCATTCAGTGACATATTGGGATCTTCAAAGAAAACGGAGGCAGAGGATATTGCACTCACTTCAGAGTGTTCTTATTTCACATGTGTAGCTGGTTTACAACAGGTCTCTCATGTGGCTGAACTCTCACATTCATATATTTAACTCACCAAGTTAGAAGGCTCCTGCCAGTGTTGTAGATGGAGTGTCTATTGGACGCTGTATTCACCACAAGTTTGCACAGTTACAAATATGATCTACAGTCATCTTCTTGTGTTTCCATAGGTCTATCTGGCAGAGTGGAGGACTCTGAAGGTGGCTCTGTCCAAACTGTCCTCTCTAGATTATGCTGATGATTTTCGCCATGGACTATCCATGTTAGAAGCCCTACAAAGCCACCATGTGGTGCAGTTGGTTGGGTTTTGCCTTGAAGACCATGTCATTGTTACAGAGTATCACCCACTTGGCTCACTGCTCAACTTAGACGGTGTTCTTGCACAAGACCACTACAAGAAGCACAACACATGGCAGATGCGACTGAGGCTAGCTACAGATTACGTCTCCATCCTTGACTATCTCCACAACAGCCCAGCTGGGAGACGAGTCATGTGTGATTCTAACAGTTTGGAGAAAACTCTCTCCCAGTTTCTGCTGACAAGTAACTTTCACCTGGTGGTGAACGACCTGGATGCACTGCCTGAAGCTGACTGGTCAAGAGGCTTGTTGGTGAAATGTGGCCACCGGGAGCTCACAGGGGATTTTGTCGCCCCAGAGCAGCTGTGGCCATTCAGAAATGATGGACAGCCCTTTTCAGACCACCTCATGCCCGGCTATGATGAGAAGACTGATATCTGGAAGATTCCAGATGTGACTAGATTCCTGATGGGAAGGGTGCCCGGTGGAGATTTGGTCCACTTTCATCTTTTTCAGATCCACGAGGCCTGCAAGGCGGAAGATCCCAAGCTCCGCCCCTCAGCTTCTGAGGCTTTGGAGATGTACAAATCAGTCTACAGTAACATTGTGCGAGACGGTGCTGGCGTTAAAGACTTATAGAAAAAAACAAATTATTCTAAAAACACACAGCATATTTATATTGTTAAATAATAATATGACACTAATGCTGGATAATTTAAGTTGATTTCATTGTGCATTTATGTGTTCCAGATTAAATTGTCAAAATTAAATAAAGTGTTAAGTGCACTGAGATTTTCTTCATTGCTGTAGTTGTACAATCTAAGATTGGGGTACACCCATGAAGCAGTCTAGAACAGGAGTACAGTAATGGCAGAATAACTAACTACTGTAATGTATGGTACCATTTAAACTCATTCCTACCACAAAACACACAAATATCTCTATTATCCTGTGTACTCAAGATTACAGTTAACACTTTGGAATCTTTTAGGTCTTTTGATTAAATGTAGAAGGGTCACCTCATCAGGTGGAGCCATAATCTACCTGTAGATTGAAAGTGTCAAACAGGTAAATAGGCTTGACGTGGTTTATCTTAATCAGTCAGAAAATTTATAGTGACTATAAGGTAGAGAGGAATGACAAATGAAAGCAAAGCTACACACACAGGATCTTACTGGGGGTGTCCCGCATATCAATTTGAGTTCCAAACAGTCTTTCCACATTTACTGCGAGTAGCTGAAGTTTCAGCTGCAGCAGACCACTGAAATGTGTGTGTGTTTTCCCCATCCTAGGCCTTGAGCCCAGACTCAAATTTTTGGCCATTGGTACCATTTTGAGAGAAGAAATTTCACTGTCACTTTTTGGAAGGTAGACATCTCTAGTGTTAGAAAATGTGACTGCAATTGATCCATGGTAGTTTCAATGAGAAGTCAATGACTGTTTGAGCATATCCCCATAAAGAGCAGTTCATAGTGGTACATACGGGGGGGGGGGGGCTGAAAAGTTCATAGCTTGTCAAATTTGAACAAATGTGGTTTATTTCTGGTTTATTAACCGGAACCGAACTCTTCCGGTTCCGCCGGACCGGCGGCGCCACACGAGTCGGCTGCCTGTTGCAACAGCCTTTTTTTTTTATCTTCCTTCTTCTTTCTACACCTTTCACTCTGTATATATATCACGGACGCACGGATCGCCCCGGGGGTCTCCCGGGTCGGCGGACGGAGCCACGGTTTGCAGCGGGAGACGTTACAGCGGGGAGGAGCTAGTGCTAGCTAGCACTTGGCCGCCGCCCGGTGCTAATGGGAAACTCGACATACCGGGAGCTGTAGCGAAAAGGACGCGGGTGCCGGGCTGGAGTTTAGGCGGCGTGAAAGAAATATAAGACAGAATAATAAAGAGCGATGGCAAGAACCAAGCAGACCGCCCGTAAAATCTACTGGAGGAAGAAGCCCCCCAGGAGACAGCTAGCCACCAGGGCTGCTCGGAGAGGCGCTCTGGCCACCGGCAGAGTGAAGAGGCCTCGCCGTCACAGGCCCGTGGCTCTGAGAGAGATCCGTCGCTACCAGAAATCCACGGAGCTGCTCATCCGTAAGCTGCCCGTCCAGCGCCTGGTGAGGGAGATCGCTCAGGACTTCAAGACCGTCCTGCGTTTCCTGAGCTTCGCCGTCATGGCTCTGCAGGAGACCAGCGAGGCCCACCTGGTGGGTCTCTTCTTCGCTAAGGGGGTCACCATCATGCCCAAAGACTTCCAGCTGGCCCGCTGCATCCGCGGAGAGAGAGCTTAGACTTTCTGCTGCACATTCACCAGCCATAATGCTCTGCACTGTGTGTCTCTATATATACATTTATAGTAATATGGACATACAGTATGTTTACTAGATGTTGTTTTTTCTTGCCTTCTGATTGTTGCTCTGAGTGTTGCTATCCCTGTGCTGTTGCAATCCTGGAATTTCCCCATTGTGGGACTAATAAAGGCTTATCTTATCTTATTTTTCAACATAGTCTCCCCTTCGGTCCACACACTTCTTCCATTCATGTTGCAGCACTTGGATCCCTGCAATTGAAAAAAAACACATTTGATCAAATTTGACCACTATGAACTTTTCAGCCCCCCGTACATGAAATTACTTCAGAATTCAAACTTGCCTTCATTGTATTATTCTGAAGTATTCAATCATGTATAACGATGTAGCTTATATAAATCACTGTAGTTCTTTGTGGTGTACCGCAAGGTTTCTTACAACCCCAATTCTGGTGAAGTTGGAACACTGCATAAAACGCAAATAAAATACAATGATTTAAAAATCTTTTTCAATATTAAATTGATTTTTTTATATTGAATTGAATACACTATAGAGACATTGTGGAGATATGTGGAAGGACGAGGCTGGTTTTATTTCTCAAGACCAGTTTTATTCACGTTCACATTCTCCAACATTCAAAAACAGAAAGAGAAAGGAACCCCCCCCACATTTGTCCCTTTAATACCTCGGGACATCAAAGCACAGTCACGTGGTCTTTTAATCCTAAATCACAATGTCTCCCCCTCCAGGTCTTCTCATCTTCACCTAAAGTCCTGGTGGTCAGGAAATCCCTCAAGGCCATCTCTCTGCATACAAAAGGCCAGACTTCACATCCTCCTGTTACCCCTAGG
The DNA here is from genome assembly GCA_020510985.1 of Pholidichthys leucotaenia. Classification (NCBI taxonomy): domain Eukaryota; kingdom Metazoa; phylum Chordata; class Actinopteri; order Cichliformes; family Pholidichthyidae; genus Pholidichthys; species Pholidichthys leucotaenia. Next base: position 118,894,433 of record CM035850.1, read on the forward strand.
AGGTTCAGACCTTTTGTTCCTCTGAGACGTGAAGCACACAATAAGCATACAGTGATACACATGTGAAGCATATGGAACCCACATATGTGCACTACATGACCCCCCCCAAACGTCTAAGATGGAACAATATAACCACAGATTGCATGTCATAATAAAATCACTACATATCAGTCCACGTGCCGCTTGGGTCTCCACCTTCTGCTGTATTTGCTGTAAGCAGGCTGTACCGCTTCCGCGGCGTCTTCCTGCTGTGGAGTCGCTGCCTGGGGATGAGAACTGTTAGTCAACCTCTGTGGGTGTTCTGGGGAATGCTCTCTAGGGGGTCTGCCGCATCGAGGAGCCTTAGCCAACTGCACAGCTTCGTCAGCTACCACAAAAGCGGGTTTGAGCCTGTTAATGCCAATCATTTCTTTTCTGCCCCCCAAATCTAGCAAAAAATGCTTATCCCCTGTTTCCAGCACTCTATATGGTCCGTCATAATGTGGGCGTAAAGGCGGGCGATGGGCATCATGTCTAACAAAAACAAACTCCGCATCTTTTAAAGCCTTAGGCACAAAAACACGCAGAAAACTGTGATGAACGGGGCCAGGTAGCGTGCTCGGGCCCGTGCTATTCTGTAACCGCTGAGCCTGGGAGCACTCTGGCGCTGGATTATCTGGGAGAAATTCCCCGGGCAGCCGAAGTGGCTGTGCGAAAACTAGCTCAGCTGGGGAGGCTTCTAAATCCTCTTTAGGTGCAGAACGCAACCCCAATAAAACCTATGGTAGCTTGTCCACCCAATTTGCATCCGTAAGCGACACTCTGAGAGCCGCCTTCAGTGACCTGTGAAAACGTTCACATAACCCATTAGCCTGCGGGTTGTAAGCGGTCGTGCGGTGGATCGTTGCCCCCAGGCTGCGGGCCATCGCTGACCAAAGTTCGGAAACAAATTGTGGGCCTCTGTCAGACGTAATGTCCGACGGGACTCCAAAACGCGCTACCCATGCCGTTAAAAACGCGCGCGCCACCTCCTCGGCTGTGGTTGACGACAGCGGAACCACTTCCGGCCAGTGCGTGGTGCGGTCAACCATTGTCAGAAGATGTGTGCACCCTTGTGAGGGCCGAAGGGGGCCTACGAGGTCCACGTGGACATGATCAAACCTTTTAGCTGGGATGTGAAACGGCTCCAAGGGAGCTCTCGTGTGTCTATGAACCTTGGCCTGCTGGTAAGCCGTGCAGGCTGCCGCCCACTCTCTAACTTGTTTGCGCAGGCTCGGCCATACAAATTTCTCTCCTACCATTTTGACTGAAGCACGCACTCCCGGGTGCGCCAGAGAATGGATCGAGTCAAAAACGCGGCGGCGCCACGTGGCTGGAACCACCGGACGCGGCCGCCCAGTGGAGACATCGCAGATTAGGGGGGGCATACTGTCTTGCAGCACCCTTTTCTCCAGCCTTAACCCTGTTGGTCCACACTGGAGCGTGCGCACGTCCGCGTCGCTAACCTGCTCCGCGGCCATGGCTGCATAATCTATCCCCACGTGGACCGGGGCCGTGCGCACTTCCGCGTCGCTAACTCGCTCCGCGGCCGTGGCTGCAGGATCTACCTCCGCGCGGGCTGGAGCCCCCACGGCGCGCGAGAGGCAGTCCGCCACTACATTAAGTTTACCCGCCACATGCTGGATATTGGTAGTAAACTCCGATATCGCGGCCAGCTGTCTCTGCTGCTGGCCCAACCAAGGTTCTGAAATCTTGGCCATCGCGAAAGTCAGCGGCTTGTGGTCAACGAACGCGGTGAAACGGCGTCCTTCCAGCCAGAACTGGAAGTGGCGAATGGCCAAGTGGAGAGCTAACAACTCCCTGTCGAATGCGCTGTATTTTCGTTCGCAGTCGTGCAGGGTCTTACTGAAAAAGGCGAGCGGTTGCCAGGCTCCGGCTACATACTGTTCCACGACTGCCCCTATGGCCACATCTGACGCGTCAGTAGTGAGCGCCATGTGGGCCGCTGGGACTGGATGTGCTAACAACGCAGCGTTTGCCAGGGCTGTTTTGACTTCGGAAAATGCGCGCTCTCGCTCCGGAGACCATTTGACTTTATTTGTGGGTTTTCGTTTTTTTAGTGCAGCATACAATGGTTGCATGAGCTGCGCTGCGCGGGGGAGGAAACGGTTATAAAAATTTACCATTCCCAAAAACTCCTGTAACGCTTTGACCGTTTGTGGCTGGGGAAAATTTGTTACTGCGCGCACTTTGTCAGGCAGAGGGACCGCTCCCTCTGGGGAGACGCGATGCCCCAAAAAATCAATCTGCGTCACCCCGAACTGACACTTCGCCGGGTTAATTATTAACCCGTGCTCTGCCAACCTCCGGAAAACTGCCGTGAGGTGGTTTTCGTGTTCGTCTTCGGACGCGCTGGCTACCAATATGTCGTCCAGGTAGACGAACACGAAAGGGAGATCGTGCAAAACCGCGTCCATCATGCGTTGGAACGTCTGCGCCGCACCTTTAAGCCCAAACGGCATGCGCAAAAACTCGAAAAGCCCGAAAGGAGTTATTACCGCTGTTTTGGGTATGTCCTCAGCGCGCACTGGGACCTGGTGGTAACCGCGTACCAAGTCTATTTTAGAAAAAACGCGCGCCCCCGCCAAATGAACTGAAAAATCTTGGATGTGCGGGATCGGGTAGCGGTCGTGCGCTGTAGCGTTGTTCAGCCTGCGGAAATCACCGCAAGGCCGCCACGAGCCATCAGCTTTTGGGACCATGTGAAGCGGTGAAGCCCATGGGCTCTTCGAACGCCTGATGATGCCCAACCTCTCCAGGTTGGCGAACTCCTCGCGCGCTATGGTCAGTTTAGCTGAATCCAAGCGCCGAGCTTTTGCGAAAACGGGCGGTCCGGTGGTAGTAATAAAATGTTCCACCCCGTGTTTAGCCACTGTCACCGAAAATGTTGGGATCGTGAGTGCTGGGAACTGAGTGAGGAGTGTATGGAACTTACCACCTGCAGCTGTGACGTTGGCTTGTGCTGTTGGCGGGGCTACTCGAGCTGTACAGGGAATAGAAGAAAAAGAGAGTGCATTAACCAGGCGTCTGTTAGCAAGATCGACCAACAAACTATGTGAGCGCAAAAAATCAGCCCCTAACATGTTGAAATTGACTGCCCCTATGACGAAAGTCCACTCAAATGTACGGCCGTGTAAAGACAGAAGCAGAGTCCTCTCACCGAAGGTCTTAATCGCCGAGCCGTTCGCTGCTGACACCCGGGGACCACTGGAAGGCGCCAGCCGGTCAGCGTGGGAAGGTGTGATGAAACTCAGCTGGGAGCCCATGTCCACGAGGAAATGCCTCCCTGAGTGCGCATCCCTCAAGTAGAGCAGCTTGTTCTCCTCTCCGAGGGCCGCAGCTGCTACCGACCCCCGGTCTTGACGTTTCCCGAGCGCTTAAAGTGGCACGGTGGAATCAGAATCAGAATCAGCTTTATTGGCCAAGTATGCACAACACATACAAGGAATTTGACTTTGGCTAAAAACTTGCTCTCGTTGTTCAGGTGAAGGATTTAAATAAGGATTCAATGACAAACAGAGTATGTACAGTAAATTACAGTCTGTCCACGTTTCTATAAAAGGATGCAAATATATACAGGAATATATGCAGTTATTTACTCGGACTAACCACACTTTGCAGAAATATATGAAAAAAATATACAATCACACAGTATTTCAATGTGGACTCAGATTCAGTGATATAATGTGAATGAAGTAAAAAGCAGTGTGAGAGTTATGTGCAATGTAATAATGGATGAAAAGTCATGAGTACAGCAAACAGGCAGGACTAGGTGAATGTTAGGAGTTCATCAGAGTGATGGCTTGAGGAAAGAAACTGTTCCTGTGACGGGTGGTTTTGACCTTCAGTGATCTGTAACGACGACCAGAAGATAGAAGTTCAAACAGTTTGTGGCCGGGGTGTGATGGGTCAGCACAGATGTTTCCCGCCCGTTTCCTGGTTATGGACCGATATAAGTTCTCAATGGAGGGTAGGTCGGTACCAATGATCCTCTCCGCAGACTTAATGATCCGCTGCAGTCTGGTCTTGTCCTGTTTAGTGGCAGATCCAAACCAGACAGTGATGGAAAAGCAGAGGACAGATTGGATGATGGCGGTGTAGAAGACAACCAGCAGCTCCTGAGGCAAATCAAACTTCTTGAGCTGACGCAGAAAAAACAACCTCTGCTGGGCCTTTTTCCGGACAGTGTCTATATGGGAGGACCACTTCAGGTTCCGGGAGATTGTGGTACCCAGAAACTTGAAGGAGTCCACAGTGGACACTGTGCTGTTGAGGATGGTGAGTGGGGGGAATGAAGGGGGGTGTCGCCTGAAATCCACAGTCATCTCCACCGTTTTGGCTGGGTTAAGTTCAAGATGGTTCTGGCTGCACCAGAGGATCAGCTGCTCCACCTCCCGCCTGTATGCAGACTCATCATCATCCCGGATCAAACCGATGACTGTGGTGTCGTCCGCAAACTTCAGGAGCTTCACCGAAGGGTCCTCTGAGGTGCAGTCGTTGGAGTAGAGGGAGAAGAGCAGTGGGGAAAGGACACATCCTTGGGGGGCGCCAGTACTAATTTTTCGGGAGCTGGATGTAAATCTCCCTAGCTTCACCTGTTGCCACCTGTCAGTCAGAAAGCTGGAGATCCACTGGCAGGTGGAGGGGGGCACCTTGAGCTGGAGGAGTTTCTGATGAAGAATGCCTGGGATGATGGTGTTGAACGCTGAGCTGAAGTCGACAAACAGGATCCTGGCGTACGTCCCTGGGGAGTCGAGGTGTTGCAGGATGTAATGTAGTCCCATATTCACTGCATCATCCACTGACCTGTTTGACCGGTAGGCAAACTGCAGTGGGTCCATCAGGGGGCCTGTGATGACCTTCAGGTGGTTCAGCACCAATCTCTCCAAGGATTTCATGACCACAGAGGTCAGGGCAACAGGTCTGTAGTCGTTTAATCCTGTAATAGAGGGTTTCTTGGGAACTGGAATGATGATGGAGCGTTTGAAGCAGGAAGGCACTTCACGCAGCTCCAGTGATCTGTTAAAGATCCGGGTGAAGATGGGGGCCAACTCGTTGGAGCAGACTCTCAGGCAGGACGGAGACACACCATCAGGTCCTGCAGCCTTCTTGATCTTTTGTCTCTGAAAGACCCGGCGCACCTCCTCTTCACAGATCATTAGTGCTGGTGGGAGGTCAGAGTGGAGGAGGGATGGAGTTCCTGGGGCTGCAGATAATCCTTCTGTGTGGGTGGGAGGTGAGAACTGTAGGTTCTTTTCAAACCTGCAGTAAAAGCTGTTTAGGTCATTAGCCAGCTGGAGGTTTTCCGCAGGGTGGGGGGATGGTCTCCTGTAGTTGGTGATATTCCGTAGGCCTCTCCAGACAGAAGCAGAGTTGTTTGCTGAGAAGTTTTTTTGTAACTTCACACTGTAGCTCCTCTTAGCAAGCCTGGTCTCCTTCGTCAGCATGTTTCTGGCCCGCTTGTACAGAGTCCAGTCACCAGTCCTGTAGGCCTCCTCCTTGGTCTGACGTAGCTGCTTCAGTTTAGGAATGAACCAGGGTTTATTGTTGTTGTATATGCGGAAGGTCTTGGTCTGCACACACATGTCCTCGCAGAAACAGGTGTATGACGTCACAGTGTCAGTGAGTTCATTTAGGTTAATGGCTGCAGCTTCAAAAACACTCCAATCTGTACAGTCAAAGCAGGCTTGTAACTTCAGCTTTGATTCCTCAGTCCATTTCTTCACAGTCCTTACAACAGGCTTGGAAGTTTTTAGTTTCTGTCTGTATGTTGGAATAAGATGGAGCAGACAGTGGTCAGAAAAACCCAGAGCTGCACGGGGGACGGCATGATAGGCATTTCTTAAAACTGTGTAACAGTGGTCAAGTGTATTTGTGTCCCTGGTGGGACATTTAATATGCTGTCTGTATTTAGGAAGCTCATTTGTGAGATTAGCTCTATTGAAATCACCCAGAATGATAAGCAGAGAGTCTGGATGTTTTTCCTCCACCTCTGCTATCTGGTCAGCGAGGTGCTGCAGTGCCTCCGTTGTACAAGCAGCAGGCGGGATATAAATTCCGACCAGAATAAAGGAGGAGAACTCTCGCGGTGAATAAAAGGGTTTACAGTTTATGAACAGTGACTCTAGGTTAGGGCTACAAAACTTCTTCAACACTGTGACATCAGTACACCAACCTTCGTTTATGTAGAAGCAGATTCCACCACCCTTAGTCTTTCCAGAAAATTCTCGGCTGCGATCAGCACGAAACAGTTGAAATCCGTCCAGACGCACCGCGCTGTCCGGGATGTGTTCACTCAGCCAGGACTCCGTGAAACAAAGGGCGCCAGATCTGCTAAAATCCCGGTTTTTGTGAGTCAGGAGCAGCAGTTCATCCATTTTGTTCGCCAAACTGCGGATATTTGCCAGATGGATCGATGGGAGCGGCGTGCAAAATCCTCGTTTCTTCAGCCTGACTAACGCACCGGCACGTTTACCACGCCGCCTTCGTTTCCGGCCAGCGCCAATAGCCGCTGCTCCCACAGCTAAGATTGACTGAAAAAACTTCAGATCAGCAGCAGTAACTGGCGGAGAAGTTGCATTGGGAGGTAGTCTGAGTGAAAGTAGTTCCTCCCTTGAATAGGTGATTCGGACAGAAGAGCAGAAGTCCAAAAAAACACACAAAATTATCAAAAACATCAGAGAGCAGAAGCCAGTGGCTGCCATCCGCGGCGCCATCTTGGATTTTACTTGGATTTTTTATGCACTTGCGTGCCCTCTCTACGAAGCGGCGATGGTAGAAGCAAAGGATGTCGTCTGCTCCGTGTTTCCCGGCCCCTGCCGCCACCATCGTCGGTGAGTCTGGTGCTGCAGCCTCTGGCCCCCTGCCACCTCCGGACGTTGCGCCTGGCCCCGCTGCCGCAGCCCTGCGCCGTTTACTGGCGTCGACGAGTTGTTGCGCCTCCTGGCCCAGCTCGTGGTAGTCTCGTCGGGCCAGCAGTGGTGAACTGGCCAGGGTCACTCTCACCTCTGATGGTAGGGGTCTGAGGAAAAAGTGGGTGAAGATGAAGTTATCATCCTCGGAGTCTCTCAAACTCAACATCTTCCCCATCAGGTCTGCAGGTCTGTCGCCCTCAAATTCAGTCAGCGCCAGGAGCCTCTCTGCTCGCTGCTGCACCGAGGGGGTGAAGTAACGAATGAGTGCAGCCTTCAACGTGCTGTACTTGTCGCTGTCCGGTGGGTGGTTGATCAGGCTCTCCACTCACTGGGCTGTGTGGTTGTCCAGCTTTGCAACCACATGGTAGAACTTTGTGGCGTCTACCGAAATCCTCTGGAAGTGCAACTGTGCCTCGACTGCGTTAAACCAGGAGCGCGGATTGTTTGGCCAGAAGTCCGGTAGTTGGACTGTGGCTGCATTCGTTTGGCTGGCTCCCAGCGAGTCTGGGTCGGGAGATTCGTCTCCGCTCATTATACGTCTTAGGGTCACCAGTGTGCTGATATGTGGAAGGACGAGGCTGGTTTTATTTCTCAAGACCAGTTTTATTCACGTTCACATTCTCCAACATTCAAAAACAGAAAGAGAAAGGAACCCCCCACATTTGTCCCTTTAATATCTCGGGACATCAAAGCACAGTCACATGGTCTTTTAATCCCAAATCACAATGTCTCCCCCTCCAGGTCTTCTCATCTTCACCTAAAGTCCTGGTGGTCAGGAAATCCCTCAAGGCCATCTCTCTGCATACAAAAGGCCAGACTTCACATCCTCCTGTTACCCCTAGGAGGTTCAGACCTTTTGTTCCTCTGAGACGTGAAGCACACAATAAGCATACAGTGATACACATGTGAAGCATATGGAACCCACATATCTGCACTACAACATGATATTTAATGTTCAAACTGATAAATGTTGTTTTTTGCAAATATCAACTATTTTGAATTTTATGCCAGCAGCACATTCCAAAAATGCTGGGACAGGGGCATGTTTAAAACTGTGTTACAGCACCTTTTAACTATACTCAATAAGCATTTATGAACTGAGGGCACTAATTGTTCACGCTTTGTAGGAGGAATTCTCTCCCCATTCTTGCTTGATGTATGACTTCAGTTGCTCAACAGTCTGGAGTCTCCATTGTCATATTTTATGCTTCATAATGCTCCACACATTTTCAATGTCTGGACTGCAGGCAGGCCAGTCTAGTAGCCGCACTCTTTTACTACAAAGCCATGCTGCTGTAACACGTGCAGAATCTAGCTTGGCATTGTCTTGCTGAAATAGCATTAACGGTGCCTTCACAGATGTGCAAGCAGGGCCCTAGCCATTTTGGCACCCTAGGCAAGATTAGGGTGGACCAGCCCCCACCACCTACACGCACACGCACCTACACAAACACATGACTGTGATGAGATGACTCTTATTGGGAAATCGCACTATCTATAAATGCAAGGAATCTGTGTGTCTCTCTCTGTTCCTCACGTATCTCTCAAACCATTCGTCAGACTGACCTCAGGTTTTACTAACTAACTAACCTGCACTTTTATAGCGCTTTTCTAGTCACAAAGACCACTCAAAGCGCTTTCATTAATACTAACCCTCTATTCTAAGGGCCTATAGGAAACAGATATCTAGGGACAATTTAGAACAGCCAATTAACCTAACATGCATGTTTTTGGCATGTGGGAGGAAACCGGAGAAATCCCGGAGTAAACCCACGCAACACGGGGAGAACATGCAAACTCCACACAGATCACTGTTGGTCGGGGGCTGGGATCGAACCCACGATCCCACGATCCCCACAATCCCCCACACCAAAAACATGTAGGTTTAGGGCGCTCGCGCACGCAGCGACCAGCAGCCGGTGGCTTGTCACCAGACTGCAAACCAAGTCTACCTACGGGTACAAATAAGTAACAAAAAAAAAAAAAAAAAAAAATCCCCCGGCCAAGGGTAAACTGTGCTGCCGCAGTGCTAACCACTGCGCCACCGTGCAGCCCAGTTTTAAAAGTATTTTGCTGAGGTTACGAGGGTGTGCATCTCCACGAGTATGGAGTTGCTCAGTCAAAATATATAATTTTTATGTTGCAGTGGTTAGCACTGTTGCCTAACAGCTAGAAGGTTCCAGGTTCGAATCCCCAGGCTGGCAGGGGTAGGAACCTTTCTGTGTGGAGTTTGCATGTTCTCCCTGTGCTGCGTGGGTTTACTCCGGGGGCTCCGGTTTCCTCCCACAATCCAAAGACATGCATGTTAGGTTAATTGGTTGTTCTAAATTCTCCCTAGATATCTGTCTCCTATAGGCCCTTAGAATAGAGGGTTAGTACTCTTTTCCACCAAACCGGTTCCAGTGCTTAACTGGAGCTATTGCGTCATTAGCACCAGTTCTTTGGGTTTCCACCGACTAAAGCACCAGTCCCCGGCTCCCAAAAGTGGGGCCATCGCGGCCCCAACTCCAAGCTGGGCCAGCAGCAGCACCGGTTTACGTCGGTTAGGTCCACAGCCGTGGGCGTGGTTAACCGACCAGCTTCAAAACATTACTGACCGCCATGTTGCTTTCCAAACAGCGGAGCACGCAACGGATTCCCAAACCAAACAGATTTAGAGCGAAGAGGAGACATATTTCTTGGCTCTATGGACATAAGCAGAAGTACAAGATCAGCTGGATGGGGCCACTCACCTGAACTGTTTTGGAGGACAGGCCAGCCAGCCGGACCATTGTCACTGCCGTGGATAAGTCTGGACAACAAACTGCTGAAAGCACGCTGGTAAGTGTATTGTCTTTAAAATGCCAGACGTTAACCAATATATGTATACAAATATATCCGCTTGTATTGATATGTAACGGCCAAGTGCGGATATTTAGTCACTTGTGGCTATAGTATTGTGACGTAGCAGGGTTCACACAAAGAAAGAGGAGCAAGATGGTTGTGATGAACAGGCTTTATTTACACACCACCAACCCCCAACAACCACTTAGTACGCAGAGCAGTGGAGGTCATTCCCACAGACCTCTGTTTACATTACGGTTACACACACATGATACATCTTGCCCTAATCCTGCTAAACACTGCTGGGTCATTATAATGCAGTTATAATGACACAGCAGTATAACCCAGAAATAACACATTTAACACACACAGTAACGTTTCAAACTGGCAAAGCATGCTGGGAAATCCCTGGCCCCCTTAAAATGGCCCCGACGTTACACTGCCCCCCCCCCCCCCCGGACTGGTTTCTGTCCCCAGAAAAATTAAAGTCCAATTTAAAAGTCCAATACAAACTCATCCAGGTGTCGGGGCGGTCTTCGGCGCCGGTGGCCAACACGTACAGGCCCCCTAGTGTCCCCCTAGTGTCCTCTTTTTTTTTTTCTCTCGGCGCCACACGAGTCGGCTGCCTTTTGCAACAGCGGCTCGATTCCGAGTCTTTTTCCCTTCCTCTCTCTTTTGATCCGTCTTTTTTTTTCACCCCACTTATATCACGGACACACAGATCGTCCTAAATGTCTCCTGAGCCGGTGGACGGAGCCACTGTCTATAGCAGGATACGATACAGCAGAGAACAGCTGCTAGCATTCAACCGCCACCCGGTCCCATTGGAAAAACTCGACATACCGAGAGAACTGAGGCGAAAACGCCGCGGCTGCCGGGCTGGAGTAAGGCGGAGGACAAAAAATATAAGGTACAGACCCTCCCTTCCATCTGTTGTCATGGGAAATGTACGGTCGATACTGGGAAAGTTAGATGAGCTAGCGGCTATCTCCCGTTATGATAGCACATACCGGGAGTGCTCTCTCCTTTTGTTTACTGAGACGTGGCTAACTGAACTAGCAGCAGATGCTAACATTGAGCTGGAGGGTTTTCACATGATACGAGCTGACCGAACACCAGACAGTGGCAAGGCTAGGGGCGGTGGAGTGATAATGTATGTTAACAACAACTGGTGCAGACCGGGACATATCACTGTTAAACAACGACACTGCAGCAAAGACATTGAGTTGCTAGCTGTTAGCATGAGGCCTACATATCTCCCGAGAGAACACTCACACGTGATCTGCATTGTTGTTTATGCAAATCCGACGGCGAACGCTGGGACAGCACGTGACGTCATCCATTCAGTAACCAGCAGGCTGCAGACAGAACACCCAGATGCTCTTCTCCTCATCTCAGGCGATTTCAACCATGTTTCACTGTCTCCCATTCTACCCACGTTCACCCAGTATGTCACATGCCACACTAGAGACAATAAAACACTGGATTTATTCTACGCAAACACTAAGGAGGCGTACACCTCATCACAACTCCCCCCACTCGGGAGATCGGATCACAACTTGGTTCATCTCCGGCCGGTGTACAAACCCCTAGTGCACAGACAACCTCCGGCCATGCACACTGTGGAGTTATGGTCTGAGGAGACAATGGACACCCTAAAGGGCTGTTTTGAAGCCACCGCCTGGAAGCAGCTCTGCGATCCACATGGTGAGGACATCGATGGCCTCATTCACACCTTCACGGGCTACCTCAGCTTCTGTGTGGACAAATCCGTTCCCACCAAGACCATACGGCGTCACTCAAACAACAAACCCTGGATCAACCCTGAGATAAAAACACTTCTGAGAGAGAAGAAGAGGATCTTCAGGTCAGGGAACAGGGAGATGCTGAAGTCCGTACAGAGGGAGCTGAGGAGAAAGATCAGAGAAGGCAAGGACAGCTTCAGGAAGAAGATGGAGGACAAGCTGCAACAGAGCGACATCAGCGGGGTCTGGAGAAACCTCAAAACCATCTCGGGGCTCCAGAATACCTCCCCCCAGGCCACAGGGGGCAGGGAGTGGGCGAACAACCTGAATCTGTTTTTCAATAGATTTGACCAACCGCCCTCCCCCCTGACTGCACAACAACCACTGCTGCCTCGAAAGAAATCAAGTCCTGCTGCCCACTCCCCACTCCACCAACACCCCCCCACTCCCAACACACAGCCCCCCATCCTGACCCTGACCAGGACCCAGGTGAGGACGGAGCTGAGGAAGATCAAGGCGAGGAAGGCGCCGGGACCGGACGGCATCAGCGCAAAGCTCCTCAAGTCCTGTGCAGACCAGCTGTGTGGGATTGTGACGTATATCTTCAACATGAGCCTGAAACTGGGGAGGGTACCACAGCTGTGGAAAACATCTTGTGTGGTACCTGTACCAAAAACTTCCCACCCCAAAGACCTGAACAGCTACAGACCGGTGGCCTTGACGTCCCACTTGATGAAGACCCTGGAGAGACTGCTCCTTGCTCACCTCCGCCCCCTGGTGGAACCAGCGATGGATCCACTCCAGTTCGCCTACCAGCATGGCATTGGGGTGGAGGATGCGGTGATCTTCCTCCTTCACCGTTCTCTGTCCCACCTGGAGAAGCCCGGGAATATGGTGAGGATCATGTTCTTTGACTTCTCCAGTGCTTTCAACACCATCCAACCGATGATCCTGAAGGACAAGCTGCTGCGCGCAGGGGTGGACCAGCACCTGTCATCATGGATCCTGGACTACCTCACGAACCGGCCTCAGTTTGTGAGAACCCGGGACTGTGTGTCCGACACGATCATCAGTAGCACGGGGGCCCCCCAGGGAACGGTGCTGGCTCCCTTCCTGTTCACTCTTTATACTGCGGACTTCTCACACAACACAACACACTGCCATCTACAGAAGTTCTCTGATGACTCTGCGATCGTTGGCCTCATCTCCAATGGAGATGAAGCTGAGTACAGAGGGCTTATCCAGGACTTCGTGGACTGGTGCCATCGGAACTGCCTCCAGATCAACGCGAGGAAAACTAAGGAGCTGGTGGTGGACTGCCGCAGGCATGGGCAGCCCCTCACAGTACCAGTAAATATACAGGGAACAGACATCGAGATGGTGACATCCTATAAGTACCTGGGTATTCATCTGAACAATAAACTAGACTGGTCACACAATACTGATGCACTCTACAAGAAGGGACAGCGCAGGCTGTTCCTGCTGAGGAGACTCAGGTCTTTTGGTGTACAAGGGGCGCTGCTGAAGTCATTCTATGACACGGTGGTGGCATCAGCCATCACTTTTGGAGTGGTCTGCTGGGGCAGTGGCATTACTGCAGCCGATAGGAAGAGACTGAACAAACTGATTAAGAAAGCTAGCTCTGTCCTGGGGCAGCGCCTTGATCCGATGGAGGAGATAGGAGAGAGAAGGACGGTGGCTAAACTGTCATCTCTGCTGGAGTCCGAGTTCCACCCTATGCAGGACATACTGAATGCACTGAGGAGCTCATTTAGCAGCAGACTACATCATCCCAGGTGCACAACCGAGAGGTTTCGTAGGTCCTTCCTACCAACGGCTGTCAGACTGTACAACCTAAGCAGGGCTGCTCGCAGAGATAGCAAAAAGACGTAACAAACTAATAGTTTTTTGAATGCAAAAGATGCAATAGACTTACACAATGGTCCCCTCCGGCATACAACTAGGAACATACCGGTCGCTATGGAGGGTGAGAATATGTATGGGCACATAATCATACCATGTAGGATAACTAAGTAGACGGTTATGCTGTTTCATTCCATCTAGCAACAATGCTCTGCACTGTGTGTGTTTATATATTTGCATATTTATTCCATCTAGCTACAATGCTCAGCACTGGGTGTGTTTATATATTTATATATCTACATATTATTCCATCTAGCTACATTGCTCCGCACTGTGTGTGTTTATATACTTGCATATTTATTCCACCTAGCTGCAATGCTCCGTACTGTGGGTGTTTATATATTTACATATTTATTCCATCTAGCTACAATGCTCTGCACTGTGTGTTCATATATTCATATATTTATTCCATCCAGCTACAATGCTCTGCACTGTGTGTCTGTGTGTGTGTGTGTATATATATATATTTTATAGTAATACGTACATATGTTTATTAGCTGCTCTTGCTTGCTTGTTTTTTTTCTTGCCTTCTGATTGTTGCTCTGAGTGTTGCTATCCCTGTGCTGTTGCAATCCTGGAATTTCCCCGTTGTGGGACTAATAAAGGCTTATCTTATCTTATCCGGGTCTCGGTCGGGGTATCGGGCCGGGATGGAAGCTCCGGTCCGTCCACCAGCGGTGCAGATGGCCGATACGGGGCGAGACGGTCACGATGAAGGACCACAACCCGGTCCCTTTTTCTAAGCCTCACCCTGTACACCACATCTGACAGTCTCTCCAGGACCACGCATGGCCCCGACCACTGGCTCGCCAGCTTCGGTGATCGTCCTCTCTTCCTCTCAGGGCAGAAAACCCAGACTCGATCCCCCGGTGCAAAGTCCCTCCCCTGGCAGCGGGAGTCGTATGCCCGCTTCTGCCGACCCCCTGCCGCTGCCAGGGCCTCTCGAGCCAGCTCGTGCACCGTGTGGAGACGTTCTTTCAAACAAAAAAAATAATCCAATCCGGGTTTTCCTTCCACCTCCGGCTCGGGGGGGCAACCGAATACCAAATCCACCGGTGTGCGCAGCTCGCGTCCAAACATGAGCGCCGCAGGGGTGCACCGGGTAGATTCCTGAGCTGCCGTCCGGTACGCCCACAAAACAAAAGGCAGGTGCAGGTCCCAGTCTCGCTGTCGCTGGTCCACTAGGATAGCGAGCTGGGTGGTGAGGGTCCGGTTGAATCGTTCGACCAGGCCGTCGCTCTGTGGATGCAGTGGGGTGGTCCGGGTCTTCCGGATGCCCAGCCGTTTGCAGACCTCTCCGAAGACCTCCGCCTCGAAGTTCCGACCCTGATCGCTGTGCAGCTCCTCCAGTGCGCCAAAACGACAGAACATTTCATCCACCAGCTTTGATGCCGTCGTAGTGGCGCTCTGATCCGGGACCGCGTACGCCTCTGGCCACTTAGTGAAATAATCCATCACGACCAGCACGTAGCGGTTCCCCCGGTCCGTGGTCGGGAAAGGGCCCAGGATGTCCACTCCCACTCGCTCCATCGGTGCTCCCACCCGGTACTGCTGCAGGGGAGCGTGGGATCGCTGAGTTGGTCCCTTCTGAGCTGTGCATGTGTCGCAGCGATGAATGTGGAGCTCCACGTCCTGATGACAGCCAGGCCAGTAGAACCGGGCCCGAAGGCGCTGCAGCGTCTTTGTCACCCCGAAGTGGCCCGCTCCTACCGTCCCATGAACCAGCTGGAGTACTTTGGGCCGGAGTCGACGAGGAACCAGCAGCTGCCAAATGTGCCGCTGCCCAGCTGGAGTCTGCCACTGTCTATACACCACGCCCTCGTGACAGCGGAGGTTGGCCCACTGGGAGTGCAGGACCTTAGTCTCTGGGTCCAGCGGTGACACAACCTCCCAGGCGGGCCGCTGTCCTGCGTCCAGCCACTGCCGAACCCGCGAAATGACCGGGTCTCTGTCCTGCTCGCTCTGCAGCTGCTGCGTGCCAAGAACCTCTGTGACGTCATCGCTGGGGAGAACTGCCTGATCATCTGAGGAGGGGCTGTGCGTCGCTGCGTGATTCCTGCTCGCAGCGGCTCGGAGAGCGGCAGCCCGTGGGGCGATTTGGTCCCGATCTTCAGCCCGTTGACAGTGACGACACTCCTCTGTCGCGCAGGGGCGCCGAGACAGCGCGTCAGCGTTGGCATGGAGGCGGCCTGCCCGATGCACAATCTGGAAATTATAATCCTGCAGTGCCTCCAGCCACCTCGCCAACTGTCCATCCGGTTCTTTGAAATTTAACAACCAGGTCAGGGAAGCGTGGTCCGTCCTGAGCTGGAACCTCCCCCCGTACACATACGGGCGGAAGTGACGCAGTCCTTGAATGACAGCCAGCAGCTCTCTGCGTGTCACACAGTAATTTCTCTCGGCTCTGCTGAGAGTGCGGCTGAAGAAAGCGACTGCCTGCTCTCCGTGTTCTCCCTCCTGGGATAGCACCGCCCCGATGCCCTGGTTGCTGGCGTCCGTGTCCACAATGAAAGGGCGGCTCGGGTCAGGATACCGCAGGACGGGGGCTCTGATGAGCGCTGCGCGAAGCTGGCAGAAAGCAGCAGCGCAGCTGTCACTCCACTGGAACAGGCGTCCTTTCTGCGTCAGCTGATGCAGCGGGCTGGCAATGGTGGCGAAGTCTTTCACAAACTTCCTATAATAGGAGGCCAATCCAAGAAAACTCCTCAGTTCTCCAACGTTCCGCGGCACCGGCCAGTCTCTCACTGTTGCCACTTTTTCCGGGTCAGTGGCGACCCCCGCTGTGCTGACGACGTGGCCCAAAAAGGTGGTCTCTCGCCGGAACAGGTGGCATTTCCTAGGGTGTAACCGTAGCCCCGCCTGCTGGATGGCTCCCAGCACCTCTCGGAGATTTGACAGGGCGCTGTCAAAATCAGCTGCATGCACCAGCAGGTCATCCAGGTAAACAACGCAGCGACTCCGCGGCACGTGAGCCAGCACTCGCTCCATCAAGCGTTCAAAGGTGGCCGGAGCGTTGCAGAGTCCAAACGGCATCACTTTAAACTGGTACAGTCCCTGCCCGATGGAGAAGGCTGTTTTTTGGCGGGCCTCGGGTGACAGCTCTACCTGCCAATAGCCGCTGCGTAGATCCAGCGAGCTGAACCAGCTGGAGCCGGCGATGTGGTCCAGTGCGTCATCGATGCGGGGCAGGGGGTAGGAATCTTTCCTGGTGGCATCGTTCAGGCGTCGGTAATCCACACAGAACCGCCACGACCCGTCCTTCTTCTTGACCAGCACCACAGGCGCTGCCCAGGGGCTGTTAGAGGGCTCAATAACATCTGCCTCCAGCATTTCTCGCACTTTTTGTTCCGCCGCTGCCCGCCTTGAAAAGGGCAGCCGGCGTGGGTGGAGTCGAATCGGCCTGGCCTCACCGGTGTCGATCTCGTGCTGCACCAACCCGGTCCGGCCGCATTCCTCATCCTTCGCAGCAAAAACACCCACGTAATAGTCCAATAGCTCCCGCAGCTGGCGTCTCTGTTCCGGGTCCAGCCCGCTGCAGCTCCGCTGAAATAATTCCTCCACTGCCTGCTGCGTCTCCGCTGACATGTTGACCCCTCCCCTTGCTGTCCCTGTGTGTGCTCGTGCTCCCTCTGTCCGCGCTGGTGACGTCATCGTGTCCAGTCCTCGCGGTGACCTGCCTGGTCCGGTCTGTCTTGGCGATCCCTCGATCGTGCGTGCCCCCGTGTCCCTTCTCTGGGTTCTGCTGTGGAGCGTGATGGTCCGGTTTCCCAGCTGGAGGGAAGGTCCGGTGGTGTCGATCTTGGCACGCCAGGCTGTGAGCAGGTCTAGTCCAATAATACAGGGGTCTTGGATGTCAGCCAGCCAGAACGGGTGTCTTATGTTCTGACCGGCCGCCCCCACCACCAGCACTCTCCGCCCCTTCAGTCGGGCGCGCTCACCGGTAGCTGTGGTGACGCAGCGCTCGGTGGGTTCCCACCCCCGCGGAGCCGTCTTGCTCATGCCCGGCAGTACGCCCGGTCGAACCAAGGAGATTGTAGAGCCGGTGTCAATCAGGGCCCGGATCGACGTCTTCCCCAAGCTGCACTGTAGATAGATCCCTGGAGAGTGTCCAACTCGGCCCACGCGCGGTGCCGGCTCCTCGGGGGAAACATCTGCTGGAGGTGGCCTGTCCCCGTTCACGCCACCTCGCTCTAGTTTAACGCCGGCGAGGGGCCGGTTTGTCGTGGGGTGGGTGCGGGGCAGTATCGCGCGATGTGTCCCATCTCTCCGCAGCGGAAGCACCCTTCCTCGCGCCGCCGAGGCCATCTTCTCCGTGGACGCGCCGCTGTGGTCTGCCGTAATTCCTCCTCCTCCCCCTCGCTCTCCATCGTAGCCTGGTAGGTTCTCCTGCTGTGCGTTGCTGCTTCAGCGGTGCGACTTATTAGCGGCTCTGCCCGCTCTGCTTCTGCCACTGCAGTCTTCCAGTCGCTCGCGGCGTGGAGCCGTACGTGGCTCTGGAGCTGGGCCGGGCGGAGACCTTGGATGAAGCTCCGGAGGGCGAGCTTCTCTACTGCCTCCGGCGCGAACTCTGGGTAGCTGCGCCGGGTTAACAGCCATATATCTGCAGCATAGGCTCCTAATTTTTCCTGGTGGTTCCGGCGGCGGCGGGTCAGCTGTTCTTGGGCGTGCTCAGCGTCCGCTATTCTCCCAAATCGTCTCTGGAGCGCCCCTTGTAGTGCTGGCCAGCTGTGGTGCTCCCCGGGCCGGAGATCAGAGAGCGTGCAGAGGGCTTTCCCTTCCAAGGCCAGCGCGACCTGTATGGCGGTTTCCTCTGGTGACCAGCCGTTCAGCACCGCAGTCAGCTCGACCTGTGTCAGGTAGTCATCTAATGTGGCTTCGCCGTTGAAACGGGGAATCTTGGCCCGCTGCCGAACAGGTGGGGTGGTCGTTTCCTGATCGATCGCCACCCTTGATCGCCGTGGGGTCGCCAGCCCGTGCTGTCCTAAGAAGGGTGGAACGTTTGCTCTGTTCTGCCCGCTCTGTCTTGAAAAAGACAGGAGGCGGGGTGCGCTGGCCCCGTCAGGTCCGCCGCTCCGTTCGTCCCGGCTCCGGGCTCCCGGTGGTGATGCCTCGGTCTCATCATCCATCATCAGCTGAGCAATGGCCTGCTCCAGCTGCTGCTCGACATGGCGACGTCCCACCGGGAGATTCGAACTCACGCCTCCTGCTCCGGAGTCCCGCACTCTACCTGTGTCACCAATAGGGTCAACCCACTTGGCAAGCCAAGTAGGGTGCTCATATTGAGTTCGCTACACTACTCCCCTCTGGTTCTCGACATCGTCCCGATGTCAGCGCCCCATTACTGCTTTGGACAGGAGATCCCACTTCTGACACCAGTGTGACGTAGCAGGGTTCACACAAAGAAAGAGGAGCAAGATGGTTGTGATGAACAGGCTTTATTTACACACCACCAACCCCCAACAACCACTTAGTACGCAGAGCAGTGGAGGTCATTCCCACAGACCTCTGTTTACATTACGGTTACACACACATGATACATCTTGCCCTAATCCTGCTAAACACTGCTGGGTCATTATAATGCAGTTATAATGACACAGCAGTATAACCCAGAAATAACACATTTAACACACACAGTAACGTTTCAAACTGGCAAAGCATGCTGGGAAATCCCTGGCCCCCTTAAAATGGCCCCGACGTTACAGTATTTTCGGTTAGCTATGCTAACAAGCTAAAAGTAATTTTACTACGACCAAACGTTTCTCCTCGCCATAAAGAAATGAACAGGTCGTCTCTGATGACAGATGTATACCGCTTGTTTTGATATATAACGGCCAAAGTGCGGATTTTTTTTTTTTAACTCAGTTTTGTGGATATTTTCGGTTAGCAATGCTAACAAGCTAACTACTTTTACTACGACCAAACGTTTCTCCTCGCCATAAAGAAATGAACAGGTCGTCTCTGATGACAGATGTATACCGCTTGTTTTGATATATAACGGCCAAAGTGCGGATTTTATTATTTTTTTTTAAACTAATTTTTTGGCCATAGTATTTTCGATTAGCGATGCTAACAAGCTAACTGTTTTTAGCACGAACGTTTCTCCTCGGCAGAAATGCGCGTTTGAGAAACTAGAACAGAAATCTTAGCATCTTACAGAATACTTTTTTTTTTTATAAAGACATCCAGTGCAAAATACGTTTTTTGTGGCATGAATACTGTGTATGAATGGGTGCCTTGCGTTGTGTTATGGGAAATTTTTCTACCAGACACTAGTAGCGTCGTCTTTTTGTACTATTTTGGTAATATTTCCATAATCTTAGGCCATTTTTTTTAAAAAATGTCACTCGTGTTTAATTGTATGTTGTGTAGCCGTATTTTATCTAATCCTTCTCTTACTTTATTGCGCAGTAGCCTGATGGATCACCTACAGTTTCATTGCACTGTATAATTGTACAGTGACAATGAAGTTTCATCTATTCCTATTCTTCTATTCCATAATCAGACATGTAAGCTTTGCTAACATTGATATTGAATAAAATTGTCTTCTATGTCTGCACATTTAATGGAAGGCTTAAGTTGTTCACTGCACAAACCAAAACACTTTTTTTTAAATAGATTTATCACAGCTGGATGATGAGGGAGAAGCAGCCAGACCTGTGGTGTCCAGCTCACCTTCACCAGCTCCAAGCTTGTCCTCCTCCTGCTCTTCTAATCAGACCAGATTAGGTAATTTATGTTCAGATCATTTTGATTTTGTGTACATTATTGATCCCCATAGGGGAAATTGAGGGCATCCACCTGGATGGATCATGACCCAGTCACACAAAGGAGGGAGTGAATTCAACCAATTATACACTTGAATGTTGTGATGCCCCTAACAGTAAATGGATGTTGAATAAGACACATTCAATCTTGGATTGACGATTCCTGCATTTTTCAGTGTGTGGTTATTTTATTGCTTATTTTTGTACCTTAAAACAGGGAAACAGAAGTGTGACACAAACATGGACCTCCTTCTTGACTACGGTCAGATGAGACAGCAGGAGCAGAGCAGGAGGGAGGAGCAGCTGAACTTCGCTTTGCTGCAAAGCAGACCAACACCCTTGTTGGACTGATGGGACGTGTTGTGTCTGTGCTTGAGGCACTGTAAAAAAAAAGTAACTATCACAGCATTGATATTTTTGTCTGTGTGTACATAATATTTCATATGTAGCAGTCTGAAGTTTTTGCACATTTTGGAAATAAAAGCTTTCTTTCCTTAAGTGTTTTTCTGCTTCTACATTGTTATCCTCACACCAAACATATTCAGGTTCAGGTTCCTTTATTTGTACCCGTAGGTAGATTTGTTTTGCAGTCAGGTGGCATCCATGTTTACAAACTAGTTACATTCAACATGAACACAAACACAGGCAACCATGAAGCTGACTATAGACATGATAAAAGTGCTCAAGGCTCCATCAATCAGGACATAAGACAGAGATAAGAGAAAAAACATGAGAGAAGGGTCATATTAAAAAGTTAAAGACTTTACATTTCATATATAAAGTTATTTAGGACAATGCAAATCACTATAACATTGTAGTGGTGGGAAGTGAAAGTACAAGTACTGAATTACTGCACTTAAGTTCATTTTTCCAGGTATTGGACAATATATCAGGTATTTGTGGACTTACACATATTTTTGACAATTTCTTTCACATTTTTTAAAGAACAAGCAGCAACAATAAATCTATGTACTTTTTCTGTGGAAAATGTTCCAAGTTGCCAGCTTTAAAAATGATAAGTTTATATTCTGTTGACAACGTACCACGTGACATTCTGTCAGCTCTGGACAAGATCATTTCTGGGGAAAGAACTTTGAACTTGAACACTTTACAGTCTGTCTCTTGTTATCCCTACATGAATAAAAACTTGAATCAGTACTTTAACCAGAATAGATGACACAAGTACAGAAGGGTATACCTTTCACAACTCTGTAGTTTGGAGGTGCATAGAATATGCATTTATACAGTATCTTCATGTACAGTATATATGCAGTACCGTAAATCTATACATTTTTCCATGTAACCTTGTGACTGCATTATTTTAATTGCTTTTAATCCCAGATCAAGTTTGTTGAGGGTTCAAAATGCATCGTAAGTGTTAAATATATCTTGTTATACCTAACTAAGTACTGTTTATCTGTTGAAATATATATATTTACCGGCTAATATAAACCCATAACAATATGGCCCCTGGCGATCATTTTTTTGGGACAGCTGATCACTTTTTGGCATGACATAACAGGCGACCTCCGTCTCGTAATGCGCCGTAACACCACCTATTACAGAAATGACATAAATATTGTGTTTAAAAGTGTAGTCAATGCTCGCGCTACAGACTTTATCTAACAACGGCTGTTAACTGAAATATTGATGATTACCGGTGTCCTTAAACGTAGCCCCCGTTCAGTGTTCAGTCCCTTTTATATTTGTCAAAGTCTAACATGTATGATTGCCTACATACACACTACACCTCTTAGTATTTCACTTTCAAACACAGCCTACATTTGGGCCTGTAATGCCCAATTGGGATACCTGTTTTAGACAAGAACACTTGCTTTCTAGGGGCATGCACTAGTCCCCTTATAAACAAATCTACAGTACACTGTCTATGGTAGTGTATGTCTATGGTATCTTATGCCCTTTTTTCCACAGAAAACCTTTCATTGTCTTACAGTTCCTTGTAAAAATATTTTCTCTTTTCTCCCTTCAAATGCCTGCATATAATTAGGCCCACCCATCAGCAAGACCACAGCACACAGAAGTCTGCAAGCTGGCAAATTTGATCAGCCAGGGATTAGTCCTGATTGGTTCACCTGCTATAGTGACATCACAAAAACACTCCATCTAAATTTGCCTTTTTCCAGTTCTTAACTGAACTTTCACAGCAGAAAAACACAGTCATGACACATAAGAGTTGTTTAGTTTTTGATAATGTCTTGTAAAAACTTGATTTTCTCTTGTGTTTCACTTTAATCCCCACCCCCATCAGATGCTGGGAAGAGTTGCTGATGACAAGGAAAGTGACCACATTACTATCAAGAGACAGCTGCGCTCAAAAGCCATCAGGAAATAATCCAAATAATTAATAATCCAAACAGCTCAGTGGCAGTCTAGATTAGCTCCAAATGTTTAACTTTTTAACTTTTTTTGATACATTTGTACAGATGTAATTTTTTTCCAAGTTTCAAATGAAAATAAAAACATTTTCTCACTTTGTTTGTGCTAGGTCTCATGTTTTTTTCCTTCATTGTGTTTGAATGACAAACATTTAGAAAAAATGGAACAAAAAAAAATCTTTATTGTGGGGGACCCAGTCAGTACGTTCTCTACTCAGACTGAATGGCATGGCAGGAGGAGATGTGTAAAAGCTGAGAAACTGATATGCAGGGCAGTCTGTGGTTTTCTCTTTAAGACCACATGATAATATGCATTCTCCTCTGGTCTGCATAATAATGTACCGACAGGCTGGGTGACAAAGGGAATTGTCATTGTAAATGTATGTATGTTAGGGCAGTGTGGTGGCGCAGTGGTTAGCACTGTGCCAGCACAGCAACTCACCCTTGGCCATGGGATCCCTGGTTCGATCCCAGCCCCTGACCAACAGTGATCTGTGTGGAGTTTGCATGTTCTCCCCGTATCTGCGTGGGTTTACTCCGGGATTTCTCCGGTTTCCTCCCACAGGCCAAAAACATGCAGGTTAGGTTAATTGGAGACTCTAAAGTGGCCCTAGGTGTGAATGTGTGTGTGAATGGTTAAGGGATAGCGCCGTACCATGGCCGCTTCATCCATCCAGGTGGATGCCCTCAATTTCCCCACTGGGGATCAATAAAGTATACAAAATCAAATCAAAAAATGTTAATGCAAACACCCCAGGTCGCGTGGCGAGTTGTATGGTATAAAAAGAGAGATGCCTGCGACCTGGTTGAGGCTTCTTGTTCTTGTTGACTGATGATAGAGAGAGATTAATAAAGTCTGCTGTGCTCCAGCTACCGCCTCGCCTGCTCATTCCTCTCTCTACACTGGTGACCCTTGACGCACAATGGAACTTGACACGAACACCCCGGAGATGACCCGGACTGGAGGCGCCAGCACCGTGTGCGCCGTTTCAGTCAAACTCCCAGACTTTTGGCTACATGACCTGAAGTCTTGGTTCCTCCACACCGAGGCGTAGTTCAGGGAGTGACGGTGGATAACACCAAATACTACTACGTGGTTGCAGCAGTGGACGCACGCACGACACAGCAGGTGGCAAGCCTGCTCCCAACAGCCCCCAGCCCATGACAAATA
Source organism: Pholidichthys leucotaenia (assembly GCA_020510985.1). Lineage (NCBI taxonomy): Eukaryota > Metazoa > Chordata > Actinopteri > Cichliformes > Pholidichthyidae > Pholidichthys > Pholidichthys leucotaenia. The sequence continues at coordinate 118,918,208 of CM035850.1, forward strand.
CAACAAAACCACGCTGACCCGGCGCTACACGCTCTCGGGACTGCGAGAGAGCGGAAAGGCTCCTGACGCACTCTGAGTTGGGAGACGGGTCGGCGGTTGAATTAATGGAGAAGATGTTGGCGCTGATGGGCACAGATGACGGGCATTTCCTCTTTGCCCACCTTTTCCTCTGGAACCTCCCAACAGCGGCCAGAACAGTCCTTGCCAATTCGCCGCTGCTGGCCATGCGCAACTACCTGTCACACGTGGCTCTAGGGAGCCACGCAATAAGAGAGCCAAGGGCGAGCCAGTCAGTTGTGATGTTTAATAGTGACAGGGGTAAGGGATGAGGAAAGCACAGATGCTCATACATAGTTACACTCATGGGCAGTACAGCAACAGAGTTAACAGTTAATAAGGTGGCGCTCCCAAGTGATTCGCTAAGACTAGTAGAGGGCTTGCGCCGGACATGAGGGCACAGAGGCACAAATACTTCTTACGGGAAAACACTTACGAGAGATGCTGGATGATGAGACAAGGGCTGGCACCAGACGAAGGGGCTCCAGCCTAGTAGTGCTTATTTCGCAGCGCCGAATGATCGTGGCTGCTCCTCTTTATACTCATTAGCAGCGCCCCAGCTGATGAGGATTAATTGGCCCCAGCCGTCCCGTGACACTGACAGCTGGCAGCCAGCTGAGGCGCTGCCCAATGAGAGGCAGGGATAAAAGGAGCATGGGCTGAGCGCCGAGCCGGCGTCTCACCCCATGGTGACAGAGCCTCCCCCTCACGGTCGGGCTCCCAAACGACCAGGAACATCCCAGCCCCCCCACCACCACCTAGGGTGGGCGGAAGGGGGGCAGGACCGGAGGGGAAGATGCAAAGGGAAGGACAAAACAAAAAAAAACCCAATGGACAATGTAGGGTCGCAGGGCAGAGAGACGAAAAAATCCAAACACAAAACGTTACAAAACAGGGAAAAATTAACCCAGGGCACAGATGGGGAGAAAACTGAGTAGGACACAGGTTACGCTCTACTCAGATAACACAACGTGTAGCCCAGGGCAAGAAAGGGAGGAAAAAAAAAAAAACCCAAAGAGGTAACAGGACAAATAAAGCAATTACAGAGCATGGTTAAGGGGGAACGAAACACACTACTCCATAACGCACTCCTACAAAGCTCAAGATAAAATAAGGGTGATGAAAGACGCTGAGTACGGGTGGCAGGGAAAACAATACACAGCGCCATATACAAAGAGGGACACCCAGGGAAATAACGGTGACAGGGTAGGAACAGGATGAACATGAGGGAAAAATGCTGAGTACGGTTTACAAGGGGGAGAACGCAATACACAGCACCAAAAAAAACGGGGGATTACCTAGAGGAATAAAGGTGACAGGATCATAGGATAACAATAAGGTAAAATGCTGAGTACGGTTAATAAGGGAGAAAACACAATACACAGCACTAAATACAAGGAGGGTCACCTAGAGGGATAATGGTGACAGGTGAAACAGGGTAACAAGGTAAATTGCTGAGTACGGTTATAAGGGGGAAAAACACGATACACAGCACTAAATACAAGGGTCACCTAGAGGGATAATGGTGACAGGAGCACAGGATAATAAGATAAAAATGCTGAGTATGGTTAATAAAAAATAAAAAAAACACAACACACAGCACAAAAACATATATTCCCCTAACGGACAAAGAAGCTACACCCGAGTGACCTCAATAATAATAAAAGAAGTAAAGGACACCCGAGGAGACGGCAGGCAGAGTCCAAAACGGCCGAAATTGTTCTGGTAATCTCCCCGCCCATTGTCTAGTTGGCAACCCAGGGAAGAGACAATGTTCGGGCGGCCAAGTCCAAACCCAAGTTCCAAGAAACTAGGCCACCGGTAGCCGTGCCAGGCCACCCAGCAACAATACAGTTCGTCGGGAGGTTGGACCAGCTCGCCGAACCAGAAGACTTGCAGGTCGAGCCGTCGACCTGCGTCACTCAACCACCAGGACCGTTGAGACGGGCGAAGGGTCAGAGCGGACCCCGGAGGAAGAGGCTTAGGGGAGAGCCGATGATGAGGTAGACGAGCGTCAGGCTGCAGGGGAACAGCCACCTCCCCACCGGACCTGGGCAACACTGGGGTGGCACCCGCGTCGGACCCCGATTGGGTCTTAGGCGAACCCACGCTGAACGCCGCTGGAGCAGCACCCGCGTCGGACCCCGATTGGGTCTCGGGCGAATCCACGTCGAGCACCGCTGGAGCAGCACCCACGACGGACCCCGACTGGGTCGGCACCGCACCAGAACCGACCTTCAACATTGAACCTGGACCCCACAGCACCACGAGGAACGGCAACTCCTCGCCGGCGACCCTGGAAGAAGGCTCAGAGGAGAAAACAGAACCGGGGTCAGGATCACCGGCAGCGCCAGAACCCGGCGGAACGAGCTCGGATGCAGTGGGCGGCTGCACCCGGCTCATCCCCCCTAGAGACAGGCTAAAGTGCTCAGAGAAATAGAGGGAGAAAAGAGAGAGGAGCACTCACCTGATCTCGGGTTCCGACACCGTCCAGGACTGCGAAGATCCAGGATCCGTTGTCCGGAGGTCGTTGTCAGGCTCCCATTCGGCTGCGTCGGGCCCCACAGCCAGAACGATGGTCAGCGCAGCTTGAGGTTCCTCCAGCGCAAGTAGCCATGCCGACAGTCCACGCGGCGTGATGGTAGGAGAACCTCGTCCTGCTGGACCGAACCGCACCTCCGTGGAGACCCGGGGACGCTTGGTCGTCGGCGCAGACTCCACACAGCAGTCGGTCTTCCTCCTCCGCCCACAACGTAGCTGCGGAACCGCAGGCCCTCTCCTCGTCCCACCACGTTGACCCGGAGCCGGGGAGCGCTCGACGGAGAGAGACACAGAGGATGCAGGATTAAAGGCACAGGTTACAGCAGGTGGTGGGAGTTCAGGGAGCTGCGAACCCCAAACTCCACCTCCAGGAGTGTGACAGAGCAAATCATTAAACTGATGTAAATAAACTGAGACTTGCCTGCCTCCTGGAGGTTGGGTGGAGCCTGCTGCGGTGAACATTGCTTCCTCCTCTCCCCGCCAGGCGATAACGGAGGACCCCCTGGGAAATCGTCTGGGGACCGCTCGCGTCGTCTCCAGGAGAGGGCTCACCAGGCCGGGATTCCAGGCACACACAGCAGTCGGGGAGCGCGTCGAGGAGGAGGGGGTATCAGCCGGGGTGAGCCAGCCCGAATGCCCTGGAGTGACAGCGTGGGAATGAGGCTCAGGGAACGAGGCTGTAAAATCTCCACACATGAATTTACCAATTAATTCATTAAAAATCCTTCAATGTGATTTTCTGGATTTTTTTTTTCTTATTTTGTCTCTCATAGTTGAGGTATACCTATGATGAAAATTGGAGACCTCTCTCAACTTTTAAGTGGGAGAACTTACATAACTGGTGGCTGACTAAATACTTTTTTACCCCACTGTAGATAGATATGCATATAAAAAGTCAAACTTTGTACAGTGTCCTACAGGGATCATTTCCACGTCCTTTTTTGTTTTGAACACATGAGTAGCCAATACAGTATTTCAACAGCTAATTGCAAAAACATTTACAGGTATTTATTTAGGTGTTATTTGTACAAATTAAATACCAACACTCTGACACATTCCTGATCATGTAATAAGATGTGTAATTTTAGTGTTCAATATCTTAAAGCAGTGTATATGACAGAAAATAGGGAAGAATGGAATACGTAGGTTTAAAACCATCTGAGCTTTGATTGCCTGTAATGTAAAATAAATGAATTAATATGAAGCAAATGGCAAATTTAAGGTAACATTGCTTTTTATCTTAATGGGTGTGACTTCTGAGTTACCTGTCACCTGATTGGCTGCTGTTTATGCAGCTGGACAAACTCGTCCATTTCCTGCTGTTCCAACGACAGGAACCTGAGGGAGCGCACTGACAGCGGGACATCACCCTTATTCCGGATGTCCTCCAGCATCTCCTTGAGGGTCAGGGGGTCGATTTGGCCCTCCTTCACCTGTTGCCACACGTCCTGACAATCAGAGGACAACACATGTCACAGGTGCAGTCGGGTGTATTCATGATGAAACAGGTGAGGACTGGATGGCATAAAGTAGGCTGGTGTTTTATTGCAATTGGAGCAAGACAATGCATCCAGAAAGTATTCACAGTGCTTCACTTTTGTCACATTTTATGTTACAGCCTTATTTCAAAATGGATTAAATTCCTTTTTTTCCTCAAAATTCTACACACAATACTCCATAATGACAACGTGAAAAAAGTTTTTTGAGATTTTTACAAATTTTTTCTTCTCCTTCTTCTTCTTTCGGCTGCTTCCTTTAGGGGTCGACACAGCAGATCATCTGCTGTAATTGGAGTTTCCCTCCCCTCTGTTCAAGAACTTTTTCAGAGCCGTTGTAGGACCAGGGCACTGAACATTGTTAAGGACCACTCTCACCCTCTGCACAAACACTTTGAACTGCTGCCATCTGGCAAACGATTCCGGAGCATCAGAGGCAGAACCACCAGACTGATCAACAGCTTCCTTCCACAAGCTGTTAGGATGCTGAACAATTGATCCAGAATCCTTTACACATATTACTGCACTTTATGGACATTATGTATATTATAGTTTTAGTCAGTTTTAAGTATTTATTTCACTTAGCCATTTTAATGGTTTTACATATACATAGGCAGTTATTATCATTTTAACTGCAACTGTAATAAGTTAACATTACTGTAATATCCAAATGTGTCTCAGGGATGTGTGAATGGCTGTCGGGGTGGGGGGTGTGAGTGTGTTTTTAAATTATGTTCTTTTTACAATACGGATGCCTAGAGAAACGCAATTTCATCTTGCTTGCACTACAGGTGTATGCATAGCATCATCTATAAACTTGAACACTTTACAGTCTGTCTCTTGTTATCCCTACATGAATAAAAACTTGAATCAGTACTTTAACCAGAATAGATGACACAAGTACAGAAGGGTATATCTTTCACAGCTCTGTAGTTTGGAGGCGCATAGAATATGCATTTATACAGTATCTTCATGTATATATGCAGTACCGTAAATCTATACATTTTTCCACGTAACCTTGTGACTGCATTATTTTAATTGCTTTTAATCCCAGATCAAGTTTGTTTAGGGTTCAAAATGCATCGTAAGTGTTAAATATATCTTGTTATACCTAACTAAGTACAGTTTATCTGTTGAAATATATAGCATACCCCCCCGATGAAGGATGACACTTTACTGATGATTTTATAGGTTTAATGGCAGTAAACCCTCAAATTCACCGTAAGAGCTGGGAATCACACAGAAAAACAATGTATGGGCGCAGTCGGGCATCCGGGCATTTGGCCTACTTCCGGTTAGCAACTGTTTTATGAAAATATTTAGACAGGTTCGTGAGAAGTCGGCACATAGAAAAGAATGTACACTGAGACAAAGTATTCACACTGAGACACGGCTGCTAGAATAAAACTGTATCTCTTTATTCCCCACAGACCATATCTCCATACACAAAAGAGAAATCATTGCATGTCACACATTTCCTTCACACACAAGGATCAATGCATTTCATGTCATTTCACAAGCTCTTACCGTTTGATACAGGTGACCGGGAGCCCACGGCCAGGAAGAGCGTGATTTCTCAGCCGGATGTTTTTGCGCAAGAAAACTCACGGCAGACTCAACGTATTGAGGGAAAACCCCTGTTTTTAAAGGAAGGCTAGGTACAGAACAGAGTGGCCATCTTTGCTCCGAGCAAGCCCCCCCCTCATCATAGAATTGCGTGGGGAGCAGGAAGGGCCAGTTTTCTGCTCCCAGGCAATTCAACTCTGCCTGGTTCCCAAAACATACAGGAACACCTGCTACATTTCTCCCAATACACATATAAGGAATAAAGGTCACGCCTTCATTTCATAAGCATGCAACAGTGATTTAAGGAGTGAGAAACTTGCTGTGCTAAGGAAAACAGTTTCTAGAAACAGGTCATATTGTCCAGGTCATGGTGTGCCTTAAGATAAAGAGAACTGGATTCATGGGAAGAGAACTGGATTGTTAAAACATATTAAAAACAACTGAGAAACAAATCAGGGCACACATTAAAAACACATTTATATTACATTCCACCCTTTGACCTTATTTGTGATCAGTTGTTAAGTTGGTGAAGATAATTGCTTTCTTCCCCAACTAAGTGCTTTCTTCCCCAACTGAAAAACAAATCAGGGCACACATTAAAAATATTTATATCACATTTTCCACCCTTTGACCTTATTTGTTCTATCAGTTGGTGAAGAACATTGGGTAATTACTTTCTTCTTGGGGAATACTTTCATCCTCGTAAGGTATTCCAATATCATTGTGGTGATTTAATTCCACCCAATTAATGTCCCAAATGCATGTTACAACATGCCATAATAACTCATTTCTTGTGGTAAAATGTCTAGTGTACCAATTCCATTCACTACTCGGACCTACAGCATAGCTATAACATATCCAGTGACCAGGGGGTTCAGCACTCACCTCTACTTTGCAAGATGTGGTACCATATCCTCCATCTCGAAAGATAACTTTTATTTTCATTTTGCCAGAGCATTATATATTCTTCTACTTAAAACCTGTTTTACTCTTCTAATATAGCAGAAAGCACTGAAATTGCATAGTGTTAAGACACATAGAACAGCAACTAATATAGCTAGGGGAGGCACCAGTGTTGTGCAAGCAGTGACTGACATGCCTGAGAATATATCCCACCAGTGATGAGCAGAAGCTTGCTCTATCTGATGAGCTGCATGCAATATCTTTCCTTGGGCCACCACAGTGGATATCACTGCAGCACGCACATTAGACATATGATCACCAATGAGCTGTTGTATCTCCGTGGATCCATTCAGTGCGCCTCTGAATCGATCCAGGGACACCTGCCATGGAACTTCCAGCACCCGCCATTGCAGGGCGGTCAGGTGGGCCTCACTAGAGAAGTTGGTAAGACGATATGTCCGATTATGCCATTGCCACATGTGAACACCATGCAGACACCCAGTGAAAGGTACCCTAGGCAACATTGGATGGGAGTTTAAAGTGGCTACACATAGAGTATGGGGCCCTATTTGCCACATCATGTCACGAGGTTTTTCTATTCTCCATTCACATAGTGCCTCTGTCATGGTTAAGCATGGTTCACTATATATTGCTCGACTTAGGCATGCATATCCTTGGTCAGTCAAATCACATTCTGATAAATCATAGGTGTTATTCTGCCCTGGAGCAAACCATCCCCCTTTTAATTGAATAAACCAAAATGCCGTGGCAGTAATTACTGGTAACACATGATATTTGCACACATCAACAGTTCCTGTAACATTTAATTGAGTCCACTGCCCGCTACACATCGTGCTATTGCAGATGGTTTTTTCAGGATGCGGAATTAACCACCATTCTTCAGTGATGTTCCACACGTCTCGCCATTGTCGAGCGTGATTGGTAGTGACAATGCGAGTAAAACGTTCCAACTGCATGCGGATATCCAAAACTTGAATGTTGCACACAGTCCAATTGAAAGCGCGAGTGATGTTTGTCATCAATTCACTCGTAGCATTCCACATGGTCAAATCCCAAGTCAAACGTTTTTGAAACAGATTGGCGGCCTCCATTTGAGGCCCCACCACCGTAGGCATCCAAAATCCAACTTGTTGAATGCCTAAAGACGTTTGATGTCCAGTATCTGCCAACATTGATCTGGTTACCTCGTTGTTAATGGTGTTGGCGATTCCCAAAACTGTGCCAAATCCTCCCAGCAATGTGTCATACCATGCTCTCTTCTTCCTTTTTGAACATTTGGGAATGGGTGGTACCCTTACCATCCAATTGACGGTGATATGGCTGGTTTGTGTGGCTACTGTTGTACATGTCGACAGTATGGGTGCCAGATTCGTCGGGGATGTATGCTTTGGGTTTTTGTCGACCACCAGAATAAGGTACACAAAGGGGATGCGTTGACCCTTTATGACTGTTCCATTCATCAAATACACTTCCTTATCTCCTGTTATGTTGATGAATAGCTTTGTACCATTTAAGGTAGTGTCACATTTCAGTAAGTCATTAACCACTTTGGCCACACATATGGTTACATTGGCAGTCAAGTTAACTATACACCCCTTCTCCACCGCAGGCACATTATATTGGTACTTGACACATTTGGGGCATATGTAAATAGGACAGTGGCTGGTTAAGTTCAGTATCTTGCACTCTTGGTTTGATAAACAATAGAAACCGTCTTGGCTCCGATTGGCACCGACCCGACTCTCCTTCCAGCTCAGCGAGACAGGTTGGTCCACCTCAAACATTTCTTGGCCTGGTGTGGCGTGGATCTGGATCCAGCAACCGGCGATACTCATCCACACGATCACAACGAGGGCAGGGCGGCACATGTCCCAGCAGACGACATAGCCATGTCCTCGGTGCTTGTGGGGGTGTTGAAGAAGACCCATGACGTGGCGGGTATCCAATCACCAATCTCCACCCGAACATTCCTGCAAAGCAAGCACATACTTAGGAGAAGAGAAAACACACAATTAGTTCTCCCTTAGATAACATTTTGATATTGGTACATTTATCCAGGTTTGCTCTCCTGGATACAAAATGGTCACCACCTGATCCGTCCCTTGAGCTATGATCTCAGCCGGGCGGGGAGGGCCATTTTCTTGCCTCACCCATACTTTGGCCCCAGATTTATCTGTGGAACCAAAGCCTTTTTCGCCCCTCTGCGTCATCACAGCCGGCTTAGCAATCTCTTCAGGGTCAGTCATTAGACATAGTATAATGACCAATTGGGCCACTTCATCCCCCTTATTCAGGGTTATGGGCTCTGATCCCAGTACATAGCACACCACCCCCAGTTCTCCTTGATAATCACTGTCAATCACACCTGCTAGAGTCGTTAAACCTTTCAGGGATAATCCAGACTTTGGCAATATGTGACCATACATTCCATTCGGACATTTCAACCCTAGTCCGGTTTTTACCACAGTGGGTGTTCCTGGTACTAAGGTGAGAGTTTCCATAGCTCTTAGATCTAATCCAGCCGAGCCTTTCGTCGTTCGCACTGGCAGTGTTGCCTCTGGGTTAATTTTCCACATCTCAATAATTTGTCCTTCAAATTGTTCAAGATTGACAGTGATCATTCGGTTCAGTGGTGTTGTACCAGGTGCAATGGGTCTATCGTTTAGCTGTTTCAGCGCTTGTGGTAAGCGTTTTTTCCACCCTTCCAAACTATTGTTTGTCCCTCCTTTTCTCAAGGTGGTTTTCAACAACCCATTCATTCTCTCAATTAAACCCGCAGCTTGGGGATGATATGGAACGTGATAAATCCATTCCACATGATTGTGTTTGGCCCAATCTTTCACCAGGTTTCCGGTGAAATGGGTCCCGTTGTCAGTTTGAATCTGTACAGGTAGCCCATAGAACTTTTCAATTAGTTCCACACAGGCCAGCGTGGCCTTCTGATTAGCCACTTTGGCTGGGTGTGCCACTACCACACCCGAAAATGCATCCACAGCCGTGCATACATATTTACATCGTTGTGACTCTGGAAGGGGACCAATAAAGTCCATTTGCCAGATTTGTCCTGGGCTCTTTCCCCTTTGTATATGTCCAGTGAGGTGTTGTGGGACACCTCTCCTATGATGCTGACAGACCTCACACTGTTCAATGGCTGTCTTTACATTATCAGTTTTCAAATCAATGCCTCTATCCCTGGCCCATTGGGTGGTAGCTTGAATTCCCCAATGTCCACTCTTTTCATGGGCCCACCGGGCCAAATCCGCAGTGGATTGCCTTTCCACTGACATTGCTCTGACCACTCCATCAATATAACGGTTGTGGAGGGCTTCTGAGTCCATATTTTGAGTATGGGCATCAACATGGGTGACATGGATAGTGACCCCTTGGACCTTTTGCCAGATTTCCTCCCACAACTCTTTACCCCACACCTCTTTCTTTTGAATCCGCCACTGATTGGACTGCCATGTAGGCATCCATATGGTTAACCCATTAACCACTGACCAGGAGTCAGAGTAAATATATGCTCCTGACACACCCACATGTTGTATCACCATGTGCACAGCCTTCAACTCGGCCCATTGGCTGCTTTTTCCCTCACCCATTTCTTCCAAAAATTTGCCCCAGATGAGGGTTGAAAGCCCCGGCTTTCCACCTTCGTTTTCCCGCTACCCACTGAGAAGAGCCATCCACAAACCACGCCCTGCTCTTTTGCTCGTCTGTGAGTTCATCATAGCGGGGCCCTGTTAACACAAGAGATTCTTGCAGCTGTTCAACTTCAAAACAAGACTCATCTGCCTCTGGGACATCAGCAACCTGTTCATGCAAGACCGAAACTCCTTTTTGTCCAGATTTCACTCTTTCAGACCCGTACCATTTCCACTTAATGATGCTACTCTCCTGGGCGGTACCTATCCGATGTGTGGTGGGGTTACTCATTACCCACGTCAGAATAGGTATCAATGGCCTCATGATCACCTCATGCCCTGCAGTTAATGCCTCTGTTTCCACCAAACTCCAATAACACGCCAATAATTGTTTTTCAAAGGGCGTGTAACGAATTCCTGCACTCGGCAGCTTCCTTGACCAGAAACCCAAAGGTTTCCGTTGTTTGCCTTGTTTTTGCCATAAGCTCCAATTTGCATAATTATTCCGAGCTAACACCTGCAACTCAACTGGACCAGATTGCAGTTTTCCTAATGATAGAGCTTGCTGTATGGCCTCTTTGGCCATGTCAAAAGCCACTTGCTGTTTTTCTGTCCACTCAAACTGCTCTTTTTTCCTCGTCACTTAATATAAAGGCTGCAAAATTTGCCCCAAATGAGGAATGTGACTCCTCCAATATCCAAACAGCCCAACAAACCGCTGCACATCCTTTTTGGTGTGCGGAGTGGCAAAAGTCATTATCTTTTCTCGGGCTTTATCTGTGATTTCCCTTTCTCCCTTATTCCAGCAGATTCCCAGAAATTTCACCCTCTGGGAGAGCTTCTGCTTTGTTCCAAATCCATTAAAAACTGGATCAAACTGTCCTCTTTGTTCACTGTTGATTCCTATTGTTTTTATATTTCCTTTATGCAACTCAGCATCTCCCAAGTCTTGTGAGGCAGGCAGCCCCGCCTCTTGCATTCTTCACTTGCCAGCAAAGAAAATTCACCTTCTGTTTTTTTCTAAAGGCCAAACTTTGCCTCTCCCCCGCCCCTCAGGCAAAAGGAGAGAGGGAGGGAGAGAGAACTTCCCGCGCCCGCCCCCTTTGGGAGAGCGAGGAACAGAGAGAGAGAGAGAGAGAGAGAGAGAATTATCCCTCACCCGCCCCCTTTGGGAGAGCGAGGAACACAGAGAGAGAGAGAGAGAGAGAGAGAGAGAGAAAGGAAAAGGAGGTTTATTTTTTACATGTAGCGCTGCTCGCCTCTCCCCTTGCCGATGGGAGAGAAAGAACGGCTACTCACACAACACCGCACCTGCTGCTGAATTCCGCTCAGCGGAGCTTTTGGAGCAACTTCAATACCCCGTAGACACGCAGACATCACCGAAGGGGACCTGTCCCCTACCAAATCTGCCCATGGCGCTAATCTGCCACCTCCATCAGCTAAACACACACCAACCTGCTTCCATAAGCCATCCCAACCTGGAACCACACAATCGCCGGAAGAGCCCCCGGCTACACTTTGTTTCTGTCTGTTCTTAAACATGACTTTTTCTATGCACAGCTCCTCTTTGACCTCTATTAATTTTCCTCGAATCCTGTTCGTGACGCCAAAATGTTTTATGAAAATATTTAGACAGGTTCGTGAGAAGTCGGCACATAGAAAAGAATGTACACTGAGACAAAGTATTCACACTGAGACACGGCTGCTAGAATAAAACTGTATCTCTTTATTCCCCACAGACCATATCTCCATACACAAAAGAGAAATCATTGCATGTCACACATTTCCTTCACACACAAGGATCAATGCATTTCATGTCATTTCACAAGCTCTTACCGTTTGATACAGGTGACCGGGAGCCCACGGCCAGGAAGAGCGTGATTTCTCAGCCGGACGTTTTTGCGCAATTAAACTCACGGCAGACTCAACGTATTGAGGGAAAACCCCTGTTTTTAAAGGAAGGCTAGGTACAGAACAGAGTGGCCATCTCTGCTCCGAGCAAGCCCCCCCCCCCTCATCATAGAATTGCGTGGGGAGCAGGAAGGGCCAGTTTTCTGCTCCCAGGCAATTCAACTCTGCCTGGTTCCCAAAACATACAGGAACACCTGCTACATTTCTCCCAATACACATATAAGGAATAAAGGTCACGCCTTCGTTTCATAAGCATGCAACAGTGATTTAAGGAGTGAGAAACTTGCTGTGCTAAGGAAAACAGTTTCTAGAAACAGGTCATATTGTCCAGGTCATGGTGTGCCTTAAGATAAAGAGAACTGGATTCATGGGAAGAGAACTGGATTGTTAAAACATATTAAAAACAACTGAGAAACAAATCAGGGCACACATTAAAAACACATTTATATTACAGCAACCCACATGGCAACGCCGTACTAGGTGAAAACAATTCAGTGGCGACCTAGTCCCAGGCAGCTGCCGTGACCCAGTCAAGCTTGTCCAGCCCGTCGTAGCGCATTATATTCAGCTCATCACGTCCTATATCAGGTAATTGAGTGATATTGTGTTAGTTTAATTAGTTGCCACTTGATGGATCACGTTTTGAAAATGCTAGCCGCCGACACAAGCCTCTCTGTATTGTAAACAGAGACGGACATTTCGTCTATGGAAATGCATGACTGATTCCCTTTTCACTCAACAATACAGACCTCTCTATGTGCAGTCAGCCTGACTAATTTAACTGTAGACTGTAGTAAATAGTGCAACAAAGGGGCTGGCCATTAATGAAAGAGGTGACAAATACGGTATCGCCGTATTTTAATACGGGGAAAATGCAATTTTAGCAAATACGGGCGTATTGCCATTTCTGTACGCCAAAAAGAAAACTATACGGGAAAAGAGAACACCTCGTATGACTCCCACAGCGAGCTGGCAGAGCGCTCAGCGTGAGCAATTACTGATCGTTATAGAAGCGCCTCGCACCTTCTGCGGCTCTGGAACAGAGAGGAATCCCGGCGCCAGTAATGCTGCGCCTGATATGTGTGACTAATGCAAATGTATATGCTTTCCTGCTGTCTACTGTGACGCTAATGTGCCATGCATGCATTAGCCGGGTATGTAAGTTAACTGTCTGCAATGAAGCACCCTTTTAAACTTCACCCGTGTCCGCCTGCACTTATTTCGATCCAACACAAGCGCACCTAAGCAGTGTTTAGCATCAGTGAACATTTTCTTGCTTAATTATTTCTTTTAAGAATTACTCCTGTGCTGCCCTGATATTTAATGGATTGGTCATGTTACCCATAGGGGCCTTTCCTTAAAAACATTCAAAACATGTAAGAGGGTTAATCATGTTAATATGGGTCGAAGCAAATATGCTTACCAGGGGTGTCGATCAAGTAGCTGTACACGTCCGGCCACTGCACAGCTGGCCACCTGGTCGGGTCATTAACCCATTTTCCGGCTGGTAGCTTGTATGGGCAATCTGTCAGTTTCTCCTGATAACGTAGCCTGGCTGACTCATCAAGCTTTTCTACGTAGTCACATGCCATGAGAAAAAGTCAAAAAACTGCACTCGACAATGCATGGTAACGGGTTGTTTTCACCGAGTTAAGATGGCGGCGATGTGTTACTAACCGGAAGTGACGTAGCCCCGACCGCACCCATAAGCTAAAATCTATACTCCATAGATATTAAATGCGAGATTGGCAGTAGGTCACTGGGCGCGAGATTTACGGCCGCCATATTGGTACAGGAATCACAACAAATCCACAGCTCAGCTTAACGCACAACACTCTGATTATGTCTTCATTTCTGTCACCATGGGATGAGACACCGGGTTTTCCGGCGCTCAGACCAGTCCCTTCTCATCGCTGTCTCTCATTAGGCAGTGTTACAGGACGGCTGGGGCCCAATTAATCCTCATCAGCTGAGGCGCTGCTAATGAGGATAAAAAGGAGCAGCTTCGATCACTCGGGGCTGCGACTTAAGCACTGTTATGCTGGAACCCTTACGGTAAGTGTCGAGTATTTGTTTTAAAATAATTTAATGGCGTGTTGTCAAAAATAAAGGTAAAAACTCTGATTTTCATTTGGGAGGTCACTGATTTCTGTACATGCATGACTGCCATGAGTGTAATATATATTGTAATTCAGTATCGATAGTTATGGCAATATTTCTCATGTGATATTAGTATACAGTGTTACATTGTGTTCTTTGTTACTGGGTCAGTATTGGTAGCCAATATTATCAACAATGAACTTTGGGTTCTTGTAACTAGTTTGGTAGTTACTCAAATAGCGTGAGGATAGTTTTTCTTTTTCCTGTATACACTTGGCCTAATGAAAGATTTAGGTTTATCAAACCGTCTTTACACAATAATTACACATATATGTGTACAAACATCTACCTCCTGTATCAGACCAACATCATGAAGGTTTGCAGATAGTAATTTACAGATATTGTGGCACATATGTCTGGTTCATATCTCCCACAAGAGTGTGGCACATATGTCTGGTTCATATCTCCCACAAATGTATGGCTTATGTGGATTAGGGCTTCACGTCTGGAGGAACAAAGAGTCTGGATCGACGGGGGCCGACAGGAGATGTCGAGGAGGTGTGAAGTCGGACCCCTTGTCTCAGAGAGGAGGCCCTGGGGGGATCCCCGGAACATCGGAGAATAAGAGACAATGGTGAATCTTCAGAGACTTGCATTGTGATTAAATGTTTGCAGAAGCACCATGTGACTTGAGTTCTTAATCCCCCGGAGGTAAAAGAATGTGATGTGACATGATTCTGCCTCTTCTTTCTATTTGAGAATGTTGGATGATTGTGTTCTGCAATAAAGCCGAACCTGAGGAATGAACTCAGTCTCATCATTGAACACAACTTCCACAATATGTTATTTGAAAATTGAAACTTTACAGATAGAATTTTACATTACCTATTTCGCATTTGTCTATTACAAGGAGGGGGTACAAGAAGATCTGGTGATGATTAATGCAGTCATATCTCATAGACATTACTATTTCTGTCTTATATTACATTTTGCCTGACATTACTATAAATATTTGCTATGATGGATAGGAGGGGACAGGGTGGATATTACGTGTGATGATGGTGATGGTGATGGTGATGACGATGGGCTGGGCTCTGGGTTAAATTAATAAAGCCTACATCTACTGCTTTAAACTGTGTTTTGATTCAATTAACACTTCACCTCACTTTGCAATTGATTAATATGAGCTTGCTGCTTTCATGTTGAGTGCATTATTCTATGCAATAAATTTAATAAATTTGTAATGAACATTGGTGTATTGTATAAATTTGTTATGTGGGCATAAAATCAATAAGAATTTCAAATTGATTTTAAACAACTATACAGATCCAGGTAGATGGGGGGGGGGGGGTTGTATAATGTCTGTCTAGTTAAATGAAGAAACTTGAATAATTGATTTGTAATTTTTTATTCTCTTTATTTATTTCAAAGTTGACATATCTAGGCCAATTTGTATAGCACAGGCTGAAATATTTCTTTGATAAACATTTTTGACAATTGGGGGGGGGGCAATAAGCTGGTTGCCTGGGGTGGCAAATATAACAAATACAGCCCAGGACAAAGTATGAATTAATCAATTTCGGCCATATATTTATGCATAAATGGCCACAATGAAAGAGGTAGGCTTAATTATTAATCGGGGGTATGGTAACTTCTTTTTCAGCTCATTTGACAGTTCTTGATTGAGACACTGCAAAATGCCATAATTTAATAATTATGAAGCTCTTAAAACACCTAATATTTATGCAGATTATGCTGAAAGTAAACCACTATGCGCTGTGCATGTTCACTGAAGCCTGTCAAACGTTTAACAAAGGAGAATGACCCAAGCAGGTGTCTGCACTGGACCACAGGGATGTGCTACACATATCCTGTACCAAGATGGCGGACGCGCGTCACGCCACCGCAAGCACGGACTGGCCAGAGCTGCCAATCTAGCATTTTATATCTATGCTATACTCTTACAACCGTTAGCTGAAAATAACCTTAACTCTGACAATAAATTCTACAAAATATACATATATGTTAACACAAAGATTCAAATTGTCATATTTACATATTAAACATACCTTGTGCCTCTATCAAGGGAGCTGCTAATAACAAATACATTTTTATATTCTGTCACAACCTTTTCTTCCCCGTCTTTTGCTACCGTTAGCTTGCTCACGCTAACGGTTATAACAGTAAGTTCCTTCAAAATAAAAGCACCGAATATCAAACAGGAAGCTAACCATAGCTGATAGTACATAAAAGTAATAAGCTCCAAAATAAAATATAAGCAAATGAAGAAATGTACATAGGGTTATTTACACTCCCACCAAAATTATGAGTGTTTGGGTTCCATAAGAACATCAACAAATAATTTTCTCAAGCAAAAGAACCCATATAAAGAGGTCGCCTTAAGAACTTTCTAACAACAAGACCAGTTTTTGTACTGGACGCTCTACGACTGATAGCTCACTAGAGCGTTGACCTTTGTTATTTAGTCTCTTTTCTCCAAGCGAAATCTTTGCTCTTCGCACAAGTCCATCTTTTCCACTAACAGTCTCTAAAACTCTTGCAAGTCTCCATTCACCTCTGGGCGCTAGTTCATCCATGTCTAACACAACATCACCTACTTTTAGATTCCTTTTTGGTGAATGCCATTTTTGCCTTGAAATGATGTTGTGAACATATTCCCGTCTCCAGCGGCTCCAGAACTGCTCTGCAAGGAACTGCACACGGCGCCATGTCTTTTTTGCCATATAGGTCCTCCTTTGGAAACGTGCCAGGTGGGGGCAACGGTGCGTTGGATTTCATGTGGAGCAGGTGATTGGGCGTAAGGTGGTTCTAAGCTGTCAGGGTTGTTCAAGTTATCTATAGTTAGGGGTCTGCTGTTGACTATAATCATGGCTTCATAGAATACAGTCCCTTAATGAAGCATCATTGAGTCTACCATGAGCAAGTGACAGAGTGGTATTCAGTACACTTCTGACAGTCTTTATCTGATGCTCCACACTCCCCCTGCATGACTGGAGTGGGGTGCATTCATCACAAAGTCACATCGTCTTTCGGATAAGTAAGTACTTAGCTTCTGAGTGTCTAGTTCATTTAAGGCTGCTTTAAACTCATTTTGAGCGCCAACAAAGTTTGTTCCCTGGTCACATTGGATTCGTCTGACTGCACCTCTGATTGAAATGAAACACCTTAATGCGTTAATGAATGCATCAGTAGACAAGTCCTCTAATAGCTCGATGTGGATGGCACGAGAGCAAAAGCAAGTAAATAAGAGTCCCATGCCGTTTGTGTTGTTTCCTTCCTTCTGTTGTCACAAATGGTCCAAAACAGTCCATGCCGTAGTGTGTGAAGGGAGGAGAGGGCTCTAAGCGCTGTGGAGGTAGGTCACTCATCCTCTGACCCTCTGGAGCTTTGCGGAGTCTACAGCAGGTCACACACTGACCGATGTATGAAGCAACTGTTTTACTCATTCCTGGAATCCAGTAGCCACTAGATCTGATTTCATTTATGGTAAATCCCTTTCCTTGGTGTTTTACCTTGTTATGACAGTGAGATATTATGAGCTTAGCTGCACAGTGATCCTTTGGGATCACGATTGGATGTTTGAAGGTGTCACTTGTTGGTGAATGTCGAAGTAATAATAAATCATATAAATATATCAAATAATAAATATCAAATAATAAATAATGATAATAATAATAATAATAATAATAATAATATCAAATAATAAATCGACTCCGAATGTGAATATAGCTTCACCTGCAGATGAATTTAATAATTTTTTTGTTAACATTGGACCTAAACTGGCCCGAGAAATACCCACTACGGTGCCAACAGGTGATTCAATATGCAATAACACTGCTGTAAAAGACTCCATCTTCATAAAGAACACAGACGAAAGAGAGGTCATTGAAATTGTTAAATCGTTCAAAAGTAAAAACATCTACTGACTGCGATGGTATTGATAGCTACTAGTCAAAACTGTTATCGAATGCATAGTGAAACCACTGACGTATATCTGTAAACCTGTCTCTCCAATCAGGTATATTTCCCAATGCAATGAAAATAGCTAAGTAATTCCGATTTACAAGACAGGCGACAGAGGGGAACTCTCCAACTACAGACCAATTTCACTATTACCGCAATTTTCCAAGATACTTGAAAAAATATTCTATGAGAGAATTGACAACTTCATACTGAAGAATGATTTATTGTGTGAGCAGCAATATGGGTTCAGACACAAAAGGACAACAGCATATGCCTTAATGGAATTTACAGAAAAAATATCAACAGCCATTGAAAATAAAGAGTATTCAGTTGGAGTATTCCTGGATCTTAAAAAAGCATTTGATACAGTAGATCACAATCTATTATTAAAGAAACTACAAAATTGTGGGTATCAGAGGGGTAGCACTGTCCTGGTTAAGAAGTTACTTAAAGAATAGATATCAGTTTGTATGTGTTAACAACAAAAACTCAGAGCTACTGAAGGTCACCTGTGGAGTCCACAGGGTTCAGTTTTGGGACCATATTATTCAATATGTATATAAATGATATATGTAAAGTTTCAGAAAAAATGGACTTAATATTGTTTGCTGATGACACTAACCTGCTATGCAGTGGAAACAACTTGGAACAACTTCTGGATACACTCGGAAAGGAATTAGGAAAGCTGAAACTGTGTTTGAATCAAACAAATTAACGCTCAATTTAAGCAAGACGAAATTTATAGTCTTTAACAACCATCACAACTACCCAGTACCCAAACTCAGTGTAAATGGTGTAGAGATTGAAAGGGTATCCGAAACTAAATTCCTTGGAGTAATAATTGATAACAAACTGTGTTGGAAGCCACATATTAATTATATAAAAGGTAAAGTATCCAAATCAATTGCAATATTACACAGAGTGAAAATTTGCTGAATCAACCCACACTATACACCTGTATCATTCATTAATACTCCCATACATGACATATTGTAATGAAGTATGGGGAAATACATATAAAACAAACATATA
The DNA here is from genome assembly GCA_020510985.1 of Pholidichthys leucotaenia. NCBI lineage: Eukaryota > Metazoa > Chordata > Actinopteri > Cichliformes > Pholidichthyidae > Pholidichthys > Pholidichthys leucotaenia. The sequence continues at coordinate 118,937,463 of CM035850.1, forward strand.
TCCACTCTTTATGCTTCAAAAGAGAGCTATTAGAATAATCAAACAAAGCAGCTTACAGGGAACCAACAAACCCACTTTTTCTTAAACAAAAAAACTCTCAAGTTGAAAGATCTGATCGACTTTAAAACCGCAATAATAATGTTCAAAGTGAAGAATCTATCACTGCCCGCAAATATCCAAAAGTTGTTCCAAACAAGGGAGAAACGATACCACTTCAGAGGAACATGTATATTTCAAAAGCCTACAGTGAGAACAACTACCAAGCAACACTGTATTTCAGTGCAAGGTGTCAGATTATGGAACGATTTGACCTGAATTAAAATCATGTACAAAGCTTGGACAATTTAAACAAAAAACTAAAGGAAGAAATACTCCAAACATATTTACAAGACGACATGTAAACTCACATAAGGATTGACATTTCCAGCCTGTGTTGTGTTATAGCTTAGTTTTTCTTTTTTCTCTGTGACACTATGTCTTAGATTTGTTTTTGAATAGTAACCGCTTAACTTAGACTAGCTCAGTTTTCTTTTTCTCTCAGTCATATTTTGTCTTAGCCTTGTTTTAAATTGTAATTGCTCTTGTCTTGTTTTCTCTTTTTTCTCCTTTGAATTCTTGGATGGAATATGGGTGGGCAATATAAGCTGCGGCTTCAGCCATCACCCCTTTCGGATAACTCACGTGGAATTGTATAGTAGAAGGAGTCTTTGTCTAATTTGACCTTGTTGTTATATTATACAGTTTCTTTTAACCTGTAATGTACTATCCGAAAATAAATAAATAAAATAAAATAAATAAAGTCTCCCTCCCACCTTGAGGAGACCATCTGTGTCCATGAAAATGTCCAGTTTAAACAGTTTGTTGTGACGTGGGAGCTGTTTTCCTTTGTTCAACAGTTTTATTTCCTGTTCGTATGCTTGATGCTGCACATCACAAATGATCACAGTTCAGCATTTTCCTGTTCACTCACTGTAGCTGGTGCTATTGATTTGATATGTTTAGCCCTTCTTAGAAGATGTTCTACAGGCATTGATTTGCTCTGGACCATGACGAGAACTTACTTAGACGTTCAGCAAGACTCGCAGTGTCTGCGACTTTAGTTAACATTGTCTGTACTTTTCTGACTTCTGGATCTCCTATGGATAGATCCAGCTCAACAGTTTGTGGTGTGGGCAGTTCATTTTTCCACAAAAAGGTGGGGCCAGTGAACCAGCTAGACTTAATTAACTCATTGACAGACCCCTTGAAGCACTGTCAGCTGGGTTCACTTCTGATGGCACGTAAAACCATTGCTGAGGGCTTGTACTTTGTCTAATCTTTTGGACCCTGTTAGCTACAAAAGTGTGGAAATGACGTGCATCATTATTTATGTAGCCCAGTACCACCTTTGAGTCAGTCCAGAAATATTCTTTCACATCATAACACAGTTCTTCCCGTAACATGTTACTGACTGAGACTGAAACTACAGCTGCTGTGAGTTCAAGTCTGGGGATCGTGGTGAGTTTAGTAGGAGAAAACTCGTGCTTATGCTATTACCAGAGAGCAGTGAATCTCATCTTAGCGTTTTTAGCTCTCAGATAGCTACATTGTCCATATCCACTTGAGCTCACATCTGAAAAGTGGTGCAACTCTATTTCTTTAGGCTCACCAAAACTAGCAGGTAGATAACAACGAGGTATGTTTAATTTTTCTAGATTTACAAAGTCACTTTGCCAACTCTCCCACCTTGGCTTGAGTGTGTTCAGTAGGGGGTCGTCCCATCCGATACCGTGTTGGCACATTTCTTGCAGATTTCTCTTTCCGTTCAGCACATATGGCGCTAAGAATCCAAGCGGGTCATACATTGACGCAACAGTGGACAGAATGCCTCTGCGTGTGGCTGGCTGTACTTTTAGTGTGTTGTCAAACTTGAAACAGTCCTTTTCAATGTTCCATTGGATGCCTAGTGCTCTTTCTTGTGGCATGTCTTTGAATGTTAAGTCCCTTGTGTTTGTGTTACAGCACATTCAGATGGAGGGATACTTCGCAAAACAGTGAGATCATTAGAAATGAACTTGTGAAGACGGAGGTTACCTTTGCTGCAGATTTCTCTGGCCTCTTGTGCCAACTGTATTGCTCTTCCACTGTGTTGTGCTTGTAACTCCATCATCGACATAAAAGTCTTTCTCCATGAACTGTGAACCTGCTGGGTACAAATACAGTGCTCTTTGGCCAAATATTTCAGTCCGTAATTTGCACAGCCTGGAGACGATGCCGCACCGAAAAGGTGTACTTCATTCTGTAGGTTTGAGGTTGTGTGCTTGTATCACCGTTTTTCCACCAGAGGAAACGCAGATAGTCCCTGTCCCCTTCATCGACATGAAACTGATGGAACATCTTTTCTATATCGCACGTTAAAGCAATAGAATGCTGCCTAAACCTCAAGAGAATGCCAGTCAAATTGTTTATTAAGTCAGGCCCTTGGAGGAGATGATCATTGAGACTTGTTCCGTTGTGTTTAGCTGAACAGTCGAATACGACACGCAGTTTTGTGATCTTTTTGGGATGGTAAATCCCGTGGTGCGGGATGTACCATTGTTCACCTTGTATTCCTTCGTTATGTACTTCTTCGATGTCTCCTCTTTCAATTATGTCATTCATGTATGCAACATAGTCCCTTTTGTATTTCTCATCCTTGTTGAACTTTCGTTTTAAGTGTTCGAGTCTAATTTCTGCAAGCCTTTTGTTGTCTGGTAAGTGTGGCCTTTGTTTGAATGGAAGAGGCATCTCACAGTATCCTTGTGCGTTTTTCTTTATTCCTTCCCTGAGTTTGTCTAGAAAAATGAGATCCTCTTGTGAGACTAGTTTGTCGCTTGCCTTTGCATCCTTAAAATCAGACTCAAGAACTTTGATAACATCCATAGGTGTTACAGGAGGTAGTTCTTTTACCATGACTCTGTGGCACAGACTTGTTTCAGTTTCATTTGACTCTGATGTGGAGCCACCGACAATGCTCCACCCTAGCTCTGTCTGGATTGCAAATGGGCTCATTGTCCTTCCCAAGCAGAACTGTTTTGGAGCTAGAGTTCTGGAACAGTTAAATCCAATGAGTAGTCCAACATCACAGCTCAGAAGAGGAGGTATCTTATCAACAATCTCTGACAGATGGGGCCATTGCTTTTGCAGTTTCGTTCGTGGGTATGTTGTCATAGTTAAACGGAATATAGTCCTTGTGTAAGAGGGCGGAGGTCAATACAAACATCTGAGTTGTAACTCTCACACGTAACCCTGTATTCTCTGACTTTTGACTGTCATGTGAACTCCCAGCATTGTGGTTAGTTTTAGATTAACTGGATGAGAGTCTGCTTGTAACTGGTTAGTTACCTCTTCACTAACAAATGTATTGTCACTTTGTGTGTCTAATAAAGCATACACTAACTGCTCTTTAGAAGGACTCTGGGTAGTGGAAACCCCCACACAGGAACAATCATGGAAGGTACTACCTGATTGACCCACCTTTGTGACGTTCAGAGCTGTGGCTGCCATAGTATCATTTTCTGTGGTTGGTGTAACGTTTTGTGGAGCTCTGAGGTCTTCATTTGCCTTGTGATTCTCATTGTGCAAACAAGTGGGGTGTCGTCTTTTGCAAGTGTCACATGTGTGGCGATGATGACAGTCTGGCATTGTGGCCTACCTTTAAGCACCCATAGCACAGTCAATTGTCCTTTACAAATGTCCGTTTGTCGTCTAGTGACTTTTCTGAGAAGCTTGGGCACTTTGACAACTGATGCCTTTTCACTCTTTGCAGAACATGCAGGGTACTTTTAACTTTGTGTCATTTAACTTTGCTTTATTGCATGTGCTGTAGCTTGTGTTGTAAAGATTGGATTGCAAATCTGTTTGGTTTATAATCTCTTTTGCATGTCTTTTTTTCCAGAGATGAGCTGCATGAATGGAGTGCATGGGAATGAAGTCACCAGGATTACATGCAATTTCCGCCTCGAGTGCTACAAACTCTGCAAATCCTTGAAAGAGGGGAAATCTTTGCCTTCATGAGAGCAACTGTGACCTGACGATTCCAACGTGTTGCGAGCCATTCTGGAACCTTTTGCAATAACTTTTGGTTTTCCTCACAGTCACCTCAGTATCTCTAAGCCCTTTACATGTGGTGTTGCTTGGAGACAGGTTGTGAGAAAATCAGAAAATGTCCGTAAACCTTCTGCATCCTTTGAGTGGATTTTAGGCCACTTCGACAGTTTGTCTCTGAATGCCTTTTGAACAACAAAGGCTGACCATAACGTTGGTCAAGCCTTTTCCAGGCATCTTTGTATGCCTCTTCGTCGCTACGATAAAATGTGCCCTCAAGGCATTTAAGTGCTGGGCCAGTAATATACCTTTTAACAAGTGCAGTTTATCAGCAGGAGATATACCTTTGCAGTCTACCAGTGAGCTGAAGGAAGCCTTCCATTCGATATAGGTGATGGGATCTCCGCTGAACACGATAGACACTGGCACTGGGATTCTGTTTACAGCTATGCTGTCTTGGATAGCTTTAGCCAGCTGGGAAATGTCTGTGGGAGGCGTTGGAGAAACAACTTGAGAGTGTGGTTGTTGCACAGAATAGTTGACAGGAAGGGATGCATATTGTTGCATGAGCGGGTGGTATGAACCTGTGGAGAGCAATGGGGCTGGTTGTGCAAAGCTTTGGTTGACAGGAGAAGTCCCATTGTTCTGTAACATACATTGACTGTCCGTATCAACTTTCAATTCCTTGTCATAAATCTCTAATTTTGCACGTGCAGCTTGCCTTTCCTTTTCTGCTTGTAAGCGCTCTAGTTCAAACTTTTGTGCATCCAATTCTCTCCTGTGTTTCTCTTCCATTTCTCTTAATTTTTCCCTTTGTTTGATTTCCTCTTGTGTGATTTTATACTGAGCTTCCTTAGCAGCTAATTCTGCAGCTGCATCAATTCTTTTGGCAGCGATGCTTGCTTCAGAGTGGTAACTGGACTGTGATGAAGTGCCAAAAATGGACTTAGCATGTTCATAATTTAAGAGCTGATGGAGGCGCTGCTTTTCTCTATCTGCATCATATTCATCTATGGCTGCTAAACGCTCTGAAATGATTTTCATAATGTCTTTTGTCACAGATTCACAGGAGTCCATTTTACGCCTTATGACATGGGATGGTGCATTACGCTCTCTTAGTTCACTGTATGCTTTTGTCATGTCATTTACTGTCCTTTCAATATCATCAGCCATTTCTGCTAACTGTGAATCTGACAGATCACTTTTGAGGTCTGCTCTGTAAATTCTGACCTGACCTTTCCAATGTTCATAGATAGTTAACAGCTTTTTCTCTCTTTTAGTCTGTTCATCCCTTTGATATAACAGCATTTTCTCTGTAGACACACTAGGCCTTTCTGATCGCCTTGGTAACGTTTCATTAACTGTTTCCTCTCGTTGTTCCTTTTCATTTATCTGTTCTGATTTAATATCTTCCATTTTGAGAGCAATTGCTTGTCACCGTATCCTTAGACCGTTGCTGCAGCTCGCTGCTCTGCGTCGTTTCCGTGCCGTTCCTTGAAATCGCAGGCAGCTCGTTGTAGCATGTTGGGCGAAGCGTCTCCTCTTGGCTTGGGGCTCCTGCTTCGATCAGGCCACAGGCTTTCACTTCTCCCGGAGGTAAGCTCTTACTTTAGCATACCCCCCCGATGAAGGATGACACTTTACTGATGATTTTATAGGTTTAATGGCAGTAAACCCTCAAATTCACCGTAAGAGCTGGGAATCACACAGAAAAACAATGTATAAGCTAAAATCTATACTCTTACAACCGTTAGCTGAAAATAACCTTAACTCTGACAATAAATTCTACAAAATATACATATATGTTAACACAAAGATTCAAATTGTCATATTTACATATTAAACATACCTTGTGCCTCTATCAAGGGGGCTGCTAATAACAAATACATTTTTATATTCTGTCACAACCTTTTCTTCCCTGTCTTTTGCTGCCGTTAGCTTGCTCACGCTAACGGTTATAACAGGAAGTTCCTTCAAAATAAAAGCACCGAATATCAAACAGGAAGCTAACCGTAGCTGATAGTACATAAAAGTAATAAGTATGGCTGTGTAGTGGTGCATGTACATGTTGGACATAAGATGTGATTTAGCTAGTGGTACGTGTATATGTGGGACACAGGCATATTTGATTTAACCTCACGATGAAGGAGAACCGGAGCCCCTGTGGAGGACAGTGGAGGACAGAGAGAGGAAACATTGGTGTGGACAGAAGACTTCCTGACCTCTGAGGCTCGAACATAGGTGTGAACAGAAGGCTTCCTGACCTCTGAGGATCGAGAGGAGAGGGGGGGGGGGTTATGTAAATAAAAGGTTGATGTAGGTGAATAAAGGGAGATTCTTTGATGTGAGAGTGACCTCCCCTGCGAGGGAGATGCTTTGATTTGAGAATGTTTAAAGGTGAGGACTTTGGTGTGTGTCGTCCTCTTTGTTCTCTGCTCAAGAATGAGAGCAGACTGTGGGAATGGATGCTTGAAATAAACTTGAATTAAATGCAATTCAGTTTCGTTATTCAAGGCTCCCCACATTGGTGACTAACGACATTGAGAATGACCGGAGAAGGTCTCAGGGTCCCGGACTCACGAAGTTCAGAGCTGGCAAACGCAATGGCCGTCAAGCTGCTGGATTTCTGGCAGGATAACCCACGGTCGTGGTTCCTACAAGCGGAGTCGCAGTTCGCCCTCGCAGGAGTAACGGTGGATGACACTAAATTCCACCATGTCATCGCTAAACTGGATAACAGCACAGCTCGGTGTGTGCAGAGTTTGGTGGAGCAGCCACCCGCAACCGGCAGGTACGACAAGCTGAAATCCACCCTCATTAAGTTTTTCACCCCCTCGGCCGAAGTGAGGGCGAGGAGGATCCTGTCTTTGCTAAACCAGGGAGGACACAGGCCGAGCGCCCTGATGGAGGAGATGATACAGCTGAGAGTGTTGGACAACGATGATTTCCTTTTCCAGTTCATCTTCCTCTCCACCCTCCCGGCGCATGCGAGAAGCACGCTGGCTGGCAAGAAGTGTCACACCCTGGAGGAGTTCCGGGAGCTGGCCCAGGACGCAGATGGGATTCTGGACGCCTGCGGCAGGCAAGCAACCACAGTGGCGACCCACGACAGCAGGGAGCCAGAGGCGGCAGACCCAGGCTGGCCGACGACGGCGGCGGCGCGGCCCCGACACAGCGGAGGAGAGGATCTCTGCTTTTACCATCGGAGATTCGCTGAGAGGGCACGCAGGTGTGTGCCGCCCTGCAACTTCAGGAGTTCGGGAAACGGCAAGACCGGGGGTCGCTAGCAGCTTCGACTCTCGGTGAAGGCAACAAGCTGCTCTACATCACGGATGCGCGCTCCGGACGAGAGTTCCTCATAGACACCGGAGCCCAAGTGAGCTTCATCACCCCAACATACGCGGACCGGGTGGCTGGACCCCACGGTAGCGGAGCTACGGCGGCAAATGGCTCGAGCATCAACACCTACCGGAAAAGGACCTTGCCTTTATGCTTACATGGCCGCACATATGAATGGACTTTTGTAATAGCGGCGGTGAGTTTCAACATGTTGGGCGCGGATTTCTTGTGCTCACACAGTTTGTTAGTTGATCTTGCTAATAGACGGCTGGTAAATGCACTCTCTTTTTACTCTCTCCCCTGTTCAGCTCGAGTGTCCCCGCCACCAGTACAGACCCACGTCGCTACAGCAGGTGGTAAGTTTCACACACTCCTCACCCAATTTCCAGCGCTCACTGTGCCCACTTTTTCAGCGACAGTCGCGAAGCACGGGGTGAAACACTTTATCCCCACATCGGGTCCTCCTGTGTTTGCAAAAGCTCGGCGCTTGGATGCAGTTAAGCTCGCCATTGCGCGCGAGGAGTTCGCCAGCCTAGAGAGGCTGGGCATCGTTCGTAGGTCAAAAAGCCCTTGGGCTTCACCGCTGCACATGGTCCCGAAAGCCGATGGCTCCTGGAGACCGTGTGGTGATTACCGCAGGTTAAACAATGCTACGGCGCACGATCGTTATCCCATCCCGCACATTCAGGATTTTTCCATGCACCTGGCGGGGGCGCGCATTTTTTCAAAGATTGATCTGGTTCGCGGCTATCACCAAGTCCCGGTCCAACCGGAGGACATTCCTAAAACAGCGGTAATAACCCCATTCGGACTTTTTGAATTTTTACGCATGCCGTTTGGTCTCAAAGGGGCGGCGCAAACGTTTCAGCGGATGATGGATGCCGTGTTACGTGATCTCCCTTTCGTGTTTATGTACCTCGACGACATTTTGGTCGCGAGTACTTCAGAGGACGAACACGAAACGCACCTCACAGCAGTTTTTAGGAGGCTTGGAGAGCACGGCTTAATAGTGAACCCAGCCAAGTGCCAGTCGGTGTCGAGCGGATCGATTTTTTGGGCCACCGCGTCCTCCCCAGAGGGAGCGGTCCGTTACCAGATAAAGTACGCGCGGTGGTAGCGGATTTTCCTGGCCACAAACGGTCAAATCACTGCAGGAATTCTTGGGGATGGTGAATTTTTATAAACGTTTCCTGCCCACGCAGCTCAAATCATGCAACCGTTATATGCCGCGCTCAAAAAGCAAAAACCAACCCAGGCGGTCGAATGGTCCCCGGAGCGGGGAGCGCGCGTTTCACAGAGGTTAAAAAAGCCTTGGCTGACGCTGCGCTCCTGGCCCACCCAGACCCGGCAGCACGTATCGCGCTGACGACAGACGCTTCAGATTTAGCCATAGGGGCTGTTATTGAGCAACAGGTCGCCGGAGTTTGGCAGCCTTTGGCTTTCTTTAGCAAATCCTTAAGCGCGGCTGAGCGAAAATACAGCACGTTCGACAGAGAACTGTTGGCGCTGCATTTGGCTGTTCGTCATTTCCAGTTCTGGCTGGAAGGACGGTGCTTCACCGCTTATGTGGACCACAAGCCGCTCACATACGCCATGGCCAAAATTTCAGACCCGTGGTCAGGCAGGCAGCAGAGGCAGCTGGCCGCGATTTCGGAATTTACCACTGACATTAGGCACGTTGCGGGCAAATTCAATGTTGTAGCAGACTGTCTGTCGCGCACGTTCACGACTCCACCACGCGCAGAGGCAGAACGGGCCACCGTGACCGCGCCGCAGGAGAGCGGCACGGTAGCGTGCGCAGCCCCGGTGCACGTGGGTATAGATTACGCAGCCATGGCAGCGGACCAGGGGGCGGACACAGACGTGCGCGCGCTCCAGTCTGGACCAACAGGGTTTAGGCTGGAGAGCAAGTGTTTACAAACCGGTATGCCCCCCCCTGATCTGCGACGTGTCGACGGGGCGCCCGCGTCCGGTGGTTCCGGCCACGTGGCGCCGCCGTGTTTTTGACTCGGTCCACTCACTGGCGCACCCGGGGGTGCACGCGTCGGTGAAAATGGTGGCGGAAAAGTTTGTTTGGCCGGGCCTACGCAAGCACGTGAAGGAATGGGCAAAAGCCTGCATTTCCTGTCAACGGGCCAAAATTCACAAGCACACAAGAGCCCCGTTAGAACCGTTTCGCATTCCAGCCAGAAGGTTCGACCATATACACGTCGACCTTGTGGGCCCCCTACCGGCATAGCAGGGGTTCACGCATCTTTTGACAATGGTGGACCGAACCACACGTTGGCCGGAAGTGGTCCCGCTTGCGACGACCACGGCCGCGGAGGTGGCTCGCGTTTTTTTAACGGCTTGGGTGGCGCGCTTCGGGGTTCCGTCGGACATTACGTCCGATAGAGGACCTCAATTCATCTCTGAGCTGTGGTCAGCGATGGCCAACGGCTTAGGAGCCAAAATTCACCGCACTACGGCTTACCACCCTCAGGCTAATGGTTTATGCGAGCGTTTTCATAGGTCTTTGAAGGCAGCACTCAGAGCGTCGCTCACGGATGCAGATTGGGTTAATAAACTGCCATGGGTTTTATTAGGGTTGCGTTCTGCGCCCTAAGAGGACTTAGACGCCTCCCCAGCGGAGCTGGTATTCGCACAAACTCTTAGGCTGCCAGGCGAGTTTTTACCAGAGCCCCCGGAGCCCCCACCTCTCTCTGCTCTTGGACCGTTAGTTCGTACGGGAGCAGACACGCTTCCGGGTCCGGTTCATCACGCTTTTCCACGAGTTTTCGTCCCCAAGGCTTTGAAAAATGCCGATTTCGTTTTTGTCAGGCGCGAAGCCCTAAAAGCAACGCTCAAACCTCCTTACGAAGGGCCATTTCGAGTGCTGGAGGCAGGTGATAAGCAATTTGTGCTAGATTTTGGAGACAGAAAAGAGACAGTCAGTACTGACAGACTAAAACCTGCTTTTGTCATGAAGAACGGGTCTGTGCCGGTCGCAGTGGCTCCTCGACGGGGCAGGCCCCCGCAAGGGGCACATAATCACTCTCTTCCTCAATCAACAGAGCCGAAGCAGGAAGGCGCCGCAGGCAAGGCGGGGCCAACTCACAGCAGATTCGGCAGACGGTTGAAGCCCAAGCGGCGCACAGACTGAATGTTGGTATTGATTATACAGTAGTCAGTAATGTGTGATTGAATTTTAGGGAATAGTCCTTTCTTCATCGTTTGGGGGGGGGGGGGGTTATATGGCTGTGTAGTGGTGCATGTACATGTTGGACATAAGATGTGATTTAGCTAGTGGTACGTGTATATGTGGGACACAGGCATATTTGATTTAACCTCACGATGAAGGAGAACCGGAGCCCCTGTGGAGGACAGTGGAGGACAGAGAGAGGAGACATTGGTGTGGACAGAAGACTTCCTGACCTCTGAGGCTCGAACATAGGTGTGAACAGAAGGCTTCCTGACCTCTGAGGATCGAGAGGAGAGAGGGGGGGAGTTATGTAAATAAAAGGTTGATGTAGGTGAATAAAGGGAGATTCTTTGATGTGAGAGTGACCTCCCCTGCGAGGGAGATGCTTTGATTTGAGAATGTTTTAAAGGTGAGGACTTTGGTGTGTGTCGTCCTCTTGTTCTCTGCTCAAGAATGAGAGCAGACTGTGGGAATGGATGCTTGAAATAAACTTGAATTAAATGCAATTCAGTTTCGTTATTCAAGGCTCCCCACAATAAGCTCCAAAATAAAATATAAGCAAATGAAGAAATGTACATAGGGTTATTTACAAAATATATATATTTACCGGCTAATATAAACCCATAACAATATGGCCCCTGGCGATCATTTTTTTGGGACAGCTGATCACTTTTTGGCATGACAGAACAGGCGACCTCCGTCTCGTAATGCGCCCGTAACACCCACCTATTACAGAAATGACATAAATATTGTGTTTAAAAGTGTAGTCAATGCTCGCGCTACAGACTTTATCTAACAACGGCTGTTAACTGAAATATTGATGATTACCGGTGTCCTTAAACGTAGCCGCCGTTCTCTGCCATTAAGAATATAAACTGTTTTTGGATGGTAATACAGGTTTTGGAATAATAAAAGCAGCGCTCCCAAACACAATAATTCCTACATGTTGACAAGCTAACGCTGCTACTTCTTCTCTCGGTTACTGGCGGATAGCAAACAAGTGAGAGGTGCATACCGCCACCTTCCGTCTTCTCTGGTGTTCTGCGGGGGTTGGGCGCTTCACAGTACGTAATGACGTAGCTCTGACATAATTCCCAACTAGCTCCATATCGGTGGAAAGACAACTGGTTCTTATGAGGACTCTGGTTAAGCACTGGTTAAGCACTAGCACCAGCACCAGCACCAAACTAGCACTGGAACCGGTTTGGTGGAAAAGAGCCGTGGCCTTTGAGAATAGAAAAAGCACTATATAAGTACAGGTTCTTATCCCTTATCCCTTATCAATAAAAGTTTAGTCATCACTCTCTCCTCATGACCAGGCTTCTAGAATTGTGGGCAGGGTTTAGGATTGACTCCATGCTGATTGGACAATACGTGGCATCACGACCAGGCAGTCACCACAGCGCTCCATGAAAATTATACCATAATGTTGCCGTGATTGCATAGGTCTAAAGGATAATTCGGCATATGTGGAGAACACAAGGTGCGCAAGTATGCTGTGAGGACCGCCAGTGGGGACTCGGGAGTCTGGAAAAGAACACCAGTGTATCCAACACAGGACAGACGCAGCAGCCAGACCGCGGTCTTTAGTGGGAAGGCAAGCCCAGCCTGCAAAGCAGGTTAGTGGCTGCTGCTTCATGTGCTACCGCTGTCGTTTGCAGGAACGCCAGTCTTTGATAGCACTCCTCCCACGAGTATCTAAAAATTAAAACCTAGTAATAATACCGCCATGATTGTGATTGTGGAGGGGAATGGACAGATTAATTGCATATCATATGTGGCCACATATGCACACTTTGACTAAAGGACGACCATCACCATACAGGACACAAAAATGCCCAGATAATGAAATAAATAATTTTTAGTTAAATAAATGGGCGACACTGATGCAATGGTTGCAGTAAAACAGGTCCTTCTACTGTGTATAATGTTGTGTGTTTTGTACTTAATTCGATTGATTACAGTTTTAAAAACCTTTTAACAACCAAATATTGCTACAATATAAAAGGATGCACTAGAATGGGTCTCAAATATTTGTAAATGTGTCCTGTTATAGTACTGCATGAGTTCATTGATGATAAACAGAAAAAAAATCAATATTACACTTAACTACATCACTGAACAGTGATATAAAATAAAATAATGGTGCAAGATACAACACTATTATGAATACAAGTAATAAAAGATTACACAAATAAGCGATCTGACAAACAAACAAGGGTTCTGAAACAGTGGCTAATTCTGGATGTCCCATTCATTTTCAGTAATTAGGTACTCTGTGATTAATATTCACACAGTCAAATAAATCTTGGTGCTGTTCAGTCCCTTTCATATTTGTCATTGTCTAACATGTATGATTGCCTACATATACACTACACCTCTTTGTATTACACTTTCAAACACACCCTACATTTGGGCCTGTAAAGTCTAATTGGGATACCTGTTTCAGTCAGGAATAGTTGCATTCTGCAGGCAATGCATTAGTCTGAAACAGTAAAACTAGTAATAAAGTTGAACTGAATTGAACCCCAAACATTATTCCCTCTCAGGTCCTGAAGTCACCGATACCAGGGAAATCGTGTCACTGCTTATAAAAAGAAATTGCATAAGCCCTTTTCAATCAAGGCTTGCTGCTGTTCTCTGAATAGGGATACCCACACCGGATGACGACAGCAAAATGACCCTGCAAGTTATGGGGGTCATTGACCACCTCAGCTCAGCAGACATTTAATTCGGAAACACGGATAAACGTGTGACGAAGTAGGTGTCACAACATCACACCACAGAGAGTGGAAATGAATCTGAAGGCTGTGTGTCATTATTCTGAGAGACTGTATTAGTTTCAAAGCTGCAGCAGACAACTGTGTGTGCCACAATTACACAAATATCACAGTGGCTGAGAGTGAGAGGTTTCTTTGAGAGTATTTTTTTCGGCCACTCCCATGGAGCCTCCGGCAACTCTGACCGTCCCTCGGCTGCTGTGGGGCCGATACAAGCCTGTGCTGGTTCAGCAAGGGGCAAACTCACTGTTTAGCTCTACTCTGTGCTTCATCCATCCCAGTTCACTTTGGATTAATTGATTGTCTGCTCCTCTTTGTTTCCCAGACAGTCCCTTCTGAAATAAAATGTATTCCGCTTTGTGTGGTGCTGGAAATGAAATGTAACACACAAACACATGTCCTCACCAAATAAAAATGCAAGCCTGCGTACACAAACACACACGAGTAAAAACTTCATTTTATACAGCCACCACAATACATTTTGCACTACCTTTGTTGTTTTGTCATTATAAATCATATTCAAGAGGCAACAAACAAACCCGGTGCCAGAGCTGTTTGTAGCCAGAGAATTAAGTACACCTTTGGCCAGCCGGAGCTGGAATCAATCAGTTCTGTTAAAGCAGAGTTTGTCACAGCGGTCATCTGGCATGTAGAGGAATAAATGAAGCTGGACTTTCTTCTCTCTTTAGTCAACTGGCATGTTTATTTAATTTTTACAAATCTCAAGTTCCTAACTGCAATTTGTTTACATAAGACTGCAAAAGTACAAGTGAGAGGTGGGGGTGGGGCCAACTTTAGGAAATTCTGTGAAGGCCTACCACACTCATTACAAACTCTCCACATTGTAACAGCTGTAGTCATTCAAAGTTGGTCAGCATTCGCCGACCCCATTCTGGCCTGGGGCTCCAAGTACAGTATTTGCTTTTGGAGGTGTGAAAGTGAAGAGATTTTAGGCCTAGTGTGTGGTGTATGAATATGTGTGTCTGGACGCCGTACCCACCCACAGGGTGACGTCAGGTGGGCACGGCCCATTCTGTATATAGATCTAAAAGAAGAAGAGTCAAAGAGAAGAAAAAGAAGATTGGGACTGCAATTACGTCTGTGTTCGGTTGGCGGTAGGATTGATTTGTTTGTGGCAGATAGCAAAAACTGTACGCTGTCTGTAACATGATGGGATCTAGCTCTGACGGGCACGATAAAGATGAGATGGGCTGGACACTATCCAGACCTGGGGGCCGGAAAAGAGCAGCTACGGGGCCAACAAGACCTAGAAGCGGGTCAGATGAGAGTGATGTGGGAGAAAGTAACAATGTGAAGAAAACATGAACTGGCCAAAATGGATGGCAGTTTGAGGATGTAGGGAATGAGTGGAAGGTTGTCATTGAGTTCAGTCAGGGTGGGGGGCACTATCACCCTGTTAAGCTAACAAAAGCAATTGAGAAAGAAATTGGGAGAGTTAAGTTTGCAAAGTTCTAGAAGAATAACCGGCTGTTAATTCATGCCACAAGTAAACAACAGCAACAGAAAATACTGACAATGACATGTCTAAACATAGGATAAGTGAAGATGCATGTTCCTGGCGTGACAGCTAACTTGAGGGGAGTTATATCAGGTGTCCCTTTGTGCATGTCTATGGAAGAAGTGAAAAGCGAGATCCAAGGAGGAAAGGTGAAGGATGTGAAAAGGCTACAGAGTTAAAAAGGTTCGCTGAAGGACACACAGTCTGTCATGATTCAATTTGAGGAAACACTCCCTAAATCAGTCCTAATAGGATACATGTATTTCAGTGTCAGAGAATACGTCCCAAAGCCACTCAGGTGCTACAAATGTCAGAGGATGGGTCACACTGCTCAGCAATGTAGGGGAAAGCTATGATGTGCTAGATATGGAGGGGAGCATGAATATGGTAAATGTGACAAGGACGCCAAAGTAAAGTGTTGCAACTGCGGGGGTGAGCATAGTGCTGCATATGGAGGATGTGCTGTGCAGAGGGAAGCTAGACAAGCCCAGGAAATCAGAATAACTAAGAAAATCTCGTATGCGGAAGCTCTAAAGACAGTTAGAGAGGCAAGAATAGTCAGAAACACAGCAGGCCTTCCTCAAAGAAGTTCAGTTCAAATGGAAGCCCAGCAATCAACGGGTCCCATGCAAGCACAGGATCGTGCAGCTGCAAGGAATGTTTGTGTTCACAAATGCAAAATGGATGATGACACATTGATAATTAAGAGGACAAACTTTATAGCTTTTATCTGCCACACCTTGAATGTTGCTGCACAGCTACAGAAGAAAAGTGACAGAATCAAAATCATTGTGGAAGCAGCAAGAAGCTTCCTAGATGTGAAAGATATCACAGCTGACCAGAGTCATGCTTTACTGAAAGCTGAAACTGGGGAGACTGCACATGCTGAAACAAGACCTTAATTATAGTATTACACATACTACAGTGGAATGTGAGGAGTCTTATAGCAAACAGACAAGAACTCAAGAAGTATCTTGACGAACTAGAAATTGTTCAGAATCAGATTTATTGCCATTGTTCATGTAGTACACAAACTAGGAATTTGTCTCGGTGCAATGCTGCAACATTAAACATGATAAAATAAAAGAAATAAACTATACATGCAATAAAGTGTAGAATAAGAGAGTAATACTGGTCAGCAGTTTCCACAGGTAGTGTGTGTACAGGAGACATGGCTTCAACCTCACTTAGATTTTGTTATTCCAGGATACAGTTCAATCAGACAGGATAGATTTAGTGAAAGTGACAAATGTAGAGAATGTGGAGTAAAAGAAAATGTTGAGCACATCTTATTACACTGTCACAAATATGGAAATGAAAGACAGATAATGGAAAATAGAGTTCGAGAGGCCGGTAGGGAATGGGATTTAACTGGGATTCTGGGAACAGATGGAGATGGAGAGGCAATAAGAATCACGAGAAGGGCTCTTTTCTCTTTTTTAAATAACACAGGATTAAGTCATAGAATTTAGGGGTCGGGCTCAGATGACATAATGTTACACACTCTTGTACAGTAGGTGGTGGTATGCACCTTTCAATTGTTTGCTATCCGCCAGTAACTGAGAAAAGAAGAAGAAAGTTAGTTGTTTGCTGCATGAAGACTCGCCTCTCTCTCCGTCATTTATCAGACAACATTTGGCGACGAGGAGTTTAATGGAGGCGTGCTGGTTGCCTTGGCCATTGGCGCCATTTCTGGAGTGCGAGGGGGAGCCTGCAGTCCTTTGGCCGGAGTGGAGAGCCTCATTTGAGGAGTATATTGGGGCGTTGGGCCTACACGGGCAGGACGGGAGACGTCGGTGGGTTCTCCTGGCCCACAGTCTCGGCGCGGAGGGCCGAAGGATCCTCGGTGCTCTGGGTGGAGCGGACCTCTACGAGGGTGCTGTCGAGTGGCTGGCCAGGCACTTCGATGATCAGACGAAGGCCGTGAAGCTGCGCGTGATGGAGATTTTGGCGCCAGGAACTGATAGACTGAATGCACGCCAAGATGAGGCTAAGGGCACCAAGCTGGGCCTCGAGGCGGGACCGGGACTGCAAGTTGAAGAGTCCCCAGTCACTGAGGTCAGCAAGCCAGCCATGGAGCCCAGCTTGACCCGGGACCATGGCGCAGGCGGATCGGACGGTGCGGTGTGCAAGAACGGCAGAGAGGTGGTGCAGCAGGATGGAGAGGCGGAGCAGCAGGAGTCAGCCCAGCTGCTGGAAGCTGTACAGCGGGCGAGAGGGACAGTGCAGGCCGAGGACTTCGGGGAAGAGCCGCGGCCGGACATGATGGCGGCGCAGCGGAGCACCAACACCGAAAGCAATGGGTGCAGTGGTGAGGAGCCTAGGTCGGTGAGCGAGCCTGATGTAGGTGATGGTGCGGACCCCAAAAATGAACGACGAGAGCCAGGCATGGTGACAGCGCAGCGGAGCACCGGGACTGAGAGTGCTGGATGCAGCGGCGAGGAGCCTGGGTCAGTGAACAAGCCTGGAGCCTGGCGTAAGTGATGGTGTGGGCCCCGGAGAGGAGCGACAACAGCCGCCAGACACGGTGACAGCGAGCAGCGCCGACAAGTGGGTTTCGGCGGTCCCAGGAGCACGACCACGGGAGTTCGGAGTGTTCGAAGCTGGAAGAAAAGAGAGCAGAGTGGGACATTTTGGCGCTGATTTGCTGAGCACCAAACGCCATCGTCAGAGCGAGAGTTTGGACCGGGTCAGTGGGACGGCGGGACGCAGAATGAGGGTCCGAAGACGACGTGGCGGGCACGGGAGACTGGGTCGGGTTTCCCTGCGGGTCGACGGCGGGGTTTGGCAAAGAAAGAAAAAAGCAGTCTGGAAAGGTGGAGACAGGCTGGCCAGAAAGGGGTGTTTTGAGCCTGGGGGGCGGCGGCCGGTCTTGGGGATGCCGTGGGGGTACCCAGGCCCTCCGTGGCTGCTATGTGAATGGTGGCTGCCCAGAGACTATGGGGGTCACTTGAAAATTCTTTTGTGTAAATAATGTGTATATATACAGTATATGTGTATATTTGATGCTGGTGTGCATGTGAGTGAGTGAGAATATGGGATTATGTTACTTTTCAGAGACAAGGTTCAGTTTGGTTGTTTTGTGTGAATGTGATAGGTTGTTTTATTACTATGTGTTACCCTCCTTGTTCTTAGTGTGTGAGTCGGGTTACCAGATTTGGGCGGGTTTCCTGTGTGCTTGATTTTTTTGAGCGGGGTGTGTGGCGTATGAATATGTGTGTCTGGACGCTGTGCCCACCCACAGGGTGACGTCAGGCGGCCACGGCCCATTCTGTATATAAACACCAAGTTCAGTGTAATAAAGTTAGTTGTTTGCTGCATGAAGACTCGCCTCGCTCTCCGTTATTTAACATAGTGCACATAACAATGTTTTCGTTTATACCAGGAGAGAAACATCTGCATGCACACGACATGTCAGAAGCAGCCACACATGCACACGAATCCATCGAAGGTATGAAAACTGCTGTTGTAACTAACAGATGACAAGTAGGTTTTACTTGGGACTTTGGCTTATACACCAGATTCCATCTGCAAGAAATATTTGTATTCATTTTTTTCAAGCTGAAAGAATGAGGGAGTTATAAATAAATAGGCTAAAATAAATAACCAGTGTAAATGTGGGCAATAAAAAAAATCTGACTTACAGCTGGTTTGAATATTTGATGAGTCTTCAGACATAACAAAAGCATTACAAGTAAGAAAAAAAAGTGATATAATGTGATGTTGGCTGCAAATACCCGGCGTAGTATGCACGGACAGCTAGACTGTAGATGAGCTTCCACAGTTTGGGGTAAAAAGTGTCCCGAGAGGTTTTGTCAGCACCGTTGTTCGCATGTCCGTGTGCACAGAAATAAACAGCAATGGTACATTTCAGACACAATTTACAAGAGATTTCACAGTGCTTGTATTTCTCACAGAAATACAGTACAAGCAGCATAATTAAATTTTAAGCTTGATGTGTTTATAGGTAGGATTAGGTTAGAAAAAAAAAAGAGATCTTAAAGGTAGGCTATCTATAAAATGTTTTTTGCAGTCTTATAGAGAAAATAATCATCAACTTAAAACCAGGAAAATTTGTAGACTGAAATACATTCCTAAATGATGCCTGCCTTTGCTGAATGATGGGGAAAAAATTGCTGTGGAGCAGCCGATGTTTTAAATCTGGTGTTGCGCAGCTCCTCAGCCAGATGACATCACATCATATCACTAGTTTTTCTTACTTGTGATGCTTTTGTAAAAGTTATGACTGAAGACTCAAATATTATCAAATATTCAAACCAGCTGCAAGTAAGGTCAGTTTTTTTTTAATTGCCCGCAAATACACTGGTTCAGGGGTGGTTCTAGGATCAGCGCTTTAGGGGTGCTGAGCACCCAGTGAGCTCCACCACACACACACGTTATTTTGTTAGAGTGATCATCTTTTATACATCCCCTCCCTGGCTTCTAGTTAGCAAACATGGTACGTGATGATACATAAAAACAGTGATAGCTTGGATTTAATATTTTGCTTATACCAAAACCACAACAGTTTCTTTCTCTCTAATTTAAACAGCACACAGTGGTTGAGTGACAATGCAACCATTAAAGAAAAACATCTGCTAGCTGTCTTAGCCAGGGCTGGACTGGGACAAAAAAAAATCGTCCCTGGCATTTTTGGTCCAATTTGTTAAGTAGCAACATTCAAGCTTCACAACAATGTTCTAACAGAGGTCAGAATTATCCCACTTTTGCCCTTAACAAGTGATTTTGTGGTTTTAAAGAAAGAAAGCAACTTTATTATCTATTTTTGCATAAATATTTTGTCATAATTTTAAAGTCTCAAAATTTTCCAAAGGTGCAAAACTTTGAGAAAAAGCTACCCAATTACAAGGGAAAAAACATCACAAACATATATACAGTAAAAGCTTCAAATTTGCTAGAATAACATAACAAATTTTTAGGGACAAAATACCCATTTATTTAAAATATGTACTAAATTAATGAGAGGGAAAAAAAAAAGTAAAATTACAAGAAAAACAAATCTGAATTTAAAAGATAAGTTACAAATTCATGGCAAAAGTTGCAAAATTATGAGGAAAAAATTCACATATGTACAATTACAGTTATTTAAAAGAGTATCTAAAAGATTTAATAAATTCATTAAGAAAAGAAAATTAATAAATTTGTGTGACAAAGGTCAAATCATAAGAGAAATGGTAGCTCTTTTGCAATAATAAAAAGAATTAAGGAAAAAAATGGGGAAAATGAATGGAAAATTGAGGCAAAAATGCAAAAATGGAAGAA
This sequence comes from Pholidichthys leucotaenia, assembly GCA_020510985.1. NCBI lineage: Eukaryota > Metazoa > Chordata > Actinopteri > Cichliformes > Pholidichthyidae > Pholidichthys > Pholidichthys leucotaenia. The sequence continues at coordinate 118,957,630 of CM035850.1, forward strand.
TAAAAAGATGCCAGTTAAAGACGCAAAAGCCACAAATTCAAGAAAAAAATGTCAATCTATGAAGCAAAAATTTTTCACAAAGTTTCAAATTTCATGAAGTTTCTTAAAAGTCTATAATTAAAAAAGAATAAAAATAATCTTAAGAAAATGTAGATAATTTATGAGAACTCTCCAAATTCACATAAAAAATTTCCACATTTTCAATTGAAAAAAATCTCTAATTAGGCGTTGGAGTAGGCTGAAATTGTACACAGGTAAACCAAGTTATCTTGTATATTACCACTCAAATATTACATAAGCGTAGTTACCCCAAAATAGTTAAATTACTGAGATATGACTTTAGTTTGGACAGTTTGAGGTTTTTCTCTCCTAAATTTATTGCAGTTTTTATTCTAAATTTATTACTTTTTCCTTGTAAATTTGAAAGCGTTTTTCCCCACTTACATCAACTTTTTCTCATAATTGTATGCTTAGTACTAATTTTGGGCTTTTTTCTTGTACATTTGAGACTTCACTCTCATAAATTTGTGAGTTTTTTCCTCACAAATTAAAAATCAAAAATAAAATGAGCAAAGATGCAACATTTTCTGTTATATTATAGGCTATTTATAGCCTATAAATAGCCTATTTTCTAACCCCTACCCCAGGTGAAAACCTCATGTACTTTGAAACCTAAATGTTTGCAGGTATGCATCATACACTTATTGCCCTCCAGTGCCCCCCACGGACCGTGGGAGCTGGGAGGCGGAACTTTAATGAGATGGGCGGCCGATAAGCGAACAGACTGTCCATAGGAATGGCCAACCAGCGTAGCTGCCCAACGCAAGGACCAGATGAGGAAAGCAGCTGACCAGCGAGGGAACCAGGCAGCAAAAGCAACCAACCAGCGAGGACCTCCAGTGGTACCTGATGACCCTTGACAAACTCTGATGGAGGCGAGGGACCTATGGCGACCGCAGGCGTCGGCGGGGATGGAGGACCCTCAACGACCTCGGGCTGAGGCGTAGCACCCACGGAGGCCTTGGACGGAGGCGTAGCATCCGCAGAGGCCTCGGACTGAGGCGTAGCACCCATGGAGGCCTTGGATGGAGGCAGAGCACCCGTGGAGACCTCAGGCAAAGGTAGAGGACCCGCGGCGACCTCAGGTGAGGATGGAGGACCCACAATGACCTTAGAAGAAGGCTCGGACAAAGAGGACATAGACACCGGGTCAGGGTCACCCGCAGCAGTGGAGCCACGCAAGGAGGACCCAGGTGCAACTGGTGGTTGTACTCAGTTCTCCCTACCAAGAGCCAGGCAAGACCTCTGTAAGACAGATAAAGTAAAAACAAAAAAGAGAACTTGCCTGAGCATGAGCTCCACCGCCGTCCAGGACTCTGACGATCCAGGCTGGGACGTCACGGCTCTCTCCGTCTGAAGCTCCAACCCCACCATGGCCGCCTCGGACGGGGAAGAAGAAGAAAACACTGGAAGATTACCGGCAGCAGTGGAACCTGGCGGGAAGAACCCAGGAGCACAGGGCATCTGCAGCTGATTCTCCCCACCGCAAGCAAGGCAAGATTTCTCTAACACTGAGACGGGAAAGAGTACTTGCCTTGGCTCAGGCTCCACCTCTGTCCAGGACTCCGGTGAATCCTGCAGGGGCACCTCGGCTCCGCTCATCCGACGTTCCACCTCCGACGTGGCCACCTCGCACATCGAGGAAGAAAAAAACACCGGAGAATCACCGGCAGCGCTGGAGTCCGGTGAGGAGAACTCAGGAGCAGAGGACATCTGCAGCTGATACTCCCCACCCTGAGCCAGACAAGAATTCTCTAGATCTGTAGATGTTAAAACAGAAACGAGTACTTACCTGGACTCGAGCTTCACCACCGTCCAGGACTCCGACGACTCTGCTGCAGCAACCCCAGCAGCAGGCATGGTGGTGGATGCAGCCCACAGACCTCCAGGCATGGTGACCGATGCAGGTGTACCTCCCTGCGTGGTGGCTGAAACTGGAGGTTGCTCCATCACTGGTGCAGAGTCAAGGGCAGCTGAAACCAGGGGACACTCTTTTGTTGGCTCAGGCTTCAGGGATCTGGGACTGCTCCTCTTCTGTCCAAAACATGGCTGCGGGGCTGGCGTGGGGTTCTCCAGGGTTGCAGGCTCCTCTGTCGTTCAGTGGCTCCATCCTTGGACTGACCGACACTCAAGGAAGATGGGAGGAGACACAGAAGAAACGGATGAGGAGCAGGTGACAGCAGCAGGCAGTCAGGACTCAGCCAAAGTGGGTTGCTGATGCTGAGCATCCACTGGGAATAAGACAAGGAATTTCATTATCATGTGTGAGAGAATGAATGCACACTTGCCTTATTTCCCGGAGCGTGGTGGTGACTGCTGCTGCTGAACTGGGTGATGTTCTTCCAGACACGGTGGGGATCATCTAGTGAGGACGCAGAGACAGAAGACGCTCTGGAGTCCGGTAATGCTGATTCATCGGTGCCGGCTCCACTTCCCCTGATGAAACTCCCTCCAGCTGCTGCATAACCTCTGGAAGAAGCCATGGTTTGTATTCCAGGATGAGCTCAGTCTTATCCGCCAAAACCTGCTGGTGCTTCTCCAGCTCCTCTGCGCTGGGACCGTCGGAAGGCACGAGAGCTGCGCACTGAATACGACAGGCTGTGGGCCACAGTTCAGCAGGGGTAGACGAGACTGCAGCTGGATGGTGGCCCTGGGCTTGAGACTTCTGCCCCCGAGAGCACTTCCTCTGCGGCACAGGTTTGGATGGCGAGGGGGCTTCCCCCAGCCCACGGAGCCAGTGGTGAGCACGGAAAACTGAGGTGAGGAGATCTGCCAGTTCCTGATAGCTCCACAGGCTGGGATATGCCTCAGTCACCTGTGCCACGCTATCCCACACCTGCAGCGCCTCCTCAGGAGTGTGGGTTAGACAAACGTCCAAAACAATATCTCCCACCAGTCCAGCTGCCCAACACTGCTCCTCATCCAGCCCAAAAGTCCCGTAGTCTGTGTGGCCAGACATACCGCAAAACATGGACTATAAAATCAGGAAGGGAGAATATAGTACAGGAGTAAAAAGGGGGAAAAAAACGGCAAAAACCCACAGCGGCTGGTGTCCACACCCCGGCCGTGTCCTTCTGTCACAAATTGCCCTTTTTAAGGGCTACGAAGGACACCAAATGCACCCTGTGAGTTTTGCATATTTATTAACGAAAAGACAAATATACAGAAAAACACTACACTTACAAATAAAGAGGGAACAAACATGCCAGAGTAGAATGGGGCTCACGACCAGGAGGGGAAAGAATGGCCGGCGGAAAAACACCGACTGAGGCTCACAAATACGCCGGGGAAAAGAGATAACTCAGCCGGAGTCACACCCGAAGGGAACCAGGGCTCACGGCTGGGGGAAATGGAAAAAGGGAAAAATGTTACCTGGTAGGAGCACACCTGTTCTCCTCAACGACACTGCCAACAAACGCTTGGCAGATGTTCTGCCAAAAGTTTTGGCAGAACATCTGAGGACATCACAGTAGGACACGGCAACCTGCGGAGCGTTGCCACATCCTTAAATAGATCTTCCTCTTCTTCTTTTTGAGTATTGGCAGTTGGCAAACACCTTTTGGGTGCATTACTGCCACCCTCTGATTTTGAGTGTGGACTTAAGCACTAAAACTACCTATATGTATACACCAGCATGTACATGCATATACACCTATATTGATAGAAAAAACAAAACAAAAGAAAAGAAAAACTATATCCTATACAACAATCTAGTCGATTTTAAATAATCTAGAAGGAGATTCCAGCGCTTGTCATCAGATAATTTCTGCAATATATTTCTAACACTATTTAACCCAATCCTGTTTAACTTATTTTGCAGCCTGTTTCGTTCCTGTTGATATCTCTGACAGTGCATTAGCCCATGATCTACTGTCTCCTCTACTCCACAATAATCACAGTTTCCAGTTGGGTGTTTTTTAATCCTATGTAGAGTACCATTTAGACCAGCATGACCAATCCTTAATGTTGTTATAACTCTTTCTTCAATTCTCTCACGTCCTGCTGATCTTGCCCCAGTTCCGACTAATGGCATATTTTTAAATAAGTATCTTCCTTTACATTCATTATTCCACTCACTTTGCCACATCTTTTTAATGAGCCCTTTAATGACTGCTTTGGCTTCATTTTTACTCCAGTGCACCATGACTTCACAGTTCTCTCTCTTCAAGACTCCTTTTGACATTTTATCTGCCAACTCATTCCTCTCAACTCCAGTATGAGCTGGTACAGTGGGGGAAAAAAGTATTTAGTCAGCCACCAATTGTGCAAGTTCTCCCACTTAAAAGATGAGAGAGGTCTCCAATTTTCATCATAGGTATACCTCAACTATGAGAGACAAAATGAGAAAAAAAAATCCAGAAAATCACATTGAAGGATTTTTAATGAATTAATTGGTAAACTCCTTGGTAAAATAAGTATTTGGTCACCTACAAACAAGCAAGATTTCTGGCTCTCACAGGCCTGTAACTTCTTCTTTAAGAGGCTCCTCTGTCCTCTACTCGTTACCTGTATAATGGCACCTGTTTGAACTCATTATCAGTATAAAAGACACCTGTCCACAACCTCAAACAGTCAGACTCCAAACTCCACTATGGCCAAGACCAAAGAGCTGTCAAAGGACACCAGAAACAAAATTGTAGACCTGCACCAGGCTGGGAAGACTGAATCTGCAATAGGTAAGCAGCTTGGTGTGAAGAAATCAACTGTGGGAGCAATTATTAGAAAATGGAAGACATACAAGACCACTGATAATCTCCCTCGATCTTGGGCTCCACGCAAGATCTCACCCCGTGAGGTCAAAATGATCACGAGAACGGTGAGCAAAAATCCCAGAACCACACGGGGGGACCTAGTGAATGACCTGCAGAGAGCTGGGACCAAAGTAACAAAGGCTACCATCAGTAACACAATACGCCGCCAGGGACTCAAATCCTGCAGTGCCAGACGTGTCCCCCTACTTAAGCCAGTACATGTCCAGGCCCGTCTGAAGTTTGCTAGAGAGCATTTGGATGATCCAGAAGAGGATTGGGAGAATGTCATATGGTCAGATGAAATCAAAATAGAACTTTTTGGTAAAAACTCAACTTGTCGTGTTTGGAGGAGAAAGAACACCATACCTACTGTGAAGCATGGGGGTGAAAACATCATACTTTGGGGCTGTTTTTCTGCAAAGGGACCAGGACGACTGATCTGTGTAAAGGAAAGAATGAATGGGGCCATGTATCGTGAGATTTTGAGTGAAAACCTCCTTCCATCAGCAAGGGCATTGAAGATGAAACATGGCTGGGTCTTTCAGCATGACAATGATCCCAAACACACTGCCCGGGCAACGAAGGAGTGGCTTCGTAAGAAGCATTTCAAGGTCCTGGAGTGGCCTAGCCAGTCTCCAGATCTCAACCCCATCGAAAATCTTTGGAGGGAGTTGAAAGTCCGTGTTGCCCAGCGACAGCCCCAAAACATCACTGCTCTAGAGGAGATCTGCATGGAGGAATGGGCCAAAATACCAGCAACAGTGTGTGAAAACCTTGTGAAGACTTACAGAAAACGTCTGACCTCTGTCATTGCCAACAAAGGATATATAACAAAGTATTGAGATGAACTTTTGTTATTGACCAAATACTTATTTTACCGAGGAATTTACCAATTAATTCATTAAAAATCCTGCAATGTGATTTTCTGGATTTTTTTTTCTCATTTTGTCTCTCATAGTTGAGGTATACCTATGATGAAAATTGGAGACCTCTCTCATCTTTTAAGTGGGAGAACGTGCACAATTGGTGGCTGACTAAATACTTTTTTTCCCCACTGTACCCAGACAAATTTAACTATCAGATGCATATTTTGGATTCTAAATAGCATCTGCAAAATTTCAAACACCAGATCCTGTCAACAACTAGAATTGCCAGAAACTAAACTCATCAAAGTTGCATATGAATTTGATGCTATTTTGACTCTCTCTGGTCTTACCTCCTCTACCCACTGCAAAGCAATAATTAAGGCCACCATTTCACACGGAAAAAAAAAAACAAAAAACAGATATAATCTCTTAGCCTCCTCCCACACCCCACATTAAATTCAGGAATGACCAGAGTTGCTGCTGTTGTACCCATCTTTAGGTCTTTAGACCCATCTGTGTATATTTGTAGGTATCTCGAATATTCCTTTCCTATGTATGCATTTACACTTGTGTATCTCATCCCACATTCTCCACTCTGCATCTCATGGAGTGTAAAGTCTACATCAGGCTTAGGCAGAAACCAAGGAGGAACGGCTGGTAGCACTACTGTTGGTGAGTAGCTCCTGTTCAAAACACCCATATCACTGGCTTTTCTCCTTGCAATCCAATTGAAGCTCTTCAGTGATCCCTTACCCTGTTCCCAGCTTAGTTCAGCAGCATGATGTGTAGGATGGTTCCCGTGACCTTGTAAATTAGCCTAATAAGTCATCATAATTTGCTGCTTCTCAACTCCAATGGCATTTCTCCCAGCTCAACCTGCAAAGCTGGCACAGATGTTATTTTAAAGGCCCCACTACATGTCCTTAATGCTTGTGCTTGAATCACATCCAACTTTTTTAATAAACTCTTTGATGCTGACCCATATCCCACATTCCCATAGTCTAACACTGACCTTATTAAGCCAGTTTTGCATTTATTTATAATTTTCTCAAGCTGGACCTTCCAGGTGAGCCTAACATCAAACCATACCCCCAAAGAATTTGAATGAATCCACTCTTTATTTCCTTATCATACAGAAACAGTTTATTTTGATCTCCAATTTTCTTCCTTGAAAAAGAAGAGTTGTTTTTTCAACCGAAAATTTGAATCCCCATTCCAAAGACCACTGCTCTACTTTTTTGATTGCTTCCTGCATTTGTTTTACTACGTGCTACATTCCTGCCGTATTGCTCCATCATCCGCATATAAAGAACTTCCTATATCCTGACCTATATTTTCAAATAAATCATCATTCATGATAGAAAACAACAGAGGACTTATTATGCTCCCTTGTGGGGTTCCATTATCCACATAATCATCATCATCATCATCATAGCAGTCTGTAGGGGGCGACAATGACTGTTTCATTTAGGTCTGATCAGATTCCTCCACGCAGCTCTGTCCTTCTCCTTCCACTGCCAGGAACTCCTGACCTTGTTAACCCGGGCGACATCCGAGCCTGTATGAGTTGCTTTCTGACTGACCATTTCATGAAACTGTTTGCAAAATATCTGAGTACCGCTAGCTTTTGCTGGACTAGCGGCACATTCTTGGCAGATAGAGGTATTATCAGTGGCAAGGACAGGCCAAGACAAACTGACTCCAGTATCTGTTGCAGTGACTGACCAGATGATAGGTTTGTTGCTCTTTGTGTAGTGCATGTCACGATGCACCGGCTGGCAAAAGTCCACCACAGACCTTGCGACAGATGTGCTTATCTGCCAGGATGTCCAGTCTCATCCTTTGTAACTGGGAGTGGTCCACTACATCCCCCAATTACAAATAGGACACAGCACTTTACACCTGACTGAAAAGGACTTTCCCACTTTTACCTCTATAGAACGCCCAAACAAAAACTAATTCACCCATTTAAACATGTGACCAGATACACCTAATCTTTTCATTTTAATTAGCAAACCATCTTTCCACAGCAAATCATAGGCTTTTTCAACATAAAAAAAAAAAATACAGCAATCACTACTTCCTTATTGACCTGTTCAGGTTCCTTTATTTGTACCCGTAGGTAGATTTGTTTTGCAGTCAGGTGACATCCATATTTACAAACCACAATTACATTCAACATAAACACAAACCCAGGCATACATGAAGTTGACTATAAACATGATAAAAATACTCAAGGCTCCATCAATCAGGACATAAGACAAAGAGATGAGAGAAAAAAACAGAGAGATAAGAGAGAAGGGTCATATTAAGAAGTTAATGACTAGTCAAAGAGGTTAAAAACTCAAAAGTCTAAAACCCAAATAAGATTTAGAACCCAATAAACAAACCTACAAAAATACGTAAATATAAAATAAAATAATAAAATAGGTAACCTAAAATATGTGCAGTATATTGTTACATCTTGTTCAACTCTTTAACAGCAGCAGGAACAAGTCAAGCGGTGGCCCTCGCAAGCCACCATAAGACGCCAAAAGTCGCCGGTGAGGTTTGCATGATGTTTTATTAAGGAACAAAGGATAACACACAAAGTAACAGAAAGTAATGGGCCACGGTGGGCCAAAACACACTATAACAGATGCAGGAGATCGCAAGGCTGACACAAGGCTCACTTACGATTCGGAACAAGAACGGAGATCAGGAAAGGTTGACGTCTGAGGTGTGAACCGTTCACTCGACGTCTGATAAGGGAATGTTTGACGAGACTGCTGCATTGGGCTGCATTCAGCGCCCGTTTAAATGCTGGGCCACTGATGAGCCGCAAATGCAGCACAGCTGGCAGGCTTTGACAGCAGGAAGCCCTCCGAGCGCTGTCATAATAAGAGCTTCGGGGAGCCAGAAGGTAAACACTGCTGTCAAACCTGGTGAAGAAGATGCATTGGCCCGAGCGCGGACGAGATCGGCGCTCGGGACCATGACAGTACCCCCCCCCCCCCCCCGAGGGCGGGCTCTGAACGCCCAATGGACACCCAAGACCCCCCCCCCCCCCCCCCCACCCCCCCCCCCAGGTGAGCGGATGGGGGAACAGGCCTGGGGGGAGAGGACCAGCCATAGACCAAAAGCCAAGAAAAAAAAAAACAAAAAAAAAACGAAAGCACAGAGACAACCAGAAAAAAAGGACAAAACTTCAAATACATGAATTACACTGAACACAGTGGACGATAACAGAAAATACAATTATTCCAAAAGCAAAAACCAAGATTAAGGCAGACCTACAAATGAAACAATTACAGGGCATCGATAACAGAAAATACTACAAATGAAAGCAATTACGGGCACGATAACAGGAAATACAATATTCTCAAAAGCACAAAAACACACAGAACCGGACCGAGACGGAAAAAAAACCCCACACTGACACAGGCAAAACACAGAGCAAGATTATTCCCCCGCATGACCTTTAATCCAGGACAGTTCAGACAAATGGCGACAGGCGGAGACCAAAACCCACGGGGACAGTTCCGGCGGTCTCCCTGCGTCCCAAGGCCAGCAGGTGGTACAGGGAACAGTAAATGATCGGGCGGCCTACCCCAGTCCCAGGCCCGGAAAGTCCAATCTTCCGGCGGCCGAACCAGGTCGCCCAGCAGGAAGCAAAGTGTCGGGTGGCTGACCCAAGGTGCCGAACTGGTGAAACAGTTCCTCGGGTGGCTGACCCGCGTCCCTCAGCCACCAGAACCGTGGGACGATGGCCCGTGGTGGCCTCCCTGGTGGGGGGAAAAACATGGGAGAGCCGGGCCGAGCGTAGAGGACCCCCAACGGCCCCCGGCGATGAAGAGCAGGGGCAGTGACTCGGATGAGGGGAATGAGGAAGATGATGAGCCCGTACCATGTAAGGCGGCGAAGGGTCTGCAGCTCCTCCACCGTCCTGGACCCATACCGATGCTGCAGACATGGCTGCACCCGCGTTGGACTCTGCTTGGGTCTCGTCGGACCCCCACTGGGTCTCGGCTGCACCCACGTCGAACCCCGATTGGGTCGGCACAGCACCGGCGACGACCTCCGACCCCGAACCTGGAACCTCCAGCACAGCGACCACGACTGACTCCGCACCGGTGACTCTGCAACAAGGCTCGGAAGACAAGAGAGAACCGGGATCAGAATCACCGGTAGCAACAGAACCCGGCGAAACGGGCCTTGGATGCAGCGGACGGCTGCACCCGGCTCGTCCCCCCTGAGAGACAGGCAAAAATGCTCCAGAATAGAAAGAAGGAAGATAAGTAGAGCACTTGCCTGATCTCGGGTTCTGTCGCTGTCCAGGACTTCGGCGATCCGGGCTCAGGGTGAAGAAGTTTGTCCTCGGGCTCCCACTCAGCTATGGCGGGTTCCACAGCCGGCATGATGGTCACTGCAGTCTGTGGATCCTCCAGCGCTGATGTCCATGGCGATAACCTGCATGGCGTGGTGGCAGGGGACCCTCAACCCGCTGGCTCGGACCGTTCCAGTGTGGAGAACCAGGGACGCTTTGTCGTCGGTGCAGGCTCCAGGCTGCAGTCCGCTCTTCTCCTCTGCCCGCGACGTGGCTGCGGAGCTGGAACCAGGCTCTCCAGAACCGCAGGCCCCCCCCCGTCCGGTGATGTAGGCCTGGTGTCGTGGACCGCTCAGCGGAGGGAGACACAGAGGCAGCGGAATTAGTAATTAGTGCTACAGCAGGTGATGGGAGCCCAGGGGACTGCAGACCCCAAACTCCACCTCCAGGAGTCAAACAAGGCAAATCATAGCAACGAGGAGAAGAATGAACTTGCACTTGCCTGCTTTCTGGAGGTCCAATGGTGCCTGCTGCAGTGGACGTCGTTCCTCCCTTTCCCCGCCGGATGGTGACAGAGGGCCCCTGGAAGGACGAGGAGGAGCCGCTCGTGAAGGTTCACTGACGGGGCTCGCTGAGGCAGGACTCTTGGCACACACAGCAGCTGGGGGAGGCGTCGAGGAGAAGGGGACGACAGCCGAGACAAACCGGGCACGGAGCGCTGACGGAACAGCAGGGGAAGATGACCTGGGGGGAGAGGCTGCGGGAATTCCCTCCTGGCTGGACGCCGAAGAGACAGCTGACAGGGTGGTGGAGTCTTTCTGGCGGCCCGGAACAGGATCCGGACAGGGTTCTTGCTGAGGTTTATTTGCAGCGTGGCGACGATGTTCACTGGCCGATGGCGAGGCGAAGGTGAGGTCCGGGAATTGCCGCTCCTGTGCGGAAACAGAAGCGAGCAGGGCGGCGTACTCGGGAAAGTCACTCAACTCTGGATTCTTCTCCACCAGCCTGACAGCCGCCATCACATGCCTAATTATCTGCATGGGGTGACCAGCAGAACGGGCTGCCACCACTCGGTCCCGGATGGAAGCAGCTGTGCGTTGTAGCTTCTCCGAGGGATTCCCAAATGACGACACACTCCGACGGGGATCACCCCTGGGCAGTGCGAACTCCTGGGCCGGAACGGAGACAGGAATGGGAGCCGGACGTGAGGAGCAAGGATACCTCCTCTACGGCTTCCTGCCGGGGTTTCCCTCCAGCCCACGGAGTCTCTCCCGTAGTGCAGCGATGTCAGCCTTCCTCGCCGTAATTTCCGGGTGGTTGAAATAGCGGGGAAGGCGCATTATAATGTCCTCAGCAAGGTCCAGGTGTCGGCGTGTATTGCTGGGGGTGTCGTACAGCGTAGCGGTGAAAAGCGTTCCATCGACATAGTCCAGAGCCTCCGCTACCTCGTAGCCCAGGCGCCAAATGCTGTGCCAGAAAGATGACATCCTCCCAACACGCAGTTACCCAGACAGGGAAGAACAAATGTCCAATTGCAAACTCACCGGGAACAGCGTCTCGGTTTGGTGCCTCCGTTTAGACGCCCTGGCAGCAGTCTACTGTCAAGCGGTGGCCCTCGCGAGCCACCATAAGACCCCAAAAGTCGCGGGTGAGGTTTGCATGATGTTTTATTAATGAACAAAGGATAACACACAAAGTAACAGAAAGTAATGGGCCATGGTGGGCCAAAACACACTACAACAGATGCAGGAGATCGCAAAGCTGACACAAGGCTCACTTACGATTCGGAACAAGAACGGAGATCAGGAAAGGTTGACGTCTGAGGCATGAACCGCTCGCTCGACGTCTGATAAGGGAATGTTTGACGAGACTGCTGCATTGGGCTGCATTCAGCGCCCGCTTAAATGCCTGGCCACTGATGAGCTGCAAATGCAGCACAGCTGGTAGGCTTTGACAGCAGGAAGCCCCTCCGAGCGCTGTCACAATAAGAGCTCTGGGAGCCAAAAGGTAAACACTGCTGTCAAACCTGGTGAAGAAGATGTATGGCCCGAGCGCGGACGAGATCGGCGCTCGGACCATAACAGAACAAAGCTGTTTTTGTAGCGCTGGGTTTTACCTTTTGGGACAGCAAACCTCCGTCTGGAGGGGAGAAGCTGGAAGTGGCAGTGCAAAGGGTGGGAGTCATCATTTAAAATGTAGGTAGCAATCCTCTGTACCTGTCTGGTGTACAGGGATGTCAGGCTCAGCTGTGACTCACCAAGCAAACGACTGGACCATCTAACTACCTGATCCAAGGATTTCCTCTGTTTCAGTTTTGTCTGACCAAACCATGACACTAAACAAAAGGATAAAACAGATTCAATAAAAGCCCAATAAAACATTATCATTATGGTTCGGTCAATTTGGAAGCGTGCAAGTTTCCTTAAACAATGCAAAGGTTGCTGACCTTTTTTGCACACCCTTTCACAGTTCTCTTCAAAGTTTAAATTACTATCAATAATCGTCCCAAGATATTTGTAGGATTGTACACATTCAGTGGTCTGGCCTTTTAGTACAGTGACTTCATGCCTGGGAGATTTCCTCCTAAAGTCAATAATCATATCTTTAGTTTTTGTCATATTCAGCTGCAGGTAGAAATCCTCACACCAGTGAACAAAATCATCAACTACTGGGTCGTGGCCACTCTCACCATCCTGGAGGAGACTGACAACAACTGAATCATCAGCATACTTTATAATGTGTCTGTTGTCATGTCTGCTCCGACACATGTTTGTGTACAGGATGAAGAGCAGTGGTGACAACACACACCCCTGAGGAGAGCCAGTAGAAGAGCACTTCTGGTCAGACAATGTACCATTGACCCTAACTCTCTGTGTCCTGTTGGTTAAAAAATCTAGAATCCAACCCACCAGATTATTGCGCAAATCAAATTAATTGCAGGAGCCTTTCAACTAAAATATGAGGTTGGATTGTATTAAAGGTGGAAGAAAAGTCCACAAATAAAAGCCTGGCGTGTGTCCCATTAAAATCCAGATGTTTAAAAAGCATGTTAAGCAGAGTGACAGTGGCATCCTCCACTCCTCTGTGAGGCCTATAGGCAAACTGCAGAGGATCCAATACATGCTCAGTCTGCTTTAGAACCTTAAATCTGACCAGTTTTTCAAAAATTTTCATTAAAATTGAAGTCAAAGCAACTGGTCTAAAGTCGTTTACCGTTTTAGGACAGCTGGATTTTGGAACGGGGACAACCACAGCATCTTTCCAGATCTTAGGCACATGTTGTGTCTCTAAGGACTTACTGAAAATATAGTGAAATACAGGACTCAGTTCATGTGCACAGGACTTACCAATCGCCCACATATATTATCAGGGCCCTGACTTTTGTTCACTTTTACAGCACAGAACGCCCTTTTAATATCCTGCACCTCAATATTAAAGTGCTGATTGTCTTTGAGTTTCTGTTTCAAATCTTGGGGTTCTGTGCTAAAATCAAAGGAATCAAAACGACCATAAAAACAATTAAGAGCAAGTCAGCTCTGTGTCTGAATTAAAACCATCTAAAAACACATGATTACTGCGCTCTGTGCTCTGAAGGCCTGCAATAGTTTTCATACTGGCCCAGGCTGAACCAAGTTTCTTTGTAGCCATCTTGCTTTCCAACTCTGATTTATAATTCTGTTTTGCTCTTAAAATTTCGGACTTCAGCTCTTTTGTGGCCACCTGTAGCTCAGAAACATCCCCCTGTTTAAAGGCAAGTGCTTTCCTCTGTAAGCAGGATTTAACTGATTTTGTAACCCATGGCTTGTTGTTGGGATATATTTTGACACGTTTACGTGGAACGATCATATCCCTACAGAAAGCCATATATGAGCATGTGACGTCCACCAAAGAGTCCAAATCATCCCCGCAGGACAGTGTGAACACCTCCCAGTCCATACAGTTAAAGCATTCCTGGAGGCAGTGCACTGAATCCTCTGTCCACATGTCTATGTCTCTGGTCTTCGCCTTGCCTCTTCTGAGAGCAATTTTATATGTGGGCAGCAAATGTACACAGTTGTGATCTGAGGATCCTAAAGGAGGAAGGGGAAGTGATTTATAGGCCCTCTCTATGGATCCATAGCACAAGTCCAATGTCTTTTTTCCCCTGGTTAGGCAGGAGACATACTGATAAAAGTTTTTAAGTGTCTTCTTTAAAGAAACATGGTTAAAATCCCCAAGAATAAAGTTTGGAGCCTCTGGGGAAATCGACTGCAACCGCTGTACCACATCAAAGACAGTGCTGGAGGCGGAGGCAGCATCCGCTCTTGGTTGAATGTACACAGTCGTTATGAAAAGTTGGGGGAACTCGCGGGGCAGATAAAAGGGGCGTAGTGACACGGACATAAGCTCCACATCGGGTGTACAGTGTCATGGCGGCCGCTGGGCCATCATCAGTCCCGGCTGCGCACACACATGCTTCCAATTCCCAGCAAGCCATAAAAGCCAGATCCACTGACAGCTCAGCACGGAGTCGTCTGTCATCACCACTGCACAACACTCCATGCCCTCGATCTCAGATCAGAGCCTCGTCCAAGCCAGCTCGTCAAGCCTCGTCACGTAAGCCACCATCATCCTTACCTTGTCAAAGTATTCTCCCCTGTGCACAGGTGGATCTCCCTGGCGGCGGACCTGTCCCCCGTAGCAGCGGGGCTTCTTCTCCTCCTCCTCGGATCCACTCCTCCTCGTCACGATGCCAAGTTCCCCGCTCACCTCCCAACACCCGCTCCCAGAGCAAACAAGAGTCTCCCGGCGACACCTGCAAGTAAGCAGCAATCATTGTTACACCTCCTTGCTGCGAACAGTATTAATCCTTGTGCTTTGTGTTCCTAGGGTTGCCAGGTCGCAGCGGGACTCGCTCAGCTCCAGCACATCACCAGCATCACACTCACCCTCACATTCACACACCAACACTACACACTGTGTTAATAAATAATTGTAAATTATAATTTTACATTGTAAATATATATATAATTATATATATAATTAATTATATATATAATTGTAAATTGTAAATTGTAAATACAATTGTAAATTGCCCAAAGACATCCAGCTGGCCCGCCGCATCCGTGGAGAGAGAGCCTAGACTTTCTGCTGCACATCCACCAACCACAATGCTCCGCACTGTGTCTATATATATATATATATATATATATATATATATACACAGTATATATATGTATACTAGCTGCTCTTGTTTTTTTCTTGCCTTCTGATTGTTGCTCTGAGTGTTGCTATCCCTGTGCTGTTGCAATCCTGGAATTTCCCCATTGTGGGACTAATAAAGGCTTATCTTATCTTATCTTAAACTGAACTACTCATGTCTGTCATCTGTCTCCTGGGTCAAACATCAGGTCAGTACGACTCTGTCAAAGCGACCCAGCAGACAGCGCACTGACGCGCCGCCTTAACACTCTTGGCGCACGAGTAGACCTAATGGCCCACCAACAGACAGTTATATTAAACCAATTAACACAGATTAATAATCGGCTGGATCGCTTGGAGGGTCACCAGGCGTTCCCCCCGGTCGCCGGGGCACCACCTGCCCCCGCTAATCCACCAGTTAGCCAGGTACACTAGCCTCCCTTATCTCACCTCACCCCCGTGCCTACCCCCGCCCGCTTCAGCGGAAAACTCGGGGAGGCGCGGGGTTTTCTGCTTCAGTGTGAGACGGTTTTTCACCGTGTCCCGGGAGACTTTCCCTCCAACCACAGCAAGATTGGTTATATTTCCAACCTACTTGAGGGTAGAGCGCTAGCTTGGGCGTATGCGGTTATGGCTAAGCCCAGTTACGCCAACTTAACTTTCCAACAATTTGTAGCTGATTTTGCTGAGGTTTTTGACCACACCGATAGGGACATGGTGCTAACTGATCGTTTGTTAAATCTTCGGCAAGGCAGTAGATCTGCTGCCGATTTCGCTGTTGATTTCCGGGTGCTAGCTACAGAGGTGGGGTGGGAGGATACTTCACTTTGTAGTATTTTTGTCTATAGTCTTAGCTCTGAGCTAAGGGATGAGCTAGCGGCACGGGACAAGCCAGACAGTTTAAGTGAATTAATCTCTCTCACCATAAGTTTGGATAATAGACTGAAGGAGCGGGCAGCCGAGCGAAGGGCTGCTGGTCGCTTGGGCACGTCATGCCCCCGCCCCTCTCAACCACCCCTGCTGGCTCTGCCTCCATCGGAGGAACTTCCGGGGCAGGAGGAGATGATTATCGGGCGATCGGGAGTTTCGGCGGCTGAGAGACAGCGCCGGAGGGATTTAGGGTTGTGTTTCTACTGTGGTAGTGAGTCCCACGAAGTAGCTGAATGCACTAACTGGGTAAAAGGGGAGGTCCGTGGGTCACAGTAGGGGGACTCACGGACGTAGATCAGACAAAACCCCTCACCAGCTGTCTTGTCCCCATTAGACTCATTTACAAACAGAGAACATACCACACACGCCCTCATTGACTCTGGAGCTGAGCAAAGCTTTATTTCAGGAGACCTGGCAACCCGCTTGGGCCTCAGCTGTCAACCTCTCCGGCCCCCTGTCAATCTCATCACCCTGTCAAAGCCCCGCTAACCGCTGTCTCCCACCAGACGGCCCCCGTGTCGGTGATTGTTTCTGGGAACCATCGGGAGGATATCCGGTTCCTGGTGCTGCCCACTTCCACCTCCCCTGTTATCCTGGGCTATCCATGGCTACGGTTACATAACCCCACATTTGATTGGCAGGCAGGAAATATTACCGCTTGGAGCTCGTTCTGCCTCAGCGCCTGCCTCCAGTCCGCAGCGTGTGCTCCCTCTGTGTCAATGACCCCTCCTACGTCACCGTCCCCGGATCTGTCCAGGGTACCAGAGATCTACCACGATCTGGGAGCTGTTTTTAGTAAGTCACGGGCGCTGTCCCTTCCCCCCCACCGCCCTTATGACTGCGTGATCAATCTCCGGGCTGGAGCCCCACTTCCGGCAAGCCAGTTATACAGTCTCTCAGCCCCGGAGTGTGAAGCCATGGACACTTACATTAAGGAGTCCCTCAGCTCCGGAATCATCTGACCATCCTCTTCTGCGGTGGGGGCAGGATTCTTCTTTGTGGGGAAGAAGGATGGCTCCCTACGTCCCTGCATTGATTTTTGGGGTCTCAATGACATAACCATCAAAGACAAGTACACGCTGCCCCTGATGAACTCTGCCTTTGACTCTCTCCGGGGGGCGTCATGGTTCACTAAGCTGGACCTTCGTAACGCCTGGGCTTCTGGACCCCAAGCGGCCACTTCGAATACCTGGTGATGCCGTTTGGGTTAACCAATGCTCCGGCCGTCTTCCAGCGCTTAATTAATGACGTCCTCCGAGATTTCCTGAACTCCTTTGTGTTTGTATACCTGGATGACATCCTCATCTTTTCGCGTACTTTGGAAGAGCACGAGGTGCATGTCATACGGGTCCTACAGCGCCTCCTGGAGAACCAGTTATTTGTCAAGGCTGAGAAATGTGACTTCCACACCAGGTCGACGTCGTTTTTGGGGTTTGTGATTGCACATAACCAGGTGCTCCCTGACCTGGCCAAGGTTAAGGCGGTAGTGGACTGGCCCATCCCCACTTCCAGGAAACAGTTGCAGGGGTTTTTGGGATTCGCCAATTTCTACCGTCGTTTTGTGCCCAATTTTGGGATCATCGCCCGGCCCCTGACCAGCCTCACGTCCCCCAAGACCCCCTTCTGTTGGAGCGAGGAGGCTGCTGCGGCGTTCAGGAAGTTGAAGGAGGAATTCGCTTCATCCCGCGTCTTGACCCAGGTGGACCCGAACCTTCAGTGCTTGGTGGAGGTGGACGCCTCGGATTCTGGAGTCGGGGCAGTCCTCTCGCAACACTCGCCCATGGATGGGGTGATTCGTCCATGTGCCTTCTTCTCTCTCCGTCTGCAACCCGCCGAGAGGAACTACAGTATTGGTGACAGGGAGTTGCTAGCGGTCAAGCTCGCCTTAGAAGAATGGAGGCACTGGCTGGAGGGGGCTGCTCAGCCATTTGTCGTCTGGACGGACCATAAGAACTTAGAATATCTCCGGACGGCCAAACGACTGAACTCCCGCCAGGCCCGCTGGTCTCTCTTTTTTGGACGTTTTGATTTCACGATCACCTATCGGCCTGGGAGCAAGAACATGAAGCCAGATGCTCTCTCTAGGCAGTTTGAGGCGGAGACGTCTGAAGATCAGGAGGATACCATCCTGCCTTCATCCTGTGTTGTGGGCGCCCTCGTGTGGGAGATCCGGGATAGAGTCAGGAGGGTGAGCCCGACCCGGGGGTGGGGGGGGAGCCGATTGTTCTTCCCCACCTCTGTCAGGAGTGAGGTCATCCAGTGGGCCCATGCCTCCAAGCTAACGTGCCATCCAGGGATCACCCGCACCATCGCCTTGCTCCAGAGAGCCTTCTGGTGGCCAGGGTTGCAGAAGGATGTCACCAGCTACATCCGGGCCTGCGCCCAGTGCGCCACCGGGAAATCATCATCTCCCCCCCCCCCCGGCGGGTCTTCTCCATCCCCTGCCGGTCCCTTCCCATCCCTGGTCTCATGTGGCTTTGGATTTCGTGACGGGCCTGCCCCCTTCTGATGACTTCACCTCGGTCCTGACCATAGTGGACCGCTTCTCCAAGGCAGCCCCTTTTGTGCCCCTCCTTGGGTTGCCTTCGGAACGGGAGACGGCGGATCTCCTGGTGCAGCATGTGGTCCGCCTTCGTGGCATCCCTTCGGATATTGTTTTGGATCGGGGCCCTCAGTTCGTCTCCCAGGTCTGGAAGGCGTTCTGCATGGTGTTGGGGGCCACGGCGAGTCTCTCCTCGGGATATCATCCACAGAGCAATGGCCAGTGTGATCGAGCTAATCAGGAGCTGGAGGCTGCGCTCTGTTGTGTTATATCATCATGTTCCTCTTCCTGGAGTGCGTTCCTGCCTTGGAATTGAGTACGCACATAACTCCACGGTTGTCTCGGCAACTGGGATGTCCCCTTTGAAGTCATCGTTGGGGTATGATCCACGCTGTTCCGGAGGAGGAGAAGGAGGGTTGCTGTCCCCTCTGTTCAGGCTCATGCTAGGCGCTGTTGCCGGATTTGGACCGATCACCCGCACAGCCCTTCTCAGAACCACAGAGCGCAACATCCAGGTAGCCAACCGTCACAGGAGACCAGCCCCGGACTATAAGGTGGGTCAACAGGTCTGGCTTTCCACTAAAAATATTAATGTACCGGCCGAAAAACGCAAATTAACCAAGCGTTTTATCGGTCCCTATGTTATCTCTTGTGTTGTTAATCCAGTGGCTGTGCGCCTAGCTCTTCCCCCTTCCATGTGCATCTGCCCCACCTTTCATGTCTCCCAGGTGAAGCCCTACATCTCTGACCCTCTGTGCCCGCCCCCCGCGGCATCTCCCCCTCCGAGGTTGATCGATGACCACCCGGCTTGGGGGGTTACTGCCATCTTGGATGTCCGCCGGCAGGGCCGGGGTCTTCAGTACCTGGTGGACTGGGAGGGATTCGGTCCTGAACACCCGTTCCTGGATTCGCCGGCATTGATCCTCGACAAGCAGCTCATCCGCGACTTCCATCGGGCGCCATCAGGTAGGATGGGGCAGGGTGCCCTGAGGCACTTAGAGGGGGGACGATACTGTCATGGCGACTGCTGGGCCATCATCAGCCCGGCTGCGCACACACCTGCCTTCCAATTCCCAGCAAGCCATAAAAGCCAGATCCACTGAAAGCTCAGCACGGAGTTGTCTGTCATCACACTGTGCAATGCTCCATGCCCTCGATCTCAGATCAGAGCCTCGTCCCAAGCCAGCTCGTCAAGCCTCGTCACGTAAGCCACCATCATCCTTACATTGTCAAAGTGTTCTCCCCTGTGCACAGGTGGATCTCCCTGGCGGAGGACTGTCCCCAGTAAGCAACGGGTCCTTATTCGTCCTCTTCCTCGGATCCACTCCTCCTCAGTCACGATGCCAAGTTCCCCGCCTTCACTCTCCAACACCCGCTCCCAGAGCAAGCAAGAGTCTCCCGGCGACACCTGCCAAGTAAGCAACAATCATTGTACACCTCCTTGCTGCGAACAGTATTACTCCTTGTGCTTTGTGTTCCTAGGGTTGCCATGGCTCGCAGCGGGACTCGCTCAGCTCCAGCACATCACCAGCATCACGCTCACCCTCACATTCACCACCCCAACACTACACACTGTGTTAATAAATAAATTGTAAACTGAACTACTCGTGTCTGTCGTTCTGTCTCCTGGGGTCAAACATCATGTCATACAGATGTGCTCTCTGACCGTGACAGATGTACAGTATGTTTATTAATATAATAAACATACGCCGCCCCCCCTGACGTTTCCCTGTAACCTCCTTCCTGCCGATCCGAGCGAAGTGGGGCTCCAAAGCCGTCAATCCACAGGTCCCATGTCCGGTCATGTGCCGTAAGCCACGTCTCGTGTAAGCCATGAACAGCAGTTCTTGAAGTCCTTCTGATATCGTACATCCCCTTGAAATTTCATCCACTTTATTTCTCAGGGATAGTACATTCCCCATAATACTGGGGAACATACAATCCCTGTGCCTTCCTTACGTCAGATTCTAGACATATTATTGGATCCATAGTTACCCTGCTCTCCTAAAACCACTTTGATGTGTTGACTTAAATTCCTAACCTCCAGAAAATATGTCAGTCTCTCAGTAATCATTCGTTCCATTATTTTACACATGTGAGATGTTAGAGCAATTGGCCTACAAGTTAGATGGATTATTGGGGTCTTTTCCTGGTTTCCTAATAGGTACAATGACTGTTTCCAACTCTGTGGTATCCTTCTTCCTCCCAAACCCCTCGTGTATAATTCTAATAGACTTCTAAAGCTTCATCAGCGACGATGCCTCAACATGACATTACATATTTGATCTTTTCCTGGAGAGGGTGAGTCCTGACTTACTTATTGCCCATTATATCTCCACTAATGTAAAGGAAGCATTAACTGCATCATCTTTCTGTTCTTTTGCTTCCATCAGTCCTTACTTACAGTACTGTTTCCCACCTTCCTCTTATTCCCTCCTGTCATATTTTCTGAACGTGAATCTCCACTAGTGCCCTTTGCAAACATATCAGCCCAAAACTCCACCCTTCTCTAACACTGGATGTCCACTCCCGAGTCCCCTCATCTTCTTTACTCATACCCCAGACTTGGTCTACAGTGTGCTTCTTCCTATCGTATCACAAAATGACTCTCAATGGCTTCCCTTTCCGCTTCCTTAACAGTTTTCCCGTACCATTGCTTGCAGTTTTTTTATATTGTATGAGGTTCTGAAATTGTGAGTGTTTTTTTAATACTTTAAAAGCCTTATTCAGAATCAGAATCAGCTTTATTGGCCAAGTATACACACAACCAATACAAGGAATTTGACTTTGGCTAAAAACTTGCTCTCATTGTTCAGGTGGAGGATTTAAATAAGGATTCAATGACAACAGAGTATGTACAGTAAAATTACAGTTGTCCACGTTTCTATAAAAGGATGCAAATATATACAGGAATATATGCAGTTATTTACTCAGACTAACACAACTTTGCAGAAATATATGAAAAAATATACAGTCACACCAGTATTTCAATGTGAACTCAGATTCAGGTGTGAGAGTTATGTGCAATGTAATAATGGATGAAAAGTATGAGTACAGCAACAGTTAGGACTAGGTGAATGTTAGGAGTTCATCAGAGTGATTGCTAGAGGAAAGAAACTGTTCCTGTGAGGGTGGTTTTGACCTTCAGTGATCTGTAACAACGACCAGAAGATAGAGTTTCAAACAGTTTGTGGCCGGGGTGTGATGGGTCAGCACAGATGTTTCCCGCCCATTTCCTGGTTATGGACCGATATAAGTTCTCAATGGAGGGTTAGGTCGGTACCAATGATCCTCTCCGCAGACTTAATGATCCGCTGCAGTCTGGTCTTGTCCTGTTTAGTGGCAGATTCAAACCAGACAGTGATGGAAAAGCAAGAGGACAGATTGGATGATGGCGGGTGTAGAAGACAACCAGCAGCTCCTGAGGCAATCAAACTTCTTGAGCTGACGCAGAAAAAACAACCTCTGCTGGGCCTTTTTACGGACAGTGTCTATATGGGAGGACCACTTCAGGTTCCGGGAGATTGTGGTACCCAGAAACTTGAAGGAGTCCACAGTGTACACTGTGCTGTTGAGGATGGTGAGTGGGGGGAATGAAGGGGGTGTCGCCTGAAATCCACAGTCATCTCCACCGTTTTGGCTGGGTAAGTTCAAGATGGTTCTGGCTGCACCAGAGGATCAGCTGCTCCACTCCCGCCTGTATGCAGATCATCAATCATCCCATCCCATCATTGCTTTTCTTTATTGCGTTACTGCAACTTTCATCCCATTATGGAACTAATTTTTCCCTTTTCAAGCTTCCTTTCCTCACAAGTGTTTGTTTAGCAGCGTCAATTATAGCTACACTTATTCTTTTATTAGATACTTCTATATTCTGTTTCCTATCTATATGTTTAAGACTAATTTCACTCTTTGCTTTAAACTTCCCCATTGTGCTTTCCCAAAACCCATCTTTCTGAAACATTTCTATGCATATTCTCACTTTCCTTACCTACCTTACACAGAATGGGATAATGATGACTTCCAATTGTTGTAGAATTCAGGACCCTCCCACAAACAGCTGTCTGCCAGTGACTTAGAAGCTAAGGTCAGATCTAAAATTGACTCATTCCCTGTATTACAATCAACCCTTGTAATGTTCTCATTCCTCAGTTCATTTATAACAGACCAAATTAAAGAAGTCCATAAATCTTCAACGACCTCACCACTCCTGTCCATCTTCTTTCCTCCCCAAATTGTACTGTGGGCATTGAAGTCACCACACCAAATTGTCCTACTCTCCAACCCTTTTACTGTCTCCAGAGCTCCCAAATCTAGCTTCTGACATGGGTTATAGAAATTCACTATAATCAAATTTTTTTCCTGCAGCCAATGCCAACAACTATATATTCTAGATCTTTCCCTATTTCTATTTCTCCTGTATGGAACTCCTTTCCTGATAAAGGTTGCAAACCCTCCCCATTACTTCCCTCTCTATCCCTTCTAATACATAAATATCATCTATTCACAAAATCCAAATTAGGTCTAAGCCATGTCTCTACTATACAAAATACATCAGATTTATATGTTTGATCCCTAACAAAGCCTTTAAATTCTTGACCATTTGACACTAAACTTCTAGCATTCCACTGCAGGATAATCATAATCAGAACTGTCCTGTAAGCAAGTTTCTCTACTTAACTGCTCCTGTCTCTTAAGTTCTTCCTGTACATCTTTCCCTGATAATCCTGAATGTTCAAATACCTTACTGCACTTTTTACAATTATTTCAATCTTCTCAGACTTCCTCTTAGCTTGGTATGGGCCAGTGAAATTATTTCTGCAATGAAATGCACTAACTTCACTTTCTTTACCATACACATATCATCATGGTTTATCTGACTGAGTCTCATGTCGTTTCATTTGATTGTTTCTTCTCTTCCATTTCTCTCTCTCTCCTCTCCCTCTGAATCACCTTCACTGCATCTGCATATGATATGTCTCTATTCATTCTTAATTTCTGGACTTCTACAGCTTTTTTCCCTTATCTCACAGCCACCATACGCCACACTGTGCCCTCCTTCACAATTAGCGCATTTCACCTCTGCTCCCTCCTCACACTTCCCATACTCATGCTCATCTCCACACCTTTGTTTTCCTCTATATGCTGTTGCAACATGTCCATATTTTTGGCACTTGTAGCATCTCAAAGGTGGCAGAATATAGGCTCTTACATTATAGCACAGGTATCCCACTTTCACTTTATCAGGCAGCACCCTCTCTTGAAAATATAACAGCATTGACAGACTGTCAATCCTCTCATCGCCCCTTCTTGCTTGCAGCCCGCCTCGATTCCAACTACTTTTCCTCCTCTTATATTTGCCTTCAAATCCTCCAAATTTTCTCCTAAAGGATTCCAATATCACCCCCCCCCCCAAAAAAAGGGTGCGACACCTGTCTCTCCTGACTTTGTCCACTGCTTTGGTACAACTCTGGTTAATTTCATCGCTTTCTCTCTTTGTTCCTCATTCTTTGCATTTAATTAATAGGCTGCCCATCTCCCAGCACCGTCACCAACATAATGTCACCAATTTTAGCACGAGTCAACACCATGGGACTAACCTTCCTTATATCCTGCCACTTCTTGAATGTCAAAATTACTTTGGAATCCTTCATCCTCGTGATCTTCTTCTTGCCACTCCGTACTCTGCTGTCCCATCTGAAGCTGTTACTACTCTGTCCCCTAACTCGCTTCTTTTTCTGCACTTTTTTCCACTTTGTTAAATCCATATCACTCCCCCCCCTTCTCACCACTATTCCGTATCATGCTTAGTCCAGTTGATGCACAACGTCAAACAACTCCGTGCACCTTTCTCCTTCTCTCTGCTCTTCTTCCCTGTCGCTGGCACACTTCCTTCCCACGAACTCCTGTTACTAGGGCTGAAACGATCCCTCATTTCCAGAATCGATTTGATTCCAATTCTTGAGATTCTGAGTCGATTCAGTTCAATTCAGTTCAATCCGATCCAGTCCCGATTCAATCTGGGAAATTACCATTTTAATAACCATTTTACTTGCCAGGAAACAAAAATCTTCGAGACTTAATGCTACAAATTGTACCAAGAATACTCTAACTTTGTTAATTCATAAATTATCACACATAGAACTGACCCAAAATCAGTTACAATGATGCACTTTTTATTATTTAACTTATGATTTCATAAAGTGCTCACAGGTGCTTTCTTTAGTGCAAAGGGTGTGTACCCCCCCTCATGGATCGTCACCTTATCGTGGTGGGGGGGGTTTGCGTGCCCCAGTGATCCCAGGAGCTATGTTGTCCGGGGCAATTTGCCTCTGATAGGGTCTCCCAAGACAAACTGGTCCTGGGTGAAGGGCCAGACGAAGAACGATCCAACAGACTCTCATGATAAATTGTATATCAAGGATTCAGTGTACCCCGCCCGGTATGGGGTTACCGGGGCCCCACCCTGGAGCCAGGCCTGGGGGAGGGGCTCGAAGGCTAGCGTCTGGTGGCCGGGTTTCCACCCATGGGACCCGGCCGGGCCTCAGCCCGAAGGAGTTACATGGGTCCGCCCTCCAGTAGGTTCACCACCTGCAGGAGGATCATGGAAGTCCGGTGCTATGTGGATTAGGTGGCAGTCAAAGGCGGAGACCTTGGCGGACTGATCCCAAGCTTTCTAAACTGGCTTTTGGTACGTGGAATGTCACCTCTCTGGTGGGGAAGGAGCCTGAGCTGGTGTACGAGATTGAGCGATACCGGCTAGATATAGTCGGCCTCACCTCAACACACAGCTCCGGTTCCGGAACCAGTCTCCTGGAGAGGGGCTGGAGCTTGGCCTTTTCTGGAGTTGCCCCGGGCGAGAGGCGACGAGCAGGGGTAGGTATTCTTGTATCGCCCCACCTTGCTGCCTCTATATTGGAGTTTTCCCCGGTGGACGAAAGGGTTGCTTCCCTGCGCCCTTCGGGTTGGGAAACGGGTCCTGACCATCATTTTGTGCCTATGCACCAAATGATGTTTCAGAGTACCCACCCTTTTTGGAGTCTGTGACTGGGTGCTGGAGGGTGCTCCTCTGGAGACTCCATTGTCCTACTGGGGGACTTCAATGCGCACGTGGGCAACGACAGTGAAACCTGGAGGGGGGTGATTGGGAGGAACGGCCTGCCGATCTGAACCCGAGTGGTGTTCAGTTATTGGATTCTGTGCTAACCACGTCTGTCTATAACGAACACATGTTCAAGCATAAGGGTGTCCTATGTGCACCTGGCACCAGGACACCCTAGGCCGCAGGTCGATGATCGATTTTGTTATCGTATCATCAGACCTGCGACCTTATGTTTGGACACCCGAGAGTAAAGAGAGGTGCAGAGCTGTCAACTGATCACCACCTGGTGGTGAGTTGGATCCGATGGCAGGGGAGGAAGCCATTCAGACCTGGTAGACCCAAACGTATGTGAGGGTGTGCTGGGAGCGTCTGGCTGAGGCCCCTGTCCGGGAGGTCTTCAACTCCCACCTCCGGAAGAACTTCAAACCACATTCCGAGGGAGTCTGGAGACATGGAGTCCTGAATGGGCCATGTTCTCCACCTCTGTTGTTGAAGCGGCAGCCCAGAGCTGCGGCCGCAAGGTGGTCGGTGCATCTCGTGGTGGCAACCCCCGAACCAAGTGGTGGACACCAGTGGTGAGGGGGGCCATTAAGCTGAAGAAGGAGTCCTATCAAGCTTGGTTGGCTTGTGGGACTCCCGAAGCAGCTGAGGTGTACCCGGCAGGCCAAGCGGAGTGCAGCTCGGGTGGTTTGCTGAAGCAAAACACGGGTATGGGAGGAGTTCGGTGAGGCCATGGAACAAGACTTTCCGGTCGGCTTCAAAGAGATTCTGGCAAAACTGTTCGGCGGCTCTGGAGGGGAAAGCAGCTCCCCGTCCACACTGTGTATGGTGCGGATGGGACACTGTTGACTTCAACTGGGGATATCGTCGGGCGGTGGAAAGGAATACTTCGAGGATCTCCTCAATCCCACTGATACGCCTTCCACAGAGGAAGCAGGGTTTGGGGACGAGGGGGATGACTCGCCTATCACAGGGGCTGAGGTCGCCAAGGTGGTTAAAATCTCCTTGGTGCCGGGCCCCGGGGGTGGACGAGATTCGCCCCGAGTACCTCAAGGCCCTGGATGTTGTTGGGTTGTCATGGTTGACACCCTCAGCAACATTGCGTGGAGGTCGGGGGCAGTGCCTTTGGCATGGCAAACCGGGGTGGTGGTTCTCTCTTCAAAAAAGGGGACCGGAGGGTGTGCTCCAACTTTAGAGGGATCACACTCCTCAGCCTCCCTGGGAAGGTCTATGCCAAGGTACTGGAGAGGAGAGTCCGGCCGTTGGTCGAACCTCGGATTCAGGAGGAGCAATGTGGTTTTCGTCCTGGCCGTGGCACATCGGACCAGCTCTTTACCCTCTCGAGAATTCTTGAGGGTTCGTGGGAGTTTGCCCAACCAGTTTACATGTGTTTTGTGACTTGGAGAAGGCATTTGACCGCGTCCCTCGTGGATTTTTGTGGGGGGTTCTTCGGGAGTATGGGGTATCGGGCTTGTTGTACGAGCTATTCGGTCTCTGTACGACCGTTGTGAGAGTTTAGTTCGCATTGCCAACACTCGGTCGGAGTCATTCCCAGTGAGAGTTGGACTCCGCCAGGGCTGCCCTTTGTCACCGGTCCTGTTCATAATTTTTATGGACAGGATTTCTAGGCGCAGCCAGGGAATGGAGGGTGTCATGCTTGGTGACCACACGGATCTCATCTCTGTTGTTTGCAGATGATGTTGTCCTGTTGGCTTCATCCAGCAATGACCTACAGCTCTTGCTGGGACGGTTTGCCGCTGAGTGTGAAGCGGCTGGGATGAGAATCAGCACCTCAAGTCCGAGTCCATGGTCCTCAGCCGGAAAAAGGTGGATTGTCCTCTCCGGGTTGGGGACAGGACTCCTGCCCCAAGTGGAGGAGTTTAAGTATCTTGGGGTCTTGTTCACGAGTGAGGGGAAAATGGAGCGAGAGATCGACAGACGGATTGGAGCAGCATCTGCAGTGATGCGGACGTTGTACCGGTCTGTTGTGGTGAAGAGGGAGCTTAGTTCTAAGGCAAAGCTGTCGATTTACCAGTCAATCTCCGTTCCTACTCTCACCTATGGTCACGAGCTTTGGGTAATGACCGAAAGAACGAGATCGCGGATACAAGCGGCTGAAATGAGCTTTCTCCGTAGGATTGCTGGACTCACCCTCAGAGTTAGGGTGAGGAGCTCAGTCATCCGGGAGAGGTGAGAGTAGAAACCGCTGCTCCTCCACATTGAAAGAGTCAGTTGAGGTGGTATGGGCATCTGATTAGGATGCCTCCTGGACGCCTCCCACTTGAGGTGTTTCAGGCACGTCCCACTGGAGGAGACCCCGGGGACAGACCCAGGACTCGGTGGAGAGACTATGTCTCCCAGCTAGTCTGGGAACGGCCTTGGTATCCCCTCTGAAGAGATGGAGAGGTGGCTGGGGAGAGGGAAGTCTGGGCTTCTCTGCTTGAACTGCTGCCTCCGCGACCGGACCTCCGCCGGAAAAGCGTAGAAGATGGATGGAGGATGGATGGTGTGTAGTGTCAACAACCCAGAGTAAGTAAACAAATTCAATGCATGAAGCATGTAGACATAATTCTCATTGTATTTCAGTCCCTCTGGGACTTTGTCGGCCTGTTTTTGATTGTTGTTCCCAAAAAGCCTGAATTTGTGGGAGCTTTTCCAAAAGTTGTGGACACTTTTAGAGGGTTTTTTGCACTCAAAGTTGCGTGAGGAAGTATAGATTTTAAAGTAGCTACTTTTTCCATAGTTTACAGTGATGCTATTCTATGTAGCACCACAAGAAAAGCACAGGATTGCCAAATATTTCCTGTTATTTATTAAGGATTAAGCGGAAGAAGATGGATGGATGGATGGAACAACTAAAACTGCATTGAATGCATGTTAAGCGAATGGAGAAAAATTATGGCAGCACCTTCTTGAATCTTGAATTTACAAACTAAGACCCTGAAAATTTTGAGGTCTTCTTCTGTGCTGAAATCCACAGGAAGCAGGGATGCTCCTCCACTGACGACCTCTTCCCTTCAGAATGTCTCAGTGCAGGATGGACCTTGGAGTGGAAACCCAGTCTTCATAGATGTGAAGGGGAGATGAAAAGAATAGATTTCACAGTAAAATTAATCATATTTTTAAATCCCCACACCACAGTAGGGTTTAATAATTTAGTTTCTTTTAGTTTTTGTTGGTTATATTTTAACTGCAAATTAACTTTCAATTTTTGAAAAGGGTCTCAATTCATTTCCTGGAAAGATTTGTTCATTTCAGTTTAGTTCTATTGAGTAAAAATAGCTCGTACTGCAGCATTTATTAATTCTGCCATTTTCATTTTATCGTGATTTAGTATCA
Source organism: Pholidichthys leucotaenia (assembly GCA_020510985.1). NCBI lineage: Eukaryota > Metazoa > Chordata > Actinopteri > Cichliformes > Pholidichthyidae > Pholidichthys > Pholidichthys leucotaenia. The sequence continues at coordinate 118,986,707 of CM035850.1, forward strand.
TCTTAAAATCTCTCACTTAAGTGCTAGAAGTCCATAATCTCATAAAATATACCTTTGTTCTGCATTTATTCACAGCTCTTAACCAACAGTTCACTCTGTATCCATAGTTTGTAAAAGAAACCACCATCATGCCAGATAAATTATTAATTTACGACACAAATGTTAAAACAAACAAATGATATTTTACTTACAATTTCAGCAGCTCCAAGTCTCCCTCTCTGTTCAGGGGTTTCAGCCAGTCTCTGTGCATTTCCCGTTTATCAGTCATCAACTTTATGTTCCAACACAGAGCTGCACATAGTACAAAACTGTTTATCCCCGCTTTATGAAAAATACTCGGAAGCTGTTGAGGACAGTCTTTATGGTGACTTTTTATTGATAAATTAAGAGACACGTTAATAACTCCGCTCATGTAAATACTGAAGTAAAGACGTGCACACACGCCGCAGGAAACTCTTGCCGGATGAGAACTGTTCTAACATCACAGAAGAAGAGCTAGAATATCTGTTAGCTTGTTAGCTGTTAGCTCCGTTAGTGCTCCGGGTGTTTCTGGTTCTTGGTCGTGGTTCCTGGCTCAGTGACCCAGTTTCGACCCGATCAGACTCAGCAGATGTTCACAGACGTAAAAGCATTATATTAACCCTTTGTGTGTGAGATTTTGCCTGCCCCTAGTGGCAGAGCGCGGCACTGTACCTGTCATCTCACTCTGACATCCCAGGCTGCACTGAAGATTTGTACTGATTTGTACTGATCTGCCAGTTTCAGAAGGTGGCAGACACGCATTGGGGGACTCAATGGACGACACGTAATACACCAAAGAAGAAGAACTCCTCATTTCCTTTTCCTGTTTTCATCCTTTTAGCCCAGAAAGCTAATATGGCTCCCATCCATCGTCGTGCACTGTGACTTAGATGGCTTCGTACACGGAAAATAGCCGCGGGATACAAGAGAAATTTATGTGGGATAATCACAAGACTTTGTAGATGTGGTAGAGAGCGTAAATGACCGACAGAACACAAAATAACGACCACAATGGGTGAAAACGCAACAACCACGGCAGCAAGTGAGTCCCCTTAGCTGCTGGTGACAAATTTCTTTGTTTTTTTAACATTGTACTGATTTCTTGTTCGTATACTTTGAAGATAAGATGATAACCTACCTCTGTACAAAGAATGATGTCAAAAGACTGAACCATTCTTTGTGTAAATATGTCCAAAGTCCGCTTTTGACTGAGTTATGCAATTCAATATAGCCGTCACGGCATTATGCAAATTAGATGCGTAAAATCACTCCTATCTGAAACTTTGGATCATATTTTGCATCTTTCTAATTAACAGTAAGCCATTATCTCTTACCACTTTAAAGTTATAGCCTTGGAAATCTGACCTATTTTATTGACAAAAAAATCTTTACCACTCTTGACCACTACGGGTTATGTCGCAATTCGGCGACAGTCAAACTCCAACGGTTAAAAGATCGATCCACAGATTTTGTGGATCGATATCAGCTCAGTCAAATGTGAATTGATCCATATCGTTGTATCAATCTTTTGAACCCACCCCTACCTGTTACCAGTCACCACAGCTTGGAACTGTAGTAGCTAGCTCTGCCTCCGTCTCGCAAATTGGCTCCTCCCGCACAGACGGAATTCAAAGGGTCTCAGCCGAACCGTCTGAAGAGTTTAACGGTAAAGATCGTTTCAGTTTGACAGAACATCAGGTTAGCTTCATCTGTCATGATGCTGTGGTCCACCACTGTCTCTCCTTAAATAGATAACAGCCCAGATCACAAACGCATCACAGGTGTAGGTACATGAGTGAGAAAATAATCAAATAACAAGTGACAGCTGTGCAGCCAGCGAAACAGTTTGACAGGTGGAAGCTGCACAGGCGTTGTCAAAATAAAAGCATGGACCGGAAACTAATGACGACACAAGAATAAAATAACACAACCCCAAAAGATGTAACTAAATCCCTGAATACAAAATAACACACAATAAATAGACAAGACAATAAGGACAAACCAAGAATGCAAACACTCCAAAAATAAACATAAAATACAACAGTCCATGAAAAATAAAGAAACAAACAAACAGGAAAAGACTGAACTCAAACAGGAAACTGGGCAGGGCCCCCACCCATGAGCCCAGGCTCATGACAAGGGGTGCTGAGTTTAAATTTAAGGGTGCTACAGCACCCCTAAAATAAAGGCCTAACGCTGGCCATGCACTGGTTATTTCATTAGCCATTTATTTTTCTATTTATGACTCCCTCATTCTTTCAACTTAGAAAAACAAATGTAAATATTTCTTGCAGATGGAATCTGACACTTGTAGTTTTATAATCCAAAGTCCCTAGTAAAAGTTCTACTTGTCATCTGTTAGTTACAAGAGCAGTTTTCACACTTTCGGTGGGTTCATGTGCACATATGATTGCGTTTGTGATGGGCTGCGTGCACAGAGATCTTTCTCTCCAGTTCTAAATGAAAACGTTGTCATATGTGCACAAGGCCTAAAAAGGATTGTTCGTGGGATCAGTGGTACAGACACAGGACTGACACAAGAACACCAGATAGGTTTTCGCGCATATGAATGTCACAGATCTGAGGTTTGTGTGTCATGTACGTATGTCGCCAAGTGCAAGGCTGCATGAAGTTAATTAAAAAAAAGTCAGTTACCTTTCTAAGGCTTAATGATTTGGGAACGATATCAAATTCATTTTTGTCTGCAAATATTGTCATAAATATTTTTTTAAATTTGCGATTTGATCTGTAAACTTTTCAAATTAAATTGACCATGAAATCTGTAAAAGAAAACCATGAGGTCAAAGCTCTTAAAATAAATTATAATAATAAAGTGTGATGGGTCATTATTACATGTCATCAATTTATCAACTGGAGTGCAAGTATATGGACTGCAAATTAGTCGCTTCAGCATGCGTTAATTAATTTTTAAGTTATCACAAAATATAGATCGGTATGATTTTGAACAATTATCAGAAAAGGCCTGAAGGTGTGTTAAATAAAAAGCATTCATGACAGCAATATCAGCATTCATCTGTCTGTATTTACCCCAACATTAAGGCTTTACCTCCAACCAGTGTCTTCAACAGCAGATTTCACTGAACTTCTTCCCACTGATTGCTGATAAGTGAAAACACCTGCTGAAGAGACTGGGTAGAAGAGAAAACCTGCAGGGTCTTGGCCCTCCATGGCACATGATTGAACACACCTGATGTAGAGGATGAAACACCTATTCATGTAATTATGAGTTGTCCAAATTGCAGAAGAGAGAAAGATGGAGATGACAAGAGAAGTGTTATGATTTGATTGATTGTTTGATTTTATTTATTTGAACATCCAGACCCAAAAAAAAAATTAAAACAAAAATCAAAACCAAAAGAATAAAATTAAAAAAGAAAAATGCCTTGTTCAAAAGGAGTGGGAAGAAGCCATCGCTTATATAGTCCCACCCCTTCTCCATACCCAATAAATTAATAATATCATTCTAGTCATTATTCGATTTTGAGAGTAATTATTAGATTGATAAGGACAGTACAACTATATTAAGGTTTTTTTCATTGCATGAATGCAAGCAAAGTCTGTAAGTCATTGCAATATTATTCCACATCACAGGGTAAAAGTCATACACCTTGTGGTTTGCTACCACCATAAAAAGAAGGTATTGCCAGTCACAAATAATGAGCATCTGCTAACCTTGATCATCAAGTGGCCTGTTTCACCACAGCTGCCAGTCATGCAAACAGCAAGACAGTGCAATTCTTCTTCCAATAACATGTCATCAGTGCCAGAACCTCCAGTTACTCAGCCTTGCAAATAAAACATTTAAATTATTTACTTGGGGTCATTGACTGCACTTTTTACACATTTCAACAGCTCACTCATGTCTTAATGAAGTGCTTGTGACATATTTTGTTCACATTTTCTTCAATTTTTTAATTATTGAAGCAAATTTGTTTTTTTAATTTTTCTTGGCTTTCTTGAAATGCTCTGAATTTTGAAGCCTGTCACTTTAAGAAACAGACCAGCTGTTCAACTCCGCCCTCCCTCTTACGTCAGTTAGCCATTAGCTGAGTACCTTCTAGCCAGTGTTCTGCCACTGGCTCCTTCCAGCTTGGATGAGTAGCGCTGGTTCACCGATCCACAGTCGTTTGTGCATCTCACGTCATCCAGGCCCACCCAACAATCCCGCCGAGATGCCACGTTAAATTGCCAGCACGCAACGCTCCACCAATGGCTGCGAACTGAGGCCAGTGGCAGAGCCATGGCATCTCAAAGGGCAATGTCTTGCTCTGTGGTACTCCGCTTCTCTCCCACGGGCAGCCGGGGAGGTCTGCCCCATCACGAAGCGGCTCCCCCACGCTACCCGTGAGAGTATGCCCAGAGGAAAGTGAGGGCATTAAGCCAGCAGCTCCAGCCAGCATCTCTGGGTCACTGCAACTACCTGTACTATGCCCTGGGTGCCGGGGCAGGCAGTTGCTGCGACCCGGGGATGCTGCCTGGGGCTGCTGGTTCTCAGCTGCCCGTGATTGGCATGGCAGCAACCTGCCGCAAAACCACCGGGTGACAGGCCGGAGTGACATGAGGGACACTGTGGACCATGGAACGGTGAACCAGGTGGTAACAGGGATGGTTATTAGGGTGACTAAAATCAGAACAAAATAACAATATAAGCCATGCTTGGTTTGAACTTCCTGTTACCAGTGTTAGCTTAGCAACACTTCCATATATATGACAGACAGCTAGTCAGACCAATAATAGAGCAGTGGGCTGGTCTCAAGGACAGCGGTGGGTTGGCTTTTTTAAAACATGATGGTGTGAGAGATCCAGTCAGTACGTTCTCTACTCAGACTGAATGGCACGGCAGGAGGAGATGTGTAAGAGCTGAGAAACGGATATGCAAGGCAGTCTATGATTTTTGCATAAGAATATGTATTCTCCTCCGGTCTGCATAATAATGTGCCGACAGGCTGGGTGACAAAGGGAATTGTCATTGTAGATGTATGTGTGTTAATGCAAACAGTGACAAAGGGAATTTTCATGGTAAATGTATGCATGTTAATGCAAACACCCCAGGTCGCCGGATGAGTTGTATGGTATAAAAAGAGAGGTGCCCGTGACCTGGAGGAGGCTTCTTATTCTTGTTGATGTTAGAGAGAGATTAATAAAGTCTGCTCTGCTCCAGCTACCGCCTCGCCTGATCATTCCTCTCTCTACACTGGTGACCCTTGACGTACAATGGAACTCGAGGCGAACACCCCGGAGATGACCTGGACTGGAGGTGCCAGCACCGTGTGCGCCATTTCGGTCAAACTCCCAGACTTTTGACTACATGACCCGAAGTCTTGGTTCCTCCACATCGAGGTCCAGTTCGCGCTCCGGGGAGTGACAGCGGATGACACCAAATACTACTATGTGGTTGCAGCACTGGATGCATGCACAACATAGCAGGTGGCGAGCCTGCTCCAACAGCCCCCAGCCCACGACAAATACGACGCTCTCAAAACCGCGCTGACCCGGCACTACACACGCTCAGACTGCGAGAGAGTGGAAAGGCTCCTGATGCGCTCCGAGTTGGGAGACGGGTCGGCGGTCGAATTAATGGAGATGTTGGCGTTGATGGGCACAGATGACGGGCATTTCCTCTTTGCCCACCTTTTCCTCCGGAACCTCCTGACAGCGGCCAGAGCGGTTCTTGCCAATTTGCTGCTGCTGGTCACGCGCAACTACCGGGCGCTAGCACAAGAGGCAAATTGGATTATCCTCACCACCAGAGTCTTCGCTGTGAACGCAGAGGCGTCGGAACCCAGCGAGACGGCCAGCGGAGGCGAGGAGCCAACGACGATGGCCGCAGCGGAGGCCAAGAAGCACTGGAGAGACATGCTCTGCTTCTACCACTGCCGTTTTGGAGAAGACGCACGCCGATGCATGCCACCGTGCCAATTCAAGCGCTCGGGAAACGCCAGGACCGGCAGTCGGTAGCAGCTGCGACCGCTGGTGACACAAACAAGCTGCTCTATGTGACAGACTCACGCTCAGGGAGACGGTTCTTCGTGGACTCCGGCTCCCAAAAGAGCCTCATCCTGCCGTCCTACGCAGACCGGCTGGCGGGAAGTTGTGGCCCCGAACTGGCGGCCGCAAACAGCTCAGACATTAAGACTTTTGGTGAGAGGACACTGACTATATCCTTGCATGACCATACATACCAATGGACATTCGTCATAGCGGCATGTAACTTCCCCATTTTGGGCACTGATTTTTTGTGTGCACACGGATTATTAGTCGATGTGGCTCACAGACGCCTGATTAACGCAATGTCTTTTGATTCTCTGCCCTATACAGCTAGAGTTGCCGAGTCCACAACACTAGCCAACATCACAGCTCCAGGGGGTAAGTTCCACACACTACTCACCCAGTTCCCAGCACTCATGGTTCCGACGTTTTCAGTGGCCGTCACTAAACACGGAGTGGAGCACTTCATTATCATTATCTTTTTCGCACGACCTCGGCGCCTTGACGCAGCTAAACTGGCCAGAGCACGCGAGGAGTTTGCAAACTTGGAAAGGTTGGGCATCATCAGGCGCTCAAACAGCCCATGGGCATCCCCGCTATATATGATGCCTAAAGCCGAGGGATCATGGCGACCATGCGGAGATTTCCGCAGATTAAACAACACCACAGTGCACGATCGCTACCCAATCCCCCATACTCAGGATTTTTCCGTTCACCTCACCGAGGCATGCATTTTTTCCAAGATAGACCTGGTCCGCGGTTACCACCAGGTCCCGGTGCACATGGAGGAGTAATAACCCCGTTTGGTCTTTTTGAGTTCTTATGCATGCCTTTCGGGTTAAAAGGCGTGGTGCAGACATTCCAAAGCATGATGGATGTGGTGCTGTGCGATCTGCCGTTTGTGTTCGTCTACCTGGATGACATCCTGGTGGCCAGCGCATCCGAGAACGAACAAGTAGCCCACCTCAGGACAGTTTTCTGGAGGTTGGAGGAGCACGGGTTAATAATCAACCCGGTGAAGTGCCAGTTCGGGGTGACGGAAATCAATTTTTTGGGCCACCGCATCTCACCGGAGGGCATGATACCCTTACCAGACAAAATGCGCGCAGTGGCAGATTTTCCCTGGCCTCAGACGGTCAGGGCGCTGCAGGAGTTTTTGGGGATAGTTAACTTCTATAACCGTTTCCTCCCCTGCGCAGCCCAACTCATGCAGCCGTTGTACACCACGCTTAAGAAACGGAAACTGGACGACAGAGTCGACTGGACTTCTGAACGAGAGCAGGCGTTTTCCGAGATCAAAACAGCTCTAGCGAACGCCGCACTACTGGTGCACCCGGACCCGGTGGCTCAGCTAGCGCTCACTATCGACGCATCGGACGTAGTCATAGGGGCCATCGTGAAGCAGTGCGTCGCCGGTTCTTGGCAGCTGCTCACCTTTTTAAGCAGATCTTTGTGCGACAATGAGCGTAAATACAACGCGTTCGACAGGGAGTTACTGGCTCTTCACCTGGCCATATGCCACTTCCAGTTCTGGCTGGAAGAGCGTACCTTCACTGCGTTTGTGGACCACAAGCTGCTAACGTACGCTATGGCCAAGGTTTTGGAAACATGGTCGGCCCGGCAGCAGAGACAGCTGGCCATGATCTCGGAGTTTACGACCGACATTCAGTATGTGGCCAGTAAACTCAACGTGGTGGCAGACTGCCTTTTGTGCGCGTTAGTGGCCCAGTCTACGTAGGGATAGATTACACGGCCATGGCCGCCGAGCAGATTGGCAATGCGGACGTTTGCGCGCTCCAGTCTGGACCAACAGGGTTAAGGCTGGAGAACAGAGTACTGCAAGACGCCCCCCCCCCCCCCAATCTGTGACGTCTCCACAGGCCGCCCGCGCCCGGTGGTCCCACCCACTTGGCGCTGCCGCGTTTTTGAGTTGGTTCACTCTCTGGCGAACCCAGGAGTGCGCGCGTCAGTCAAAATGGTGGGAGCAAAGTTTGTCTGGCTGAGCCTGCGCAAACAGGTGAAAGAGTGGGCCGCAGCCTGCGTAGCGTGCCAACGAACCAAGGTACACAGGCACACAAAGGCCCCCCTTGAGCCGTTCCATGTCCCAGCTAAGAGGTTCGCCCACATTCACGCGGACCTCGTGGGCCTCCTCCCGCCATTGCAGGGGTTCACGCACCTCCTGACAGTGGTGGACCGCACCACGCACTGGCCCGAGGCAGTCCCGCTAGCTTCCACCGCCTCCGCAGAAGTTGCACGCACTTTTTTGAAGACATGGGTGGCATGTTTTGGCGCCCCTTTGGTTATCACGTCCGACTGGGGCCCACACTTCGTTTCCGACCTCTGGTCCATGATGGCCTGGAGCCTGGGCATCACAATTCATCGCATGACCGCGTACAACCCCCAGGCCAATGGGTTATGCGAGCGTATCCATAGGTCACTTAAAGCAGCGCTCAGGGCTTTGCTTACGGATGCAAATTGGGTGACCCCCAGGCCAATGGGTTATGCGAGCATATCCATAGGTCACTTAAAGCAGCGCTCAGGGCTTTGCTTACAGATGCAAATTGGGTGGACCGGTTGCTGTGGGGTCTATTAGGGATGCGTTCAGCACCAAAGGAGGATTTGGCAGCCTCCCCAGCAGAGCCGTTTTTTTCCCAGCTGCTGCGCCTCCCCGGAGAATTTTTGCTGGACAACTCCACGCCAAACACCGATCCATCCCCACTTTCACTACATAGCGCAGAGGCAGGGACGGTACCCGGCCCAGCCCACCACTGTTTTCCCCACACTTTCGTGCTAAACACCTTGGAAGGACGCGTCGTTCGTGTTTGTCAGGCATGATGCCCACCAGACCCTGTTGCACCCACCCTACAACAGCCCGTTCAGAGTGCTGGAACCTGGGGAGAAACATTTTGTGTTAGACTTGGGGGGGACGCAGAGAAACAATCTGTATAGACAAGCTTAAGCCCGCCTTCATTTTAGCAGACAAGCAGGTGGTGTTGGCCCGAGCTCCTCGGCGTGGACGACCCCCACTGAGAACGCCCCAGGTAAATAACTCGTCAGCTCAGTCACAATGGCATGCTGAAGATGTCCCTCCCCCATGTCCCCCCACAGACGGACGTGCCTCCAGGAGTGCCCCACTGGCACAGCAGTGCCTCGGAGCCGCCGACCCCCTGTTACAGCCGTTACGGACGGCGGCTGAAGCCCACAGAACATGAGGGTTAAGGCGCAGTCTGAGTTTCTGGGGGGTGTGGGGGGGACCCAGTCAGTACGTTCTCTACTCAGACTGAATGGCACGGGAGGAAGAGATGCGTAAGAGCTGAGAAACGGATATGCAAGGCAGTCTATGGTTTTCGCATGAGAATATGCATTCGCCTCCGGTCTGCATAATAATGCGCCGACAGGCTAGGTGACAAAGGGAATTGTCATTGTAGATGTATGTGTATTAATGCAAACAGTGACAAAGGGTATTGTCATGGTAAATGTATGCATGTTAATGCAAACACCCCAGGTCGCCGGGCGAGTTGTATGGTATAAAAAGAGAGGTGCCCGCCACCTGGAGGAGGCTTCTTATTCTTGTTGATGTTAGAGAGAGATTAATAAAGTCTGCTCTGCCCCAGCTACCGCCTCGCCGGATCATTCCTCTCTCTACAATGTATACGATTTCCACAAAAAAGGCAAAAATGTTTCTGGGAGAGAAAAACGAGATTGTGTGCTTTTTAAGAGAATTGACTGTTTTGAAAATTTTTGCATAATTAGGTGACCAGTAGACTCATTTCAGAGAGTTAAAACCTACAAACACACCATTTTTTCAATCAATGACCCCTTCAAGCATATCTGAACAGTGTGTGGACAGCAGCATCCATAAGAAAAAAGCTTTCCACTGAAAGCCAAACTTTTAATCCAGCTGTTAGCTCTGATGTCAATAGGCCACACCAATCCGCAGTTGTGAGCGAATGCTTTTGTGGGTGACTTAGACTTATTCTTCTAAGGTTGAAACTCACAAAAACACAATTTTACATAATATAGGCCCTTTAATTATCATAATATGCAGGTTCACAAAAAAAGTCCAAAAGATTAGCTGAGGCAGTGACACAATTAAAATTTGTAAGCCTGTGGAAGTTATCACAACAAATTAAAAAGAGTCAAGCTGTAACTAAGGTGTGGGCTGGGTTTTAGCCTTAATCCAGTGGGTGGAACAAAAATACTGCATCAGTAATATTTTTATTACTTAACTATACTGTATACTATTACTATTTAGGGACTAATAGAAACAGTTTATTGCTGTTGTACTGAAAAAGATTATCATGACCATAACTGACTTGTCACATAGCATTAACCTAGAGTTGTATATGACACTTGGTCTGTCTGTCTTGGTCTTGACTCAGTCTCAACCTCCTAAAATCTTGGTCTTTCTACACCCTGGTCTTGGTGTGATCTTGACTACATCAGCCTAAACCTTTGTCAGCCATACCTGTAAACTGTTGATGTATGTTAATCATTTTTATTTATTTGTAACTAAGGTAGAAACAAGGAATTCATGGCCCACTCCTGAGAGGTCAGGAAATTCATCAGTAAGACATTTACTGACCTTTAAATCTGCTTTCATATGAACAATGTTTAATCAAATGTAAAAAGCATTCATTGTAGCCTGATGGCTCCAGTTTTCTTTGGAATATGGATGTTGAGCAACCACCGCCTCTCAAGAAAGCTGATATGCATTACTTCCCACATCGATAACGGTGTGCCTGTCGTTGGCACAGCCCCATCCGGCTCAGCAACATCAGAATGTCGCTGCGAAATGCTTTCGTCATGATTGCATAAAAAAATGGGTGCATACAAGAGTTGAGGGGATAGAAGAGCACCAGTAGGACCTATGGAGAAAAAAAAAAGAACAAAACATGAATGAGCCTTCATTTCAATCACCAAAAGTGGTTTTAAACTTAAAAGAGATCTATGTAAGTAATGTTCCAGAAATGTTTTTACTTAATGACCCATGTGTTTATTAAGTGAACTGCAGACCCAATCTACCTGATTGCGTTTGACATATAGTGTCACATCTGATGTTCACAGGGAACTTAAAACACTTTGTAACGTCGTTTTGGACCAGAACTTGGAAAAATTTGAGGGATAGCATGCCCAAACTGCTCCACTGTCAGCTAAAAATATTGCCTGAAGTGTATATTTCATACCAGACCAGTGTGCAATGGTGTATGAAAAAAAAATTGCGGTTGGCAGTGCTGCACTGCATTCTGGGGTGACTCTAGCACAGGTGTATAGTGTGGCCGACTACTAATCAGAGGATTGGTGGTTCGATTCCCACTCTGTCTGCAGTCTGCATGTCGAATTGTCATTGACCAAGACATTGAACCCCCAGTTGCTCCTGGTGGGTCACGGCAGCTCTGCCGCCATCAGTGTGTGAATGGGTGGATAGCAGGACCTGTAAAGCACTATATAAGTGAACGCCATTTACACACGTGGACAAAATTGTTGGTACCCCTCTGTTAATGAAAGAAAAACCCACAATGGTCACAGAAATAACTTCAATCTGACAAAAGTGGTAATAAATAAAAATTCTATGAAAATTAACCATTGAAAATCAGACAGTGCTTTTGAATTGTGGTTCAACAGAATTATTTTAAAAAACAAACTCATGAAACAGGCCTGGACAAAAATGATGGTACCCTTAACTTAATATTTTGTTGCACAACCTTTTGAGGCAATCACTGCAATCAAACAATTTCTGCAACTGTCAATGAGACTTCTGCACCTCTCAGCAGGTATTATGGCCCACTCCTCATGAGCAAACTGCTCCAGTTGTCTCAGGTTTGAAGGGTGCCTTCTCCAGATGGCATGTTTCAGCTCCTTCTACAGATGTTCAATAGGATTTAGATCAGGGCTCATAGAAGGCCACTTTAGAATAGTCCAATGTTTCGCTCTTAGCCATTCTTGGGTGTTTTTAGCTGTGTGTTTTGGGTCATTATCCTGTTGCAAGACCCATGACCTGCGACTGAGACCAAGCTGTCTGACACTGGACAGCACAGTTCTCTCTAGAATACCTTGATAGTCTTGAGATTTCATTGTACCCTGCACAGATTCAAGACACCCTGTGCCAGATGCAGCAAAGCAGCCCCAGAACATAACAGAACCTCCTTCCATGTTTCACAGTAGGGACAGCGTTCTTTTCTTGGTATGCTTCATTTTTGCGTCTGTGAACATAGAGCTGATGAGCCTTGCCAAAAAGTTCCAGTTTTGTCTCGTCTGTCCATACGACATTCTCCCAGAAGCTTTGTGGCTTGTCACCATGCAGTTTGGCAAATTCCAGTCTGGCTTTTTTATCATTTGTTTTCAACAGTGGTGTCCTCCTTGGTTGTCTCCCATGAAGTCCACTTTGGCTCAAACGACAATGGATTGTGCGATCTGACACTGATGTACCTTGACCTTGGAGTTCACCATGAATGCGTTTACAGGTTGTTCTGGGCTCTTTTGTTACCATTCGTATTATCCGTCTCCTCCTGCAGCCACGTCCAGGGAGGTTGGCTACAGTCCCACGGATCTTAAATTTCTGAATAATATGTGCAACTGTAGTCACAGGAACATCAAGCTGCTTGGAGATGGTCTTATAGCCTTTGCCTTTAACATGCTTGTCTATAATTTTCTTTCTAATCTCCTGAGACAACTTTCTCCTTTGCTTCCTCTGGTCCATGTTTAGTGTGATACACACCATGTCACCAAACAGCACAGTGACTACTTGTCACCCTTTAAATAGGCCGACTGACTGATTACAAGTTTGTAGACACCTGTGATGTTAATTAGAGGACACATCTTGGTTGAACATGTCCCTATGGACACATTATTTTCAATCTTTTCTAGGGGTACCATCATTTTTGTCCAGGCCTGTTTCATGAGTTTGTTTTTTAAAGTAATTCTGTTGAACTACAATTCAATAGCATTGTCTGATTTTCATTGGTTAATTTTCATAGAATTTTTATTTATTACCACTTTTGTCAAATTCAAGTTATTTCTGTGACCATTGTGGGTTTTTCTTTCATTAACAGAGGGGTACCAACAATTTTATCCACGGCTGTACCATTTTCTAATTGAAACAACTGATTTATTGCCTCTGCCAATGAGGTAATGTGATTGATTTTCAAAATTATTCGTCTGTCTGTTTGCTGGCAGGATTATATAAAAACTACTGGACAGATTTTTAAGGAAATTTTCACCAGAGGTGGCCTTTGGGCTAGGGATGAACCCATTAGGTTTTGGAGGTGACCCATGTGTGCATACCTCCACCAAGGCCATATCTCACAATGTAATGGGATTGTCCATTAGCAGGATTATGCAAAAACTATTGGACGGATTTGGAGATACGGATGAAGGTATGGACGGAGAGGGGGACGGATGAAGCCTTGCTGGAGGTGTGTGCTCTGAGTGCCCTTTGTTTGTTTGTCTGTTAGCAGGATTACACAAAAAACTACCGGACAGAGTTTGACGATATTTTCGGCGGAGGTGGCCCTTGGGCTAGGGATGAACCCATTAGAATTTGGAGGTGATCAGAAAGTGCATACCTCCTCCAAGGCCATATCTCGTAATGTTAAAGAAACTGAAAAAGTGATCCAGAAACCACATCCTGACCTGGATCACCTCCAAAATCTAAAGGGTTCATCTGTCGCCCAAGGGCCACCTCAACTGAAAATTTCATCAAAATCCATCCAGTAGTTTTTGTGTAATGTTTTTGTGTAATCTGTGAACAAGCAAGCAGACAGATCTTGGTGGAGGTATGTGCTCTCTGGGCACCCTTTAGTTCGTCACCTCCGCCAACGAGGTAATGTGATTGGGGCTGGGGTTTTTTTTTGTCTGTTGTCAACAGGATTATGCAAAAAATACTGTACAGATTTTGATCAAATTTTTACCAGACTACTGCAGTAGTGGACTGTGGATGAACCCATTAGATTTTGGAGGTGATCCAAGAGCACATACCTCTGCCAAGGCCTTATCTAGCAATGTTAAAAACAGTGGAAAAAATGAGAATCTGCATCCTGACCCAGATCACCAAAATGTAATGGGCTCATCCGTAGCCCAAGGGCCACCTCAGCTGAAAAATATCACCAAAATCCGTCCAGTGTTTTTTGCATAATCCTACTAACAGATAGACAACCTTGGCGGAGGTATGTGCTCTCTGAGTGCCTCTAGTTTGTTTTTCTGTTTGTTAGCAGGCTTATGTAAAACTACAGGATAGATTTTGATGAAATTTTCACTGGAGGTGGCCACTGGGCTATGGATGAACCCTTTTGATTTTGGAATTAATCCGAGAGTGCATACCTCAGCCAAGGCCCTACCGCACCTATCTCAGCTCACCTCCAAAATCTAATGAGTTCATCTGTGGCCCAAGAGCCACCTCTGGTGAAAATTTAATCAAAATCCATCCAGTAGTTTTTGTGTAATCCTGCTCACAAAAAGACAGACCTTGGCGGAGGTATGCAGTCTCTGAGTGCCCTCTAGTTTTCTTCTGCTTTTATGCTTACTGTATGTGGTGTTTGGCTTGGAGTGTGCATGCGTTAGGCTTCATTTCAAAGTAAACCAGTAAATTCTGTGTCAGTTCTGTACCGGGCATGGAGAACCTATCTGAACAGACTATTGGAAGTGAGCACGGTATGTCATTTTCACAGAAAACTGGCCAAAGGCCATCTAAATAAAACCACAGTAAAGGTATATACAGAGAAAAATAGGTTTCTGTTTGTTATTTATGTTAGCAAATGCATTTTCAACACAAAAGTGATGGATTTGATTGGATGAACAAAAAGCTACATAGATCTCTTTTAACAGTAATAACTGAAATCACACCTTGGAATTGGTGATGGTCATCAGTGGCTGGTGGAGAGCGGCTGACAAGCCATAGAAACAAATGGGAGCCAGACACAAAAAGTTAGTGAAAATGATGGCCGCCATGCGTTTGGCCATGTTCAAGTCGCATCTGCTGGAGTCGTACTGAGGATTGTGCACCATACAGTAGATGTGGAGGTAACATAAGCATACCACAATAAAGGCAATAGCATTGACAACCAGAAGCGAAACAACATAAGTCTGGGCTGCAGGTGTCTTGGTGTCCATGGGTAAGCAGATACTCACTTTCTGATAACTGCTCACGCCAACTACTGGCAACAGTGCTAGGAATGCACACAGCAGGAAGCCGATGACCATCAGCATAGATGCATGGCGCAACCTCATTTTTCTCTCTGGCCTCATTGCGTAGAAGATGGCATTCCAGCGCTGAATGCTGATTGAGGTTAGAGTAAACACAGATAACTCACTGGCAAACACTGATAATGTCCCCGCTAGATTACAACCACTCCCTATTTGCCAGGCTAGGGCGTAATGATAGTAATGGGAGCGTGTGTAGAAGTCAACACATGCGATGAGCAGTAAATACATCCCCATGCAGCAGTCTGCAAACGCCAAGTGACCCATGAGAAAACGGGTAACAGACAGCTTCTGCCTGCTGGTCACCAGAATGAACAACACCAAAAGGTTGGATGAGATGGCAATCAAACTCACCACCCAGACCATCACCCTCAAGAATCTTTGACTTATCACATCCTCACAGGGGTTCAGGGCATCCGGCAGAGGGGTGCAGAAGACCCCATTATCTGTGTGTAGTTCATTACACAGTGCAAAGTCAAAGCCTTCAGTGATATATTCTGTATCTAATGCCACATAAAGCAAATCTTCATTCTTGGACTTCTTAGTTGGGCAGATGGGATTGTGACTTGAACTGCCAGCATTTGGAAGACCATTCAAGTGTTGGGAAAATTTGTGTCCCAAATATGTCCCAATAAGAGCCAGAGAAGAGTCCTGAGGATCCCTTAAAGCTGCCCAGGTCAGGTTACAAATGAGTTCTTCTGAGTGTCTAAAAAATATGAGAATAAAGGTTAGAAAAATGCTATATAATTACAAGTCCATCCCATTCAATTGAATTTCTTTGAGAATTTATGCTCACTTTGATAAGAGCAACATGTTACAACAGGGCCTTGTAAACCACTCTTTCATGACCTCTTTTTGCAACGTGTGAAAACTGAAGAGAAACATTTCCTTAATTTCGAACTTT
Source organism: Pholidichthys leucotaenia (assembly GCA_020510985.1). Taxonomy (NCBI): domain Eukaryota; kingdom Metazoa; phylum Chordata; class Actinopteri; order Cichliformes; family Pholidichthyidae; genus Pholidichthys; species Pholidichthys leucotaenia. The sequence goes on from CM035850.1 coordinate 119,002,839, forward strand.
AAACACGTTCCCAGTTTTGCTCAAGGGATGAGTGTGACTTACAAGTATTTGCAGATGTAACAATATAGAATATGTCCACATACTGTGTACAGTATAGTGTACACTATACAATGATGATGATGCTGTTTGAAAGTAAGAAGCAGTGAGACATGGATATGTGACCATGTCAATGTAAGTATACTTGGCTTGCCAAGTGGGCTGACCCATTTGAGGACACAGGTAGGCAGACTGATTGTGGTTGTGTTTGATCCCTGCCAGATGTCACCCAGGTGATTTTCCTATTGGTGTGTTAATTCCTGTCAGATGCAACTAATACATGTCATTGGTCACAGATGGTATTTTAAATACTTCAACATTGTTTATACTTGGCTGTAAACCACTTCTAGTCCTCGTTGTTGTGGACCATGCATTGTCCTCCTTTTGCTCTCCTGAAGTCTATCTTCTTGGTTTTCTTGATGAAGTGGTTGTTGTCCTGGCTCCAAGATGTCTCACTTCCATTTCAAAGACCATCTCATCTTTTTTCTGTGATCAAGCCAGTGACCGCAGTGTCATCTGAAAACTTGGTGATGGTGTTGGAGCAGCATGTAGCTACAGTCATTGGTCAAAAGGGTGTGGGGCTCAGTATCCACCTCTGGTGAACTCCATGAAGTGATGTCACCAAACAATCACCTTCTAGGACCTGTTTGATATTAAGAATTAAGGATCGAGGTGCTGGATCCCATACTGGATGTGCTGATGATGAGCTGAGATGGCCTAAGGGTGATGAACAGTGAACTAGCCCATAAACGCCGTTCTTCTGTTCTCACATATATGTTTGCCTGTTACTTGTGGGTGAGAGCAATTGGGTCATCTATTGAAGAGCTTGTGTACTGTAGTGGGTGTAGAGAGGGAATGTGAAGGTGATGGTAGTGTTGTAGTGAAGACAACACCAAGTCCAGGGTGTACCAAGACCGAGACTTTAAGAGGCTGAGACTGAGTCATGATCACAACAGTTGTGTATGTACAATTTGGTCTCAACTTTATCTTGGGCCTTGGTCTTGTCTTGGTTGAGACAGACCAAGACCAGAGTGAACCAAGATCAAGACAAGGCCAAGACTTTAATGGGTTTTGAAACCCCTTGACGCCTGAATTTATTTCCAACTGTGAACAATTTTTTTTTATTTATTTATTTTTTTCATAATTGAAAATCGTCGTTTTTTTGTTTTGTTTCTTTTTTTTTATTGATGCGAATTCGCGACAATAGTCGTCAAGGAGTTAAAACTTTGGTCTTGGAATATTCTGGTCTCTGTCTGCTGATCCCAGTCGCACCAAAAAGTAATATAAATAACATGCTTCTGCATCTTTGACAAACAGAGCATGTACGTGTAATGTGTGAGTGGGTGAAATGTGTAAACTTGCCACTTTCCTAAACCTTTACCATTAGTGCAGTAAATGCCTAAACCCAACCAAAAAGTGAAATGCAAACAGGGAAGTGATAAACAGACAGACAGCATTGGATGTGAACCCAGGGCTGTATAGTGAAAACTTTTTTTTTTGGTGCCATCCTCCATCCTCCTCCTACCAAGTGAATGAGGGTTGAGCTGCGTTAAAACAAGTGTTGTTTTGTGCCTGTGCAGTGACAACAGGTTTGAGAATGAAAGCTTTTTGTTATGAATTTCCTGCCTATTTGAGGCAGGAAGACTTAAAACCCAAGTGCAGGAGGTAGTTGTGTGTATTTTACTGTGCTTAGATGTGATGAGATAGTTCAGACAAACAATAACCGGGTTGCACAGGATGAACAAGGATAACCTCCAGGACGCTCTACAGCACACAAGTGAGTACAACACAGGGGAAAAATGTTCCAAAGCGCAGGCAGGCAGAACTGCAGTGGGGGAACAAACAGGAGAGCCCAGGAAAAAAACCTCCAGACAGGACTGGATGGCAGGCGCGAAGCAAATTGTACTCACAGGGGCTGGAGCAGTCCGAGACAGTCCATGAACGATCCACAGCGTGGGGAACAAAACAACTGATACACCAGGTAACACCAGCAGGAAAGCTTGGAGCGCGTCAGGTAGTGCAGAGCAGAACAACAAACAAACGGAGAGCGCTAATGATATGCAGAATGATGTGGTACCAAAAAAGCAGGCAGGGCATCTAGTCATGCATACATACACTACCGTTCAAAAGTTTGGGGTCACCCAGACAATTATTTTGTGTTTTCCATGAAAAGTCACACTTATTTACCACCATGAGTTGTAAAATGAATAGAAAATATAGTCAAGACATTGACAAGGTTAGAAATAATGATTTGTATTTGAAATAATATTTTTTTCTAGATACTCAACCTGCTCAAAGGAAGGTCAGTTTTATAGCTTCTCTAACCAGCTAAACTGTTTTCAGCTGTGCTAACATGATTGCACAAGGGTTTTCTAATCATCCATTAGCCTTCTGACGCAATGAGCAAACACATTGTACCATTAGGATAGTTGCTGGAAATGGGCCTCTATACACCTATGTAGATATTGCACCAAAACCCAGACATTTGCAGCTAGAATAGTCATTTACCACATTAGCAATGTATATTAGATATTAGAGTGTATTTCTGATTAGTTTAAAGTTATCTTCAGTGAAAAAACAGTGCTTTTCTTTCAAAAATAAGGAGATTTCTAAGTGACCCCAAACTTTTGAATGGTAGTGTAGAAATAAACAGAACAAACACACAGTTCAAACACTGTAGAGCACAGGTGTCAAACTCATTCCATGGAGGGCCAAGACCTTGCAGGTTTTACCTCCACCCAGTGTCTTCAACAGGTGATTTCTCTGAATTTCTTCCTACTGATTGCTGATCAGTGAAAACACCTGCTGAAGAGACTGGGTGGAAGTAAAACCTGCAGGGTCTTGGCCCTCCATGGAATGAGTTTGACACCCCTGCTGTAGAGGACAATAAGCCAGCAATCTACTCAAGCAGACACATGGCTTAATTAATGCCAAACCTAATGAGGAGAGTGATTGCTGGTGTGTGTAGTGTGAGTGAGAGTGTAGGAATGAGTGGGCTGGACTAAGTGGAGACAGGTGTGTGAGTGAATGTCTGTGAGCATGCGAGTGAGAATGAGTGGGTGTGTGTGTGTGTGTGTGTGTGTGTGTGTGTGTGTATGCATGCAAGAGTGTACATGAGTGCAAGAATGAGAGGAAGCATGTATATGTGTGTGTGTGTGTGTGTGAAGGAACAGAGGAGTAAGCACAAATAATAATGACACACAGCTGGTATAACTGGCAGGAGAGGGAGACATGGCTGTCAGCTGTAAGGGAGCCGAGCGAACCCCAGAGGCTCCCTGAGAGCGCCTGATGGCAAATAGGAAGCAAAAATACACAAAAGACCAAGTAGCCACAGTGTCATGGAACTGGGTTTGAAACCATCAACCCCAGCTCATGACAGCTTTTGTAGGATGATATATTTTTTGTTTAGTATGAATGATACATTTTTAATAGGGTGGAAATGGAAAGTGTGCTATTTGTACTACTTTTGGTGAGATCAGGTTGGTCTGGTTTTCCTGTGGTCTTGACTACATCACTCCTTTCCACACACACATTTTGGTGCTTTCTCTATCAAAATTTGTGTTTGTTTTATCTGTTACAGTATTACATTTTTTTAAATCACATATATTCTATATACTGTAAACCCATATCAAACTCATCACATCCCTGAAACTAAAACAAGGTTAATAAAGATTTTTTTAAAAATACAAGAGAAAAAATGGTGGGGAAAAAACCCCACTGTACTTACCCTTTCCATCTTTTTAACATTTTGAGGCCACAGCAGTGGCTTGGGAAGGTTAATTCAGCTCTCTGTAAATGGAGAAAGGCTCTTAAGGGGGGCAGTACTTTAAGAGCCTCTGTGTTTTTAGCTCGGAACTTTTCAATGCTCCCCATACCTATTGAAGGCAAAGAGCGTACTCTGGTTTCTGAAAGATCTCTGGAATGACAAAGAGCTGAGGTCAGTTCATTGGTACACAAAGCTGGCTGTTCCTGTGTCTTAAGTGGTGGACAAATGTTTTTCATGTTCCCACTAGAGAAAATAAAGGTAAATTGTGCTGTTTTTAGTGACTCACAAGTGTGTTGGCCCATATATCACACCATCAAATGCAAATTCATCTATTTGTTCCAAATCCAAATTCCTTTGGAGATACCTAAGAGGAAAATAGATGCAGGATGGATAACCAAAAATCTGCTTTGAGTTTTGTTCATATTGTATACATTATATACACTTTGAAATGTACCAACGATCAGATACAAAATTAATGTACTTATAGCTGTTAGATCAAATAAATTTGCATTTAAGAAAAAAATTTAGCACATGAGAAAACTTTAACACATGAGAACAAATAATAAATCAGCACCGGATCACCCCAGGGCTGTGTACTTTCCCCCCTACTCTTCTCCCTTTACACCAACTCCTGCACCTCCAGCCACCAGTCTGTCAAGTTGATCAAGTTTGCGGACGACACCACCCTCATCGGGCTCATCTCCAACGGCGACGAGTCCGCCTACAGGAGAGAGGTGGCCCAGCTGGCGTCCTGGTGCAGCAATAACAACCTGCAGCTGAACGCTCTGAAGACAGTGGAGATGATTGTAGACTTCAGGAAAGTCACTACTCCTCTGCCCCCCCTCACCCTCTCAGGCTCTCCCATCACCACTGCTGATTCCTTCCGCTTCCTAGGCACTACCATCACCAGGGACCTCAAATGGGAGCTGACCATCAGCTCACTCATCAAAAAAGCCCAGCAGAGGATGTTCTTCCTGCGGCAGCTGAGGAAGCTCAAGCTACCCACCAAGATGTTAGTGCAGTTCTACACAGCCATCATCGAGTCCATCCTCACCACCTCCATAACCGTGTGGTACGCAGGAGCCACTGCCAGGGACAGACTAAGGCTGCAGCGCGTCGTGCGCACTGCTGAGAAGGGGATCGGCTGCAAGCTCCCATCTCTCCAGGATCTGTACATCTCCAGGACCCGGAGGCGTGCTGGCCGGATCATAGCCGATCCCTCACACCCTGGTCACGTACTGTTTGCCCCCCTCCCCTCTGGTAGAAGACTTCGGTCCATCCAGACTAAAACCTCCCGTCACATGAACAGCTTCTTCCCCTCTGCCATTAGACTGCTGAACACTAAGTGACTCTCGTGCACCATGTACAGCAGCTCAACCAGACTCATGTCAATCATCACTGTTTTCTTCCTGCATTACCGACTGCACTATATAGTTCTCCACAGTATCTGCTGCTGGCTAATATATATTTTAACTGTTGACCAGTATCACTTAATCTTATCCTACACTTTATTACATGTATAGTTTATTTCTCTTATCTTATCATGTTTAATGTTGCAGCATTGTACCGAGACAAATTCCTAGTTTGTGTACTACATGAACAATGGCAATAAACCTGATTCTGATTCTGAAGAGCAAATCAGTGTAGGTTGTTTTTATTCCACTACTCAAATGTTATAGTGAACTGAGTCTTGTGTGTTGTTTTTACTGCAGTGACACAAAATGCCATACACTTCCTCCAGTCTGGTCCCATTGAAAGCGTAGCGCTGGATTTCTTTCAGACCATTGCTATTCAACATGCTAAAACAAGAGAGGGAAAAGAGAGACAACAAAATATCAGGCTTGAATACGGAAGTGTTTTTCTTTTTTTCACTCGCAGAAGGAGAAAATTCAGTTCTAGGTCTGTCTATGAGCTATATGAAGCAGGAGACTAAACGTCATTAGGCACCCAGAGTGGAAAGATGCTGCAGTGCTTCCTGCTCTTGCATCCCTTGCATATACAGTACAAAGTGTATTTCCATGTATTTCTCTATTTATGACTTCTGTTTGCAAATGTAGCCTGACCTTTTTTATGTGTTAATAAAATTAGTGATAGCTGTTGGAAAGCAGCAAGCAAATTATATTGGGTTATAAAATAGCCAGTGGAGAAAATGTACAAACAAAAAATGTGCCACATTGTAACATACTTCTATACCTAATTACATCCCTCAAGAAAGTTCTGTGATCAGTGTTGTTTATCAGTTTGTTTGCAAAATTACATAAAAGGTAAGGGATGGATTTGCACGAGAAGCAGGACCAGTGACACAAGTTTTGTTATTTTAGCTGTTTACCAAAATATATTCAAGGTACAATTATATAATGAATGCGGCCTTAAAGTGCAGACTCTCATCTTTAATTTGAGGGTATTCACATCCAAATTGGGGTTACGGTTTAGGAATTGCAACCATTTTTATACAAAATCTCCTTATTTCAGAGGCTCAAAAGTAATTAGACAATTGACTCAAAAGCTATTTCATGGGCTGCATGGTCTATTCCCTCATTAATCCATCATCAATCAAATAGGTAAAAAGTCTGGAGTTTATTCCAGTTGTGGCATTTGCATTTAGAAGCTGTTGCTGTGAACCCACAACATGTGGCCAATGGAATTCTAAATGGAAGTGAAAAAGACAATCCATATGCTGAAAAAAAGAAGAAATCCATCAGCAAGATAGTGGGACTGTTAATGGCCAAATCAACAGTTTGGTACATTCTGAGAAAAAAAGAGTGCAATGGTATGCTTGGGAATTCAAAAAGGCGTTACAATCTGGACATGGTATGTGACCATGTCCACGTTTTATGTTGCCTTGGGTTTGATTATCATTGTTGTTGTTATTATTGCTATTGTTATGGCATCATTTCTGGGGTGACTCTTATTTTGACAGTACTCTTTGTTTACTTCCTTTTTAGTGCAATGAATTTTCTGTTCAGCCCCATTCTCTTTTATGTTATTAATTTATCACAGCTGTTCTTTATTTGCTAATTATTAGTCACTATTTATTCTGCCACCTCCAGTCCTTCCTTGCGGCATCCCAAGTTATTTCATTGTCATGCTTCTCTCATGCCACTGCCTTGGCATCATCCATTATTGTAAGTGTCTGCCGTTACCGGCATTTGTATTTTTCAGCCCTCGAGCTGTATGCTCTGGAATAAATACTGCAAACTTCCATCTGGCATGTGGGACTGTCATTATGCCCCGTAGGAGCCATCACAACAGTAGGATGCTGCCAGTTCAGAACCCAGTGGACATGAAGTTTGCGGGGCTGGGTTTGAGTCAGGACCAGCTGTTGGCAGTTACCTCCATGGAGTATCTGACTGAGGTGGCCCGCATCTCCCGTACTTTGGAGGTGGCACTGAAGTTCCTTTACACTGCGGCCATCATCATAAAGGATTTCCCCTGCCTGTGGGACTTTCCAGAGCTCGGGTGTCTTCTTATCTAGGTCTCCAACCTGCAGTGGTCCCTCAATGGCCTGATGAGAAGACCTTCCCCCCACTCCCTCACCAATGCTGACGAGTAAACGTTCCCGGTGTCATGTCCGCTGCGTGATCTTGCAGCGAACATATCAACTGATGCAAGCCCAATGTGCAGTAATGTAGTGTGTTTATTAACAGTGGGAAAAATGTACACAATGTCCAAATAACAGTCACAGTAGAGGAGAGATGACACAACCGGCTACAAACTTCGTTGGCTCGGATGAGACGCCTAACGCGCTCCAGGCAGGCAGGAGCGGAGAGAAAAGGCACAGAAAGAAGACTTACAATTATGTTGGAGCGGAAAGGCTCTGAAGTACAACATGGTGAAGTCCAAAAGGAAAGGAGCCAATACTCCGTGAGCCAGGATGTCCAATGTTGACTTAAGTTGCCGCACTGACTGATCCCACTGCCTTCCATAAGTATGCAAATCACTAACAAAGGCAAGTAGTCACAGCCATGCGGCAGGCAGGTGCATGACTGATTGGACAGTGTGTGTGTGTGCGCGCAAGTGTGAGTGTGTGCGTGCATGCGTAAGTGTGCATGTGTGTGCATGTGGTGAAACCTGACAGCTGGTGAGTGTCTGGCAGAGGGAGGGGTTTGGCTGTAGATTGGCGAGGCCCACAAACTCAGGGCTCAATCGCCAGCTGGAACCAATTAGCAACAAATCAGAAGCTACAGCCACAAATCATGAGCGGAGCTGAAACACCAGCTCCACACATGACACCAGGGTTCCACCGCCCGTGCCACCCCACTACACTACACTCCAGCTACAGTCCCGGCTACATGGCGTCTTTCAGCTGCTGCTGCTGCTGGCCGAAGGATATCTGCGGCCACTCAGAGGGACTTTCCCGGACTCCCAGTGGTAGTTCCAGCGGCAGCAGAGCAAGGGGTAAGGCAAGCTACCTTCTAACTTTTTAACTCCTATTAATGAAGTGTACTGCCTTGCTCCTTGCAAGAAGCTCCAGTCTCAGCTGTCCGCTGTGTCTGGGTCCTCACACCCTGTCTCTTCTGTCACCTCCATCTCCATGCCATCTCTCACCTCTGCTCTCCCTCTTCCACCCAAGGTCATCTCCACCTCCATGGCCTCCACGTCTGAGAGGATGAGCTCTGCAGCAGCCGCTGCTCTCCACCTCTCCTCCAGACCACTGACACCAGCTCCTCAGCTCCAGAGCTCCTCACCTGCTGTCACGTCAGCTCCAGCAGCTCCTCTGACCTCCTCACCTGCTGCTTCACTGCAGACCTCCTCCCCTGCTGCTTTGCCTGCAGCTCCTCTCAAGGTCGTCGCCTCTGCAGCTCAATCAGAGGTCGCCACTCCAGCAGCAGAGTCGCCTGGGTCCTCATCAGCAGTGGAGCAAGAGCTAAGACAAGTCCTCTTCTTTGTATTTTTAACATCCATACTAGAGGGGTCTTGCCTATCACTGTGTGGGGGGACCCAGTTGCAGCTGCCTTCTGCTTCTGGGCTCTCTCCACCAGGCTTCACTGCTGCTGTTGGTAGAGACCCATCCTCTGTCTCTTCCTCCACATCCGAGGTAGCTACGTTGGGGGGTGGAGTTCCAGGCAGTCCACGAGCTGCACGCTCCAGCTCTTGCTCTCCCCAGGGTGCACACTTCAGTTCCTGTGCTCTCTGTGGTCAGCGCTCCTCAGTCATCGCTTCCTGAGGTCAGTGCTCCCCAGTTGTCACTTCCTGAGGTCGACACTCCCCAGTCGTCACTTCCTGCAGTTGGTGCACCCCAGTTGTCTCTCTCTGTGGTTGGCGCTCCCCAGTCATTTCTCTCTATGGTCAGCCCTCCCCGGCTGCTGTCTCCTGGGCTCAACGCTTGCCAGCCATCATTTCCTGGAGGTGTCTGTTCCCTGGCTGGGTGGTCCACGAACTGGGGACGGCCACCCGAGAAACTGTTTCTCTTTGCCTGAGGGCTCTTGGACTCTGGGCAGCCCTCTAACACACTGTGCAGTTCCAGTTGGGGGTCCATGGACTTTGGCAAACCACCTGAGGGACTTTTCCTTTTTGACTCAGCTACAGGTTGTTTTGGGTTGGGGGGGCATGTCTCAAACCCTCCAGTCCTGGGTCCCCCACCACCCGCCCAGTTCGGGGGAGTCCCTTTTTCTTTTCCCCTTGGAATCCACCCTTAAATGGGGGCACTGTCACAATCTCCTGTGCAGCAATGGTGAGCTTGGGAATTCAAAAAGATGTCACACACCCTTGGGTTTGATTATCATTGTTGCTGTTATTGCTAATGTTACATTGTCGTTGACTTATTTTAACAATGTTCTTTGTTTGCTTCCTTTTTAGTGTAATGCATTTTCTGTTCAGCCCCATTCTCTTTTATGTTGTTAATCACAGCTGTTCTTTATTTGCGAATTATTAGTCACTCTATTGATTCTGCTGCCTCCAGTCCTTCCTTGCGGCATCCCAGGTTGTTTCATCGTCACGTTTCTCTCCGTGCCACTGCCTTGGCGTCATCCATTATTGTAAGTGTCTGCCGTTACCGGCATTTGTATTTTCCAGCCCTCGGGCTGTATGCTCTGGAATAAATACCACAAACTTCCATCTGGCGTGTGGGGCCGTCATTATGCCCTGTAGGGGCCATCATGACAAAGGGCCTGGACGTCCACAGAAAACAACAGTGGTGGATGATCTCAGGATCCTCTCCATGGTGAAGAAAAACTCCTTCACAACATCCACCCCAGTGAAGAACACTCTCCAGGAAGTAGGTGTATCGATATTTAAGTCTACCATAAAGAGAAAACTGCAGGAGAGAAAATGCAGAGGGTTCAGCACAAGGTGCAAACCATTAATCAGCCTCAAAAACAGAAAAGCCAGATTAGACTTTGCCAAATAATAAAACATCTAAAGAAGCCAGCTCAGATCTGGAACAGCATTCTTCATACATATGAAACCGAGATAAACCTGGACAAGAATGATGGGCAGAAGAAAGTATGGAGAAGGCTTGGAACAGCTCATGATCCAAAACTTACCACATCTTCTGTAAAACATGGTGGAGGCAGTATGATGCATGAGCATGCATGGAGGTTATGCTTTTGCCGACAACTGTTAGTTTGGCTTTTAGCAACATTACTCAAAAAGTAGTAAACGGATTTCAGTGCAAATTTCAGGGAAGGTAGGAAACAGAACATCTCTGGAGATATCTAAAAATGGCTGTGCACCGACGCTTCCCATCCAACCTGACGGAGCTTGAGAGGTGCTGCAACGAGGAATGGGCAAAACTGCCCAAAGACAGGTGTGCCAAGCTTGTGGTATCATATTGAAAAAGACTTGAGGCTGGAATTGCTGCCAAAGGTGCATCAACAAAGTATTGAGCAAAGGCTGTGAATACTTTTGTACATGTGATTTCTTAGTTTTTATTTTTTAATAAATTTGCAAAAATCGAAAAAAAAAAAAAAACCAAACTTTTTTCACTTTGTCATTATGGGGCATTGTGTGCAGAATGTTGAGGGAAAAAAATGAATTTAATCCATTTTGGAATAAGGCTGTAACATAACAAAATGGGGAAAAAGTGAAGTGCTGTGAATACTTTCCGGATGCACTGTACTTGCCCCTATGTGCCCACAAAGTTATGTATCTCCGCACCCCGGAAGCAGCGCACTCTTAGTGCTGTTTGGAAGCACCAAACACTGCAGAAAAAGTAAAATGACTTGTAACGAAAAGACATGGGATCTCCATACACATAGTATGTGATGACTGACTCTTGACTCGTCATCTGAAGATGCCAAGAAAAAGTGAGCATAGTGTGCAGTTAAAGACAGGGTGTGGAATGCATGTACGTGTAATTCCATGCGGGTGTACCGGGAGACAAGCAAAGGATGTCATCGTGAGCCACGTGACCCACATGGTATGTAAACACAATAACTTCAGCACTAGACAATGTATTTATTTTTTGTGTGTGAAATGACAATACGCCTGTTATATTATGCTTGTTTACTATGCACCACAGTGATATGATACCGCACTGTTGTGTAGTATTGCTGAATAATTATGAGCCGTGTCAGTAAACTACAAGGGAGACTTGATGAGGTAAAATAAAACCCTGAAAAAAACAACCGACCTAAAGGGATCAATAAACCATGATTCTGATTTAAGGTTGAATTGCCCAGCTCTAATGTAAGACCAATAAAATTATGACAGTCTTGTTATTATAACTAGTGCATGCCTGTAGAAAGCAAGAATTCCTGTCTGAAACAGGTAGCCCAATTAGGCTTTACAGGCCCAAATGTAGGCTGTGTTTGAAAGTGGAATACAGAGGTGTAGCCTGTATGTAGGCAACCACATGTTAGACTTTGACAAATATGAAAGGTACTGAACTGAGATCTATTTGACTGTGAGAATATTAATTACAGAATAACTGAAAATGAATGGGACATCCAATATTAGCCACTGTTTAAGAACCGCTTATTTATTTTTTTGTCAGATCGCTTATTTGTGTGATCTTTTATGACTTACGTATATTCATAAATGTTGTGTTTTGCACTTTTGCACTGGAATGGGAGTTGATCAGTCATCATTATAATTTAGTTTCTTTGTGTAGTTTATAGTCTATTGTCAATAAACTCATGCAGTACTATAACAGGACACGTTTACAAATATTTGAAACCCACTGTAGTGCATTCTTTTATATTTTAGCAATATTATAAGTACAAAACACCGAACATTATTATTTTTTTTGTATTTGTATCTTGTATACTTTATTGATTCCCAAAGGGAAATTCAGGACATCCACGTACGGCGTCAATCCATTCACCATTCTCAATCTCTCTTTCTCTCTCTCTCTGAGTGGGTGTGGTTGTGAGTGCGAGGTTGGAGCGTGTGACAGCGTGAGTGAGTTGTCTCAAACCTTTCTCTATCTTTTTGTGTTTAAGGTGTTTTTTTGCAAATAATCTTAAGTTTCATTGTTTTCTGTAGTTGGGGTGGGGTAGGTGTTCTGGGAGGGGGGTTTCTGCTGCCAGCTTTGCTGGTCAGCATGGTTTTGGAGCGAGGCTCCGGGTTCGAGAAGCTGACACGCCGGCATGCCGTCAAACTGGCTCCGGCTGTCAGCTGCTCAGTGGAGGAATGTAGTCTGGCTGTGAGAGAGTTGGTCGGTTATGAAAGCGTTAGGTCAGCTTCTAGAATGAATAATGCCGTGGTAATTTTCCTAGATAGTGTTGAAAAAGTTAATCAGGTGGTGGAGAGCGGGGTTGTAATTAAAGACACACTGGTTCCTGTTCTGTCTCTGGTAAATCCCGTGAAGAGAATTACAATATCCAATGTCCCCCCATTTTTAAAGAATGAGCTGTTGGAGAAGGAGCTGTCGAGACACGGGCAGCTTTTGTCCCCCATTAAACACATCCCTCTCGGTTGTAAGTCCCCGCATTTAAAATATGTCATGTCTTTTAGATGACAGGTGCTCATGATTTTAAAGAACAGCGAGGAAAGCCTCAACCTCATATTTAAGTACCGGATTGACAGCTTTGATTATACCACCCATGTCACCTCTGATAATATGAAGTGTTTCGGCCGTGGAATGGAGGGACATTTGATTCGATTATGCCCTCAGGGAGTGGGAGGTGATCTCCCAGGGGAGACCGCTAGTGCGGCTTCGCAGTTGGGCGCCGCAGGGCTGTCCGGCGACGGAGGGGCTTCACCGTCCCCCGAGGCTGCTGGCGCGGCCACGCCATCGGGCACTTCAGCAGAGGTCACGGGGCCGTCTGGCGGCGGGGCGGCTTTGCCACCCTCCGCAGCCAGCCTGTCGATCATAAATGGAACAACAACAAAAGTTAAAGTACATCGCAGGGCTAATGCACAGATTAACATTGTGGACAAGGGTGAGATTACCGAAAGGGATCACGCTCAGGACCAGACAGATGAGCCAAATGAGGCACAGGTAGATGGTGGGACCGAAAAGACGAATATAAAATCACAGCACAGGGTGAGTGAAAAACAAGAAGAGACAGCTACCAGGGTGGCTGAGTCAGTGTTGGAAGATGAGGATGACATTGAAATAGATGAAGAGTTATCTAAAGTTTCAGTCAAGCGGAAGAATTTGGAAAACAAACAGCAGAGGAGTAAAGTAAAAAGGGTTGTCAAAGAAATTTCTGAGGTTTCTCTATCTCAACCAGATTCTTATGCTGGGTCTGAGATAGAGAGTGATGGTGAAAGCAGTGATGATGTGGCCAGTGGAGGTGGTTACCCCTTCACAAAAATACAGGAGTTTTTGCAGGACACTAAGGGATCCAGAATGGTTAGAGTTGAAAACTTTTTCCCTGATCTGAAACGTTTTGTTGACTCTGCTCGGGCCTACATGAAAAATAGGGGAGCGCTTGAGCAGGAAAGTTTCACTGATCAGGAGATCTACAGACTAAAAAAGCTTGTACTAAAAGTTAAGAACCAAATTGCCCAGGATGATTAGTTTTTTATCGCTCATTCTTTCTTTTCTGTTTTTGTATTGGCTTTGCCCTCTCATACGCATGTGCAGTTTTAATTTTGGCAAACTCAATATCAATGGAGCAAGAGAAATGTCCAAGCGAGCGTGTGTTTTTACTCTTGCAGAATGTAAGAAAATTAATGTTCTGTTTGTTCAGGAAACTCATAGTTTTGAGGACAATGCTGCTGACTGGAGGAGGGAATTTCAAGGGGAAATTATTCTCAGTCACAAAAATAGGAGCAGTGGTGGAGTGGGTATTTTATTTTCTCGAGATTTTATTCCACTTTCTTATAACATTGATGAGATAATTGCAGGCCACATTTTAAAAGTTCAAGCTGTTTTTGAGAATGTGAAAGTTGTTTTTATAAATGTGTATGCTCCAACCGTAGGCACAGAAAGATTGGCCTTTTTAAATATTTTAAATGACACGATCAAAAATTGCAGTAATGATGACTTTTTATTTGTGGGAGGTGATTTTAATTGTACAGAAAATCCTTTTATGGACAGGAATCACCCAGAGCCACAGGCTGCATCCAAGGGAAGTCTAAAGGGTCTCATAGAAGCTCATGATCTGTGTGATGTTGGAGGAATTTTCATGGCATGGCCAGATAGTACACGTGGAGCCATAACAAGGACAATATTCTGTCCTTAGTTAGACTAAATAGGGTTTACAGTTTTAAGCACCATTTTAGCATTTTTAAAAGTGCTTTTATAGTCCCTGTTGGCTTTACAGATCACTCTCTGGTTCAGTGTTGTGTTTTTATCAAGAATATAAAGTGCAGTAGTGCCTACTGGCATTTTAACACATCACTTTTATCGGATAACAGTTTTAAAACTGCTTTTATGTTTTTTTTGGAGTAATTTTAAATTAACAAAATCAAATTTTAGTTCTTTGCAGCAGTGGTGGGATGTTATTGTTATCGGCCTCCGTCGGTCTATGATGACCATGGAAGAGAATCCTAGATGTCTACTCTGCTGGAACAGCACCGCCTGTGGCTGAACAGGCTGATGCGCGAATGGCAGTCCCTGCCACACAGGTCGCACTTGTAGATGGTCTCCATGCTGCTGGGTCTGTGGCGGTTCTTCCTGCGGATCCTTTTTTCATCTGCTGCAGCAGTCAGTTTCTCTTCACCCGCCTTGAGCTGTCTGGTCAGGGTGCCCCTCCATTTGGAGTGGTCCGTTGCGAGGTCCTCGCAGCGCTCTGCGTTGGATCTCCAGGGCCTTCATATCTCTCTTGCAGACGTCTCTGAAGTGCAGCTGTGGGCGGCCAGCGTCTCTCCTGCCAGTCGCCAGTTCTCCGTAGAGGACGTCTTTGGGGATTCTGCCATCCTCCATACGGTGAACATGGCCTAGCCAGCGGAGCCTGCGCTGCCTGAGTAGAGTGAACATGGAGGGAAGGCCGGCGCAGAACAGGAGTTCTGTGTTGGACACTTTGTCCTGCCAGGATATGTCCAGGATGCGGCGAATGCAGCGCATGTGGTAGGAATTCAGTCTCTTTTCCTGCCGGGCGTATGATGTCCACATCTCACTCCCATAGAGGAGTGTGCTGATGACGCAGGTGTTGTACACTGCCATCTTCGTCTTGACAGAGAGTTTGGGATTCTCCCACACTCGTGTGGTGAGGCGAGCGAGTGTGGAAGTTGATTTTCCAATCCTCTTGTCGATCTCTGTATCAAGGGAGAGGTTGCTGCTGATCGTGGACCCCAGGTACATGAACTGATTCATGACTTCCAGCTCGTAGTCGTTGATGGTGATGGTTGGTGGTGCTTCCGTGCCTTGCGCCAAGACATTAGTCTTCTTCAGGATGATAGTAAGCCCAAAGTCCATGCATGCCTGGGAGAAGCGGTCCATCAGGGTCTGAAGCTCTTGCTGTGTGTGGGTCGCGACTGCAGCGTCATCTGCGAACAGCATATCTCTGATTACAGCCTCACGTACTTTGGTTCTGGCTTTCAGGCAGGCGAGGTTGAAAAGCTTGCAATCAGATCTTGTATGCAGATAGATTCCTTCTGTTGCTGTGCTGAAGGCATGCCTCAGGAGCATAGCAAAGAAAATCCCAAAGAGGGTTGGCGCAAGTACACAGCCCTGTTTCACTCCACTGTGTATATTGTATGGCTCTGAGACGTTGCCGTTGTACTGCACCATCCCCTGCATGTTGGTGTGAAACGATTCGATGAGGCTTTGCAACTTTGGTGGGCATCCTATCTTTGGCAGGATCTTGAAAAGGCCCTCTCTGCTGACCAGATCGAACGCTTTGGTGAGGTCGATGAAGGCGACGTACAGGGGCATGTTCTGTTCTCTGCACTTCTCCTGGAGTTGGCGGATGGAGAATATCATGTCCACCGTCGATCGCCCAGCGCAGAAGCCACACTGAGACTCGGGGTAGACACGTTCGGCAAGCTTCTGTAGACGAACGAGGACAACTCGTGCGTAGACTTTGCCAACAATGCTGAGGAGGAAGATGCCCCTGTAGTTGTGGCAGTCGCTTCTCTCCCCTTTGTTTTTGTAGAGGGTGATGATCTTGGTGTCCCTCATGTCCTGTGGTACAGCACCTTCCTTCCAGCACTGGTAGAGGACGTCATGCAATGGCAGCAGTAGGGCGGTCTTGCAGTGCTTGATCAGGTCAGGGGGTATGCCGTCGTTGCCGGGTGCCTTGCCAGCGGCCAAGCTATCAATGGCCTTGCTGAGTTTGTCAATGGTTGGCTCGGAGTCAAGTTCATCCATGGATGGCAGGCAATCGATGGCATCAAGGGCTGACGGTGTCACAGTGTTCTGTCTGGAGTAGAGGTCGGAGTAGTGCTCCACCCATCTCTCCATTTCCTTGTTCTTTTCTGTGATCATCTCCCCAGTGGAGGATTTGAGGGGGGCCGTCTTGCTCTGAGCCGGACCAAGTGCTTTCTTGATGCCGTCGTACATACCACGGATGTTCCCTGTTATGGCAGCGGTTTGAATGTCTTGGCTGAGCTGAGTCCAGTACTCGTTGGCGCAGCGCCGAGCAGTCTGCTGAACTTTGCTTCTCGCAGCCCTGAGAATCTGGAGATTCTTTTCATTTGGGTACTTCTTGTACTCAGCAAGTGCTGAGCGCTTGGCTTCAATGACAGGGGTAATCACGGACGACTTGGCATCAATCCAGTCCTGTGACTTCGAGGTCTTCCTCCCAAAGGTAGCCAAGGCTGTGCGGTGGATGGTATTTCCCAGCTCTTCCCACTTCTGCTTTGCAGACTCTCCTTCTTGTGGTTCACCAAGTTCCTTCACAAAGGTGGAGGAAAACTGCTCAACAAGTTCTGGTTGGGCCATCTTGCTGATGTCAATCTGTGCCTTTCCAGCTGGACTTGATCCTGACCAGGCGCACCTCACTGAAGAACTTGCTAATCACCCACTCGTTCCAGAGTGCAGATTGTGACACAGACCATTCATTGGTGTGTTGCAAGGTCAAGCTGCAGCTGAAGAAATTCCACCGTGCCAGACAGCCTGCAAAGGGTGGGATGTAGGGAAGAGCCAAATAAAGAATCTGTGCCTACAGTATACTCGCAATGTCTCTGGAGACTTGGCCAGGTCTGTCAGGGACCTGGAGAGAGAAGTAGTGGAGCTGCAGTCTTTGGCAGGCTCCACAGGAGGAAGAGGACATTTTGAGGCCCTCAATGGCAAAAAGTCTGTTTTAACTGACGTACTGGGCATGGCCGCTAGGGGCGCTGTGGTACGCAGTAGGCTCCAGAACATTGCACTAATGGACACTCCATCTCATTTTTTCTTTGGTTTGGAGAGGAAGAATGGTCAGAGGAGGATGATCCTCTCTCTCAGCTCCGAAGACGGGCAGCTGATCCATGAGTCTGCAGAGAGCCGTCGCTTTGTAGCTGCTTTCTATAAAGATCTCTTTAAGAAAGAATTTGTTGAGAAACCGCATATGCTGAGTCATTTTTTGACAGACTTGCCGAAGGTGATGGCTAGCATGAATGCAGAGCTGGAGAGCGGGATCACCCTACAAGAACTAGCAGTGGCTGTCCAATCTCCAGTGTGGAAAAGCCCCAGGGATAGACGGTCTACCATTGGAGTTCTACAGGGCGTTTTGGTCTGAGATCTGTGAGGACTTGCTGGAAGTACTGTCTGACAGTCTGCGGAAGGGTCACCTGCCCCTAAGTTGTAGGAGAGCAGTCCTCACCCTCCTTCCCAAGAAAAGCGACTTGAAAGACATTAAAAACTGTCGTCCAGTGGCCCTCCTCTGTACTGACTACAAAATTCTCTCCAAAGTGCTGGCTACCAGACTGAAGAAGGTGATGGAGCAGGTCATACACGTAGACCAGACCTACTGTGTACCTGGTAGGTTGGTTACAGACAACATTTTTTTTTAATTTGTGATGTTTTGGACCTCTCCAGTTCATTGGTCAAGGAACTTGGTCTCATTTCAATAGACCAAGAAAAGGCGTTTGACCGAGTTGAACATCCATACCTTTGGCAGACACTAGAAGCCTTCGATTTCAGCTCAGGGTTCATCGCCAAGATCCAGGCCTTGTATAGAGACATTGAGAGTATTCTTAAGATTAATGGTGGTTTCAGTGTTCCTTTCAAAGTTGAGAGGGGTGTCCGACATGGCTGCCCCCTCTCAGGTATGCTGTACTCTCTTGCCATCGAGCCCCTCCTTTTTTTTTTTCCACAATATCTTTATTGAACCTTTTTTTTTTTTTTAACAAACATGATACAAACAATCAAACACTAACACTAAAGTACTACAAAAAAAAAAATGCACTAAAAACACCAACAACCACCAACAAAATCAAATCTTCAACAATGCTCCTCTGTTTAGTCTAGACAATCCAATACATAAGTATACATATTATGTTCACCAGTTTGGAATTTACAAGGTCCACACACATCATTCACCTTCTTCTTCAAGAGTTATGTTTAAATTTTTTACATAATCAATAAAAGGTCTCCATATATTCTCAAACACAATTTCCTTTGATTTTAGTATATATGTTATTCTTTCTAATGGAAGGTTTGTTAACATCTGTCTTAACCACTGAGTCACATCTGGTCTATGAGTCTTTTTCCATAATAGTGCAATACATTTTTTGGCATTAAGCAAACTGAGGTCTATGAATGTTCTTTCACTTTTATTAAAATTATGCTTTTCTGGGTACAGACCCAACAAAAACAGTTTAGGATTCAATATGATTTGTTTTGAGATTATTTTTTCAATTGTTACCCTCACCTCTTCCCAAAACATTCTTATTAATCTACATTCCCATAAACAATGAAATAGGGTTCCTTTACTTTCCATGCATTTTGTGCATGTATCTGGTATATTTTTGTTATATCTATTTAACTCCTCCGGTGTAACATACATCCACATTAACCATTTGAAATGTATCAATTTAAGGCGTGCATTTATTGATTTGGTTTGAGCTTCTGTACAAGCCAATTCCCATTGTTCCTCTGAAATTTCAATTTGCAGATCTTCTTTCCAGTAGTTTAATCTTTTCAGTGAATTTTCACTTGAAGATAGTGTCAATGAGTTATAAAACTCTGAAATAATACCCTTTCTTTTACTATCTTTCATCATCATTTTTTCCAAGGATGAATAAATAGGTCGAGTGAGAGCTTTATTTTGATTTGATCGAATAAAGTTTCTAAGTTGAAGATATTTAAAAAAATGTGTTCTATTGAGATTAAATTTGATCCTCAGCTCTTCAAAAGACATTATGTTGTCTGCACATGGCAAATATAAATCCTGAATCTTTTGTATCCCTTTTAAATTCCATACTTTAAATACAGCGTCCGCTCTCCCTGGTTTAAAATATTGATTACCCCATATTGGACTAAATTGTGACAATAACTGTGGTTCTTTTAAATAGTTTTTAGCTTCACACCATATTTTGATCATATGCTTTACAAATGGATTTTTAACTTGTTTTTGTAATTTTTTTGCCGAATCTGAGTATATGAATATGGGAAGAGGTAAAGGTAAATTGTATGATTCCATTTCAGTCCAGTGAGGGAGATCATTTGATGAAAAATAATATGTCATAGACCTCAGTTGTGCCGACCAATAATACAACATAAAATTTGGACATTTCAGACCTCCACGATCAAATGGTAAATATAATAAAGACAAACGTAATCTAGCCCTCCTGTTGTTCCATATAAATTCCACTAACTTTTTTTTTATTCTTGAGAATAGATCTAAAGGTGGTGATAAGGGAATGTATTGAAATAAATAAAGTATTTTAGGTAAAATATTACTTTTAAGTATATTGATTCTCCCGATCATCGACATTGGTAGTGACATCCATCTCTGAGTTAACTCACTGATATCTGACATTAAGGCTTCATAGTTGACACTGGCGACTGATTCTAGCTTAGGCATAATTTGGATTCCTAAATATTTAAACTGATTTACAACATTGAATTGATTTACCTCAGGGGCTGGGTAATTTCTCTGGGTCTCATTTAGCATTAATATTGAAGATTTAGTTTTATTTATTTTATATCCTGATATTTCCCCAAAATTCATTATTAAATTCAACAAGGTTGGAATTGATTTTTTTAGATTCGACATAAACAAAATTATGTCATCGGCATACAGGGAGATTTTATGTTCTGTTGGTCCAACTTTAATTCCATATATTTGTGAATGTAAACGTATCGCTATCGCTAAAGGTTCAATTGCCATAGTAAACAGTAAAGGTGAAAGTGGACAGCCTTGTCGACATCCTCTATTGATTTTTATTGGTTTTGAAATATTGTTATTTGTTAGGATTTCTGCTGTAGCATTATTGTATATTATTTGAACCCATTTTATGAAATTATTTCCAAGTCCAAACCTTTGTAGGACTTCAAAAAGAAAGGGCCATTCAACTCTATCAAAGGCCTTTTCGGCGTCCAATGATAGGAGAGCTGTATCCGGTGCTTCTTTATTAAAATAAATAATATTAAATAGTCTTCTTACATTATGGAAGCCTTGTCTACCCTTTATAAAGCCATTCTGATCTCGATTAATAATATTTGGTAAAATTTCTTGTATTCGTCTTGCTAAAATTTTACAGATTATCTTAAGGTCGGCGTTTAATAGGCTTATTGGTCTCATATTTTCACATTTATTAGAGGGCTTACCTGGTTTTGGCAGCAGTATAATTAAGGCATTATTTATGTATGATGGTAAATTATTATTTTGAAATGCTTCTAAAACCATTTCCAAAAAAGGTTTTATTAATTTATTCTTAAATTTTTTATAAAGGTCAACTGGAAGACCATCTGGTCCTGCACTTTTTCCTGATTTCATATTATCAATGGCTAGCCCAACTTCTTCTTGACTAATTTTAGACTCCAATATCTCCCTGTTTTCATTTGGAATACACGGTATAGATAGTTCGTTCAAAAACCCATTTAGTTTTGTTAAATCAGGTTCATTTTTGGTATCATATAATTTTTCATAGTAATCTCTAAAGGCTCTATTAATTTCTAAAGGATCTATAACTACCTGTCCGTTACTTATAATACTGGTAATTGGTGTTTTAATTTCCAATTGTTTAATCTGCCATGCTAATAATTTTCCTGATTTTTCACCTTGTTCATAAAAAGATTGTTTCAATCTTAGAAGACTCGAGGCAGCTCTATTCGCTGATTTTTTGTCGTATTCAGCTCTCAAAATCAGTAATTCATTCTCCAACCTTGGGTCACTTCCTGCATACACTTTTTCCTGAAGATTTTTTATTTTATGTTCCAATTTAGCTCTCTCCTCTCGAGTCTTCTTAGATTTTGATCCTGTATAACTAATAATATGTCCCCTAATAAAAGCTTTGAAAGCCTCCCACTTTACACCTGCTGATGTTTGTGTAGTATTGATGTCAAAGAACTCGTCTATCTGTTTTTCTATATACTTGACAAATTCCTCATCCTGAAGCCATTTATGCTGAAATTGCCATCTACCTGATTCCTTTGTCAATTTTTTATCTACATATATTAGACAACAGGGTGCATGATCAGAGATCACGATGTTATCATAAAAGCAGTTTTGAATCTTGGACCTTAATTCTGTGGAAATCAAAAAATAATCAATACGTGAGAATGTCTTGTAGGTACTGGAATAACAAGAATAGGCTTTAACTTGTGGTTTCATTTCTCTCCATATATCTAACAATCTCAATTCTTTCATAAAATGATTAATAGTCATCCTACATCCAATGTGCGTACAATCCAGTCCTGTTGATCTATCCACACCTGGATTCAATGTACAATTAAAATCCCCTGCTATTATATGTTGCCCTGTAAGTGATGATAAGATGAGAAATAAATTAGCAAAGAACTTCTGATCATCTATATTGGGACCATATAAGTTCACAAGATTTATATTTTCTAATAGCAAAGAACCTTGAATGATTACATATCTTCCAAATTTGTCTCCAATTACATTTTTCACTTGAAAAGGAACTGATTTATGTATGAGAGTCATAACTCCCCTGGCTCGGGATGAAAATGAAGAGGTGAATACACTTCCCTGCCATCTACTCCTAATTCTTTTAACATCCTCCTCTATCAGATGAGTTTCTTGTAAAAACACAATTCTTGAACCCATGTCCTTTATTTTATTCATAACTTGTTTAAGTTTTTTTAAATTTTGTAGACCTCTGCAATTCCATGAAGTTAAATTAAGATTAACACTTTGGTCCATGATCAATAGAGAGTTTGGGATTACCTTGCAGTGTAAACATGCTCATACAGAGAAGCAAAAACATGAGTGGTTGAACATTCATCCTACAAACTACACACAAACAAATTTCCCCTTCCCACACTTGTGGCAAACCCCCCAAAATCAAAAGAAAAATTCTGTCTCCCGATATAGCCATCGATCGTTCCACACCCACGGGGAACAGCCTAAGCCACTCCTTCTTCATCCTCCCAATCACCCTAACTCTACTGCTTTTAATGACGTAACATTAACTCTCCTCTGTAGTTTTCCAACTTAACTCCAAAATTTTTAACAACTTTGTACATCATAGTTTTTTTTTTGTTTGTTTGTTTGTTTTGTTTTTGTTTTGTTTTTTTAATATATAATACAATCTATATTTTGTAAACTTACTATTTACTTCAAGTCAGTCAGATGCCTGTGCAAATGCTTAATTATTCTACCTTATATTTTGTTCATGCTTAGCTCCCACCAGTCTCTTCTTCTTCTTTGATCTTCTTGATGAACTCCTGCGCCTCCTCTGGGGTCTTGAAGATGTGGGTTCTGCCCTCATACGTGGTCAACAGTCTCGCAGGATAGATTACACCATGACGAATCCCAAGGTTGCGCAGCTCCTTACGTACGGGATCAAACTGCTTCCTCAATTGCTGGATTCCTGTGGCCAAATCTGGGTAGAACCGCACCTGCTGGTCCTGGTGTTTAATCTCTCCTTTAGCACGTGCAGCGTTGAAGATCTTCATCCTGTCTCTGTTGCTAAGAAACTTCATAATTAAGGTCCTCGGCGGTCCCTTATCTCTCCGTGGGCCAATACGATGTGCTTTTTCCAGAACCACTGCTGATTGCAACTCCTCGCTGCCCAGCACCTCCGGAATCCACTTTTCCAGAAAGGAACATACGTCCCGACCTTCTGATTCCTCTGGAAGACCCACCAGCCTCAAATTATTCTGTCTCGACCGAGATTCCAAATCCAAAATATTATCTTCCAGAGATTTATTTTTTTTTTTCCAAAGTGCGCACCTTTAATTGAAGACGGGTGACGTCATCTTCAGCACTAGCGAGACGGAGCTCCATCTGCGCCGTTCGTTCTACACAGTCACCCAATTCCTTTCTTATTCCTTCCAACGCTGTCATAATCCCATCAAATCTAGAGGAAAAGTCCGCTCTCATTGAACTCATGGCTGCCATCAGCGCATCTGCGCCATTCCCCGCAGAAATCGCAGCGTTGCCAGCCTCCTCCGCCATATATGGAGTTTTGTTTGCTGCGTCACAGACCTGAAAGTCCGTTAATTTGGACTGTTTCGGCGGCTCGCTTTTTCCTTTTCCTGGTTTTCCAGCCTTAGGCTTCGCCGACATATCCTCGCCCAAATGCTGGGATACGTTCTGTCCCAAATGAGAGAGTTATTTGCCGATTTTTTTTTTCCAGGAGCAGAGCAGAGCGAGACACGTCCGTCCTACGTGGCAGCCATAACCGGAAGTGAGCCCCTCCTTTTTAAACTAAGGCAAGGCCTCACTGGTTTTAACGTCCCCAACTCTGACTCTGTTTTTAAAGTGTCTGCATATGCTGATGATAAGATAAGATAAGATAAGACAAGATAAGATAAGATAAGATAAGATAAGATAAGCCTTTATTAGTCCCACAATGGGGAAATTCCAGGATTGCAACAGCACAGGGATAGCAACACTCAGAGCAACAATCAGAAGACAAGAAAAAAAAACAAGAGCAGCGAGTATACATATGTACATATAAATATATAAATATATGGACACACAGTGCGGAGCATTGTAGCTAGATGGAATAAATATATAAATTATAAACACACACAGTGCGGAGCATTGTAGCTAGATGGAATAAATATATAAATATATAAACACACACAGTGTGGAGTATTGTCGCTAGATGGAATAAATATGTAAATATACAGTATAAACACACACAGTGCGGAGCATTGTAGCTAGATGGAATGAAACAGCATAACCGTCTACTTAGTTATCCTACATGGTATGATTATGTACCCATACATATTGTCGCCCTCCGTAGCGACCGGTATTTTCCTAGTTGTATACCGGATGGGACCATTGTGTAAGTCTATTGCGTCTTTTGCATTCAATACTATTAGGCTGTCACGTCTTTTTGCTATCTCTGCGAGCAGCCCTGCTTAGGTTGTACAGTCTGACAGCCGTAGGTAGGAAGGACCTGCAAAACCTCTCGGTTGTGCACCTAGGATGATGTAGTCTGCTGCTAAATGAGCTCCTCAGTGCATTCAGTATGTCCTGCATATAGTGGAACTCGGACTCCAGCAGAGATGACAGTTTAGCCACTGTCCTTCTCTCTCCTATCTCCTCCACTGGGTCAAGGCGCTGGCCCAGGACAGAGCTAGCTTTCTTGATCAGTTTGTTCAGTCTCTTCCTATCGGCTGCTGTAACACCACTGCCCCAGCAGACCACTCCAAAAGTGATGGCTGATGCCACCACTGTGTCGTAGAATGACTTCAGCAGCGCCCCTTGTACACCAAAAGACCTGAGTCTCCTCAGTAGGAACAGCCTGCGCTGTCCCTTCTTGTAGAGTGCGTCACTATTGTGTGACCAGTCTAGTTTATTGTTCAGATGAACACCCAGGTACTTGTAGGATGTCACCATCTCGATGTCAGTTCCCTGTATATTTACTGGTGCTGTGAGGGGTTGTCCTTGCCTGCGGCAGTCCACCACCAGCTCCTTAGTTTTCCTCGCGTTGATCTGGAGGCAGTTCCGATGGCACCAGTCCACAAAGTCCTGGATAAGCCCTCTGTACTCAGCTTCATCTCCGTTGGAGATGAGGCCAATGATCGCAGAGTCGTCAGAGAACTTCTGTAGATGGCAGTGTGTTGTGTTGTGTGAGAAGTCCGCAGTATAAAGTGTGAACAGGAAGGGAGCCAAAAACCGTTCCCTGGGGGGCCCCCGTGCTACCGATGATCATGTCGGACGCACAGTCCGGGGTTCTCACAAACTGTGGCCGGTTTGTGAGGTAGTCCAGGATCCATGATGACAGGTGCTGGTCCACCCCTGCGCACAGCAGCTTGTCCTTCAGGATCAACGGTTGGATGGTTTTGAAAGCACTGGAGAAGTCAAAGAACATGATCCTCACCGCATTCCCGGGCTTCTCCAGGTGGGACAGAGAATGGTGAAGGAGGAAGATCGCTGCATCCTCCACTGCAATGCCATGCTGGTAGGCGAAGTGGAGTGGATCCATTGCTGGTCCCACCAGGGGGCGGAGGTGAGCAAGGAGCAGTCTCTCCAGGGTCTTCATCATGTGGGACGTCAGGGCCACTGGTCTGTAGCTGTTCAGATCTTTGGGGTGGGAAGTTTTTGGTACAGGTACCACACAAGATGTTTTCCACAACTGTGGTACCCTCCCCAGCTTCAGGCTCAGGTTGAAGATGTGCTCCACAATCCCACACAGCTGGTCTGCAAAGGACTTGAGGAGCTTTGCGCTGGTGCCGTCCGGTCCCGACGCCTTCCTCGCCTTGAACTTCCTCAGCTCCGTCCTCACCTGGGTCTTAGTGAGGGTCATGTTGGGGGGCTGCGTGTTGGGAGTGGGGGGGGTGATGGTGGAGTGAGGTGTGGACAGAAGGACTCGATGTCTTCAGAGGCAGCAGTGGTTGTTGTGCAGTCGGGGGGGGGGTGGTTGGTCAAACCTATTGAAAAACAGGTTCAGATTGTTCGCCCACTCCCTGCCCCCCCCGTGGCCTGGGGGGAGGTATTCTGGAGCCCAGAGATGGTTTTAAGGTTTCTCCAGACCCCACCGATGTCACTCTGTTGCAGCTTGTCCTCCATCTTCTTCCTGAAGCTGTCCTTGCCTTCTCTGATCTTCCTCCTCAGCTCCCTCTGTACGGACTTCAGCATCTCCCTGTTCCCCGACCTGAAGATCCTCTGATGATGTTGTTGTTTTTACAAGAAATCAAAATGATGTAGACTACCTTTTAAGAACAGTTAATTTTTTTGGTGAGTGCTCCTCAGCGAGAGTGAATTGGGGTAAGAGTGAAGCTGTTGTGGTGGGGAGGAGACTACAAAAAATTGCCTTACTTGGTGGCCTTTCATGGACACAAGGTGGTTTTAAATATCTTGGTGTGTTTTTAGGAAATCAGACTTTTACTGGGAAAAATTGGGAGTGTGTTTTGGAAAAAGTCGAAGGAAGATTAAAAAAATGGAAATGGATTTTGCCAAACTTGTCCTTCAGAGGTCGTGTTTTAATCATCAATAACTTGATTGCTTCAATGCTGTGGCATCGACTGTCTTGTCTGGACCCTCCAACCAATTTGCTGGCCAGAATGCAATCTACAGTCATGGACTTTTTCTGGGACCGTCTTCACTGGGTTCCACAGAGCATCCTGTTTTTACAGAGGGAAGAAGGTGGTCAAGGGCTCATCCATCTGGCCAGCAGGGGGGCCGTCTTTTGCCTGTAGTTCATTCAGCGACTGCTGAGTGGCCCTCTCAACCTTGTGTGGAGACCAATTGCCAGAGCTGTCCTGGCTCGCTGTGGAGGGCTGGGACTAGAGGAGTCATTGTTTTTAATGGACTTAAGGAGCCAAAAACTCCCAGAACTTCCCCAGTTTTATCAAAGTGCTTTTAAAATCTGGGGACTTTTTAAAAAGAACTTTCCCCAGGCTTCCTTGTCACCTTTTTGGCTTTTAAAGGAACCACTTGTGTTCGGGACCCGTTTTGATGTGGGTAATGTTTCAGGACCTTCTGTTCTAAAAAAAAGTTCCTTTCTGCAAAGGTTACAACGCTGGGACACTTATGTGGTCCTAACCTGGACAATGCTGTTGCCCTGTGCTTGGCTCTTGGGATTTCTTCACTCAGTTATAATGAACTTGCTGAAAGACTGGAGAGACTGCCTCTCTGCAGAAGAACACTCTGCTATTGTTTTACACTGCAAAAACTCTGTGCGAACTGCTGATGAGCCTTTTCCTTTTAGTGTTTTATCTCCTGATTTTAAAGATGGCACTGGTGTGTTTTTAAACTCTGAACACATTAACATTTGTGACTCTCCTGGTAAAAAAATGTATGGACTTTTGGTGAAAGTTCTAAATGTGAATAAGTTAAAAGGTCGAGCTGATACACCATGGAGGAAGCACTTGGGTTTGGGTTCAGAGGTGAGGCCTGCCTGGAGAGCACTCTATAAACCACCATTAACTAAGAAGGCTGGAGACATACAATGGCGAGTTTTACATGGTGCTGTGGCTGTAAATGCTTTTATCTCTATTTTAAACCCAAATGTTGTTGAGGTTTGTCCATTTTGTCCTCAGAAAGCGACTGTGTTCCATTGTTTTCTGGACTGTAACAGACTGCATTTGTTGTTTGTTTTTTTGGGGAAGCTGTTTTATCTGTTTGGAGAAGTCTTTTCCCTGCAGATTTTTATCTTGGGTTTTCCATATAGACAGAGAAGCAAGAAAAAGAGTGAACTTTTAAATTTCATCCTGGGTCAGGCTAAAATGGCTATTTATGTTAGTAGGAAAAGAAAAATTGAACAAATGCTGGACTGTAATGTAAAAGACGTGCTGGTTGGCATGATCAAGACTCGAATAATGATTGATTACAATTACTATCATCTGATGCAAAATGTTGAAACTTTTGAGGCTATGTGGTGCTTTAAGCACATCCTGTGTTGTGTTAAGGAGGGGAGAATTACCTATGGTGTGGTTCTGATGTAAGAAGCAAGTTTTTGTTTTAGTTTTCTTGGTTTAGTTGCTTGTGTCTTTGATTTCTTATCAGTGAATTATTTTACTTTTCATTGCTTCTTTTAGTTGGAGTGTTTTTCTGTTGAACTTGTGACAATAAAGGTGTGTTGAAAAATCAAAAAAATCTCTCTCTCTCTCTCTCTCTCTCTCTCTCTCTCTCTCTCTCTCTCTCTCTCTCTCTCTCTCTCTCTCTCTCTCTCTCTCTCTCACACTCACACACACACACACACACACACACAGAGGGAGGAGAAAGCCGTTTGGCTGCAACTTTTGCATCAGTGTTGCCCATTTGTCTGTAAATAAAAAAAATTTAAATAAAAATTATTTATTTCGTTATTTGGGCATTTTTGCATCTTGTTGTCATTTAGTCAAAGCGTGCATATGTGTTTGCATGTAGTATGCAGTTGATCTGGTCATTCTGCTTCACAATGAAGCAGCAGTCGGGACTGTCGTCTACCACTGACCGGGCAGGCTGAGCGTGCCTCCACATGAACAATCGTGGAGCGCCCTGTTGGACACTGGTGTTGCCCGGTTAACAGGAGTCTTGGCTGCTGCTTTACCTGCCAGTGATGTCCTTTGCGGCACCACAGGTCCCCGCTAGCGCCCCCACCCCCCTCTGCACCTCGTGTTCTCCATGCCAAATTTTTCATTAGACCTACGCAATCACAGCTACTTTATGGTATATATAGAGAAGGCAAGGACAGCTTCAGGAAGAAGATGGAGGACAAGCTGCAACAGAGCGACATCAGCGGGGTCTGGAGAAACCTTAAAACCATCTCTGGGCTCCAGAATACCTCCCCCCAGGCCACGGGGGGCAGGGAGTGGGCGAACAATCTGAATCTGTTTTTCAATAGGTTTGACTAACTGCCCTCCCCCCTGACTGCACAACAACCACTGCTGCCTCTAAAGTCATCAAGTCCTGCTGCCCACTCCCCACTCCACCAACTCCCCCCCACTCCCAACACACAGCCCCCCAACCTGACCCTGACCAAGACCCAGGTGAGGACGGAGCTGAGGAAGATCAAGGCGAGGAAGGCGTTGGGACCGGACGGCATCAGCGCAAAGCTCCTCAAGTCCTGTGCGGACCAGCTGTGTGGGATTGTGGAGCACATCTTCAACCTGAGCCTGAAGCTGGGGAGGGTACCACAGCTGTGGAAAACATCTTGTGTGGTACCTGTACCAAAAACTTCCCACCCAAAAGACCTGAACAGCTACAGACTGGTGGCCTTGATGTCCCACATGATGAAGACCCTGGAGAGACTGCTCCTTGCTCACCTCTGCCCCCTGGTGGGACCAGCGATGGATCCACTCCAATTCGCCTACCAGTATGGCATTGGGGTGGAGGATGCAGTGATCTTCCTCCTTCACCATTCTCTGTCCCACCTGGAGAAGCCCGGGAATGCGGTGAGGATCATGTTCTTTGACTTCTCCAGTGCTTTCAACACCATCCAACTGATGATCCTGAAGGACAAGCTGCTGTGCGCAGGGGTGGACCAGCACCTGTCATCATGGATCCTGGACTACTTCACGAACCGGCCTCAGTTTGTGAGAACCCGGGACTGTGTGTCCGACATGATCATCGGTAGCACGGGGGCCCCCCAGGGAACGGTTTTGGCTCCCTTCCTGTTCACCCTTTATACTGCGGACTTCTCACACAACACAACACACTGCCATCTACAGAAGTTCTCTGATGACTCTGTGATCGTTGGCCTCATCTCCAATGGAGATGAAGCTGAGTACAGAGGGCTTATCCAGGACTTCGTGGACTGGTGCCATCGGAACTGCCTCCAGATCAACGCGAGGAAAACTAAGGAGCTGGTGGTGGACTGCCGCAGGCAAGGACAACCCCTCACAGCACCAGTAAATATACAGGGAACAGACATCGAGATGGTGACATCCTACAAGTACCTGGGTGTTCATCTGAACAATAAACTAGACTGGTCACACAATACTGACGCACTCTACAAGAAGGGACAGCGCAGGCTGTTCCTACTGAGGAGACTCAGGTCTTTTGGTGTACAAGGGGCGCTGCTGAAGACATTCTATGACACGGTGGTGGCATCAGCCATCACTTTTGGAGTGGTCTGCTGGGGCAGTGGCATTACGGCAGCCGATAGGAAGAGACTGAACAAACTGATCAAGAAAGCTTGCTCTGTCCTGGGGCAGCGCCTTGACCCAGTGGAGGAGATAGGAGAGAGAAGGACGGTGGCTAAACTGTCATCTCTGCTGGAGTCCGAGTTCCACCCTATGCAGGACATACTGAATGCACTGAGGAGCTCATTTAGCAGCAGACTACATCATCGCAGGTGCACAACCGAGAGGTTTCGCAGGTCCTTCCTACCAAAGGCTGTCAGACTGTACAACCTAAGCAGGGCTGCTCGCAGAAATAGCAAAAAGACGTAACAACCTAATAGTTTTGAATGCAAAAGATGCAATAGACTTACACAATGGTCTCCTCCGGCATACAACTAGGAAAATACCGGTCGCTATGGAGGGTGAGAATATGTATGGGTACATAATCATACCATGTAGGATAACTAAGTAGACGGTTGTGCTGTTTCATCCCATCTAGCTACAATGCTCCGCACTGTGTGTTTATATATCTACATATTATTCCATCTAGCTACAATGCTCCGCACTGTGTGTGTTTATATATTTACATATTTATTCCACCTAGCTGCAATGCTCCGTATTGTGTGTTTATATACTCATATATTTATTCCATCCAGCTACAATGCTCTGCACTGTGTGTCTGTGCAAATACACTACCGTTCAAAAGTTTGGGGTCACCCAGACAATTATTTTGTGTTTTCCATTAAAAGTCACACTTATTTACCACCATGAGTTGTAAAATGAATAGAAAATATACGTAGTCAAGACATTGACAAGGTTAGAAATAATGATTTGTATTTGAAATAATAATTTTTTCCTTCAAACTTTGCTTTCATCAAAGAATCCTCCATTTGCAGCAATTACAGCATTGCAGACCTAACATGATTGCACAAGGGTTTTCTAATCATCCATTAGCCTTCTGACGCAATGAGCAAACACATTGTACCATTAGAACACTGGAGTGATAGTTGCTGGAAATGGGCCTCTATACACCTATGTAGATATTGCACCAAAAACCAGACATTTGCAGCTAGAGTAGTCATTTACCACATTAGCAATGTATAGAGTGTATTTCTGATTAGTTTAAAGTTATCTTCATTGAAAAAAAGTGCTTTTCTTTCAAAAATAAGGAAATTTCTAAGTGACCCCAAACTTTTGAACAGTAGTGTATATATATTTATAGTAATATGTACATACACTACCGTTCAAAAGTTTGGGGTCACTTAGAAATTTCCTTATTTTTGAAAGAAAAGCACTGTTTTTTTCAATGAAGATAACTTTAAACTAATCAGAAATACACTCTAATATCTAATATACATTGCTAATGTGGTAAATGACTATTCTAGCTCCAAATGTCTGGTTTTTGGTGCAATATCTACATAGGTATATAGAGGCCCATTTCCAGCAACTATCACTCCAGTGTTCTAATGGTACAATGTGTTTGCTCATTGCGTCAGAAGGCTAATGGATGATTAGAAAACCCTTGTGCAATCATGTTAGCACAGCTGAAAACAGTTTAGCTGGTTAGAGAAGCTATAAAACTGACCTTCCTTTGAGCAGGTTGAATATCTGGAAAAAATTATTATTTCAAATACAAATCATTATTTCTAACCCTGTCAATGTCTTGACTATATTTTCTATTCATTTTACAACTCATGGTGGTAAATAAGTGTGACTTTTAATGGAAAACACAAAATAATTGTCTGGGTGACCCCAAACTTTTGAACGGTAGTGTATGTATATTAGCTGCTCTTGCTTTTTTTTTTTGGTTTTTTTCTTGCCTTCTGATTGTTGCTATCCCTGTGCTGTTGCAATCCTGGAATTTCCCCATTGTGGGACTAATAAAGGCTTATCTTATCTTATCTTATCTTATATTTTGACTGACTGACTCCATACTCGGGGATAACACTTATAAAATCTTTGTTTGCGAAGCGCTGTGGTGACTGACAGGTCGTGATGCTGTGTGTTATCCAATCAGCGTGGCCGTGATGCCACGTATTGTCCAATCTGTCATGGTCCGTGTGCTGACTTTGTCGGCACTCGGATTGTCCGGCTGTTCTCCGTTCTCTCCTCAGGCGCATCACTAGGCCTCCGGGCTTTTATTCTGACAGCGTCTCGGCGGGGCTTCCGGCTGTCGGAGTGGAGCTCCGCTGAACGGCGAGATTCCAATCAGTTGATGACCTTTCATCAGCTGATTAATCTGTCAAAGCCCTATTTAAGGGAGCAGCTCTGTTTGCTCGGGGCTACGACCTCGCTTATGGATAACGCTGGTCTCCCCAACGTTAGACTGGAGTCCCTACGTTCCGGCTCCAGTGATCCTCTATTCCTCGCAACACTCTGTAAGTTTATTCCTTTATCCGTGTGAATCGTCAGTGTATCCTTGCCTTAGTCCTTATTTGTGTTTAGCCCCTCGTGGCTCATTATTTTGTTCCTTTTTGTCCTGTGTTGATAAATATGCAAACTCACTGATTACCTATAGCATCTCATTAGCGGTCCATGAGGGCCGCACCGTAACAGTAGGTTGCAGCCAAGAGAGACGCCGGTGACCGTGAGTTTGCCTTTGGACCTGAGTTTTTTCCCTTCTCCGGGGAGCTCGTATCGCTCGGTATGTCCGCTCTCGAGCGTGGGTATTGTCCCGAGTGGCTTGAGGAGGTAGACGGCCACCTGGCAGAAGCCCGTCTCCTCATGCCCACCTACGCAGCATACGAGCCCCTGGGTCTCACTCAGAGAGCTTTATTAGAAAACCATCTCACCTCCTTTCCGGAGGGGAAAGAGCGAGTGGCATGGATTGTGTCAGAACGTGGACGTATTGAGAGAGCGCTCGAGAGGGCAGCCAAGGAGCCCTCACCTCCTTCCCCGAGAACGGCGTCCCCGATGAGGAGGGAGATCCGTGGACTGGAGGGAAATCCTGGCAGGAGGCCGATGGTGGGGCATCTCCATTCCTCGCCTCGGGAGTCAGCTCCTGTCGCCCCTCCAGCCCAGGTGCAGCGTTTCCCTGGCTTCTCCTCGCCCTCTGCCGGTAAACGTCATCATACAGCCACCGGTAAGCCTCTGCGAGAACCCCGTCCAAATCCAGTTCCGGGTAATTGGAGGAACTCTGCCTCCCAGTCAGCTGCTTCTTCTGCGTCACGTCAGGAGGGAATTCCCGCAGACTCTCCCTCCGGGTCATCTGTGCTGCATCCGGGCTGCACGGTGGCGCAGTGGTTTAGCACTGTGGCAGCACAGTTTTACCCTCAGCCGGGGGATCGCGGGGATCATGAGATCGTGGGTTCGATCCCAGCCCCCGACCAACAGTGAGCTGTGTGGAGTTTGCATGTTCTCCCCGTGTTGCGTGGGTTTACTCCGGGATTTCTCCGGTTTCCTCCCGCACACCAAAAACATGTAGGTTTAGGGCGCTCGCGCACGCAGCGACCAGCAGCCGGTGGCTTGTCACCAGACTGCAAACCAAGTCTACCTACGGGTACAAATAAGTAACAAAAAAAAAAAAAATCTGTCCCTGCAGTCCCGTCAGCTCCTCATGCCCGGATCGCCTCGGCTGTCACCCCCTCCTCCTCGACGTCTTCCCCAGCTGCTGTGAGTGCCAAGAGTCCTGCTTCGGCGAGGCCCGTCATCGATCCATCACGAGCAGCTCCTCCTCGTCTTCCCGGGGGGCCCTCCGTCACCATCCAGCGGGAGAAGGGAGGAACCAAGTCCACTGCAGCGGGTTCTATCGGGCTTCAGCTGATCAGGCAAGTGTCTCTTCATTCTTTTCCTTCATTGGGTGAATTGCCTTGCTTGATTTCTGGGGGTGGAGTTCAGGGTTCACAGTCCCCTGAGCTCCCTCCACCTGCTGCAGAAACTAATTATAAACCTGCTACCTTTGTGCCTCTTTCCCCTGAGCATTCCGCGGCACCAGGCCTACGCCACCAGACGAGGAGGGAGCCTGCGGGCCTGGAGAGCCTGGTTCCAGCCCCGTAGCCATGACACGGGCAGAGGAGGAGGGCGGATTGCAAGTTGGAGCCTGCACCGACGATGATGCGTCCCCGGGTCTCCATGGAGGAGCGGTTCGACCCAGCAGGTCGAGGATCTCCTGCCACCATGCCGTGCGGGTCGTCGGCGTGGTCGTCAGCGTTGGAGGGTCCTCAGACTGTGGTGACCATCATGCCAGCTGCGGAGCCCGCCGTAGCCGAGTGGGAGCCGGAGGAGGTCCTTCTTCGTCCTGAGTCCGGATCGCTGAAGTCCTGGACGGCGACAGAACTTGAGATCAGGCAAGTTCTCTACTTTGTCTTCCTTCTTTCTACTCTGGAGCATTTTTGCCTGTCTCTCAGGGAGACGAGCCAGGTGCAGCCGTCCGCTGCATCTGAGCATGTCTCGCCGGGTTCTGTCGCTACCAGGGATCCTGATTCCGGTTCTGTTCCTTCTCCTGAGCCTTCTCCCAGGGTCGCCGGTGATGAGTCGGTCCTGGTCTCTGCTCTGGAGGTTCCGGGTTCAGGGTTGGAGGTCGTCCTTGGTGCTGTTCTGACCCAGTCGGGGTCCATTGTGGGTGCAGCTGCGATCTGATCAGGTCCATCGTGGGTGCAGCTGCGATCTGATCGGGTCCATCGTGGGTGCAGCTCGGGCTCACCTGGGATCCGACAGGAGGACAGCGCCCATTCTGGTGAAGTTCGGAGGTGGAGCTGCAGATCTTCCGCTGATCTTAGCTGAACTGGCCGCTCGTTCTGTTACCGTTTCCTCTTTCCCTCCATCGGGTGCCGCAGGGATTTCCCATAATCGGCTTGGCTCTCCCTCGCTGCTCCTCGCCATAAGGAGGCTGTCTCTGAATTTCCCCCTGTGGTCCTGTTGGCCTGATGATGCGGGTTGGCCGCCTGGGAAACTTTTTCGCCGGTTTGGCGTTCTGGGTCTGCCACCCGACGAATTGATCTTTCTACTGGGCAACCTGGTTCGGCCGCCAGAGGCTCTGTCTCTCCGGGCCTGGGACTGAGGTAGGCCACCCGAACTCTTCCTTTTCCCCTCATTTGTGATCTGGACGCTAGACGCAGGCAGGCCACCTGAACTTGTTGGTTTTTTTCTCCATTGCGCTCTGCCTGTCGTCATTCCTGTTTCCTCCCTCCCTCACCTGAGTGAGCAGGGATGCTTTTGTATGAAGTCTTGGACTGTATTGAACTGTATTGAACGCCGCTAATTAGCGTGTTTTTTTTCCTCTCTCCTCTTCCTTCCTCTGTTTGAAGGATGATTATGTTGCCGTTTATTTCTTCTGCGCCTGTATATTTTGGGTTTTTACCTGGTATTTCTGTTTGTAACCTGTAGGTTTAATATTCTGTTATTTGTATTTATTGTCCTGACTGGCTGCCATCTGTGCATTATGGAGTGTTTTGGTTTTTTTTTTTTCTCTATGCTCTGTAATTGCGCCATGGTTTATTTTCTGTGTTTGCCTTTGTCTTCTGGTTCTGACCCTCCTCGGCCTTTTTCCCCCTCCTCCCTCCCTGGGGCGGTCATGTTGACCTTCCAGTTTGGTGGGGGGGGCTTGTCTGGAATCCGCTTTGTGAACGGGGGCAACTGTCATGGTCCATGTGCTGATTTTGTCGGCACTCGGATTGTCCGGTTGTTCTCCGTTCTCTCCTCAGGCGCATCACTGGGCCTCCGGGCTTTTATTCTGACAGCGTCTCGGCGGGGCTTCCGGCTGTCGGAGCGGAGCTCCGCTGAACGGCGAGATTCCAATCAGCTGATGACCTTTCATCAGCTGATTAATCTGTCAAAGCCCTATTTAAGGGAGCTGCTCTGTTTGCTCGGGGCTGCAACCTCACTTATGGATAATGCTGGTCTCCCCAACGTTAGACTGAAGTCCCTACGTTCTGGCTCCAGTGATCCTCTATTCCTCGCAACACTCTGTAAGTTTATTCCTTTATCCGTGCCGTTCCGTACCTTTTTGTCCTGTGTTGATAAATACGCAAACTCACTGGTCGCCTATAGCGTCTCATTAGCGGTCCGTGAGGGCCGCACCGTAACACAATCAGCATGGCCGTGATGTAGCGTATTATCCAATGAGTACAGAATCAATCCGAAACCCTGCCCACACTTCTTGAAGCCAGGGGATGAAGAGACAGAGCGGTGGCTAAACTTTTATTGATGAAAATTACATATTTTGACTGACTGACTCCATATTTGGGGAGACACACCCCCATAACCTCAGGAAAGCACGTTTAAAATCTTAGGTCAGTCTGATGAATTGTTTGAGAGATATCTGAGGAACACACAGACACACACACACGCACACAGACACACACACAAACAGACAGAGATTTCTTGCATTTATAGATAGATGTAGTCATATTGTTTTTCTCTGTCAGCAGGATCATGCAAAAACTCCTACAAGGGTTTGGATGACATTTTCACCAGAGGTGGCCCTTGGACCAAAGATGAACCCATTAGATGTTGGAGGTGATCCATGAGTGCAGTGGTGGACTAATGGTTGGGGATGTGGACTGGTGAACGGAGGGTCACGGGTTCAATCCCTGGACCAGTGTCATATAAAATATGGACCCAGGGTCCATATTCCACAGGGGAGTATGGACCTGGGTCCATATTCCCCTGTGGAATATGGACACTCCCTGTGGAAAATGAACCCTGTGTCACTGGTGTGTATGGGGTCCATTTGCAACAGTGGAATATGGAACCCCCCCCCCAAAAAAAAGAGTTTGTTAATGGGCTCTGATTTAGAAAAATGTGAATAAAAATTTTCATAGAATGAAGGGTTTTGAAGCATTTCTTCATTTTCTACTTATGTTGGCTGCACGGTGGCGCAGTGGTTAGCACTGCGGCAGCACAGTTTTCCCTTGGCCGGGGGATTGTGGGGATCGTGGGATCGTGGGTTTGATCCCAGCCCCCGACCAACAGTGATCTGTGTGGAGTTTGCATGTTCTCCCCGTGTTGCGTGGGTTTACTCCGGGATTTCTCCAGTTTCCTCCCACATGCCAAAGACATGCATGTTAGGTTAATTGGCTGTTCTAAATTGTCCCTAGATATCTGTTTCCTATAGGCCCTTAGAATAGAGGGTTAGTATTAATGAAAGCGCTTTGAGTGGTCTTTGTGACTAGAAAAGCGCTATATAAGTGCAGGTTAGTTAGTTAGTTAGTTAGTTACCTGGTGTTAAACTATGCAAGCCTTTGTAAGGACTGATCTTAGAGGATGAAAGATTCTTCAAGTCTGTTTATATATGTAAACTGGCCCGAGAAATACCCACTACGGTGCCAACAGGTGATACAATATGTAATAACACTGCTGTAAAAGACTCCATCTTCATAAAGAACACAGACGAAAGAGAGGTCATTGAAATTGTTAAATCGTTCAAAAGTAAAACATCTACTGACTGTGATGGTATCGACATGCTACTAGTCAAAACTGTTATCGAATGCATAGTAAAACCACTGACGTATATCTGCAACCTGTCTCTCCAATCAGGTATATTTCCCAATGCAATGAAAATAGCTAAAGTAATTCCGATATACAAGACGGGCGACAGAGGGGAACTCTCAAACTATAGACCAATTTCACTATTACCGCAATTTTCCAAGATACTTGAAAAAATATTCTATGAGAGAATTGACAACTTCATACTGAAGAATGATTTATTATGTGAGCAGCAATATGGGTTCAGACACAAGAGGACAACTGCATATGCCCTAATGGAATTTACAGAAAAAATATCAACAGCCATTGAAAATAAAGAGTATTCAGTTGGAGTATTCCTAGATCTTAAAAAAGCATTTGATACAGTAGATCATAATTTATTATTAAAGAAACTACAAAATTCTGGTATTAGAGGGGTAGCACTGTCCTGGTTAAGTAGTTACTTAAAGAATAGATATCAGTATGTATGTGTTAGCAACAAAAACTCAGAGTTGCTGAAGGTCACCTGTGGAGTCCCACAGGGTTCAGTTTTGGGACCATTATTATTCAATATGTATATAAACGATATATGTAAAGTCTCAGAAAAAATGGACTTAATATTGTTTGCCGATGACACTAATCTGCTATGCAGTGGAAACAATTTGGAACAACTCCTGGATACACTCGGGAAGGAATTAGGAAAGCTTAAACTGTGGTTTGATTCAAACAAATTAACGCTCAATTTAAGTAAGACAAAATTTATAGTCTTTAACAACCATCACAACAATCCAGTACCCAAACTCAGTGTAAATGGTGTAGAGATTGAAAGGGTATCTGAAACTAAATTCCTTGGAGTAATAATTGATAACAAACTGTGTTGGAAGTCACATATTAATTATATCAAAGGTAAAGTTTCCAAATCAATTGCAATATTACACAGAGTGAAATATTTGCTGAATCAACCCACACTATACACCTTGTATCATTCATTAATACTCCCATACATGACATATTGTAATGAAGTATGGGGAAATACATACAAAACAAACATATATCCACTCTTTATGCTTCAAAAGAGAGCTATTAGAATAATAAACAAAGCAGCTTACAGGGAACCAACAAACCCACTTTTTCTTAAACAAAAAACTCTCAAGTTGAAAGATCTGGTTGACTTTAAAACCGCAATAATAATGTTCAAAGTGAAGAATTTATCACTGCCCGCAAATATCCAAAAGTTGTTCCAAACAAGGGAGAAACGATATCACTTCAGAGGAACATGTATATTTCAAAAGCCTACAGTGAGAACAACCACCAAGCAACACTGTATTTCAGTGCAAGGAGTCAGATTATGGAACGATTATGGACCTGAATTAAAATCATGTACAACGCTTGGACAATTTAAACAAAAACTAAAGGAAGAAATACTCCAAACATATTTACAAGACAACATGTAAACTCACATAAGGATTGACATATCCAGCCTGTGTTGTGTTGTAGCTTAGTTTTTTGTTTTTTTTTCTCTCTGTGACATTCTGTCTTAGATTTGTCTTGAATAGTAACCGCTTAACTTAGCTTAGCTTAGTTTTCTTTTCTTTTTTTTTTTCTCTCAGTCACACTTTGTCTTAGCTTTGTTCTAAATTGTAATCACTCTTGTCTTGTTTACTCTTTTTTCTTTGAATTCTTGGATGGAATATGGGTGGGCAATATAAGCTGCGGCTTCAGCCATCACCCATTTCGGATAACTCATGTGGAATTGTTTAGTAGAAGGAGTCTTTGTCTAATTTGACCTTGTTGTTATATTATACAGTTTCTTTTAACCTGTACTGTATTATCCGAAATAAATTCATTCATTCATTCATGTATGCGTGTGTGTGTGTGTGTGTGTGTACATATATACAGTACATATATACACACACATACGTATATATACACATATATATATTTTATACATATACAGTGGTGTGAAAAAGTGTTTGCCCCCTTCCTGATTTCTCATTTTTTGTATGTTTGTCACACTTAAAGGTTTCACATCATCAAACAAATTTAAACATGAGACTGTGGCACATATGTTGGTTACATATTCTCCACAAATGTATTGCTGTATGCTTATTGTGTGCTTCACGTCTCATGGAACAAAAGGGACTGAGACTCTGGGATTCAGCAGAAGAGTGTGAGATTCGGCCTTTGTTTCCGGGAGACGACCAGGGAAGATTTCCGGACCACAGAGACTAGAGGACAATGGTGTGAGATCAAAGGGGTTACTTTGTGATTGAGATTAAGTACCATGTGACTGTATGTTTGATTAAACACCATGTGACTGCTGTTTCGTGCCCGGGGTATAAAACTCCTGATGTGAGATGAAAACTTCCTCTTGACTTGCTTTGAGATTGTTGGAGATGTGATCTGTGAATAAAGCTGAATCTGAGGAACAAACTCAGCCTCATCCTTGAACACATTCTCCACACTGGTGACCTTACAACATAAAATGAGCAGAAATAATTCTCCCGAGCGGGGCTCGGCAGAAGCCAGCCTGATGGCTGCCTCCACACTCCGGCTGCCCGACTTCTGGCAGCATAGTCCGCGCTCCTGGTTTAGCGCGGTCGAGGCGCAGTTCAACCTCCGGGGAATCTCGAAGGACGACACGAGATTCTACCATGTGGTGGGGAAGCTGGACAGCCACACAGTCCAGTGGGGTAAAAGACCTGGTCAACCACCCACCGGACAGCGACAAATACAGCGCCTTGAAAGCTGCGCTTATCAGCCATTTCACCCCCTCCGTGCAACAGCGAGCAGAGGGGCTCCTGGCGTTGACGGAGTCGGAGAACGACAGACCCGTAGACCTGATGGTCAAAATGCTGAGGCTGAAAGACTCCGAGGACTGCGAATTTATCTTTGCCCACCTTTTCCTCCGGACCCTGCCGCCAGCGGTGAGAGTTACCCTGGCAGATTCACCCCGGTTGGCCAAGCGAGACTACCACGGGCTGAGCAAGGAGGTGCAGTGACTCGTCGACGCCCACAAGCGGAGCGCAGTTTCGGCTGCAACAGCGGAGCTAGGAGCGACGCCCGGAGACGGCATGGGGCCAGTGGTTGCAGCACCAGACGCGCCGATGACGGCAGCAGTCAGCACCAAGCGACAGGGAGCGGGACACGTCCTTTGCTTCTATCATTGCCGTTTTGCAGAGAGGGCACACAAGTGCCTCCCACCGTGCCACTTCAAGCGTTCGGGAAACGCCAAGACCGAGGGTCGGTAGCGGCTGCAGCCCTCGGGGACGAGAACAAGCTGCTTTACCTGACGGATGCACGTTCGGGGAGACAATTCCTCGTGGACACAGGCTCCCAGATGAGCTTCATCATGCCTTCCTACGCGGACCGGCTGATGCCGTCCAAGGTTCCCCGGGTGTCAGTGTCAGCAGCGAACGGCTCAGCTATTAAGACCTTTGGTGAGAGGACTCTGCTTCTGTCTTTGCAGGGTCGTTCATTTGAGTGGACTTGTGTTGTAGCTGCAGTCAGTTTCAACATGTTAGGGGCTGATTTCTTGTGCTCACGTGGTTTATTGGTTGATCTTGCTAATAGACGTCTGGTTAATGCACTGTCTTTTCATTCTATTCCCTGCACAGCACGAGTGGCACCGCCAACTGCACAAGCCAACGTCAC
Organism: Pholidichthys leucotaenia; assembly: GCA_020510985.1. Classification (NCBI taxonomy): domain Eukaryota; kingdom Metazoa; phylum Chordata; class Actinopteri; order Cichliformes; family Pholidichthyidae; genus Pholidichthys; species Pholidichthys leucotaenia. The sequence goes on from CM035850.1 coordinate 119,044,091, forward strand.
AACTGCGGGTGGTAAGTTCCACGCACTCCTCACTCAGTTCCCAGCACTAACAGTCCCAACGTTTCCGGCGACAGTGGCCAAACATGGGGTGGAGCATTATATCACTACCACCGGGCCGCCCGTTTTTGCAAAAGCTCGGCGCCTGGACTCAGTTAAACTGACCATAGCGCGCGAGGAGTTTGCCAACCTGGAAAAACTGGGCATCATCAGACGTTCGAAAAGCCCCTGGGCTTCACCATTGCACATGGTCCCAAAGACTGATGGCTCGTGGCGACCTAGGTTGAATAACGCCACTGCACATGACCGCTACCCGATCCCGCACATTCAAGATTTTTCGGTTCATTTGGCGGGGGCGCGCATTTTTTCTAAAATAGCTTTAATGCGGCTACCATCAGGTTCCAGTGCGCGCCCAGGACATACCCAAAACAGCGGTAATAACTCCTTTCGGGCTTTTTGAGTTTTTGCGCATGCCTTTTGGACTCAAGGGGGCCGCGCAGACGTTCCAGCGCATGACGGACGCGGTGCTGCGCGACCTCCCTTTCGTGTTCATCTACTTGGATGACATTTTAGTAGCCAGCACGTCTGAAGACGAACACGAAAACCACCTCACGGCAGTTTTCCGGAGGCTGGCAGAGCACGGGTTAATAATTAATCCAGCGAAGTGTCAGTTTGGGGTAGCGCAGATTGATTTTTTGGGGCATCGCGTTTCGCCAGAAGGAGCGGTCCCTCTGCCCGATAAAGTGCGCGCAATAACAAATTTTCCCCAACCTCAAACGGTCAAAGCGTTACAGGAGTTTTTGGGAATGGTTAATTTTTATAACCGTTTCCTCCCAAGCGCAGCGCAGCTCATGCAACCATTGTACGCAGCACTAAAAAAACAAAAACCCACAAATAAAATCGAATGGTCTCCTGAGCGGGAGCGCGCATTCTCTCAAGTCAAAACAGCGCTGGCAAACGCGGCTTTGTTGGCACATCCAGTTCCAACAGCCCGCATGGCCCTCACCACTGACGCGTCCGATTTAGTGGTAGGGGCGGTCGTTGAACAGTTTGTAGCGGGGACCTGGCAACCGCTCGCGTTTTTCAGCAAAACCTTGCGCGATAGCGAGCGAAAATACAGCGCGTTCGACAGGGAGTTGTTGGCCCTACACTTGGCCATCCGCCATTTCCAGTTCTGGCTGGAAGGGCGCCGTTTCACCACGTTCGTGGACCACAAACCGCTGACTTTTGCGATGGCCAAGATTTCGGAACCTTGGTCGGGCCGGCAGCAAAGACAGCTGGCTGCAATATCAGAGTTCACCACCGATATCCAGCATGTCGCAGGTAAACATAATGTAGTGGCAGACTGCCTCTCGCGTGCTGTGCCGGCACTAGACCACGTGAGAGCAGACTCTGCAGCCATGGCCGCGGGCCAGGGTGGCGACGCGGGAGCATGCGCGGCCCCGATCCGCGTAGGGTTAGATTATGCAGCCATGGCCACGGAGCAGGTTAGCAATGCGGACGTGCGCGCGCTCCAGTCTGGACCAACAGGGTTAAGGCTGGAGGACAGGGTGCTGCAAATGGGTATGCCTCCCCTAATCTGCGATGTCTCCACGGGACAGCCGCGCCCCGTGGTACCAGCTGCGTGGCGCCGCCGCGTTTTTGACTCGATCCATTCTCTGGCGCACCCGGGGGTGCGCGCATTGGTCAAAATGGTGGGGGAGAAATTTGTATGGCCGGGGTTGCGCAGACAGGTCAAGGAATGGGAGACAGCCTGCATAGCGTGTCAGCAAGCCAAAATACACAAACACACTAGAGCTCCCTTGGAGCCTTTTCACATTCCGGCTAAGCGCTTTGATCATGTGCATGTCGACTTGGTAGGCCCCCTTCCGTCGTCACAGGGGTACACACACCTTTTGACGATGGTGGACCGCACTACGCGTTGGCCGGAAGTGGTCCCTCTGGCATCAACCACAGCGGAGGAAGTGGCGTGTGCGTTTTTAACAGTTTGGGTAGCGCGTTTTGGAGTTCCGTTGGACATAACGTCGGACAGAGGTCCTCAATTTGTTTCCGAACTCTGGTCGTCGATGGCCCGCAGCCTAGGGGTAAAGATCCACCGCACCACCGCGTACAACCCCCAGGCTAACGGTTTATGCGAGCGTTTTCATAGGTCATTGAAAGCGGCCCTCAGAGTGTCGCTTACGGATACAAATTGGGTTGACAAGTTACCATGGGTCTTATTGGGGTTGCGTTCTGCACCTAAGGAGGATTTGCAAGCCTCCCCAGCGGAATTAGTTTTTGCACAGCCTCTCCGTCTGCCCGGTGAATTTCTACCCGATAATCCTGCCCCAAATTGCCCCCCCCGCTCAGCTGTTGCAGAGCGGCACAGGATCAAACACACTTCCTGGCCCGGTTCATCACAGTTTCCCACGCGTTTTTGTGCCGAAGGCTTTAAAAAATGCGGAGTTTGTTTTTGTGAGACATGATGCTTGTCACCCCAACCTGTGTCCGCCTTACGATGGGCCGTACAAGGTGCTGGAAACAGGAGAGAAGCATTTTTTGCTAGATTTGGGAGACAGAAAAGAATTGATTTGTATAAACAGACTCAAACCCGCTTTTGTTTTGGCGGATGAAGAGGTGCAGTTGGCAAGAGCCCCCCGTCGTGGTAGACCCCCTAGAGGGCATTCTACAGATCTCCCACAGAGATCGACTAACAGTTCTAATCCACAGGTGCAGAAGGACGCTGCGGAAGCAGCAAAGCTGGCTTTCAGCAGATACGGCAGGAGACTGAGAGTTAAGCAACTGGTGGATTGATATGTAGTAATGTTATTATGTCATGTGTCTCTGGTTATGTTTGTCCCATTTTAGACGTTTGGGGGGGGGGTCATGTGGCACATATGTTGGTTACATATTATCCACAAATGTATTGCTGTATGTTTATTGTGTGCTTCACGTCTCATGGAACAAAAGGGACTGAGACTCTGGGATTCAGCAGAAGAGTGTGAGATTCGGCCTTTGTTTCCGGGAGACGACCGGGGAAGATTTCCGGACCACAGAGACTAGAGGACAATGGTGTGAGATCAAAGGGGTTACTTTGTGATTGTGATTAAGTACCATGTGACTGTATGTTTGATTAAACACCATGTGACTGTATTTCGTGCCCGGGGTATAAAACCCCTGATGTGAGATGAAAACTTCCTCTTGACTTGCTTTGAGATTGTTGGAGATGTGATCTGTGAATAAAGCTGAATCTGAGGAACAAACTCAGCCTCATCCTTGAACACATTCTCCACAAGACAAAGATAACACAAGTAAACTAACTAACTAACTAACTAACCTGCACTTATATAGCGCTTTTCTAGTCAAACAATTTTGTGTAAACACAAAATACAAATGAAAGGTAAATGAAGGTGTTCATTATTGAGGGTAAAATAATCCAAACCTACATGGCCCTGTGTGAAAAAGTGATTGCCCCACATCCTGTTAAAACATAAATTAACTGTGGTTTATCACATCTTTGAAAAGCTGAGTTCAATTTCTCTAGCCACACCCAGGCCTGATTACTGCCACACTTATTCTCAATCAAGCAATTACTTCAATAGGACCTGCCTGACAAAGTGAAGTAGACCAAAAGATCCTCAAAAGCTAGACATCATGCTGCGACTCAAAGAAATTCAGGAACAAATGAGAAACAAAGTAACTGAGATCTATCAGTCTGGAAAAGGTTATAAAGCCATTTCTAAAGCTTTGGGACTCCAGAGAACCACAGCGAGAGCCATTATCCACAAATGGCGAAAACATGGAACAGTGGTGAACCTTCCAAGGAGTGGCTGGCCCACCAAAATTACCTCAAGAGTGCAGTGACAACTCATCCAAGAGGTCACAAAAGACCCCAGAACAACATCCAAAGAACTGCACTCCTCGCTTACCTCAGTTAAGGTCAGTGTTCATGACTCCACTATAAGAAAGAGACTGGGCAAAAATGGTCTGCATTGTAAAGTTCCAAGATGAAAACAACTGCTGAGCATAAAGAACATAAAGGCTCATCTCAGTTTTGCCAGAAAACATCTTGATGATCCCCAAGACTTTTGGGAAAATACTCTGGTCTGACGAGACAAAAGTTGAACTTTATGGAAGGTGTGTGTCCCATTACATCCGGCGTAAAAGTAACACAGCATTTCAGAAAAGGAACATCATACCAACAGTAAAATATGGTGGTGGTAGTGTGATGGTCTGGGGCTGTTTTGCTGCTTCAGGACCTGGAAGACTTGCTGTGGTAAATGGAACCATGAATTCTGTTGTCTACCAAAAAATCCTGGAGGAGAATGTCCGGTCATCTGTTTGTGACCTCAAGCTGAAGCACACTTGGGTTCTGCAGCAGAACAATGATCCAAAACACACCAGCAAGTCCACCTCTGAATGGCTTAAGAAAAACAAAATGAACACTCTGGAGTGGCCTAGTCAAAGTCCTGACCTGAATCTGATTGAGATGCTGTGGTATGACCTTAAAAAGACGGTTCATGTTCAAAAACCCTCCAATGTGGCTGAATTACAACAATTCTGCAAAGATGAGTGGGCCAGAATTCCTCTACAGCACTGTAAAAGACTCATTGCCAGTTATCGCAAATGCCTGATTGCAGTTGTTGCTGCTAAGGGTGGCCCAACCAGTTATTAGGTTTAGGGGCAATCATTTTTTCACACAGGGCCATGTAGGTTTGGATTTTTTCCCCTTAACAATAAACACCTTCATTTAAAAACTGCATTTTGTGTTTACTCGTGTTACCTTTGTCTAATATTTAAATTTGTTTGATGATTTGAAATATTTAAGTGTGACAAACATACAAAAAAAATGAGAAATCAGGAAGGGGGCAAACAGTCATTCACACACTGTAAATATATATATACTACAGTATACAGTATATATATATATATATATATATATACACATGCATACATAAAGTGTGTGTGTGTGTGTGTAATACGTGTGACTGTGTTTGTATACCAAATAGTTTGGGGGGGGGGGGGGGTCCATTTTCCACTGTGGAATATGGACCCCGGAGTCCATTTCCAATGGGGGTCCATTTCCAATCTGACTCTGGCAGGATTAGATCTGGGTGGAACAGATAACATCGCAGTGTTTGCCCCACCCTCCTTAACCCCACTGTGGTGCCCTTGAGCAAGGCCCTTAACCCCAACTGCTCCAGTGGCGCTGTTCAGTGGCTTCAGGTCAGTCTGTGGATGTACTGGGCAGCTTCCTGGTGTGAATGTGTAACTGTGTGAGTGTGAACAGGACATCTTTGAAAAAGAGAGGTTGCCTCTCAGTGGAACTACCCTGTATAAATAAAAGTTAAATAAATACCTCCGTCAAGGCCCTATCTCGCAATGTACAGACGGATGGCGGAATGGATGGACAAAGGGATGGAGAAGACAAAGGGAGGGAGGGATGGAGCCATGGCAGAGGTATGCATTCTCTGAGAGCCTTCTAAATGATGATGTGATGGAAGACAGAAGCAGCTGGATGAATTAACAAGTGTATAGGGATATACTGTTTGATTTGATTCAAAATTGATTGTATGGCACTTCATAGTACAGATGGACAATGACCCAAAACATACTGCAAAAGCAACCCAGGAGTTTTTATGACAAAGAAGTGGAATATTCTGCAATGGTCGAGTCAATCACCAGATCTCAACCCAATCAAGCATGCATTTCAGTTGCTTAAGACAAAACTTAAAGATTCAAAGATTTTATTTGCCAGTACTTCAATACGTACAGTGCATATAGGATAACTGAAATGGTGTTTCTCTCTCTGTTAGTGGTGCGTGTAATATATAAGAAAAAAGGAATAAGGATGAAAACAACAACAGCAGTCTATGTACAGTAATGTTACCTGTAGTGCAAATAAAGATAAAACACAGCAATCCTATGTACAGTAATACTGTAATATCTGAATTGCAAGTTCAGTGAGGTAGCAGAGGTGCTGACAGTGATAGTTTGGAATGCGCATGATCAGTAGTGCAGTAACAGACAGACAGCAGGTGTGGCATTTGTGCCAATGGTTTCAGTAAGGTGCAAAGACATACAGTATGTAGTATGTAGTACTATTGGTATGCCTAGTCTTTTTGTGCAAACAGCAGGTAGAGTTATTATGTGGGTGAGTGTGTTACAGTCCAGGGGGGTGGACAGAGTTCAGGGTGCTGATGGCCTGCTGAACAAAGCTGTTTAGCAGTCTCGTGGAGTGGACCCGGAGGCTCCAGTACCTTCTCCCTGAGGGCAGGAGGCTGAAGAGGGTGTGTGATGTGTCGCCCACAATGTTGGTGGCTCTGCAGGTGAGGCAGTTGTGGTAGATGCCTGAGAGGGAGGGCAGAGGGGCACCAATGATCTTGCTGGCTGCTTTCCCTGTGTGTTGTAGTGTCTTACGGCAGGAGGGGGTGCAGCTTCCGTACCACACAGTGATGCAGCTGCAGCTGGTGAGAATGCTGTCAATGGTACCCCAGTAGAATGAGCACATGATGGGGGGTGGGATTCGTGCTCTCCTCAGTTTGCAGAGGAAATAGAAGCCAGTTTCAGCCTTCTTGGCCAGTGATGTGGTGTTGTCGGACCAGGAAAGGTCCTCAGAGATGTGCATCCCCAGGAACTTGGTGCTGCTCACCCTCTCCACAGCAGCTCCATCAATAATCTGAGGGGGATGCTGTGTGTGTCCTCTCCTGAAGTCGACCACAATCTCCTTGGTTTTTCCCACTTTCAGGAAGAGATTATTGTCTTTACAACACTGGACCAGTTGGCTCACCTCATTTCTGTAGTTGGCCTCATCCTTGTTTGTGATGAGGCCCACCACCATTGTGTCGTCCGCAAGCTTGATGATGTGGTTGGTGTTGTAGGCTGGTGCACAGTCATGGGTCAGCAGAGTGAAGAGCAGTGGGATGAGCATGCCCCCCTGTGGGGCCCTGTCCTCAGCGTGATGGTCTTGGAGATGTTGCTGCTGATCTGCACGTTCTGTGGCCTCCCTGCGAGAAAGTCCAGCACCCAGGTACAGAGAGAGGTTTTGAGTCTCAAGTGTCAGAGTTTTTGTATTAGGTGCTGGGGGTGATTGTATTGAATGCTGAACTCAAGTCCAAAAACAGCATTCGCACATAGGAGTTCTTTTGTCGCCATTTGCACTACGGGTAGCATTACTGTCCATAGACTGCTGTTGTTGTTTTTCCAGCCTTATTCATTTTTCTTTTTTAATATTGTGCACACCACTGAAGAGAGAGAGAGAAACGCCATTTCAATTCTCCTGTATGTCCTGTATGTACAGTAGTACTGACAAATAAAATCTTTGAATCTTGAATCTTGGAGTCCAGGTGGGTGAGGGCTGGATGGAGACCAGCAGAGATGGCATCTTCTGTGGATCTGTTTGACCTGTATACAAACTGAGATAGGTTGTGGGAGGGAGAGAGGATGGACTTGATGTTCTGCATGACCAGCCACCCGAAGCACTTCATTATGATGGAGGTCAGTGCTACTGGACGGTAATCATTGTAGCTGGATGGGACAGGCTTCTTTGGGACTGGTTTTATGGTGGCAGTTTTGAAGCACTTGGGGACAACAGCTTGACTCAGGGAGGTGTTGAAGATGTTGGCCAGGACGTTCTTGAGCTCCTCTGCACAGTCCTTCAGAACGCGACCTGGTATCTTGTCTGGTCCAGCTGCCTTACCTAATTTGATCCTGGAGAGGATCCTCTTCATGTTAGCCAGATCCAGTCTTACAACCTGCTCATCTGGGGGAGGAGTGGTCTTCTGTGCTGATGTGCTGCTTTGTGCTTCAAAGCGGCCAAAGAATGCATTTAGGTTGTTATGTAGTGTGATGTCACTCACGCAGGTCTGAGGTGGAGGTTTATAGTTGGTGAGGGTCTGTATGCCATGCCAGAGAGAATGTGCATCTCTGGTGTTGCTGAAGTGTCTGGATATCTTCTTGCTGTACTGTCGCTTGCCTCCTTGATACCATGGGACAGGATGGCGCTAGCTGTTGTTAGTCCTGCAGTGTCGCCGGCCCTGAAGGCTGCGTCCCGAGCCCTCAGGAGCCTGTGAACCTCTACTGTCATCCATGGCTTCTGGCTAGCACAAACAGTGACAGCTTTGCAGTGAGTGACATCATCGATGCATTTAGCTATGTATGCTACAACAACCTCAGTGTACTCCTCTATATTTGTGTGTTCATTGTGGGTGGCTGCATGCTTGAAAGTGTCCCAGTCCTGTAGTGCTAAAGCAGTCTTTTACAGCATCAGAGGCCCCGTCTGGCCACACACGTACCTGTTTTTTTGTTGGTATGATGGCTTTCACTCTGGGTCTGTACACAGGCCTTTGCAAGATGGTGATGTGATCAGAGAGACCCAGGTGGGTGAGGGAGGAGGCCCTGTATGCTCTCTTGTGGGTTGTGTACACCAAGTCCTGCAAGTTGTCACCTCTTGTTGGAAAGTCCACATGTTGGTGTAGTTTTGGTAGGAGGGCCTTTAAATCTGCATGGTTGAAGTCTCCTGCTGTGATGAGGAATCCATCTGGGTGCGCTGTTTGTCTCACTGATGGCCTGATCGAGTTCATTTAGTGCCTCGATCCTGTCGCTGGTGATGATGGGCGAGATGTAAACAGCCATGAGCAGGATAGATGTAAATTCTCTCGGTAGGTAGAACGGTCGGCAACGGAGAACAGTGTTTGTGCACAACAGTTGCATCTTGGCATCAATCGTCACTGGTGTAAGTACCCCTCACCCCCACGTGCGGGTTTTTCCTCCTTCCATGAAGACCAGCGGTGACATGTTCGCCCTTCTAGCTGAATAGCAAAATCCGGGATATTGTCATTTAGTCACGATTCTGTAAAGATAAAAACACAGCAGTTCTACGCATCATGTTGCATAGATCTCAGGAGCTGTATGTGGTCTATTTTGTTGTCTAGTGAGCATACGTTGGCCAGAATGAGGGAAGGAATTGGGAGTCTTTGTGGGCTAGCGGTTAGCTTAGCTCAGATCCCTCCATGCCTACCTCGCTTCCGTTTCCTCTCACACTGTCTATGGTGTCTCCACTTGGGATGAGATACAGATGCACTGCAGTGGATATAAATCCCCTTAAAAACAAATCTACATTGTCTAAAATGCTATCTTATGCCCTTTCTCAACAAAAAACCCCTTTCATTGTCTTACAGTTACTTGTGAAAATTTTTGCCCTTTTCCTCCTCCTTCAAACATCAGGATCTAATTAATTAGGCCCACCCACATCCTGCCCACAAGAACACTGATGTGCAGCCTCTCCTCCAAGACCACAGCATACAGAAGTTTGCAAGCTGGCAAATTTGAACAGGTAGTGCTGAGTCCTGATTGGTTCACCAGTTATAGTGACATCACAAAAACACTCTAAACTTGCTTTTTTCCAAGGGGAGGAGCTTAATTAAACTTTCACAGCAGAAAAACACAGACATGACACACAAGAGTGATTTCGCCCTTGATATGTCTTGTAAGTCATAAAAAAAACATGTTACAGACATGTTAACAAGAAAAAAAACAACTTGATTTTCACCAGTGTGTCACTTTAAGGCATAAAGACCCACAAACAAGCAACAACTGAAGACAGCTGCAATAAAGGCCTGGCAAAGCATTAAAAAGGAGGAAACCCATTGTTTGGTGATGCCCATGGGTTCCAGACTTCAGGCAGTCAGTGCCTGCAAAGGATTTTCAACAAAGTACTAAAAATTAACATTTTATTTATGGTAATGTTAATTTGTCTTATTACTTTTGAGCCCTTGAAATGAAAAGAATTTGTATAAAAATGGTTGCAATTCCTAAACTGTAACTCCAATTTTGATGGGAATACCATCAAATTATAGCTGAGGCTGCACTTTAAGCCCATATTGACTATATAACTGTATCTTGAATATGTTTGGGTAAACATCAAACATTACAAAACTTGTGTCTCTGTTCCAGTACTTTAAAAGGGAGTGGTATCATCATGATACCCATGATCCCTCCTGCAGGCTGTGAGCACACTGGAGGGTGGACCCATGTGATTCGATGTACACTGGGTCCTTGTTGTGACTTCTTCAAAGGGATCTACTGGACTGTTCTTGGTCTGGCCCTTCACTCAAGACCTGTTTGCCATGGGAGACCCTACGAGGGGCAAATTGCCCCTGACAACATAGTTCCTTGGATCATGAGGGAATGCAAAGCCCCCCCACCATGATAAGGTGGCAATCCATGGAGGAGGGGAAAAAACCCTGTCTGTCAAAATGACAGATTACCAAAAAGTCTAGCACAATCTCTGGTAACTACATACATACTGTAAGTACAGTGACAAAGAAAAGGACACCTGTTGCAAAAGGGAAGGGTTTGGTTTTTTTTTTTAAATAAGTGATTAATAGCTATTTCTTAGTTATAATCGATTATTTTGTAGTTTAACTGTAACCAAAAAATGTGTAAAATGAAACATTGTGAGATTCTAGCCAAGTACAAACAGTTCAGCCTGACAACAAAGCATCTGGACCACAGTTTTCATACAACTTACACGGTCAGGGCATTTACAGAAATTCCTGTAAATGAATTAGCAGGAAGAACTTGTATGAGGGCATTTTCTGCTACCTCTCTGTCAATAAAAAAAAAACAACACACACACACACACACACACACACACACACACACACACACACACACACACACACACACACATTACAGAAGATTAAAGATCATAAATCTTTTCTTTTCCCCCTTTACACAGAGGTTGAGATCATTGAGAGATTGTTCAGAGATCTGGTCAATTTTTGATCTATCAGTGATCTTCAATGATCTTCACAGTCTCCTCAAAGTTTTGACTCAGTCCAAAACTGACAAGGATCTCCCAAACAATCCCAAAAATTGGCCCAATCTCTCAACAGTCTCTGTGCTGTGTAAAGGGGCCCTAAGCAAACAAAGCCTTGAAGTTAAATTGGTCTTTAAAGAAACCGTGTCCACTTGATGTCACATTTTTATCCGATAATCAACAATTTATTACAGACTGGACCGATGATGTTGCTTGTATGTTTTGTTTGATTACAGTTTGACATAATTTAAGGGTATAACAGAAAAGTTATGCACAGAAGATTTACTAACACTTAAGTGAAAATGTAAAATACACAGACACACACAAATTAAACTTAGATTTACTCAAACTGTATAAGGGGACATAAAGGTGCATCTCAGTCAATTAGAATATCATCCAAAAAGTTAATTTATTTCTGTAATTCAGTTCAACAAGTGAAACCCATATAGATTGATTACACACAGAGTGATATATTTCAAGCATTTATTTCTTTTAATTTTGATGATTATGGCTTACAGTTAATGAAAACCCCATATTCAGTTTCTCAAAACATTAGAATATTACATATGATCAAAATTATTTTTTTTTAAAATTGATTTTTAATAGAAATGTTGGCCAACTGAAAAGTATGTCCATGTACACACTCAGTAATTAGCTAGGGCTTTGTTTTTGCATGAATGACTGCATCAATACTGCATGGCAGGGAAGTGATTAGCCTGTGGTACTACTGGAGTGTTATGGAAGCCCGGGTTGCTTTGATAGCGGCCTTCAGCTCGTCTGCATTGTTGGGTCTGGTGTCTCTCATCTTCCTCCTGACAATATCCCATAGATTTTCTACGGGGTTTATGTCTGGAGAGTTTTCTGGCCAGTCAAGCACAGTGATACCATGGTCATTAAACCAGGTATTGGTACTTTTGGCAGTGTGGGCAGGTGCCAAGTCCTGCTAGAAAAGTGAAATCAGCATCTCCATAAAGCTTGACAGCAGAAGGAAGCATGAAGTGCTCTAAATCTTCCTGGTAGACACTGACCTTGAACTTGATAAAAGACAGTGGACCAACACCAGCAGATGACATAGCTCCCCAAATCATCAGTGACTGTGGAAACTTCACACTGGACCTCAAACAACTTGGATTCTGTGCCTCTCCACTTTCCCTCCAGACTCTGGGACCTTACTTTCTACAAGACAAGACTTGGCACCTGATGTCATCTGCTGGTGTTTGTCCACTGTGTTCTATTTAGTCCAAGGTCAGTGCAGGCGTATACCAGGGCCGCTACCAAAGCAACCTGGGCTATCATAACACCTCAGCAGTACCACAGGCTGATCACCTCCATACCACGCAGTATTGATGCAGTGATTCATCCAAGAGGAGCCCTGACCAAGTATTGAGTGTGTACATGGACATCGTTTTCAGTCGGCCAACATTTCTATTAATTTTTTTTTTTTTTTACATTGATCTTATGTAATATTATAATTTTTTTGAGAAACTGAATTTTGGGTTTTCATTAACTGTAAACCATAATAAGCAGAATTAAAAGAAATAAATGCTTGAAATATATGACTTTGTGTAATGAATCTATATAACTAGTGTATTGCGCATAGAAAGTAAGTATTCTTGTCTGAAACAGGTAGCCCAATTAGGCTTTACACGCCCAAATGTAGGCTGTGTTTGAAAATGGAATACAAAGAGGTATCGGCTATATGTAAGCAATCACATGTTAGACTTTGACAAATATAAAAGGGACTGAACACTAAGATTTATTTGATTGTGTGAATATTAATTACAGAATACATAATTAGTGAAAACGAATGGGACATCCAATTTTAGCGACTGTTTAAGAACCCTTCTTTATTTTTTGTCCGATTCCCTATTTGTCTGATCTTTTATCACTTATAGTCATATGTGTTGTATCTTGCACATTGGGGAATGGGAGTTGTTCAGTGACCATTATAATTGCTTTAGTTTATATGTGTAGTTTATAATGTATCATCAATAAACTCATGCAGTACTATAACAGGACACGTTTACAAATATTTGAGACCCATTGTAGTGCATCCTTTTATATTTTAGCAATATTAAGTACAGAACACATAACATTATTATACACAGCAGAATGACCCATTTGGCTGCAACTGTTGCATCAGTGTTGCCCATTTGTCAGTAAACATTTAAATAAAAATGATTTATTTCATTATTTGGGCATTTTTGTGTCCTGTTTGGTCATGGTCGTCATTTACTGTAGTCAAAACGTGCATATATGGCTGCATATGATATGCAATTGATCTGGGCATTCTGCTCCACAGTCGTGGTGGTATTATTATTAACTTTTTATTTTTAAATACCTGTGCGAGCACACCAAGAGAAGCGCCATTGGGGACTCATGGTCCTGCAAAGGGACTCCTGTCTACTGCTGACTGGGCGGGCTGGGCTTGCTTCCCTGCAAAAGACCGCGGTCCGCCTGCTGCTTTTCCAACACCAGTGTTCTTTGTCAGACCTTGTGTCCCCACTGACACTCCCCAAATTATCCTTTAGACCTACACAATCATGGCAACATTATAGTATAATTTTTTTAAGCATCAAATCTTCAATATTCTCTTTTTCAGGTCAAATTTGTTGGTTTTCACTTTTGTTTTTTGTTTACAGAGCGCTGTGGTGACTGACTGGTTGTGATTCCGCGTATTATCCAATCAGTACGGAGTCAATCCAAAACCCCACCCACACTTCTAGAAGCCAGAGCATGAGGAAACAGAGCGATGGCTAAACTTTTATTGATAAAAATGACATATTTTGACTGAGCAACTCCATACTCGGGGACGCACACCTTTGTAACCTCAGCAAAGCACTTATAAAATTGAGGTCTGTCTGATGAACGGTTTGAGAGATATGTGAGGAACAGACACACACACAGAGACATAGATTTCTTGCATTTATAGATAGATATACTAGTTTCACTTTTTGAATAGAATTACTGAAATAAATTTACTTTTCGATGATATTCAAATTTATTGTTGACACAGTTCCCAATGATAATGCCTACACAGTGATTTTCGACCGGGGTGTGCCACAAGAGATGAGGTGTGCCATGGGAAATTGTCTAAATCCATGATAGCTGCTCCATCAGTTCAAATCAGACACTCATGCAGTTTTCCCACTGAAGTCCTCCTTGTTCAAGATACTCTGATGTGACCAAAACAAATTTCCTCTGCTGTTGCTTTTTCTGGTAATTCTTTGCAAAACAGGAAATTTTCTCTCATGGGGTCTCTATCAACAAAACGCACATTGGCCAAGAGTTGTGTATGTCCACTTCTGTTCATAGATTCACCAAGTTGCAACATAAATTTCCCACTGAAGCGTATCTTTTCCAAAACACTTTCAAAATCTGCAGACATGTCATCAATACGTCTGGCAATTGTGTTTTCTGTGACAGGGACTTTAGCTACTTCTTTAACTGCATCAGAACCAAGCAGCTCATTTACAAAAGCTTTGCAGGCAGGTAGATTAATATCTGTGCCACAGTATGTGACTTTTTGTTTTGGCTATGAACAAATCTACCTACGGGTACAAATAAAGTAACCTGAACCTGAAGGCTACTAAGTTAGCTAGCTTTGAGACATTTCTCAGCTTTGTGTTTTCCCTCAACAAACTGCCTGCTTGTCCCATGTGCTGATGCAGAGGAACAAAATAATTCCTTGAAGTGACAGGTGTTTTGTTTGGAGGTAGCATTTAAGGTTGGTTGGGATCCTGGTAGTGTTGGATAGCTTTTCTCTGCACACCGAGCATAATAGAGTCAGTGCAGTCAGGGCCCAGATGGAGGTAAATCCAAACGAAACATAGCTTTCATTGTACTGCTTTGTTTTAACCATCTTTGCTTTCTTTTGACCACCACTTGACCCTTCACCTGAGTTAGAATTTTGTCCAGGGCCCAGTTCAGAGTCTGAGGGCCGTATTACAAGGATGCAGTCAGTTGTCAGTTGTCGGTGATGCAAAACGCATTTATGGGCATTTATGGGCGTTTCCAAGTTCATTTCCTTATCACAGCAGTACAGAAATTAATTTTCCGCTGGGCACAAGGTGTAAAGAGGCTAGACTAATTATTCAGAGGTAGGGGTGGGTTCAAAAGATCGATTCTCCGATTCAAATCGGTTCATGTTTGACTGAGCCGATATCGATACACAAAATCCGTGGATCGATCTTTTAATATAATGTTTTTATGTCTGTGAAACACAAAACATAACAGTCCTCGGGCTGGCTAAACTCTCGCGTGATTGATCAATCGCACAAGAGTTCCCTGCGCCTCATGCTCACATCTTTAATTTTGTGTTTACATGCCGACGTTGTGATAATATCTCTTAATTTATCAACAAAAGTCACTGCTAAAGACTATGCTCAACAGTTTCCAAATATTTTCATAAAGGGGGGATAAACTGTTTTGTGCTATGTGCAGCGCTGTGTTGGAACATATACAAAAGTCGACAACTGATAAGCACTTTTCAAATGGAAAACAAACACGGAGACTGACTGAAATTTGTGGACAACAGTCCAGACAGAGAGGGAGACTATTTGAGTTGCTGAGAGAGTAAGTAAAATATTGTTGTTGTTTTTTTAAAATGTGTGTCGTAAATTAATAATTCAGCCAGCATGATGGTGTTTTCTTTTACAAACTATGGATACAGTAGTTACCTGTGGTTAAGCACTGTAAATAAATGTGGAATAAAGGTATATTTTATGAGATTAGAATATAATGAAATGTTGGATATGTTTTTAGTCAGGACTTCAGGGCTTCATGACAGAGGCAGCTGTTCTTTCAATGTAACAAGAGATATGAAAATGATAATAATAATCACAATAAAATGAAAATAACAAATTAATAAGGCTGCAGTACAACGAGCCCATTTTATACTCAGTAGAACTAAACTGAAATGAACAAATCTTACCTGGAAATGAATTGAAACCCCTTTTAAAATTGAAGTTAATTTGTAATTAAAATATAAACAACAAAAATAAAGAGAAACTAAATTATTAAATCCTACTGTGGTGAATTTAGAAATATGATTAAGTTTACTTTGAAATCTATTCTCCTTTCATAGCCCCTTAAGATCTGCGAAGACCTGGGTTTCCACTCCAAGATCCATCCTGCACTGAGACATTCTGAAGGAAAGAGGTCATCAGTGGAGGAGCCATCCGCTGCTTCATTGTGGATTTCAGCACAGAAGAAGACCTCAAAATTTTTCAGGGGTCTTAGTTTTCAAATTCAAGATTCAAGAAGGTGCTGCCATAATTTGCTCCATTCTCTAACTGTCATGATTCGCCCCTTCGGGGCTGAAAAGAAAAACCCAGGCGCTGAACTGCAGTTTGTGGTATTTATTAACGGTAACAAAAAGTTCAAAAAGTGCACAAAAATAAACTTACAAGTTGTCGGCAAGATGAAAACAGGAATGCACATCAGAAACCGGGAAAGGGTTCTGACGGAAAAGGATAGGTTCCTTGATGAGGCCTCTGACAAGAGGTGAAGGCAGAGCCAGGACTATACATAGGGCAAACAATTAATCAAGGCAACTGACAGCAGCGTGGAGCCCATGAGCTGGCAGGATGACCTAATTACTGCACCAGGAAAGGGCTAAGCTACAAACACAAGATGATTACCAGGTGAGAGTGTCTGGAGGACAAGGTGGGGAGCTTGCGTCCCAAAACAGAAACACCAATATAAACACTAAGACCAAGATGAACAAAGATGCACAAAGGAACAGACAAAATAATGCTGTGAACAGGAATTACATAAACAGACATAGCTGGCAACTCAATACACATCCCGAACCAGTACACAGAGAAATAATATATAAACTGAGGAAATACAGGAGATGAATAAAAATAAGTAGAGAGCCTGAGCATGGTGAAACACCACGCTCAGTCTCATGACAGAGCCCCCCTACCCCCCCACCCCCTTAAGGGGTGGATTCCGGACACCCCAGGGTAACATCAAAAAAGAAAAAAGGAACCCCCTTCCTCACCCCAACAGGAGAAAAAACAAACCAACCCGGGAGGGCGGTGGGGGACCCAGGCTAGGAGGAAAAAAGACAAAACCCCGCTCAGGACCCACACCCAAGCAAAACCAGGCACCTAGGCCCCCTGGACCGGAGAGCTGGACAGTTCAGGCGGTCGGCTAAAGTCCCAGACCTGGCAGATGTTGTGATGGAAAGAGTCGGGTGGCCTACCTGAGAACATGGGCCACCCAAGCCAGCGGCACAGTCTGTCAGGTGGTCTGACAAAGGTTTTAACCACCTGAACAGAAAGAGTGGTCCAGGGGGTGGCTGCTCAATGGGAAAAACCGGTGATGAGGAGGATGTAGGAGTAGGGGAAACCATGACGACGTCAGGTGGAGGAGAGGAAACCCCGACGGCCTGAGGCAGAGGAGAGGGGACCCCAACGGCGTCAAGCAGAGGAGAGGGGACCATGATGACGTCAGGCAGAGGAGAGGGGACCACGATGATGTCAGACAGAGGAAGGGGGACCCCAACAATGTCTGGCAGAGGAGGGGGGACCACGATGGAGTTGGGCGAGGACTGAGGAACCACAGCAACTCTGGACTGGCCTGTAGCACCCTTGGTGGCCCTGGACTGGGACATGGCAGCACCCGCAGTGGGCCCAGGCTGGGGCATAGCAGCGCCCGTGGTGGCTCTAGACGGGAGCGTAGCTGCACCCGTGGTGGCTCCAGATGGGAGCGCAGCTGCGCCCACGGTGGCTCCAGATGGGAGCGCAGCTGCGCCCACGGTGGCTCCAGATGGGAGCGCAGCTGCGCCCACGGTAGTCCCGGACTGGGACAGAGCTGCACCCACAGTGGTCCCGGACTGGAACAGAGCTGCACCCACGGTGGACCCCGGGCTGCAGCATGACACCCACAGTGCACCAAAGCTGGGGTGCAGCACCCACGTTGGTCTGAGGCTGGGACGAAGCACCCATGACGGCCCCCCGACTGGGACACAACACCCATGGAGACCTGGACTGAGGAGGAGCAGCACCCACAGGGGTCCTGGGCTGGGACAGAGCACCCACGGTAACCTCGGCTGAAGGGGGAGCAGCATCCATGGAGGTCCTGGGCTGGGACGGAGCACCTGTGGCAACCTTGGCTGAAGGGGGAGCAGCGCCCACGGAGGCCCCAGGCTTGAGCGGAGCACCCTCAATGACCTCAGCTGGAAGGGCTGGACCCATGGAGATCTCAGGTGGCGAGGTTAGACCCACAGAGACCTCTGGTGAAGTTGGACCATCCTTGGTGATCCTGGGAAAAGACTCCGACAGGAGGGACAGAAAAGCAGGGTCAGGGTCACCAGCGGCAGTGGAGCCCGGCGAAGTGAGCTCAGGTGCAGCTGACAGCTGCACTTGGCCCTCCCCACCAACAGCCAGACAAGACCTCTCCAAAATAGAAACAGTGAAAACAAAGGGGAGCACTTACCTGAGCTCAAGCTCCACCGTTGTCCAGGACTCCATCAATCCATGCGGCGACGCCTCAGGCCTGGCCCCCTAGAGGTCTAGGTTCGGCTCTGCTGTGGCAGCCCCTGCAACAGGCATGGTGGTAAATGCAGTTACGGAACACCCCAGTGGAGTGACCCACGCAGGTGGCTCGCCTGGCGTGACGGCAGGAGGTCGGCTCCCTGCTGGGGCTGGATCCTGCACTGCTGAAGCCTGGGGACGCCCAATCGTCGATGCAGGCTCCGGATTACTGGCAGCACTCTCCCTCCATCCTGAACATTGCTGCGGGGCTGGAACCAGGTCCTCCAGGGCCGCAAGTTCCTCCATCGTCTGGCAGCTCAATCCTGGGGCTGGCGGACACTCAGGGGAGATCGGAGGAAACATGGAGGTAGCAGGTGAAAAACTGATTTCTACAGCAGGCGGTGAGGACTCAGTGGACTGCATGGACTGAGCCCCACCACCGGGAATCAGGCAAGATAATTCATTTTTAGGTAACTGGGAATGAAAAAACACTTGCCTGCACTCCCGGGGCATGATGGTTTCTGCTGCAGCAGGCCCAATGTTCTCCCACTCAGTGGCTGCAGCAGTAATGGGCCCCCTGAAGAACATGGAGGAGTCGCCCCTGCTGACTCAATGGTGGGCGGAGCTGGGGATGAGACAGCCGCATTTTCAGCAGCGGGAGGAGACGCCATGGAGGAGAGGGGAGAAGCAGCGATGGACGAGGAGGAGAAAGCTGATGGGACAGCCGGCGAAAAAAAACGAGAGGAGGAAGTCGCTGCGGGAATTCTTTGATACAGTGAGGAGGGAGCTGCTGACTGGGAAGCGGAGGACTTCTTCTGGCGGCCTGTTGCTGACGACACGGGAGCCGGAGCTTGAGCTGGTGGACAGAGGGAGGAGGAAGACGCCTGTCACAGGGAATGCCTCCTCATTGGCTTTGGTCCCGCTGAGAACAAACCCAACTTCAGCCCGGAAAAGGACAGCTGGAGGGCAGAGACAGTGGATCACAGCCCCGCGAACTGGGGATACTTCCTCAATCCGGGGTGTGCCTCAACAATCCCAACTGCTGCCACAACATTTTCCCAGACTTTCTTTGGACCGCAGGAAGCGAGAGCTTCTGCCATGAAGTCCTGGATAAACCCGGTGGCCCATTCATCCTCCAGGCTTGGCGTCCCAGTCACTGATCTCCCTTTGTTGGCAGAAGGCCAGCGGGCTGGGGATATGATGATGCTCCAGACAAGACAGGTGAGTGAAAACAATAAACCACAAACTACAGCTGCAGGTCAGAGTCTACTGTCATGATTCGCCCCTTTGGGGCTAAGAAGAAAAACCCAAGCACTGAACTGCAGTTTGTGGTATTTATTAGCGGTAACAAAAAGTTCAAAAAGTGCACAAAAATAAACTTACAACAAGTTGTGGGCGAGATGAAAACAGGAATGCACATCAGAACTGCGAAAGGGTTTTGATGGAAAAGAGTAGATTCCTTGATGAGGCTCTGACAAGGAGTGAAGGCAGAGCCAGACTATAAATAGGGCAAACAATTAATCAAGGCAACTGACAGCAGGTGTGGAACCCATAAGCGGGCAGGATGACCTAATTGCTGCACAGGGAAAGGGCTAAGCTATAAACATAAGATGATTACCAGATGGGAGTGTGAGGACAAGGTGGGGAGCTCACATCAAAAAGAGAAACACAATATAAACACTAAGACCAAGATGAACAAAGATGCACAAAGGAACAGACAAAATAATACTGTGAACAGGAATTACATAAACCGACATAGGTGGCAACTCAAAACACATCCCGAATCAGTACACAGAGAAATAATATATATACTGAGGAAATACAGGAGGTGAACAAAAATAAGTAGAGAGCCTGGGCGTGGTGAAACACCACGCTCAGTGTCATGACGCTAACATGCATTCAATGCAATTTATAATGGCTGTAATGGCTAATTCTTTTATTTAGCTTTTTTATTTAAGTTCTCAGCAAGAACACAGTGTCATTTTTTAATTATTATTATTTTAGTGAACATTTAATTCTAAATAAATCACTGTTTAACAGGAAATTTTTGGCAATCCTGTGCTTTTCTTGTGGTGTTACATAGAATAGCCTCACTGTAAACTCAAAGCCTGTGCATGTAAGCAAAAATGCATGCGACAGCAACGGTGATTGGTAATAAGGAAGGCATCAATCACAGTTGATGCCCAGTTAGTTATTTTAGAGAGAACAAACGGGTAAGAATGCGCTGAAAAATCAGCCGAATGGTTTAATGTAGTGCACATGGTAACAACACACAGACATGAATGGGTTTGAAACTTCAGCAAAAGAGGATGATGCCTGTGCAAACTTTCATAAACTTTCATTAACAATGGCGTGGAAGTCGCTCTCAGCCTGTGGAGACATGAAATGCGCCTTCTCCTGTTGATTTCACTGACTGAGGGTCTCCCCTGTCTCGTGCGGGGGTCTGCCGAGGTTTGTGGCTCTCTACCCCAGTCCCTCTAGGGCAGGAGGGAAGGAGGACATTTGGGGCGGCTTCCCGCCGCCGCAGACCTCTGTCACAAAGCGAGCCCTCTCTTGATGGCCCCTGATGGGTGGTAGTCGGGGAGCTTGTTGGGGGAGAACCACAATGTAAGTGCAGTGCCTGATCATAAGTGGAGTGTCATGAAATGCTCCACCTCTTTGAAATGAGCCTCCGCCTCCTGGTGCAAAGCGGGAGCACTCCCTACTGGTAATTAGATGGTGTGATGCAAAGTGTAAGAAACAGACAATGCACTGAGAGAACCTAAAAAACACTGGTGTATGGTGGAAGGTCTGGTGGAAAAGTGCACGGATGACCATCAAAATAGGGCCCTGAATCTTTCCTCTCCTTGATTCATTGCCGTTTTTCATCTAGTCACAGCCACCTCTTACACATCTTAAATTTATTAACCCTGTTTCAAAAATGTAAAAAAGGAGACGGTAGTCATCATTGCATTCATACTGCCACCCACTAATATGAAAGAGCTACTTCAGGCATTGGTGCACAACAACCACAAATTATTTGCTGTTTTTCCCAATGCACACCTGACCATTTCTCATGGCACAGTGGCACCCTGGTTGAAAATCACTGCTTTAAAGGTGATGAACTACCAATCAGAATGTTACAATGCAGAGTTGGACATCCAAAACGCCTTTTTTTTTTATCGCACTCCTAATGAACCACCTGAGGATATGTGCTACTTCATTTCTCTTTGTGATCAACAAGAGGTCGATAAAACTCAGGTTTCCAAAAGTTCCATACAGCACCTTTAATTACTACTTACAAGACAAAGTCCTCTTGACTGGAGTGAATATAATGTAGGTTAGGAAAGGAGGTGAGACCTGTGTTTGTGATCCCACTGAAATAAAATAAATGTGGAAGCTGTAAATGCTCAGCAGGGGAGAAATGACATCAAAATTGTTACCTACAATTAGTAGATACTTTACATTGCTTTTTTGTGAAATATGATGATATGAGACAATTAAAAAATTGGAATTATACTTACAGGTATTTTAAATTAGGGAGATCCTTAAATGCCTTCTGGTCTATATATGACAATGATTTGAGGCTGGTTAGTTGTCTGTTGGAAACACAAAAACACACCTATTTAAAACCTATTTAAATATATATCTTGAGTACAATATGGAGGTAAAAGGCTTCTTATTTGGGGTATTAACTAATTAGAGTACAAAAGCTTGTCTTTAGTCTTTGCCTTGATGTCGATAGAGTAAATCAATACTATTTAACTTTCCTCCCTGCCACAGTTGCAAAAATCATTTAGTCATGCTACTACAGTAAAGTTAGACTTTAGCCAGGCCCTTTTCCACCAGCAAACATGGCCAGAAATCCAAAAGAATTTTGGAAAGCAACAAGTCATGGAGTACAGAGAGAGCCAAAACTGTAAAAACAGCAGGAGAGGTTAGCTGCGGATGAAGCACATAAGTCTGAAATGATGACAGAAGTATAGGATAAGTTATATGTGACAGGCACATTTAAAGGAGCTAAATGTAGTTTTCCTTAAAAAATATTCAAACATTACTTTTAAATTACAGCATTGGAAGCAACAGTTATGATATCATATCAAAAATATACCAAAAATGCAAATGTACTGCATTACAGAGATCCATGAACTTTCCCTCAAGGCTGGGCTGTTGCTTTCTGCAGTACCACCGTTTACCAGTAAGGTGAGTCTTGAGTCTGGCAGTCACACAGACCGATTCACGTTTTTGGCACAAATGCACCTGGTGTTTATCGCTGGAATTGATTCAGAGTTACATACAGCTCCTTTAATGTGATGTAACAAGAGTTTAATCCAAAATTTACATACATGTGTGTGATGCTGGACAGGTTGTAGAAGGAGTGCTTCTCAAGATGTCTTAAGGTATCATCGTCAGATATATATCTGTAACACACACACAGACAGAGCAACAGTGAAAAAGTATCAAAGTGAATCATACTGAACTTTGGGTCATTTCTTTAGGGTCTTCCTCCGTTCCTCTGTAGCACTCGTTCAATTCATACAGTTCTTATTTGTCTCCAGTTATGATGTAAGAACCAGAGCTCTGCCTGTTTTAATGACAGTGGTAGTGTCCCGCTGAGCTTCTAAATCCACACACCGACCGTATGGAATTACCAAAGAGAACAGGGATGTCTAACAGGATTAGTAAAATATACTGTAGCCATAAAACCCGTAGTCTCTGTATGTTATGGACCATATTCACATGATGTCACCACTCACATGACCTTTGTTCATTAGCCATTTTGGGTATCACAGCTACAGGAGTTGCTTGGCAACTTCATTTAGGCTGTTTATCCACGGAGTGCATGAAAACGCTCTAAACCTGTTGTTCTGGCCATTTCACTGGCCCTCTTAATAAAAAGGTCTCCACTTTGTGTCCGAGCAACCGCTTGACCTGTCAATCAAAGCTTGCCTTTGGGTTTAACACTTTGCCCTGAAGCCTGCACTAAATGCACTAAACAAAATCAAATAGGTAAGAAAATATACATTACTTCAAATTTTGCTGTTAAATATTGATCATGGTATCCTTTCAGCCTGATTCTGATTGGCTGATTAGTGAGGTGTGCTGCTGATGAGCTCCAAAGTTGTAACTTGTTTAAGCTTTTCAGCACTATGCATGTAGTAACAAAAACACTCACAGCTGAGAGCACTTGTGCACTGAGGGCTCTGAACACATTACATGGCTTGATTACATGGAAAATTAACAGAAAATAATGAATTAAATCATTTTATTTTAATATTTACTGACAAATGGGCACTGCTGACATGCCAGCTGCAGCAAAACAATCCTTCTGTGATGATCAGGCGAGCGTGCGCCCCCTCCCCTCCTGTTCCTGTCTTCCCGGCTCCGGAGTATTACCTACACCTGCGTGATTACACACCTGCTGCTTCCTAATTGCCCAGCATATTTAAGATCCAGTGTGTGAAGAGCTCACCGCTGGATCGCTAGGTTTGCTACCATCGTCTAAGCCACTTGTAATTATTTTCCTTGGTTGATCTGTGTCTTCACCTCCCGTGTTTTTCTGTCTCCTCAGGTTTGATGCCACCTTAATGGTGTGTACTCCGGGGCCGATCACGCTCACCTGACCAAGAAGACGCCGGATGTCCACCCAGGTCACCGTCTTCCCCCTGTTCCCCTGGTCCACGCAGAAGTTCCCTGCCAGGCTCCTCTGCTCTCTGAGTAAGAGTGTTCTCCCAGTGTATTCTCCTCTTTAGGAGATTCTGTCCCTAATCATCTCTTTTCTGCTCTTCTCCCTTAGGCTGTGTGTGCTTCAGCGGGTGCCGGGTTTGTGTGTAAATTTAAGGGTGTGTTTTGTTTTGTTCTTTTCCTTAGTTTTGCACTTTTATTTAGATTTGTGTGTTAGGTTTTGTTTTTACAATAAACTGGTGAACCTTTACATCTGAGTCTGAGTGTTTGTTTGCTGTGGCAGCTCTGCGTTTGAGCCTCACTTGCCCTGAATCATGACAGAACGCAGCTCAGCGAGCGCTTCACCGGGTGAACAGTTGGCACTCTGGCGCTTGGAGGCCACGGAATGCTGGGTCACGCTTCTATCTGACCAATTTGAAACCGTCACCCAGCAATTGGCCACCATCACTGAGCACTTGTGTCGGCTTCCTGGTGCAGCGTCTCCCCCTGCACCTGCTGCTCCGGCAGTTTCTGCCATCTGCAGGAATATTTCTGTTCCTTCACCTGCCCCTTATGGGGGGGAGGTGGGGGATGCAAAGGGTTCCTGCTCCACTGCCGGCTTTATTTCCAGCAGGTGGAAATGGAGTATAGGGATGATTCGTTTAAGGTCCACTTCACAACCTTGTTGCTGCGGGACTGGGGGATTAAGTGGGCACAGTCTGTCTTAAGCAGCCTGGACAGACCCCTATACACATACAAGTGGTTTGTGTGGGAATTTTCTGAGGCTTTCGACTATATGGAGAGTGAGGGGAACATTGTTAGTCAGCTGATGGGACTCTGACAGGGAGACCGGTCTGTAGCCAATTTCTCCTTCGAGTTCCAGGCTGCTGTGGCAGACTCCGGATGGAACGATGCTGCCCTTCGCAGCGCCTTCCTCTGGGACCTGGATACCTCTGTGATGAGCTGGCTATCCACGCATCCCCCAGTGGTCCTGGATAACCGGTGTAGGGAGCGTATGAGGGAGCAGAAGGCCGCTGCTTCCCCGTTTGCTCCACGGCCGACCCCCCCAGTCTCAGATGCTGTTCTGCCGGCGTCGTCACTGGAGCCGATGGATCTCGGTAGAGTCCGTCTGATTCTGAGGGAACGCCGGCATCGCAAGAGGGCAGGGGGGTGTATATATTGTGGGGTCCCTGGCTATGCAATATCGAAATGCCCGATTCAGCCCAAAAGACCCAGCCCGCCAGTCGCCGTCAGGGGTCTGGCAGGAGGGCCTTCACTAAATTCTCCCAACCGTTTTGAAGTCCTGGCCCTCATCCAGTTACGGGGGGCCAAGTTCAAAACCTCTGCCCTGATTGACTCAGGAACGGAGCAAAATTTCAGTCAACAGGCCATGGTCAGGAAATTTCAGATACCCACCAGGAATGTCTTGACACCCTTGAGAGTCTCGGCAGTCTCAGGCAGCAGCATTGCGGCGATTACCAAACAAACTGAGCCCATTTTGTTCATTTTGTCCGGTAATCACCACAAGACTGTTCAGTTTTATGTCCTGCCTCAGTCGACCACCTCCATGATTCTGGGGGATCCGTGACTCTGTATTCACAATCCAATTATAAACTGGAGTCAGGGCTCCATTTCGTCCTGGAGCACTTTTTGTCTCTCATCGTGTCTCCAATCAGCCACATGCTCGCACTCTCTCCCAATTTCCTCCCCTCTCGCTGAGCCGGCCGATCTCAACTCCTTGCCTGAGGTCTATCATGACTTAGGGGAGGTCTTTAGCAAGTCCAGGTCCCTATCTTTACCACCTCATTGGGCCTACGACTGTGCTATTGGCCTCCTTTCGAGAGCACAGCTGCCATCCAGCTGGCTCTACAGTTTATCTGGGCCGGAGAGAGAGGCAATGGAGACCTACATGAAAGACGTCCATCGTCCGCCCCTCTCGGCGCTGGGTTCTTTTTTGTAGGGAAAAAAGATGGGACATTGAGGCCGTGCATTGATTACCGTGAACTTAACGTGATTACCCGTAAGAATAAAAATCCGCTGCCCCTTATCAACTCAGCGTTTGAGCTACTCCAACGGGTGCATCACTTCACCAAGCTCAACCTCCGTAATGCATACCACTTGGTCCGCATTCATGAGGAGATGAGTGGAAGATGGCATTTAAAACACTGCTGGGCCATTTTGAATATTTGGTTATGCCCTTCGGGCTGACCAACACCCCTGCCGTCTTCCAACGGTTAATTAATGACGTCTTACGGGACATGGTGAACCAGTTTGTTTTTGTGTTTTTGTGTCCAACATTCCACGTCTCCCACATCAGGCCCCTCTTCACCAGCCCTCCTCCGGATCCTCCACCTCCCCCCCGGGTTATCGATGGTCAGACCACATACACTGCGGAGAAGATCCTGAATGTCCGTCGACGGGGTCATGGGTGCCAGTATTTGGTCGATTGGAAAGGGTACAGTCCAGAGGAGAGGTCTTGGATCCCGGGGTCCTACATCTTGGACAAGCGGATGGTTCGGGCATTCCATTGGGCACATCTGCGTAATCCCAGTGGTATGCCAGGAGGCACCCCTTGATGGGGGGGGGGGCACTGTGATGATCAGGCGAGTGTGCTCCCTCTCCCCTCCTTTTCCTGTCTTCCCGGCTCTGGAGTATTACCTACACCTGCGTGATTACACACCTGCTGCTTCCTAATTGCCCAGCATATTTAAGAGCCAGCATGTGAAGAGCTCACCACTGGATCGTTAGGTTTGCTGCCGTTGTCTAAGCCACTTGTAATTATTTTCCTTGGTTGATCTGTGTCTTCACCTCCCGTGTCTTTCTGTCTCCTCAGTTTGCTGCCACCTTAGTGGTAAGTACTCCAGGGCCGATCACGCTCACCTGACCAAGAAGATGCCGGACGTCCACTCAGGTCACCGTCTTCCCCCTGTTTCCTTGGTCCATGCAGGAGTTACCTGCTGGGCTCCTCTGCTCTCTGAGTAAGAGTGTTCTCCCAGTGTATTCTCCTCTTTAGGAGAGTCTGTCCCTAATCATCTCTTTTCTGCTCTTCTCCCGTAGGCTGGTTGCATTCCAGTGGGCACCGGTTTTGTGTGTAAATTTAAGTGTGTGTGTTTTGTTTTGCCCTTTTCCCTAGCTGTGCACTTTTATTTAGATTTGTGTGTCATGTTTTTGTTTTTACAATAAACTGGTGAACCTTTACTTCTGAATCTGAGTGTTCGTTCACTGTGGTAGCTTTGCATTTGAGCCTCATTTGCCCTGAATCATGACACCTTCTGTCATTAATTTGATTGATTACGGTTTTAAAAAGCTTTAAAAAAAACAAATATTGCTAAATTATAAAAGGAATATATTAGAATGGGTCTCAAATATTTGTAAAAGTGTCCTGTTTGTTCACTTGATGTCCCATTTGGTCTCTTCATTATGATTGCCTTATTTGTGTCATAAACTGCCCTTTTCAAGGGCTAAGAAGGACACCAAGTGCACGCTATGAGTTTGGACATTATTAACATAAAGACAAGCACAGCATAAAACACTAAACTTACATATAATGAGAAGATGAAGGCGCTGGAGGAGAGCGGGGCTGATGACCAGGAGGGAGAGAATAGCCTGGGAAAACAAATGGCTGAGGCGCTTGGACACGCCGGGGGGGAAAGAGATTTATTCGGCCAGAGCACACCTGGAGCTCACGGTTGAGGGAACTGGAAAAAGGATAAATTTACCTGGTCGGAGCACACCCGTTCACCTCTATGGCAACCAAACTCAGAGTAAGAACGACACTTCTGAGGAGGAAAACAGTAGGACACGACAATGGGGGAATGTTGTCATGCCCTTAAATAGGGAAATGGAACAGTCACTGATGCATGACACGTGTGGGTACATGATTGAGGAAAGTAACATAATCAGTCACAGCTGTGCAGCCCGCATAACAGTTTGACAGCCAGAAGCTGCACAGCGCAGTCAAAATAAAAGCACAACCAGAAAATAAATAATACAACAACAGCATAACACAACCCCAAAATATAAATAATACTACAATTCCAAAATGACACACAATAAATGGACAGGACTAAGGACAGACCTAAGACTAACAACAACTCATAAGTAAACAGAGACCAAAATGCAGAAGATCATAATAAACAAAGAAACAAACAAACAGGAAAAGACTAAACTTAAAACTGGAGACTGAGCATGGTCCCCACCCATGCTCAGGATCATGACATTTTGGGCGTTTTGAGTCCAGTTTTTACTACAGCAATGTCCATTCAGCCTTAAATATTAAAATGAAAATGATTTAATTCATTATTTGGGCCTTTGGTGTCCTGTTTGGTCCCATTCTTGTTCAGTCAAACCCCCCAGAAAAATGTGCTCTGTTGATACACAGCCTGACTCTGTGAATGGGGATAAATTTAAACTTTCAATTTAATATAAGCTTAAATGAGTGCGCTTACCAAATATGAAATGTTGACTACAAATTCTTAAATGCTCACTGGGCAGCCAGTTTTCAAATTTGACCGCAGTAATCCATAGCTTTCTCTTTTAACTTCTTTGGGAAAGCGATAAAATAAAATTCTCTTGGTGCTAGAACGATTAGAGCAACCCACAGCAACACAACAAGACATGATGATAACAAAATGTTGCTATCAATCAGAAATTGGCGCAATTTATTTCTTTTTTACCACACATATGGCTTATAGGGTGATATCCAATATGTCCATGATGACAACTTGACCTTTGACTGGAAAGCATTGTGCTGCACATTGTGGCCCATCTTTTGACTGGAATTTCCAGGTAGTTCAGACCATTAGTGGAGTCACCTGACCGGCACAACCACGGTTTTTAAAGGGGTCATTAACTGAAAAATTGTGTTGTTGTCATGAACGGGGTTGATGTTTCAACCTCGTTTCATGAGCTGTGGCTGTAGTTTACTAATTGTTGTTAATTATTTCCAGCTGGCAGGTTTGGAGCCTCTGAGCCTGGGCTCCCTGCCGGTCTACAGCCACGGCCCCTCCTCTCTCTCTGCCAGGCACTTAGCAGCTGATTGCTATACATACGCATGCACACACTCAAACACACTCTCTCATACATGCACTTACACTCACACTCACTCTTATACACTGACACGCACCCATGCAGAGACTCCCGCCGCGCACCTGTTTCCACTTGCCGCTCATTAGTCTATGGGGGAATTTATGTGTGGCAGTGGAAGCACTCAGTGTGTCGGTGTCAGTCTACATTTGATGTCCAGGCTCACTTATTGTTGGTTTCCCTTCCTTTGGACTGTGATGGTGTCATTGTTTCCAGAGCCTGTTCCGCTCCGACATTCATGTAAGTCTTCCTCATTGTTAATTACTGCCCTTCCTCTCCGCTCCAGTCCCGCCTGGGAGCGCGTGGGGCATCTCTCCTTCAACCAACGGAGTTTGTAGCCAGCCATCTCTGTATTATTACTCTTTTTGGACTGTTACATGGACACTTTGTATGTATGTTTTTCTGTTCAATCAACACGTTTACGTCACTTGCACTTTGGGCTCGTATCAATTCACTTGTGCGCTGCGTATTTACGCAGCAGGACATGACAGTTGGTGGTTTTAACCTTCTGAAATGAGTCTATTTGTCACATGATTGTTATGTCTGGGAATGAGGCGCGGACAGCGGATATGAACTGCACTCTCCTTTATTCAACACACAACTGAACTATATACAGAAGCAGTGTTGCCAGATGGGAAATGTTGAAATATCGTACCAATGGCTTAAAATTATCGTATTTTGAGAAAAATTATCGTATACACCCAGTTTTCATTCTGACGTGGCTCAGGACCATCTGCTTCAGTAACATATTATCACAGATTGTGCATATTACAGCTTATAACATAGTTTTACCTTTAAATAATCTAACAGATTGGCTGAAAAAAAGCACCTCTACCTGTGTGGAGTACAGGATGAGCCTGTACTGAAAGGCCCAAAATATCAGTCATACTTGACTATTTTCTATATGCCTCCTGTTGAATCATCATATGTATATCAAGGTCTTGCATCATAAATATTTTGACAAGTACTCTGTTTATACATTAGGAATAAACAATCAATCCACCTAAACTACTGCTAAAATGCCTCTGATAACACAACATAAAAATAATTTTTTTGTAAGTTGTCTGTGTTTTTTCTATTGATTTAAGACAATTTTGCACTGCTGAATCCGAAAATAACATCCGTTTCTCTCGATCAGGTCAGGTTTTTATGCTAAGTTATAAGAAGTTGCACAGTTGTACTGTAAATTGAATAGTAGACATTGATAAAGGTAAGTACATGCAAATGTTACGTCATCATTGTTCAAACTTCAGAGAATTTTAAGAAATAAAAAAGAATTTTGCATCATATAAAGTGAAAATACCCGTACATGTAAACAAAAACATAAAAAACATGTGGCCATAGTTCAAAAAGTTGACCTGATTGAGCAAAACCAATGTGATTTTTGGATTCAGCACATCAAAATTGT
The DNA here is from genome assembly GCA_020510985.1 of Pholidichthys leucotaenia. Classification (NCBI taxonomy): domain Eukaryota; kingdom Metazoa; phylum Chordata; class Actinopteri; order Cichliformes; family Pholidichthyidae; genus Pholidichthys; species Pholidichthys leucotaenia. Next base: position 119,074,509 of record CM035850.1, read on the forward strand.
CCTAAATCAGCTAAAAAAACAGACCATAAATTTGGTGTTGACCAGTGTAATTGAAGCAGAAACCTGTTTCCGTTTTATTGAGAACTACAATTCAGTGACATTTTTGCAGACATTTGCACATTGCAGCAGCAACAGAAAGCTTTAGTGCTAATGCCAGCAACAGGTTTGAACCACCCAGTAAAACTGGGGTCTGTTGTCCCCCCCCCCCCATTCGTTTCTCAACCTGCTCGTGATGTTGCTTACTTGTTGAGTCTGCTGTGCCTGCATTAGTGCTGTAACGTACACGAATGATACTAGTTTTTATGGGTGAACGTAACATGAACTGAATTACTCACTGGAGCTGTACTGGAAGCCAGAGATCAGCAGATGAATCCCCCACCTGAGCAGCAAATGAGCCCCGGCTGCTCGGTTCAGCCGACTCTCAGTTCGGTGAGTGGTAGGCAGTTGGAGCTCCAGTACAGCACTGAGTGATTCGGTGTACAACTATTTATAACGTATCTTTTTAGGTTGAATTGGCACATTTCAATGAACTGTGGATCCCTTCACTAACCTAACCTCCATACGAGGCTGCCTCTCTCCTACTGCAAAATGAGTCTTCTGTCTTCTTTTCCACACAGCCTGCGCACATGAGATGATGCGTAAAACCAAATGTGGTATGTATGCGCAGGATCCGTATTCTGATTGTGTTTGCTAATGTATTAATGTAGCCATGTAATGAAGGGGTCAAATTATCGTACATTAGGGGATTTCAGAAATTACTGATCTTACATTGTGCAGAGGGCAAAATTATTGTACAAATACAATAATTATCGTACTTCTGGCAACACTTTACAGAAGGGTGGCGCCTGCCACGGCCAGTTCGCCACGTGATGATGTCACCTACGGTGAGCCACCATGTCCAAACACCACATTTACATGCCCCCCCCCCCCGAAAAACCCAAAGAACTATGTACAACTACCTGGGCATCTGGGCAGATTACCGGTATGCCGCGTGATGGAGTGGATTATTCTGCCACTGTTGTGAGTCACGTCCTGGCGACACTCAAGGATCCACTATTTCAAAATTTAGTTACAAAGTCCCTAAGGTAGTGGGGTCTCTGCCAAACCCGGGCCAAGTGGCGCTCGGGCTGTGTCACCATCGCTGGCTCTGGCAAACGTTTGTCAAGGGTTGTGAGTCTTGTGTCGCAAAAGTCCCAGCCTGATCTTGCCGTGTCCGTAGCTGTCTCCTGATCCAGGGCCAAAGTTGGTGTCACTTTTCTGAGGCGGCTGGTGTGCCACTGTGACACATTGGCGAGGCGAAAGGTGGCTGGGCCCAACTGCACTGTGATCTGTATCGGCGTTGTCTAAAACAGCTGCAATTTGTAGGCGCAGTTGGGACGTCGGATCCAAACCCAGTTCAGCACTGCAAGATGGGTCCCTTCGCCCTGCGCTTCTTGTCAAACCTTTGCTTCATTCATTGTTGTTGTTCGACCACCCTCCCTCTAGGTGAGGGCATCTCCAGCGGTGTAGTGGCCGATGGGAGTGTGTAGTCAGTCAAGGGGAAGGCTCATCTCGTGTCCCAGCATCAGTAATGCCGGGGAGCTGTCCCGCATGAGGTGTTGCTCTATAATGTAGCAGAGTGCTCTGTAGTGCGGCTGAAAATGGGAGCCCATCCGCTAGATGTGCCCTGAGACCATTCTTGTCCACCTGTAGATATGCAGGGGTCTGTGCCCCGACCCCAATGTTTCCAGCAGTGCTGTGAGGGCTCTGTGGTCTGTCCACAATGTGAAGCATCATCCATATAGGTACATGTGCCAGCGTTTGCATGCCCAAATGCATGCCAGCGCCTCTCTCTCTCCCACTGAATACTTTTGCTAGGCCAAGGTGAGCGATCTTGAGGCAAACGCCACTGGGTACTTAGTTCCTCCTTGTAATTGCGATAGAACAGCTCCTAAGGCTGTGTTGGAAGTGCATGTTGGAAGCACGTTACAAATGTGGGGCTTTGTGGGTCAAAGTGGGTGAGTACTGGTGGGGAGGTGAGCTGCCTCTTCAATTCAGTGACGGCGGCGGAGCACGCCGGGGTCAATACTCAAGGTAGATCCTGCTTCAGGAGGGTGCGTAGTGGCTCTATTGTCTCAAAGTACCGAGGCATAAAACACCCATAAAAATTTACCATGCCCAAGAAGGACGAGAGCTGCGTGGGGCATGATGGTTCAGGTAGCTGCAGTATCGCCTTGATGTTCGAGTGCAGGGGACTCAGGCCCTCGGAAGACAGGCAGAAGCCCACAAACTCGATGATCATTGCTCCAAAGATGCATTCTCCCCATTGAGTGTGAGGTCCTGTTTTACTAGTACCTCCATAACTTTATCAAGGCGGGTGTCGTGGGAGGCCAATGTTGCACCGTGCATCATGATGTCATTCAAGTACACCACCACCCCTGGGAGACCGGCGAAGATGGTAGCCATGATCTTTTGAAAGCAGCTCAGAGCAGAACTAAGGCCGAAGGGCATGCAGGTATACCTGAATACTCCTATGTGGGTGATGAAGGTTTTCAGGTTGCGGCTGTCCAGGTGAAGGGGAACCTGTAGGTAGCCTTGGCAGAGATCCAGTTTGGAAAAAATCTTTGAATCATGGAACGCTGCCATCAGCTCCTCCATTGTGGGCAGGGGATATTTGTTGGGGATCACCGCTTTGTTTACCATTCAGAGGCTGATACACAGTCATAGGCCGCCTGTCTTCTTCTTTGCTACCACCAAGTTTGAGATCCAGGGAAAGGGTAGTGGGTGCAGAGGCTGAATTTTTGGGGGCACCGTCGTGTCAATGAGCAGTCAGTGGTTGAAAGAGATGAGGCAGCCGAGCCCCATGAAAAGCATTGGCCAATGGTGTTGCCAGGATGAGGTGACTACCAGAATGGTGGTGCCCATTGGGTCGGTGATGGAGAAACCCAGCTCGCTGATCAGGTCGATGCCCGGCAGATCTGCCCCCTGGTGTGTTACTTGGAAGGTGAATGATGGAACAGTCTTGGAGCTGTACTACATAGAAAAACTGACCGTCCCTACCATACCGATTCTGGTTTGGCCACAACCAAATAAGTCCTCCGCATCAGCTGCGATGGTTTTCCGAGGGAACAGCTTTCTGACTGTAGAAATGCTTAGAAGGGACCTTGAAGCCGCCATGTCCAGCAGCAGTGGCACATCGACACCGTCCTGTTCCACCATGCACCACCTGAATGGCGAGTACCTGGCGCCAATTAGGTGAACAGCGACTGACTTCGGTGAGTGGGCCGCTGAGTCTATGCAGGTTGAGCGACAGACCCTGGCAAAATGGTTTAGCTTCCTGCAGCGGTAGCATTTCACCCCTCTGACTCGGCAGGTGGGTGATTGAGTCTGATGTCTAGATGAACCACAGACACTGCAGTGCGGGCACACACCTGCATTGTCCTGTTTCCTACCCTTCTTCTTTCGGTTGTGGCAGGAAGGTGTGGGGCCGGAGTACTAAGCGGCGGTGGTGACGACCTGTGTTTGTGGGGTTGGACAAGGCGCTTGTTGGCTAGGTGGCGTCAGCTGCGATAATAGCTCATCCTCTGCCTCCATCTGGGATGCCAATTTCACAGTCTCGTCCAGTGTTAGCTTGCCTGCTGTTGAAAACAGCCTCCTGTTACTAGTACTCTCCGCTAACTTATCATGTATTATCTCTTCCATCAACTCTCCAAAATCACAGGTGCTTCTTAGGTCCCAGAGGTCTGCTACATAATGCCGGACTGATTCACCCTCACGCTGGTGGTTCCGTAAGAAAAATGCTCTCTGTGCCGTTACATTGTAATTGTCAGCGTAAAGTGTGTTCATCGCGGCCACAGTCTTATGTGTCCTTAGAGCCCAGAGGGTGAAGCATCCACTGTCCTTTGAGATAGCAGGTTAGCATCCCCTTTAGCTTCTCATCGTTAGCATTGTTTAAGCCGGCAGCAGCGAAATAATTCTGAAACATCTTATGCCAGCGGGGCAGGGGATCGGCGGCTTACCTCATAGAGCGAGGAACGGCTGCAGGGGATCCAAGCACACTTTCATGTCAGAGCGATTAGGGTTTACCCTCGTCACCATTTGTTATGTCTGGGAATGAGGCACGGACAGCAGATATGAACTGCACCCTCCTTTATTCAACACACAACTGAATTATATTCAGAAGGGTGGTGCCATATGGCACCACGGCCAGTTTGCCACGTGATGACATCACTTACAGTGAGCTACCACATTCAAACACCACAGTGATTATCGAAAAAAACGTGAAAATGCTCACTTTTCTTAACCCTCAAGCGACCAAGCTATTTTACAGACTGAAATGATCAAGTGGGGTCATTTATGACCCCATTGTGCTCTGTACAGGGATCCTTATTATAAATGGCTGGTTGGAGGTTTATCATACCAAAACTACTCCCTGTATTTTATAATGATCTAATGTAAAATGTGTTTGCTAATAATACTTTTATTGCAAGAAATAACCAAAACGCAGACTGTAAGAACAACATTACATTTATTTAGACAGTCCTTGTCAGTTCACTCTTGGAAAAATATATTTTTGCCACACTAAATGAAAACGTACATTATAAAAATATGTTTGAGTAGAAATATTTTGACTTATGTTGAGCTAGCATCCTGCTAACATCAATAAAAATAATTAGCTGACTTGCCGACTAGGGAATATGCTAAAACTGGTAAGGAAGTCATCCTACTCAGAACACATTCGATCAACCTATGTAACTACCATGCCTGTGTTTAAAACAAAAAACCACACAAACCTCTTGTTTGTATATGTGTAATATGATATAAAAAATCTTTAGGTTACTGAAATAACTGAAAATGGTAACTGTCAAAATGAGAATCCCAGGTATGAAAACAAGTTCCCACAAAGCTTTGAAATTAGGTTCAGCGATGTACTATTAGTAATATTTCAAGCACAATCTTCACAAACCACTTGTTTGTGGCTATGTTCTGGGCACACTGGCTTGTTGCATGAAGCACATGCACGTGACACTTTCCTGTCAGTGTTGCGTGGGCAAAACGAACAGCGCTTGCGACTGCCAGGTACTGCAGCAACTGCGGCCTGCTCTACAGGGTTAGCAGGACCAACACCAATGCTTGCTATTGCTTCCCTAGTTGCTTTATGGAGGTTTGGAACCTGTGACCTTTTTTGGCCACGGCCTCTTCCACGGGCTCGCCCACGTGCTCGGCCATGACCTCTACCTCGAGCCCGTCCCCGACCTCTACCTGTCCCCCTTGCAGGCAAATCTTGATCACCAGCTTGAGGTGCTGCAGCTACTGGAGGGACTTCACCGTCAGATTCTATATCAGAATGGTCTGACATCTCAGAGATATGATCATCATTGTCCGATGCCAACTCGTCTCCATCAATGGAACTGTTTTCATCATCACTTTGGGCTTGAAGTATTAGTCTCAATGCTTCAGCAGCTGTAAATCTTGCTATCCTAGTGTGGCGGTTCGGTTAACCCCCACAACAGATTAAGGACACTCAGCTCTCTTCTCTTGGTTTTTTCTGCTGCACTACTGATATGTAGATGTGCTTTGGTGTAACCCCCACAAACAGACTGGTCAAACACAGCGCTCGGCTAGAGCAAATAACACAACAGTGAAATGTGTATTAATGTCTACAGGCAGACTCATTTCGTCTGGCTCACTTCTGTGATGTTAATGTTGCCTTTCATGCATTGTGCTCATGCGTCCTGTCCTCACTGTGACCTAGGGACTGAGATCAATATGTCTCTCAAATGCAAATGTCTTATGCCTGTTCTGTTATCTCTTTGATCATACCAACTGCTGGGGTATGCCCTTGATGTATTGTTGTAGTCGAGTATATATGCTGCAACTCTGTAACGCAAACCCTCTCATTTTTTCACTCTTCAGCTGCCGCTGCAGACACATTGTATCTCTCTGCTGAGAGCACTCTGGGCTCGCTCCCGGCGCGCATGCACGGCGCCGGGAGCGGAGCCCGTGACAGCGGTATGATATAATTAAACTCTCCTTAAAACTACCAGGTCACCGCTTATTATTTTATCATCCTCTTCACTAGGTCTGTTAGCCATGGTTCACTGCAATACAATATAAAGTACTGATTAGAAGTGGAACATTTGAATAAAATTTATAAAACCAATGTTTAAAAACCAGTGCTTCTCTTCGGGGTCATAAATGACCCCACAAGAGTTTGCGATGTCTACGCCACACCAATTGGTTGATCCCTGCAAAAAAAAAACTATGAAAGTGTGTAGGATTAGTAGACTGACAAACTCATGCTAGGAAAGAAAATTCGGATAAAAAATAAAGAGACGGCACATTAAATTGTATGGCTGGGGTCGTAAATGACCCCACACGGTCGCTTGAAGGTTAAAAAAAAAAAATCACACACACACAGCCTTTATCTTGGTTTTCTCTCTAAGAAGCTGTTTTTACTCTTCCAGGCATTTTTCTGTATGTCAAGAAATGGGAAACATTACTAAAAAGTAAATGCCACTCTTGATACCTGCTTGCTGCTCTATTATTGGCCAGCCTAGCTGTCTGCCATGTAGGTGGGTGGGGAGCCAAAGGTGTTAGCTTCCAAGCTAACAGTATTGATAGGAAGCTTGCGTCAAGTATGGCTTATATTGTTTTTTTCTTTAGATTTCTGTTGCCCAGACGTCTTGCACAACATAGAGTAGCATCCTTCTGCTTGCCGTTCTCCCCAGACGTCTACTTCCAGTTCCATTATATTTGCCTACTACAAGGTACTTTCTCATCAATAAACAGCATTGCCAACTCTCACTCACACCACAAACCTTAATTCTCACTCCAAAATGAGGAAATTAATGCCAATAATGTGTTGACTTCAGATTTTTACACACTGAAAGCCCACAAGGCATCGTAAAGCAGACTGAATGCGGCCCGCCACGGAGAAATTTTACCAGAGGAAACCCTGTAAGCTAGTGCTAACGCTGCAGTCCCTGCAGCTTACCTGCATGATCCAGGTCCAAGATAGCCAGATGGTGAGTTCCTCTTTAATCCGTCCTAGAGGTTTTTTCACCGTCCAGCTGCTCCCTGTTAGCCATTAGCTCCAGTCCTCCTGCCCGGCTGCTCCTCCCTCATCATCCTGCCATTGTTGGTGGCTGAAGCAGCTTTTAAACTTCCACCAAAATGAAATCCGAGTCAATCTGCGGTTCCTCCTTCGCCTCTGAGTCCCGGCGATGTGAGCCCCGCGGTGGCCTTTGGGTCCCACGTGAGCCATTGGTCAAGAGCAGAGCAACCTAGGTCGGTGCGCCTCCCTCCGGGCTGAACTTCCATGATGAACCAAGGAGAAATAAAGACGAGAACCCTAGCAACACTGTGAACTGGTATGTGTAAATGTATTTATTGATGTTTCTTGTCTTATTTTTATATTATAGAAAATTAAGAAATCCACTTTGTGATTGGCTTTTCTCTAAATTAAAAAAATGTGTGTGTGTGTGTGTGTGTGTGTGTGTGTGTGTGTGTGTGTGTGTGTGTGTGTGTGTGTGTGTGTGTAAAAATTGTCCCTGAGTGATTGGCAACTCAGCCGAAATTATTCATCAGATTTTAGAGAAACTAGAGTGTTTCGCAGTGTGCCTGCGTGGGTTTACTCCGGGCACTCCGGTTTCCTCCCACATGCCAAAAACATGCAAGTTAGGTTAACTGGCATCAACTGGGGATTCTAAATTGTCCTTAGGTATGACTGTGAGAGTGAATGGTTGTCCGTCTCTCTGTGTTGGCCCTGTGATGGACTGGCGATCTGTCCAGGGTGTACCCTGCCTCTCGCCCAAAGACGCTGGGATAGGCTCCAGCCCCCCCGCGACCCGAAAAGGATTAAGCGGTAGAAGATGGATGGATGGATGGATAGAGTGTTTCTTATTTTAATACCAAATTATGTTTTTAGAAAGGGTAGACCTTATTCTTCAAATATATGAGCTTTATTGATCGGGATGATTTTTAGACAAGTCTTGATCATCATTTTTGCTTCATATTCTTCACCCTCTCCTTGCAAGTGTGACCAAGAATGTACTGGCTCCTTGTTTCCTGGGAGCAAAGATAAGAACTGTTACACTCTGTCTTGCCAGATGTACTCAAGGACAGTTTCTCCGTCTTCCCATGTATAACACAGCTTTAAAAGCTAGAACAATGAATGGCTGATTCAGAGGTATGGATGGTCAGATTTGGGGCTGCCTCTGTATCAAATCAAATCAAATCAGCCTTTATTGTCATATTGCTGTACATACAACTGTAGTGCAGGCAAGATGAAATTGCGTTTCTTTCGGCATCCATATAAGCCATATAAGTAAAAGAACATGATTTAAGACACACTCACACATACCCTCACCCCCCACCCCACCACAGCCATTCACACTTCCCTGAGACATACTTGAAAACTAACTGGAACTATAATATACTGTACAAATAATATACATAATGTCCGTAGGTGCAGTAGTATGTATGAGAGATTCCGGATCAACTGTTCAGCATCCTAACAGCTTGTGGAAGGAAGCTGTTAATCAGTCTCAGTCTGAGACTCCCACATGAGGAATAAATCTACTTATATCTAAATGTTCTGCCTGATTTTTGATTCAGATTAATTATACTGAAAATTATTCTAACAAATGGCATCTTCTGTGGATCTGTTTGATCTGTATACAAACTGAGATGGGTCGTGGGAGGGAGGGAGGATGGACTTGATGCTCTGCATGAACAGCCGTTCAAAGCACTTCATTATGATGGGGGTCAGTGCTACCAGCCCATAATCATTGTAGCTGGATGGGATGGGCTTCTTTGGGACTGGTATTATGGTGGCAGTTTTGAAACATGTGGGGACAACAGCTTGAGTCAGGGAGATGTTGAAGATGTCGACCAGGACATTCTTGAGCTCCTCTGCACAGTCCTTCAGGACGCAATCCGGTATGTTGTCTGGTCCAGCTGCCTTGCGTGGGTTGATCCTGCAGAGGGTCCTCTTCACACTAGCCGGATCCAGACTTATGGCCTGCTCGTTTGGAGGAGAAGTGGTCTTCTGTGCTGATATGCTGTTTTGTGCCTCAGAGCGGCTGAAGAAGTCATTTAGGTTGTTGAGCAGTGTGATGTCACTCACACAGGTCTGAGGTGGAGGTTTATAGATGGTGAGGGTCTGTATGCCACGCCAGAGGGAACGTGCATCTCTAGTGTTGCTGAAGTGGCCAAATATTTTTTTGCTGTTCTGTCATTTTGCCTCCTTGATGCCTCGGGACGGGTTGATCCTAGCTGTTGTGAGTCCTGCAGTGTCGCTGGCCCTGAAGGCTGTGTCCTGAACCGTCAGGAGCCTGTGGACCTCTGCTGTCATTCATGGCTTTTGGTTGGCACGAACAGTGATGGTTTTGCAGTGAGTGACATCAGCAATGCATTTAGCTATGAATGCTACAACAACCTCAGTGTACTCCTCTAGGTTTGTGTGTCCATTGTGAGTGGCTGTGGACTTGAAAGTGTCCCAGTCTGTCATGCTGAAACAGTCTTCCAGAGCATCAAAGGCACCCTCTGGCCACACACGTACCTGCTTTTTTGTTGGTCTGATTGTTTTCACTCTGGGTTTATATACTGGCCTTAACAGGAAGGTGGTGTGATCAGAGAGACCCAGGTGGGGAAGTGGGGAGGCTCTGTATGGTTTATAGCGTAGTGCATTGATTTGAGCTGTTCAGACGAAATCTACTGGTGCACACTGACCTGTGTGTGACCTGTGACATTTTACTGTAGTGCAGTTAAGGTGACATGTCACCTTCGTAATCACCTCAGGAGGATTCTGAAAATCATCTCACAATCCCTTCCTTGTCAGTGTCTCGGGACCCCCAATTTGGGAATCTCTGGCCTAGTTGATAGAGCATCCGCCCCACAACCGGGAGGTTGGGGGTTCAAGTCCTGGCTGGGTCATACCAAAGACCATATAAAAATGGTACTTCCTGCCTTCTAGCTTGGTGCTCTGCACAATAGAATGGGGGAAGGAAAAATTGTTTGTGGCAGTGCCTTGCATGGCACCGGCCCCTCTGATTCTAGATGTGATTAACATTGCAGATAGGAGAAACATAATTTCGTTTTACTGTACATGATTGGCTGCATGGACTGAATGACAATAAAGTTGGTTTCTTATTATTATTCCTCACCATTTGAGTCCATGCAATTACGAGTGAGTAAAAGTTTAATAAGACAATAAAGGGTTTAGTACTGCAGTAATGCATCACCAGTAATGCATCACCACCACCAATGCTTTACGTTAGTTGGGAACAGTGACGTAAGAGGGAGCATGGAGTTGAAGTGTCTTGAATGAATGAATGAATGAATCTTTATTTCGGATAGATTAAAAGTACAGGTTAAAAGAAACTGAATAATATAACAAAGGGGGAAAGAAAATCCAACAAGGTCAAATTAGACAATAACTCCTCTGATTATACAGTTCAACATAAGTTATCCGAAATGGGTGATGGCTGAAGCCGCAGCTTATATTGCCCACCCATGTTCCATCCAAGAATTCAAAAGAAAAAACAAAACAAGAGCGATTACAATTCAGAACAAAGCTAAGACAAAATGTGACAAAAAAACTAAGCTACAACACAACGCAGGCTGGATATGTCAATCCTTATGTGAGTTTACATGTCGTCTTGTAAATATGTTTGGAGTATTTCTTCCTTTAGTTTTTGTTTAAATTGTCCAAGCATTGTACATGATTTTAATTCAGGTCCAAAATCGTTCCATAATCTGACTCCTTGCACTGAAACACAGTGTTGCTTGGTGGTAGTTCTCACTGAAGGTTTTTGAAATATACATGTTCCTCTGAAATGATATTGTTTCTCCCTTATTTGGAACAACTTTTGGATATTTGCGGGCAGTGATAGATTCTTCACTTTAAACATTATTACTGCAGTTTTAAAGTCAACCAGATCTTTCAACTTGAGAGCTTTTAATTTAAGAAAAAGTGGGTTTGTTGGTTCCCTGTAAGCTGCTTTGTTTATTATTCTAATAGCTCTCTTCTGAAGCATAAAGACTGGATATATGTTTGTTTTATATGTATTTCCCCATACTTCAGTACAATATATCATGTATGGGAGTATTAATGAATGATACAAGGTATATAGTGTGGGTTGATTCAGCAAATATTTCACTCTGTGTAGTATTGCAATTGATTTGGATATTTTACCTTTAATATAATTAATATGTGACTTTCAACACAGTTTATTATCAATTATTACTCCAAGAAATTTAGTTTCGGATACCCTTTCAATCTCTACACCATTTACACTGAGTTTAGATACTGAGTTGTTGTGATGGTTGTTAAAGACTATAAATTTTGTCTTACTTAAATTGAGCGTTAATTTGTTTGAATCAAACCACAGTTTAAGCTTTCCTAATTCCTTCCCGAGTGTATCCAAAAGTTGTTCCAAATTGCTTCCACTGCATAATAGATTAGTGTCATTGGCAAACAATATTAAGTCCATTTTTTTTCTGAAACTTTACATATATCATTTATATACATATTGAATAACAATGGCCCCAAAACTGAACCCTGTGGGACTCCACAAGTAACCTTCAGTAACTGTGAGTTTTTGTTACCAACACATACATACTGACATCTATTCTTTAAGTAACTACTTAACCAGGACAGTGCTACCCCTCTAATACCACAATTTTGTAGTTTCTTTAATAATAAATTATGATCCACTGTATCAAATGCTTTTTTAAGATCCAGGAATACCCCAACTGAATACTCTTTATTTTCAATGGCAGTTGATATTTTTCTATAAATTCCATTAGAGCAAATGCAGTTGTCCACTTGTGTTTGAACCCATATTGCTGCTCACACAATAAATTATTCTTCAGTATGAAGTTGTCAGTTCTCTCATAGAATATTTTTTCAAGTATCTTGGAAAATTGCGGCAATAGTGAAATTGGTCTATAGTTTGAGAATTCCCCTCTGTCACCTGTCTTGTATATCGGAAATTACTTTAGCTATTTTCATTGCATTGGGAAATATACCTGTTTGGAGAGGACAGGTTACAGATATACGTCAGTGGTTTCACTAAGCATTCAATAACAGTTTTGACTAAGAGCATGTCAATACCATCACAGTCCGGAGATGTTTTACTTTTAAACGATTTAACAATTTCAATGACCTCTCTCTCGTCTGTGTTCTTTATGAAAATGGAGTCTTTTATAGCAGTGTTATTGTTTATTGTATCACCTGTAGGCGCCGTAATGGGTATTTCTCGAGCCAAATTAGGACCAATGTTAACAAAAAAGTTATTAAATTCATCTGCAGGTGAAGCTGCATTCACACTCTGAGTTGTTTTATTATTTTTTGAAAAATCGGTTGGGTAGCTTGTATTTCTGCTTTTATTTCCAAGAATACTGTTAAGTATTGTCCATGTATTTTTAATATTGTCTCTGTTTTTCTCCAGTTCTTTACTGTAATAGTCTCTCTTACTACATCTTATTATATATGTATAACTTATTTTTGTATGTTTTATACCGCTGCTCTGCTTCTTTTGTCCTTTTCTTTAGGAAAGCTTTATATAATAAATTTTTCTTTTTACACGTCTTTTGTAATCCTTTGGTTAACCATGGCTTATCGGCAAATTTATGTTTAAGCTTTTTCTTTACTAATGGACAATTTTTTTCATAAAGAGTGGTTACAATGTTCATAAATGTGTCATAGGCTTCATTTACATCTGATACATAGACTTCTGTCCAGTCTTGCTTCAGCAAGTCCTCTTTAAAAGAACTGATTGCATTTGGTGATTTGTATCTGAACGATTTTAAAAATTTTTCTGTATTGGCCCCCGTGTGGCCATGGATAAGTGCAAAGGTTGGCAAGTGGTCACTTATATCATTTATCAATAATCCACTTTCTATTTTCTTATCAATAATATTAACAAACAGGTTGTCAATAAGTGTAGCAGTGTGAACTGTGATTCTACTGGGATGTGTTATTGTGGGATATAGACTCATGCTGTACATAGAGTTCATGAACTCTGTAATTACATTTTGTAGATGTGGATTTAGTAAATCAATATTGAAATCTCCACAAATTACTACCATTTTCTTACTAGTAATATTATTGTACAGCTCGACTAATTTATCTCTGAATGTCTCAATGCAAGTTCTCGGCATTCTATATATACAACTTATATAATTAGATTTTTTGTTTTATCTTGGTCAGTCTCAACAGTAACACATTCCAAAATCCCTGGTAGTGCAAAGGACATTCCATTTACAAGCTTACACCTATACAGGTCATCAATATACAATGCAACACCACCACCCTTTTTTTGAGATCTGTTAATATGAAACATCTGATATCCCTCTATTGCCATCAGGGGAGCCTGCTCTTCATTAAGCCAAGTTTCAGAGACTGCGATAGCTGTAAATTTTCTGTCTAGCTGTTTTAAATAGTCCTGAATCTGTGGGAAAATTTTTGTTAAGACTTCTGCTGTTGAAGTGTATTATTGATAGTTTACCATCTAGTTGCACTTGACTTTTGAATTGTCTTTTCAGTGTAATATTCACAATGGTTTATGAATATTATTGAAAAAGTGGTTATCAGGATCAGTATTGTCTCCATCTCTTGTAGTTTATGTTCAGCATAATGGCATATTTTCAGAGTTTGAGTTTCCTTACTCTGTGTCAAATGACTTCCTCCAACTGGGGATAATTGATGTCTACTCAAGTCAGTCATAAGTATTTTGTTTGTTTTGCTTATTTTTTTTTTAAAGTACATTGACATGGTATGTCAAAAGAACTGTTCTTACCGTGTGTGTAAATATGGATTATCATTGTCTCTTAATTTTCTTAATCAGTGTTCATCTGTATTTATTTAAGTCAGTAACATCTCTGATCATTATGCTCTTTGCTTGCTCAGGTGTTCCATTTAGTTTGATCCAAACTCTACAATTTCTTGTCCATGTTGCCTGTATCTTATTTTGTCTTTTCAGCATCCGTGCTTGCCGTGCTATTTCAGCATTTGTTTTTGTTAGGTGTTCATTTAGGTAAACTTCTGTTCCCCGTAGCTTTCTGGCCTGCCTCAGAATGTCATTCTTTACCCTTCTGTTCACAAAATGCATCACAATTGATTTCTTTGTTTTATTATCTTTTCTGGGTAAAGCATAACAGGCTGAAATTGCATTTGCTTCGACCTTTATATCTCTACTGTCAAGGAACTGAAGCACCTGGTTTTCTAGGGAGACTGATTCACTCAGGGTAGCCTCCTCACCTCTCAGTCCTGTTGTAGCATGAGTGTATGATTGATATTTGATGTCTAGTCCACTTATAATTAGGTCATCCATACAAGAACCTTGTTCAAGATCCTCGACGCGTCGCTCCAAGTCCGTAATTTTTTTGTCTTTTTCCTGAATTGTTAGTTTTAATTCTCGTAATTCTTCCATTAGGCCTATTATTTTGGCCTGCTGGCTAACCATTTTGGCCACTTCTTCTGACAAGAAGTTCAGAGATTTTTGATCTCTTCCATTTCCTCCTTCTTTGGTGGCATTTTTTACTGACCTGTGGATAGTAAAAACAATCTCTGCTTGTGTCGCCGGTATCCGATCCGACCGACCTCGAATCCAGCTGGGCCTCAGCTAGCCCCATCCACTGCTAGTCCCGCTGCTTACCGCCGCCGTAACCGAGCTCCTGTCCAGCTCCTCCACCGAGTCCCGCTGCATACCGCCGCTGTAGCCGAGCTCCGATCCTGCTTCTGTCCGGCTGGGGTCCCGGTAGATCCTCCGCTGAGCTCCACCACCTGCCGCCGTCTGCCTCAGTAGTTCCTCCGCTGAGCCCCGCCACCTACCGCCGTCTGCCTCAGTAGTTCCTCCGCTGAGCCTTGCCAATGGGCTCCGACTCAGGCTATTGTCTGGCTGGGTCCCGGTGGTCCTCCACTGGTCCCCGTCTCCCACCACCGCTGCCCCCAAACTCCGATCCGGCTCCCGTCCAACTGCTGCCTCGATTAGTTCCTCCGGCGAGCCCTCACCGGGGGCTGAGTCGCTTCGTGTCGGTGTTAGGTGCTACGACTAGCATTAGCGTTAAGCTAACTAGTGTTAGCTTAGCAAACGCTTCGGGTAAAGCGTAGCAGCGAACCACAAAAGAAACGGTAGTCAGTTTACTCACAGTGGCCGGTGAAAGGCGATTAAAGGGGTATTCCTACGGCGGTGGAAAATTCAGCCCGTGTGTGTGCGTCACAAATGCCGATCGCTGTTGGTTAGTTATTTTAATGGCAAAATCAGCAACTTTGTCTCAAGCACTGAAAAAGTGTGGACCATCCCGGTTGCCATGCTTGCTCCTTCTTTGCTTTTCTCTTCTTTGCTCCGTCTTCTTCTTCTTCTTCTTCTTCTTCTTTCGTATGACTCCCAAAGTCACTAAGCAATGTCATGTAAGCTGTGGGAGCCAGGTCACTGTCCTCCGGGGTGGGATTGGTGAGGTCCACATGGATACCCTCAGGTGGTCTGAGGTCAGGGCGCTCTGATAGGACATGACGTGATGTCTGCTCTGGGTTGCGACAAATACAAGCTACTGAGACTGCATTGAATGGTAGATGGGCTCAAGTTGCTTAGCTCCTCGTTGGTGGGCCCTGGTAACTGCTTTGCAGGGTGAAAAGCAAACAACTGACTCATCACCAAAAAAAGTTGAATGTGTCAAGAGATTTAAAAGACAAGCACTGAAACCAACCACTCTCAGAAAGGCTAAATTCATTAATGTGTATAATTGTACATAAATACAGCAACATCACCAGATCTCTATCGTGGGTAAATAAGGTAACCACAGTCTGTTCTAAATGTGCCATATCTCAAACCATCAGTGGGCCTGATCCGGGCACCCAACACCCAGCCGGATCCGTTGACCGTTAATGGCCCAGACCTGGCCAGGTTTTGGCAAGCTGTTGCCAGAGCACAGCTGAAGGCACTGGAACTCAACCAGAACTGACTGAATCTGTGGTGGTCTGGGCTGGGCCAGACCAGGCCACACTTTGGTGTCCTCTGTATTTAGTATTTGTCTTCATTATTATCATTATTGGGGTTTCATTTCCATCTCAGTCTTTTTATTATTATATCCCATCTCCAGGGAATTTGTATGTTGTTTGGTTTTTCCTGGTCGTTATTTGTTTCTGATCGGGCTTTTATTTTGACAGTGTTTGTTTACTTCCTTTTGAGCGCAGCTTATCCTTATGTCATTCATTATTGGTCATGGCTGTTGCTCATTAGTCTCATTATGTTCATTTCTATTTATTGGGTTTGTAATGATCAGTGTTTACCACTAGGCGTTGCTGCTACCTTGTTACCGCTTGTTGGAATGATGCACGCAGTAGAACAAGAAACGGCCAACATGGGAGCCGATGTGAAAGTGTCTGTGTGAGCTGCCGCTAAAAATAAAGTTACGTTGGTTCAACTGCAAGTCTCTTCTCTCCTCAACGAACACGAACACAACATGGTACCAGGAGTAAACTGCATGAACTGAGCGACCACGTGAGAAGTCGTCATGGAGTTGAAGCCGCCGGAAAACCTGAAATTGGCAGGTAACGTGGATGAAAAATGGCGGGCATTCAAGCAGCAGTTCAACTTGTATGTCACGGCCATGGGACTGGACACGAAGCCGGACTTGAGAAAGGTAGCACTTTTGCTGAACTTAGCGGGGGCCACAGGCCATTGAAGTGTAACACAACGTTCGTGTTCGGAACGGGTGAAGACCCAAATAAGCTGGATGTCGTGCTCGCTAAGTTTGATGCTCACTGCACTCCTAAGAAAAACGAGACATATGAAAGATACATGTTTAGATCTTGTATGCAGCAACAGAGTGAGCCCTTTGACAGTTTTTGACAGCTCTCCGTTTGAAAGCACAATCCTGCAATTTTGGGACATTGAAGGACTCAATGATCAGAGATCAAATTGTTTTTGGTGTTGAGGACAAAAGTTAAGAGAGAGACTGCTTCGTGAGACGGAGTTGACGCTGAGATGGCTGTTAAACTCTGCCAGGCAAGCGAACTGTCCCAGAAGCACATGAAACCGTTCTGCGGCATGCCAGGTGCCACACCTCCGAGTGAAGGAGCAGCGGTCAGGCGCCGTGTCATCTCAGAGCGGGAGGCGTCGCTCATGGGCCGGGACTGCACAGCGGACCGAGGATCCACAGTTCTTCTGCAAGCGTTGCGGATTACAGCACAAGCCAAAGCCATGCCCAGCGTTTGGTAAAGTATGCTCCAACTGCCATGAAAGAATCATTTTGCCAAGCAATGCTTCACCAAAGAAAGGAAGGGAAAGAAAGGCAAAAAACGTGAATGTAGTCGAAGACACAGACTTAAGTGACACTTTCTTTGTGGGCATCGGTAACTGTGAAAATGAAGGAGAAAAATCAACAGCATTACCAATGAGGACAAGTGGACCACTCCTCTGCTGGTTAACGGGACTATCGTCACTATGAGACTGGACACTGGTGCAAAAGCTAACCTCAATTAGCATGTCTGATGTAAAGGAAATGCAGGTTAAGCCACACATATACAGAAAGAAATCAAGTTTGAAAGATTACATGGGCAACCCATACAGTGTTTTGGTACCTGTAAACTGAATGTTGTGTTAAAGGTAAAGTTGCACAATGTAAACTTTTCTGTTGTGAATGAGAAATGTGAATCACTGTTGGGTGATAAAAGCTGTGAAGAGCTAGGGTTAGTGAAATGAGTTGTACTGCATTGAATCAGATTCAAGTGTGACACTAACGCTATTGTGCCAAAAACTTTTCTGATGTGTTCAAAGGTTTTGGCACACTGCCCTTTACATATAAGTCCAGCTAAAAGAAGGCGCCCAACCAGTTGTGCACGCACCACGTAGGGTCCCAGCTCCACTGCGTGAAGCCCTCAACGAGAACTGGACAGGATGACCAACTTGGGCGTGATCAAAAAGGTGCAGGAGCCCACAGACTGGGTCAACTCGATGGTCGTCACAAAGAAAAAGAATGGTGAGTTGAGAATGTGCATGGACCCAAAAGATCTAAATGAGAACATTAAGCGCGAGTACTACCAAATCCCCACACGTGAGGAAATAGTCAGTGAGATGGCAGGAGCTAACTACTTCACAAAGCTCGACGCTTCTCAGGGTTTCTGGCAGTTAAAACTGGATGAGAGCAGCACTAAGTACTGTACTTTTAACACACCTTTCGGTAGATACTGTTTTCTTAGGCTGCCATTTGGAATAAAATCTGCACCAGAAATATTCCACAGAGCGATGGAACAGATCATTGAAGGCCTAGAGGGAGTCAGAGTTTACATAGATGACATTATTGTATGGGGCTCGACTCTCCAAGAGCACAACCAGAGACTTAACAAAGTGATGGAGCGCATTCAGAAGTACGGGCTGAAACTCAATAGAGCCAAGTGTGAGTTTGCAGTACAAGAGATTCTCTTCCTCGGAGACAAACTCACAGCTCAAGGCATACAACCAGATGGCGATAAAGTGAAAGCAATACTGAACATGCCAAGACCAACAGACAAAACGGGCGTGTTACGCATCATGGGAATGGTAAATTTCATAGGCAAATTTATTCCCAACCTCACAGCAAAGACGTCATGCATCCGAGAGCTCTTACACAACGACTGTGACTTTAAATGGGCTGAAAAACATGAGCAAGAGTGGCAAAGACTTAAGCAAACTCTTACCAGAGCACCAGCATTAGCCTACTATGACCACCGGAAAAAGCTCAAAGTGTCAACTGACGCGTCCAAAGATGGCATCGGAGCAGTGCTCCTACAGGCAGAAGGAGAGTACTGGAAACCAGTAGCCTATGCGTCAAGGGCTATGACAAAGTCTGAATGCAAATATGCCCAGATTGAAAAGGAGTGTTTAGGCGTTTCCTACGGGCTGGAGCGGTTTCACAG
Source organism: Pholidichthys leucotaenia (assembly GCA_020510985.1). Lineage (NCBI taxonomy): Eukaryota > Metazoa > Chordata > Actinopteri > Cichliformes > Pholidichthyidae > Pholidichthys > Pholidichthys leucotaenia. Next base: position 119,093,395 of record CM035850.1, read on the forward strand.
TTATGTCTATGGACTGCCGTCTTTTACTGTGGAAACTGACCACCGCCCACTCGTCTCCATTATCAAGAAGAATCTTAACGAAATGTCCCCACGAATCCAACGCCTAATGATGAAAATGCAAAGGTACGATTTTGAACTGGTTTACACACCGGGAAAGCACCTGATACTCGCAGATGCCTTGTCCAGAGCACCTGCTGAAAAGTGTCTGAGTTCCACAGATGAGGATATTGAAAATCACATCAACATGGTGTCGTGTGCTCTGCCAGTATCTGACACAAAGTCGAAACAAATAGCTGAGGTGACATCACAGGACACCGAGCTACAGCGTGTCATTCAGAACATGGACGAGGGATGGCCTGCAGGATCTTGCCCTCGCTATTACCATGTCAGAGGAGATCTCAGTTTTGTTGATGGACTATTACTGAAGAAAGGAAGAATAGTCATCCCTGAGGCTCTAAGACCAGATTTGTTAAACAGGATACATGAAGGACACCTTGGGATTGAAAAATGTAAAAGGAGAGCAAGGGAGTCAGTGTACTGGCCTGGACTAAACAAAGACATCGAGACGCTTGTGAGTAGTTGTGAAACGTGCCAGAAACACCGAAGTAAACAAAGCAAAGAGCCAATGGTGATATCTGAAAGTCCTGCATCCCCTTGGCACAAAGTAGGGATAGACCTGTTTCACCTTAAAGGCAAAGACTACTTAGTAGTCATGGATTACTTTTCCAACTTTCCAGAAATGGCACTACTCTCAAGCACTACATCAGCCTGTGTGATCACTCATACCAAATCCACATTTGCTCGGCATGGCATCCCACACCTTGTGGTGACAGATAATGGACCATGTTTCAGTAGCAGGGAATGGCAGCAGTTTGCAGAACAGTATGAATTTCGGCATGTGACGTCAAGCCCACACTATGCACAATCAAATGGACAAGCAGAAAAAGGCGTCCACATTCTGAAGCAACTGCTTAAGAAAGCTGCAGACAGCAACTCGGATCCATACTTGGCTCTACTCAGTTACCGCGCCTCTCCACTTCAGTGCGGACTGTCACCTGCTGAGCTACTAATGAACAGAAAGCTGCGTACAACGCTTCCCAGCTACCCAAATGCTACTTCACAAAGGAAAGATACAAAACTCAGAAACAAGCTTGAGAAGCAGAAACTGAAACAAAAGACATTCTATGACACTTCAGCCAAACCACTCTCTCCACTGGCCAACAACGACCCAGTTAGGATCGAGGATGCATCTGGCTGGAACACTAAAGGAGTTGTATTACAGGAAGTTGCTCCAAGATCATTCACAGTGAGAACCGAGGATGGACAGGTGCTCAGGCGCAATCGCCGCAGTCTCCTCAAGACTCCACAAGCACCTGGTGGGCCCAATAATGCTCACCCAGAATCTCCCACAACCACACCTCTTATGAACTGTGAAGCAAATGTTCCACCTGACAAAGATGAACCGAGAAGATCAAAACGAGAAATAAAGAAACCAGATAGGTTGGACTTATAAGAAAAAAAAAAAAAAAAAAAAGCAAAAAGCAAAGAATAAGAAAAATGTAACAGATGTTAATTTCTTTGGGCATGTTGATTCAGGGAGAACTGAAATTTGTGTTTTGTATTAGCCCATTCATACTGAATACATATACACTGTTTTGCATCAATGTTTATTAATGTTTATTCACCTCAAAGAAAGGGGGATGTAATGATCAGTGTTTACCACTAGGCGTCGCTGCTACCTTGTTACCGCTTGTTGGAATGATGCACGCAGTAGAACAAGAAACGGCCAACATGGGAGCCGATGTGAAAGTGTCTGTGTGAGCTGCCGCTAAAAATAAAGTTACGTTGGTTCAACTGCAAGTCTCTTCTCTCCTCAACGAACACAACAGGGTTTCACTCCCTCATTCCTTTGTTGGGTCCTCGTCATTACTTTCTGTTGCGAGTATCGTTGTTTGTGTTTCACACTTATTATTACTGTCATTTGCTGTTTGGGTTTTGTCCCTCAGCGAACATGCTTCAGCTGTAATGTATTACTTTATGTTCAGCTTTCATGCTGCAGTTTACTTTCATTAAATTATGTTTCAGCTTTGCCCTGCGAATGAGACTGTTCATCTGCCCCAGAGAGGCGTACACGACAGAATCAGCCTGATTCCTTTGGCTACCTGGGTAGCTTTGTTTACATCAAGAGTGCGCCTGGGATCTGTTAACTGAACTGGGATCTGTTAACTGAATCTGACCAAACACAACTGTACTCTTAAAATTGTCAACCATTTAATTTAGCGCTGAAGAGGACACTGCATTGAATGGTAGATGGGCTCTATGGCTATCATCAACTAGCTTTTGTGTAAAACGTTTAGCTACATCGTTACTGACAAAGTCTGAGGAAACTAGAACTGCCCACCCTGGTTTCCACGGGCTGAGGGGAGTATATGATTGAGGTATACAACCTTCTAAATGACGATGACCAACTAGATCCCCTCCTGAGTATATCAGCAGGAACATCTACCCGTGACCACTGTTTCAAACTGGAAAAGAAGCTAGTGCTAGAAGTACAGCTCTTTTACATTAATTCACGTACAGAGTTGAAATCCATGGAACAGCCTCCTGGAGTAGGTGGTAACAGCCCCCAGCTTGAACACCTTCAAAAACAGACAAACTCTGGAAGGACCACCCCATGCACTGTTACTGGGAAGCAGAAGAGTGAGGGATGACCCTTGCTAAGAAGATCTGGGCATAGAGGCTCAACCTGCACCCAAAATCATCGTAAAGTAATGTGGTGGGCTAACATTAGCTGCACAGCGCTAACCGTTTGATCATGGGTCATTCAGTTATTTGAACGCTAACCATTCAGCTGCGTTATAGTTACACTGGGTCTATTTGGTGTGAATACAAATAATCTTTTATTGTCGGGATCTGAAGTACAGTATGGGTAAGATTTTTTTTTTTTTTAGATTTAGTATACTTTATTGATCCCCAGAGGGGAAATTGAGGGTCATCCACCACCTGGATGGATGAAGCAGCCACGATACGGCGCTATCCCTTAACCATTCACACACACATTCACACCTAGGGCCACTTTAGTGTGTCCCTAAGATGTAGGGACACACGCCGGTGATGCTAATTTAACTTAGCTACCTGCCGAACTCACTAACATTTTCAAGGCTGTAATACCCCCTTTATACATGGGTGGAGATCATTGAGAGATTGCTGAGAGATCTGGCCAATTTTTGATCTATCAACGATCTTCTGTAAGAGTTCCTTGAGGAGGGTTCACCTTATAATAAAGGTGAAGAATAAATTAGGACACTCCCCATCATTTTTAGGACACCCCCACATTCATTCCCACTTAAAATGGTTAAAATAAATGTTAAAAAATGCAAATAAAAACAAAAACAAGGTTAGATATAGATATGTGAACATTTCTTAATAAAGAACTGAATATATAATGGGGTGTCCTAATTTTTTCACATGACTGTGTATCTCATTCCTAGGCATGGTTTTAGCTAATTTTACTGCAGTTTATTATACTTTGGCCATGACAGGTCTTTCACCAGTAGCAATTAGCCGCAGTTAGACATTCAGTCATTCAGGATAATTCTGTGCTTATAATACCCCAGACACTGGTCATATTTGACCACATTCCCTTGTCCCCCAGTGTTTTATTTAGACTTTTTTAATATCACATTAATATCCAATATTAAATTAGTTCATTTTTAAGAAGGATGTTTAATCTGAGTGGAGCAATATATAAATCCTGAGGTATTTTGACCAAAGCATGTCACAGATATTTTTATTCATGCCTCCAAGAAAAGTGTAAACATGTGCAAAACATATTTACACAGGTAAACAATTTAAACTCTCTATTCTTGTCATTCCCAAAAAAGCCAAAGGTAGTGAGAAAAAAAGAGAATCTTACATGTGAGAGATTTTGGCCAAATTGGCAAAGGCATTCTGAGGAATGGAAGACATTTTAGTACCGACCAGCCATCTGAAACACAAACAGAAGGCTTTTCAGTCCTGCTACAACTTTCACTCACTAGACTGAAATGGGGATTTTTAAGAACTTGACTACTCACATCTCCTGTGTGCTGGAATGAAAAATGGGCATGACTTCAGCTCCAAAACAGGACACACTGTGGACTTCCCAGTGACATTGGCAATGAGGAGGACAATATTCCAGAAGGAGAGTTTTTTTGACAGTCGAGAAAAGCAAAAAGACGAGATAGAAATCAGGCTTCATTGTAAATGTACAGATTCCGATAAGATGGTTCTGGACAATGAAGGAAGGTTAGACTGGGCTGTGCTGGAGATCAGCCAAAGTGAAGGACTTGTGGGTGGGACCTTCAAAATAAAACTGAAAAAGATTTCTCTGTGTCTCTGTGGGCTGCAAGTATGCAGACATCTACAGACAGATTAATACATTGTAATAAGCATGAATATGGACTGTTGTTACTATAAATTTAGTACTGATGATGAAACGCCTTAAAGCCACATACTCTCAGTCAGAAAAAACCACCACAAACAAGAAGAACATTGGCACCGTGAGGCTGCAATACTAAACCCTGCCAGCAACCTCATAGTTTACCTTTACTTGATAAATATTTAAATCTGGATAACATATAAATCTATTTGATTTAAAAATCCAAACAAAATAATTCATTTTAGTTCCCACAAACTGTCTTATAATATTATACGTTAAAATCTAAAAGTTGTGCAAAAGCTCCCATAAACAGCAACGTTTCCGTCTAAAAGACATTGCAGATTATTTTTGCCTGTATGATGAATTGGTTTGTGTATATTGTATGTTGTTTGCTGCTGTGAAGCCTACCTGATAATGCCTGATGAAGGTCTTTTAGACTAAAATATTGCTGTATTACAATAAAGTTTATTGGAGCTTTTTTATTAAAGTGTGTGGATTCTTTTTCTTTTTTTCGTCTTTGTTTTTGTCTTTTTTGTCAACAGATGAAATGATTTCATGATGGACTGCAGCTCCCAGGAGCCATGAAATAAATATTTGGAGAAAGTATTTATATATAAAATAAATATAAATAAATATATATAAATATATATTTTCAAATAAATATAATAAATTGCCATTTAGATTATTTAATGACACATTCAGTAATTTAAAGATGTATTTAATTAGTTAGGGCAGTATCCCACTGAACGGTGAATGCTGAGGAACATTCACGAATGTTGCGATGGTTGGGATTTCATCAGGGTTCATAAAAGCCAACAGTTTTTATGGTCACAAACAGTTTTTCTTGTCAGAAAAATTTTGAAGGTGTTCAAGAATTTTCTGCAACAAGAAAAACTGCCACCATAAAAACTGTTGGCTTTTATGAACCCTGGTGAAATGGAAATGACTAAAATATGGAATGGTATGGAACGGTACGGAATGTTCTGTATGTCCCATGCGGAACATTCCGTACATGCAGAAAATGTTCCGTATGGGGCATCCTGCTACTGTTCAGGCCTGCTGTCAGTCCTAAAAGACTCGGACTTGGAGGTGCTGATTCTCATCCCAGCCACTTCACACTAGGTAGGAAACCGTCCCAGTGAGACCTGTAGGTCACTGCTCAATGAAACCAACAGGATCACATCATCTGCAAACAGCAGAGATGAGATCCTGTGGTCACCGAACACGACACCCTCCGATCCTTGGCTGCGCCTAGAAATCCTGTCCATAAAAATTATGAACAGGATGGGTGACAAAGGGCAGCCCCAGCAGAGTCCAACTCTCACTGGAAATGAATTTGACTAATGGTTGGCAGTACAAACCAAACTCTTGCAACAGTCATATAGAGATTGGATAGATCTTAGCAATGAGCCCAATATCCCATACTCTTGAAGCACCACCCGCAAGAAACCATGAGGGACGCGGTCGAATGCCTTCTCCAAGTCCACAGAACACATGTAGATTGGTTCGGCAAACTCCCACCAATTCTCGAGGATCCTTGAGAGGATGAGGAGTTGGTCCAGTGTGCAGTGATGTCATTAATGGGTCCCTTCGGGGCAGAGAGAATGACTCAAGCACTGTTTAGTGATATTTATTAACAAGAACAGAAAATACAAAAACTGTGCACAGAACACAAAAAATGCAATCTTAAAGTAACTTACAGGGGAAGACTCTCCAGGGTCGACATCGCACTGCGAGAGGGGAATGTGTAGTCCATAAGACTTCAGGAAAGAGTCCAATTGACAATTGACATCAGATGGCTGACAATTGACAATGTTGCCGCAGTGAGAAAATGTGCAGGCAGTCTTAAATAGCTTGCAGTCAGTGAGCGACAGGTGCGTGCCACTGAGTGAGCCGGTGACCTAATTACACAACTGCTCACAGCTGAGATGGCAGAAGAGCAGACAGTGAGCAGCTGGTGGGAGTGTCTGGAGAAAGAGGAAGGGCTCTAGTCACAAACCCAACACATGTACAGAGACTAACAAAATAATACTAACAGACCTAGGTGCTCAGAAATAAATAAAGAGTCTCAGTGACACACTGCGCCCCAACTCATGACACATGACCAGGATGAAAACCACATTGCTCCTCCTGAATCCAAGGTTTTCTTACACCTTTATCCTGTTTTAACAATTTTTTTAATCCTGTTTTTATCTGTTTATCCTGTTTTAACTTTTTTCTCTCCTCCTTTTTTACCTTTTCTTACACCTTTTATCCTGTTTTTACTATTTTTTTTTATTTTTTATGTTTTTTTTCTGTATTTATCCTGTTGTTATTGCTTGGTTTTATGTCTGGACAAGAGCATGCTCTCGGTCCTGGTCTTACTGGATTTAAACACAGCATTTGACACAGTAGACCATGATATTCTTTTAAACCAATTGCGCAACATCATTGGCCTCTCAGGCACTGTTTTTAGCTGGTTTAAATCCTACCTCACTGGCAGAGAATTTTATGTCACCCTGGGTTGAACACTCCTCATCAAAGAGATACAACATGGATTGTGGCATTCCTCAAGGTTCGAATTTAGGTCCAGTTCTTTTTAATTTGTACATACTGCCACTAGGCAATATCATCAGGAGACACGGAATTAGTTTCCATAGTTATGCTGATGATACCCAGCTTTACATTTCTATGTCTCCAGAACCAATTGACCCAGCACCAATTGATGTCCCTTTTAACTGCATTTTAGACATCAAGTCCTGGATGGCAGAGAATTTCCTACAGTTCAATCAGAACAAAACTGAAGTTTTAGTTATCGGTCCTGAAGCTCAGAGAGAGAAACTTTTACCAAAATTACAAACATTGTCTCTTATTCCATCAAAACAAGTTAAAAAGCTGTCATGAATCTGGGTTTGGGAGTTCCAAATCCAGTTCTGACTTATTGTTATTTTTTGCCCTATTTTCCATAAGGCGCATCAGGGAGCTGTTTGGGTCCTTTGCTCCCCGACAGCTTGGGCACGCCTCCTCCTCTTGTCAGTGCCATCAGCTGTTTCACATGACGGGTGTTCACACACATGCACATACTCACTCCATTCATTCCCATTCACACGCTCAGACACTCACTCCTGCACACCTGGGTTTAATTATGTTCAGGCCACGTTTCCTCACACCGGCAATCTCTTCCCTCGTTTGCACCATGATTACAAATACGCTGCGTCTGTGGGAAGAGATTGTCGGGGCATTCACCCTCGTACGTGGTAGCGTGTTCTCCACATATGTGTCTCACTACCTACGTGTATTCAGACTGACATTTCAAGACGGAGGATTCCTTGATGTTAGCGTCTGACCCTGCTTCACTCACTCATCCATCAGACTGCACGGACAGCCCCAGATCGCTCCAGTTCTGTAAGTTTCATGTTTGTCTTTCTCCCTGTGTTGACAGCAGCTCTGCGGCACTAGGCATTCCCTTTGCCAGGCTGTAGAGCATCCGGGTGGCGTCCTGTATGTCTGGTGGCCTTTTTTCATCAATACAACTCTCTGTATTTGTGTGGTCAACTGGACTGGTTATTTTGTTGTGGTTTAAGTTAATAAATGGCACGTTCTACTCCTGCTATTGGGTCTTTTATTCCATCCCTCGTGCACCGCGTAATGGCGCACGAGGAATCATGACAAAATCTGGCTGTTATTTTTGACTCTGAGCTTTGTTTCATTCTCTATGTTAATAATATTTTAAAAATTGGATTTTATCATCTAAAGAATATAGCCAGAGTCCTCCCATTTCTCTCTCAAGAAAACATAGAGATGCTAATGCATGCTTTTATTTCCAGTTGTATTGATTATTGCAATGCTCTCCTTTCTGGTCTTATCTTTGTCTAAAATTCAAATTTGTTTGAAATCAGGAAGGGGGCAAACACTTTTTCACACCACTGTATATGTGGGTATATTTGTTATTCCTTTAACCATTTTATTCTGTTATTTAATTTTATTCATGATCTTACTCTGCTTCTTATTGCATTCTATTGCATTTTATTTTATCTTATGTTATTTTTAGCTCTAATGTTTCCTCAATGGGGGGCTCTCAGCACTGGGAGCTGTAATTGGAACTGGTGGTGGGGTTGCTGCTATGGTTTTGTATGTTTGTCACACATATGTAAATGTTTCAGATCATCAAACAAATTTAAATATTAGACAAAGGTAACACAAGTAAATACTAAATGCAGTTTTTAAATGAAGGTGTTTATTATTAAGGGGGAAAAAAATCCAAACCTACATGGCCCTGTGTGAAAAAGTGATTCTCCCCATTAAAACATAAATTAACTGTGGTTTATCACATCTTTGAAAGCTGAGTTCAATTTTCTAGCCATTTCTAAAGCTTTGGGACTCCAGCGAATGACAGTGAGAGCCATTATCCACAAATGGCAAAAACATGGAACAGTGGTGAACCTTCCAAGGAGTGTCCGACTGACCAAAATTACCCCAAAAGCGTAGTGACAACTCATCCAAGAGGTCACAAAAGACTCCACAACAACATCCAAAGAACTGCAGGCCTCACTTGCCTCAGTTAAGGTCAGTGTTCATGACTCCTCCATAAGAAAGAGATGGCAAAAATGACCTGCATGACAGAGTTCCAAGATGAAAACCACTGCTGAGCAAAAAGAACATAAAGGCTCATCTCAGTCTTGCTAGAAAACATCTTGATGATCCCCAAGACTTTTGGGAAAATACTCTGTGGACTGACGGGACAAAAGTTGTACTTTTTGGAAGGTGTGTCCCCCATTACATCTGGTGTAAAAGTAACAGAGCATTTCAGAAAAGGAACATCATACCAAGAGTAAAATATGGTGGTGGTAGTGTGATGGTCTGGGGCTGTTTTGCTGCTTCAGGACCTGAAAGACTTGTTGTGGTAAATGTAACCATGAATTCTGCTGTCTACCAAAAAATCCTGGAGGAGAATGTCCAGCCATCTGTTCATGACCTCAAGCTGAAGCGCACCTGGGTTCTGCAGCAGGACAAAGATGGAAAACAAACCAGCAAGTCCACCTCTGAATGGCTTAAGAAAAACAAACTGAAGACTTTTCAGTGGCCTTGTCAAAATCCTAACCTGAATCTGATTGAAATGCTGTGGCAGTTCATGCTCGAAAACCTTCCAATGTGGTTGAATTACAACAATTCTGTAAAGATGAGTGGGCCAAAATTCCTCCACAGCGCTGTAAAAGACTCATTGCCAGTTATCGCAAATGCTTGATTGCAGTTGTTGCTGCTAAGGGTGGCCCAACCAGTTATCAGGTTTAGGAGGCAATTACTTTTTCACTCAGGGCCATGTAGGTTTCGATTTTTTTTTTACCCTTAATAATAAACACCTTCATTTAAAAACTGCATTTTGTGTTTACTTGTGTTATGTTTGTCTAATATTTAAATTTGTTTGATGATCTGAAATATCTAAGTGTGACATACAAAAAAATGAGAAATCAGGAAGGGGGCAAACACTTTTTCACACCACTGTATGTGTATGTATGTATGTGTGAGTGAGACTATGTATGGCTTTTGGTGTATATTGCTTATTATTTTGTAGAGCACTTTGAGCTGCTACATTGTATGAAAAGTGCTTTATAAATAAAGTCTGACTGACTGACTGACTGACTGACTGACTGACTGGCCGACGGCCAGACTCTCCAGCACCTTGGCATAGACCTTTCCAGGGAGGCTGAGGAGTGTGATCCCTCTAAAACTGGAACACACCCTAATGTCCCCCTTCTTGAAAAGAGCAACCACCACCCCAGTTTGCCACATCAGAAATACTGTCCCCAACTTCCACGTGATGTTGCAGAGGCATGTCAACCATGACAGCCCTATAACATCCAGGGTCTTGAGGTACTTGGGGTGAATCTCATCCACTCCCGGGGCCCAGCCACTGAAGAGTTTTTTAACCACTTCAGCGACCTCAGCCCCAGTTATGGGTGAGTCGTCCCCCTCATCCTCAGGCTCTCCTTCCTCTGTGCAAGGAGTGTCAGTGGAGTTGAGGAGATCCACGAAGTATTCTTCCACCATCTGACAATTATACTGTACCCAGTCCAAAGTCAGCAGCTCTCCATCCACACTATACACAGTGTAGACAAGGAGCTGTGTCCCCTTCTGAGTCACTGGACAGTATACAGACAGTCTTTGAGGCGTGAATGAAAGTCTTGCTCCTGACCTTTCAAAACTCCTCCCACACCTGAGTTTTGACCTCAGCAACTGCTCAAGCTGCCTTTCACAACTCAGCTGCTTCAGATGTCCTACAAGGCCAAACCAAGCTCGGTAGGACTCTTTCTTCAGTTTGATGGCCCCACACCTGTTGTGTGCACCATTTGGTTTGGGGGTTGCCACCACCAACAGAAGCACCAACAACCTTGCAGCCACAGATCTGAGCAGCCGCTTCAGCAATGGAGGTGGAGAACATGGCCCATTCAGATTCCATGTCTCCAGTCTCCTTCTGGATGTGGTGGAAGTTCTTCTGGAGGTGGGAATTGAAGATCTCTCGGACAGACATTCCAGCAATACTTCAGTGTACGTTTAGGTCTCCCGGGTTTGAATGACATCCTCCCCCACCATTGGATTCAACTGACCACCAGTAGATGATCAGTTGACAGCTCTGTACCTCTCTTCACGTGAGTGTCCAAGACATACAGTTGCAGATCTGATGAAATTATAACAAAATCGACCTGTGACCTAGGGTGGTCTTGGTGCCAGGTGCACATATGGACACCCTTCTATGATTGAACATGGTGTTCGCTATGGACAAACAGTGATTGGCACAGAAGTCCAACAACTGAACTCGCCCCGGGTTCAGCTCAGGCAGGCCGTTCCTCCCAATCACACCCCCTCCAGTTTCACTATCATTGCCCATGTGCACATTGAAGTCCCCAGCCGGACAGTGAGTCTCCAAGAGGAGCACTTCCAGCGCCCCAGTCAGGACTCAAAAAGGGTAGGTACTCTGAGCCATTATTTGGCACATAGGCAGAAATGATGGTCAGGACCCATTTCCCAACCCAAAGGAGCAGGGAATCGGACCCTTTAAGTTTAAATGGAATAGGGTAGTCTTATTTTGGAAGAATATTGCAAACCATAACTCTGAGTTATTATGCATGGTTTGCTGCGTTTACTAAAAAGCATTTAAGTTCTAATTAGTTTGTATGATTGAAACATTAGTTAACTGGTGCATAACTGGGGTGCAGTCTTTACCGTGGATATAAAAAGTCTACACACCCCTGTTCAAATGCCTGGTTTTTGTGATGTAAAAAAATGAGACTGAGCTAAATCATCTTAAAACTTTTTCCACCATTCAACATCATCAGCATAGCAGTCTGTCGTGGTCGACAATGACTGTTTCATTTAGGTCTGATTCAGATTCCTCACACAGCTCTGTCCTTTGCCTTCCACTGCCAAGAACTCTGTCTATATCCAATTTCTTCAGGTTTCTTTTTTCAGTGTCTTTAAATCTGAGCCTTGGTCTACCCTGATTGCGTTTGCCCTCACATAACTGTGAGTAGAGTAACTGCGAGGAGATGCTGGTGTTCCATCCTCTCAACATGTCCGAGCCATCTCAGGTTCATCTGTATTGGCATGTCCTCCGTTGATGGTTAGACAGCTCGCTCAGCCTTCTAGTTGGTTATCTTGTCTTTCCATGAGATGTTCATTATAGCTCGAAGGTGTCTCATCATGTATGAATGACGTTTCTTTACCTACACCCTGGTAGACAGTCCAAGTTTCAGCACCGTACAATAGAGTAGCCAGTACTGTGCTCTGTACACTTTGCATTTCACACGGATAGACAATGTTGATTGTTCCACAGTCTCTCCCTCAAGTTTCCAAACACAGCCACACGCTCTTCCCATTCTGAGAGATAGTTCATGTGCTTCCTGTGGGCTCAGTTCTGATCGTTCTGGTGGCTCAGGCAGTGGGGTTGTTATGTGGTGTTGTGTTTTTGATTTCATGTTATTTTTATGTCTGTGTTCCGTTTTTGTTCCTGCAGGTAGCTGCCGCTCTGGCCTGTCCACGCTACGTCCCCCTTTCTCTGACAGTCAGCTGTTCGCCCCGGTAATCATCTTTCCCGTGCTCGCCCAGGTGTTCCCTATTTGCCACGCCAGCGCATTTGTTTTTAATGCAGCTCTTGCTGGACAAACACCGCTGGACCATTATACGCGTTAGATGGTTCTTTGCCGTCTAACCGTCACGTCACCTAAGGACTATCTCTGTGTGTGCTCGTGGGTAATCGCTGTAAACTACTCGGACTTGTCCCTTCACTGTGTGTAGCTGTTGTGATTGTACTCACCGCTATGCTGCAATGCTTTGGCCATGCCCAGTAAAATCCTCCAGTGTGAGTGTTGGGCGTCCTGGAGGAACATCTTAGTGTACCCGAGCAGTCTTGTTTCCTGTATGCTTGTTTTTGTGTTAATAAATTGTGTGTTTGGTGTAACCCAGCATTTAAATCCTTTCGTCCTTTTTCTCCCTCCTCCGTGCGCTGTTGAGAAGTGCACGGAGAGTCTATGACAGGAACTTTGGTGGTTGATTAAGGCAACTCTGTCTTCCTGTTGTGATTTTGAGGCTGAATTGGCTAGCTGCTCTTGCAAATTTCTCCACTAAAGATTGCATTATCTTCTGCACTGTGTGCAGCTAGGGCACTGTCATCGGCAAAGAGCATTTCTCTACTACCTTTATCGATGTCTTACTCTTGGCTTTAAACTGTGCCACATTGAACAAGTCTGCTTCTTCCTTGTTTGAGTGTATACTCCTTCTGAAGTGTCTTTGAAGGCCACCTCAAGCATGGCTGACAGATATAGCGAGAAGAGTGTAGGTGCCAGCACACACCCTTGTTTCACCCGTTGCTTACTGAAAAGTCTTTAGACACTGAACCACTCATTGCCATGTTTGCTTGCATATCTGTATGGAGTGCTTGATCAGGTTGACAAACTTCTCTGTACAGCCATGTTTCTTGAGTACCTGCCAAAGTCCTTGTTGCAATACAGTATGAAGGCTTTACTGAAGTCAATGAAGACTACATAAAGCGGCATGCTCTGTTTGATACACTTTCTTGAACCTGTTTCAAGCAGAAAATCATGTCCATTGTGCTTCTTCCACTTCTAAAGCCACACTGGGTTTCCGGTAGTACATTCTGCGAGATGTATTCATTGAATCTGTTCAGTAGTACACGTGAGAGAATCTTACCAACAGTGGCTAGCAGTGATATACCTCGGTAATTTCTACAATATTTTCTGTCACCTTTCTTGAATAAAGGCACAATACTTGCATCCTTCCAGTCTTGAGGTACTTTCTGGGCATCCCATATCTCTTGGATGAGTTTGTGCAGGCAGTTGGTCAGCTGAGCACCACCAAATTTCCACACTTCTGCTGGAATTCCATCCCTTTCTGGAGCTTTACCATCCTGTGTTGTCCTGATAGCTGCCATTAGTTCATCAAGATTTGGTGGTTCATCCAGACTTGATACAACTGACCGCTGCACTAGAGCTTCTTTAGCCTCTTCAGTGAGATCTCCAGGGTTGTTTAGTAGTTGGTCAAAGTGGTCTGCAAATGTGTCCAGGATTGTGTCTTTCTCCTGCAAAACCATTTCACCATCCATAGCCTTTAGTTGGATCAATCCTCTTTGTTTAGGGCCATAGATTTCTCTCGAACCTGTGAAAAATGTTTTCATGTCCTTCATGTCTGCTGCAGTTTGAAGATCCTCAGCTTTTTCATCCCACCAGTTGGACTTCATCTCTCTGGTGTACTTCTGTAGCTCACACTGAGCCTTTGAGTATTTCTTCTTCTCTGACCTTGTGTTACACTGTAGATTTTCCTGCCTAGCTGTATCCCTCACTTCTAGTAGTTTCTTCAGATGTTCATCATGCTCATCAAACCAATCTTGATGTTTCCTCTCAGGGTGGCCTAAAATATCACTCGCAGTCTGATACACCATATCTTCAGTGTTGCCCGTTAGTCTTCTATGTCATTCTCTGAGTTGTTGCTGTCCCAGTCTTTCAAGTTTTCATCCATTTCCTGTGTAAGTTCTTCCTGCTCCTTTTGGCTTTTCAGTGCACTAGTGTTTAGCTTCCGTGGTGGCTTCGCACCCGTCCCTGCAGTGCTGTTTTCGTCTGCAAATCCTTAATCTAGATCTCAGCATGACATGATCAGTACCATCAGTCTGTGCCTCTCTTGCTCTGGTGTCCAATACATCCCTTATGTCTCTCTGCCTTACTATGATGTAATCTAACAAGTGCCAGTGCTTGGATCTTGGGTGCATCCATGTCTTATTGTGTGTGTCCTTGTGCTTAAATAGGGTGTTGGTTATCACAAGGTTGTACTCTGAACATAGTGCAAGTAGAAGTTCTTCATTAGCATTGCACTTGCCTATTCCATGACTGCCCAGCACTCCTTTCCATTTCTCAGTGTCTGAACCAACTCTGGCATTAAAATCTCCAACAAGTATCAGCCTGTCATCAGTCGGTACATGCCTGATAGGCTTACGTAAATCACTGTAGAACTCTTCCTTCGCCTTCTCTGTGTTGGTCATAGTTGGTGCATACACACTGATGAGTGTGGCATACATCTTCCGCTGTAGTGGGAGTCTCATAGTCATTATCTTGTCGTTGATTGGCACCGGTTCCTCATCAAGCATTGCTGTTATCTCCTTTCTAACTGCAAAGCCCAGTCCTGATTCTCTCCTTTCTTGAGTTGATTTCCCACTCCAAAAGAAGATGTACCCATGATCTTCCAAGCTGTCATATCCAGGCAATCTTGTTTCACTAAGTGCAGCTATTTTGTACCTGTTCATTTCCAAGGTCACAAGCGCTCTGTCTTTCTGGGCACTGTGATGTTGATCTGTCCAACAGAGTGCATACATTCCATTCTGCTACACACAAGACTGCTGTTTTCCTCTTCTTTTCTCTTCCTACTCCTAACTTACTTTTCGCTGCCTGTCAGAGAGTGAACAGATCAGCACAGACCTTGTTAACCCTTGCGACATCCGAGCCGGTATGAGTTGCTTTCTGACTGATCATTTCATGAAACTGCTTGCAACGTATTTGAGTACCGCTAGGTTTTGCTAGACTAGCAGCACATTCTTGGCAGATAGCGGTATTATCAGTGGCAAGGACAAGCCAAGACAAACTGACTCCAGTATCTGTTGCAGTGACTGACCAGGCGATAGGTTTGTTTATCTCTGCTCTTTGTGTGATGCATGTCACGATGTACCGACTGGCACAGTCCACCACAGATCTTGCGACAGATGTGTTTATCTACCAGGATGACCAGTCTCACCCCATGTAACTGGGAGTGGTCCACCACAGACCTGTGGCAGATATTGTTTTTAGGTCTGCCAGGATTCCCTGTTTCACCCTCCACGCCCTCAGAAGGGCGGGGATGCCGGTTGAGTCGCCGACGGCCCAACCCATGAGACAGGTAGTACCGGTTTTCATGGTTAGCCGGTAGCAAGCAAGCCAATGCCTGATTGACTGACTGACTCTCCACCATTAATGTGACCTATGACCTGTACAACACGATTGAAAAAGAAACTGAAATCTTTTAAGGGGAAAAATAAAAAATAAAAAAACTTACAATAACCTGGTTGCATAAATATGCACACCCTAAAAGTAATACTTCTTTGCAGCACCATCCATCCATCCATCTTCTTCCGCTTAATCCTTTTCGGGCCGCTGGGGGCGGGGGGGGGGGGCTGGAGCCTATCCCAGCATCTTTGGGCGAGGGCGAGAGGCAGGGTGCACCCTGGACAGATCGCAGGGCCAACACAGAGAGACAGACAACCATTCACTCTCATAGTCATACCTAAGGACAATTTAGAATCCCCAGTTCTGATGCCAATTAACCTAACTTGCATGTTCTTGGCATGTGGGAGGAAACCGGAGAAATCCCGGAGTAAACCCACGCAGACATGGGAAGAACATGCAAACTCCTCACAGATCACTGTTGGTTGGGGGCTGGAATCGAACCCAGGATCCCCCGGCCAAGGGTGAGTTGTCTTTGCAGCACCTTTGGCTTTTATTACAGCAATTAGTCTTTGTGGGTAGGAGTCTATCAGCGTGGCACATCTTGATGTGGTAATACTTGCTCACTCTTCTTTGCAAAAACGCTCCAAATCTGTCAGATTGTGAGTGCATCTCCTGTGCACAGCCCTCTTCAGATCACCCCGATCGGATTTGGAACTGTTCATAATTCCCTCCACCTTGACTAAGGCCCAGTTCCAGCTGAAGAAAAACAGCCCCAAAGCATGATGCTGCCACCACCATGCTTCACTGTAGGTATGGTGTTCTTTTGGTGATGAGCAGTGTTGTGTTTGCGCAAAATACAAGGATAAGCCATATTTATTGTCATTCAAATTTATACAGCCAATCATGTACAGTAGAATGAAATTATGTTTCTTTTATCGACAATGTTAATCACATACATATAGAATCAGAGGAGCTGCTGCCATGCAAGGCGCCACCAAACATTTCCCTCCTCCGTTCCATTATTGCTGAGCACCAAGCTGGATGGCAGGAAGTTCGGCTTTTATATGGTCTTCGGCATGACCCATCCAGGATTTGAACCTCAGCCTCCTGGGATGCTCTACCAACTGAGCCACCGCTCCGGTGGTATAAAGGTATACCTTTTGGAATTATGGCCAAAAAGTTCGACCTTGGTTTCATCGGACCATAACACATTTTCCCACATGCGTTTGGGAGATTTCAAATGGGTTTTTGCAAAATGTAGCCGGGCTTGGATGTTTTTCTTGGTAAGATAAGGCTTCCATCTTGCCACCCTACCCCATAGCCCAGACGTATAAAGAAGATGGGAGATTGTTGTCACATGTACTAAACAGCCAGCACTTGCCAGAAATTCCTGCAGCTCCTTCAATGTTGCTGTCGGCCTCTTGGCAGCCTCCCTGACAAGTTTTCTTCTTGTCTTTTCATCAATTTTAGAGGGATGTCCAGTTCTTGGTAATGTCACTGTTGTGCCATATTTTCTCCACTTGATAATGACTGTCTTCACTGTGTTCCGTGGTATATTTAATGCCTTGGAAATTCTTTTGTACCCTTCTCCTGACTGATACCTTTGAACAATGAGATCCCTCTGATACTTTGGAAGCTCTCTGCGGACCATGGCTTGTGCTGTAAGATGTGACTACAAAAGTGTCAGGAAAAGCCTCCTAGAACAGCTGAACTTTATTTGGAGTTAATCAGAGGCCCTTTAAATGGTGGCAGGTGTGTGCTGACTCCCATTTAACATGAGTTTGAATGTGATTGGTTAATTCTGGACACAGGCAAATCCCCAGTTATAAGAGGGTGTGCATATTTATGCAACCAGGTTATTGTAAGGTTTTTTTATTTTTCCCCTTAAAAGATTTCAGTTTGTTTTACAGTTGGGTTGTACAGGTTGTAGGTCACATTAATGGTGGAAAATGTTTTGAAATGATTTATCATGGTCTCATTTTTTACATCACAAAAACCTGGCATTTGAACAGGGGTACAGTATCTCACAAAAGTGAGTACACCCCTCATATTTTTGTAAATATTTTTTGTCTTTTCATGGGACAACATTGAAGATATGACACTTTGATACAATATAAAGTAGTCAGTGTACAGCTTGTATAACAGTGTAAATTTACTGTTCCCTCAAAATAACTCATCACACAACCATTGATGTCTAAACCGCTGGCAACAAAAGTGAGTACACCCCTAAGTGAAAATGTCCAAATTGTGCCCAATTAGCCATTTTCCCTCCCCGGTGTCATGTGACTCATTAATGTTACAAGGTCTCAGGTGTGAATGGGGTGCAGGTGTGTTAAATTTGGTGGTATCATACTGGTCACTGGAAGTTCAACATGGCACCTCATGGCACCTCATGGCACCTCATGGCAAAGAACTCTCTGAGGATCTGAAAAAAAGAATTGTTGCTCTACATAAAGATGGCCTAGGCTATAAGGCTAAGGACCTGCACTTATATAGCGTTTTTCTAGTCTCAAAGACTACTCAAAGCGCTTCACTAGTACTAACCCTCTATTCTAAGGGCCTATAGGAGACAGATATCTAGGGACAATTTAGAACAACCAATGAACCTAACATGCATGTCTTTGGATTGTGGGAGGAAACCGGAGCCCCTGGAGTAAACCCACGCATCACAGGGAGAACATGCAAACTCCACACAGAAAGGTTCCTACCCCTGCCAGCCTGGGGATTCGAACCTGGAACCTTCTAGCTGTTAGGCAACAGTGCTAACCACTGCACCACCGTGCTGCCCATTTTGGCAGTCTATAAGAAGACTGCCAACACCCTGAACCTGAGCTGCAGCACGGTGGCCAAGACCATACAGCAGTTTAACAGGACAGGTTCCACTCAGAACAGGCCTCACCATGGTCGACCAAAGAAGTTGAGCGCACGTGTTCAGCGTCATATCCAGAGGTTGTCTTTTGAAAATATACATATGAGTGCTGCCAGCATTGCTGCAGAGGTTGAAGGAGTGGGGGGTCAGCCTGTCATTGCTCAGACCATATGCCGCACACTGCATCAAATTGGTCTGCATGGCTGTCGTCCCAGAAGGAAGCCCCTTTTAAGGATGATGCACAAAAAACCCCGCAAACAGTTTGTTCAAGACAAGCAGACTAAGGACATGGATTACTGGAACCATGTCTTGTGGTCTGATGAGACCAATATAAACTTATTTGGTTCAGATGGTTTAAATTAATTAGATATTACATATCACACCAAGCAGCTGTACTGTATATGCATTCTATGGTTTTTTTTTTCTCATATATCATACTGTCTGACAGTCTGGGATCAAGCAGCTCCTTCTGCAATAAAACATATAGGTTCATTATATAATCAAACTCTAAAAATCTTGGATAAAAAGCCCATTAGGTGGCATCACTGTTATATTCTTAAAAAATATACAGTGGGGTAAAAAAGTATTTAGTCAGCCACCAATTGTGCAAGTTCTCCCACTTAAAAGATGAGTGAGGTCTCCAATTTTCATCATAGGTATACCTCAACTATGAGAGACAAAATAAGAAAAAAAAAATCCAGAAAATCACATTGAAGGATTTTTAATGAATTAATTGGTAAATTCCTCGGTAAAATAAGTATTTGGTCAATAACAAAAGTTCATCTCAGTACTTTGTTATATACCCTTTGTTGGCAATGACAGAGGTCAAACATTTTCTGTAAGTTTTCACAAGGTTTTCACACACTGTTGCTGGTATTTTGGCCCATTCCTCCATGCAGATCTCCTCTAGAGCAGTGATGTTTTGGGGCTGTTGCTGGGCAACACAGACTTTCAACTCCCTCCAAAGATTTTCTATGGGGTTGAGATCTGGAGACTGGCTAGGCCACTCCAGGACCTTGAAATGCTTCTTACAAAGCCACTCCTTCATTGCCCGGGCGGTGTGTTTGGGATCATTGTCATGCTGAAAGACCCAGCCATGTTTCATCTTCAATGCCCTTGCTGGTGGAAGGAGGTTTTCACTCAAAATCTCACAATACATGGCCCCATTCATTCTTTCCTTTACACGGATCAGTCGTCCTGGTTCCTTTGCAGAAAAACAGCCCCAATGTATGATATTTCCACCCCCATGCTTCACAGTAGGTATGGTGTTCTTTCTCCTCCAAACACAACAAGTTGAGTTTTTACCAAAAAGTTCTATTTTGGTTTCATCTGACCATATGACATTCTCCCAGTCCTCTTCTGGATCATCCAAATGCTCTCTAGCAAACTCCAGACGGGCCTGGACATGTACTGGCTTAAGCAGGGGGACACATCTGGCACTGCAGGATTTGAGTCCCTGGCGGCATAGTGTGTTTCTGATGTAGCCTTTGTTACTTTGGTCCCAGCTCTCTGCGGGTCATTCACTAGGTCTCCCCATGTGGTTCTGGGATTTTTGCTCACCGTTCTCGTGATAATTTTGACCCCACGGGGTGAGATCTTGCGTGGAGCCCCAGATCGAGGGAGATTATCAGTGGTCTTGTATGTCTTCCATTTTCTAATAATTGCTCCCACAGTTGATTTCTTCATACCAAGCTGCTTACCTATTGCAGATTCAGTCTTCCCAGCCTGGTGCAGGTCTACAATTTTGTTTCTGGTGTCCTTTGACAGCTCTTTGGTCTTGGCCATAGTGGAGTTTGGAGTCTGACTGTTTGAGGTTGTGGACAGGTGTCTTTTACACTGATAACGAGTTCAAACAGGTGCCATTAATACAGGTAACGAGTGGAGGACAGAGGAGCCTCTTAAAGAAGAAGTTATAGGTCTGTGAGAGCCAGAAATCTTGCTTGTTTGTAGGTGACCAAATACTTATTTTACTGAGGAATTTACCAATTAATTCATTAAAAATCCTTCAATGTGATTTTCTGGATTTTTTTTTTTCTCATTTTGTCTCTCATAGTTGAGGTATACCTATGATGAAAATTGGAGACCTCTCTCATCTTTTAAGTGGGAGAACTTGCACAATTGGTGGCTGACTAAATACTTTTTTGCCCCACTGTAATTTATTGAGTTTTGAGAGTTTCATTGATCTCTGTTTTCTGAAATTAATTTTCAAATGTTTCCATAAATCAGCGCCAGAGCCACTTGTTGGATTCATCCAAAGACAGGACAGCAGCAGAGCCACTAGGAGCTCTGTTAATAACAACTGTAAAATATCCCACCGCAGAACCACATTTGGACAATAAAGGGCAGTTATATTTGGAACACAATGCCAAATGAGATCAAAATAATAACGGATTTTAAAATATTTACTACAAAGGTTAAAAACTGGCTGAAAAGTAAATAAGAATGTACCCATGTATGAAATGATTGTCTGCAGGGTGTGAGTGAAGAAGGGAAGGAATGAATGCGTTTGATTATAGTGAGTGACTGAGGGATGGAGGGTAACAGGCAAATGTGAATCAGGTTTTTATATTGTGTATTTATAATTTTGTTTGCATTGATGTATGTGGATATTGTTTATACTGTTTTCATTTTGTTTTTTTTCCTCATCTTTTTCTCTTTTACCTGTTTCTTTTCTCTTGAACGAGTTTGAGTTGCAAATTAGCTTAATGCTATACACTCTCCGTGCAACACATCAGATTTTTTTCTGTCTATGTTTATTGCACTGTCCCTGATAAATAAAAAAATAGATAAATAAATAAAACATGTCATTGACATAAAACATGTCAAGCATGTGTGGCAGCAACCAGGTGAGGAGTACAAAGACAAGTGTGTCTTGCCTACAGTCAAGCATGGTGGTGGGAGTGTCATGGTTTGGGGCTGCATGAGTGCTGCCTGCACTGGAGAGCTACAGTTCATTGAGGGAACCATGAATGCCCAACTTGTACTGTGACATACTGAAGCAGAGCATGATCCCCCTCCCTTCAGAAACTGGGCCACAGGGCAGTATTCCAACATGATAACGACCCCAAAAACACCTCCAAGATGACCACTACCTTGCTAAAGAAACTGAGGGTAAAGGTGATGGACTGGCCAAGCATGTCTCCAGACCTAAACACTATTGAGCATCTGTGGGGCATCCTCAAACGAAAGGTGGAGGAGCGCAAGATCTCTAATATCCACCAGCTCCGTGATGTCATCATGGAGAAATGGAAGAGGATTCCAGTGGCAACCTGTGAAGCTCTAGTGAACTCCATGCCCAAGAGAGTTAAGGCAGTGCTGGGAAATAATGGTGGCCACACAAAATATTGACACTTTGGGCACAATTTGGACATTTTCATTTAGGGGTGTACTCACTTTTGTTGCCAGCGATTTAGACATTAATGGCTGTGTGTTGAGTTATTTTGAGGGGACAACAAATTTACGCTGTTATACAAGCTGTACACTGACTACATTGTATCAAAGTGTCATATCTTCAGTGTTGTCCCATGAAAAGATATAATAAAATATTTACAAAAATGTGAGGGGTGTACTCACTTTTGTGAGATACTGTATGTAGACTTTTTATATCCACTGTATATAGTCACCATTTTAATCTCCAAGAGCACAGGGGACCCTTTCCTTATCTGCTGTTTAGACATTTGTGTTAAGATGGATTTATTTAATCTATTAAAGTAAATGTGTTTATTTCAGTTGTGTGTTATTTCTCAATCCATCTTATTGTGGTGGTTTATGGTGGCGCACATGGACGCTGCAGAGCCTCTAGGTATCAGTGAGTGTAAGAGTTTTGAGTGTTTTAATCATCCCAGACATACATTCTGTAAAACTTACAACCGTGAGACTTTATTAAGCATCAAGGTAATGCACGCTGCAAGAATTGCGGCGCTCGGGTGTGACTTGGACATTCTACGCCAGCATGGAATACTATCAGAGGTTTCGCTGGCAGCTACCCGGGAGAGGAGGAAGCGTAAGCGGCGCAAATGCAGACAAAGGAGAGGAAAGAGAGCCGAAATTCATGCTAGACTAAAGGCTAACCCCTCCAGACCAGCAGTACCGTTGCTCCTACTTTTCAATGTCCATCCCCTCAACAACAAGCTGGACGAGCTGCGTCTGCTGAGAGAAACCCGGAGAGAGTGGAGGGACTGCTGTGTGTTTGTGTTCACGGAGACATGGCTCCAGGACAACATCCTGGATGCGGCCATTCAGCTGGAAGGGATGACGTTGTTCCGGGCGAACAGGGAGGCTGCTAGCTCCGGTAAGAGCCGGAGAAGCGGGGGGGGGCTATGTATCTATATTAACAAGAACTGGTGTGTTAACACCACGTTAGCAACTAAACACTGCTCTCTGTTGGCGGAATTCCTTATCGTGAATTGCCGGCCATTCTACCTGCTGAGGGAATTCACCAACGTGTCTGTAGCTGCTGTTTACATAGCTCCTAGCGCTAATGCTAAAGCTAATGCTAGCAAGGCACTCGGAGAGCTGCACGATGCTATCGGTGACTTTCAAACTTCACACCCGGACAGTTTTGTGGTGGTTGCAGGGGATTTTAATCACACCAGTTTAAAGACTGTGCTCCCCAAGTTCAAACAATGTGTGGACTTTAAGACCAGAGGAGAGAATATGTTGTACTTGGTGTATACAAACTTCCCAGATGCATATAAGGCAACACCTCGCCCCCACCTCGTTCATTCTGACCACCTATCCGTGATACTGATGCCTGCCTACAAACCCTTACTGAAGCCCAGCAGGCCAGTAGAGAAACAAATCAGGATTTGTCCAGAGGGTGCAGCCTCAGCACTTCAGGACTGTTTTCTGCACACAGACTGGGAGGTTTTCAAAATAGCAGCCTCCCAGGGAAACAGGACAGATGTGGAGGAGTACGCTGAAACGATCACCAGCTACATCGGGAAGTGCACAGAGGATGCCACTATAGTGAAGACTTTCACTGCACGGGGCAACTATAAACCCTGGATGACTGCAGAGGTGCGCTCGCTGCTCACAGCCAGAGATAAGATAAGATAAGATAAGATAAGCCTTTATTAGTCCCACAATGGGGAAATTCCAGGATTGCAACAGCACAGGGATAGCAACACTCAGAGCAATGCAGCCTTCAGAGCGAAGGACAGGATCACCCTCTGCTCAGCCAGGTCTGCGCTCTCAAAGGGAATTAAGATGGCGAAACGCCCCTATGCAGAGAAAATCCAGGGACACCTCTGTGAAACAGGGAACACCAAACGGATGTGGCAGGGAGTTCGGGCGCTGACGGATTATAAGTCTAGGCAGGGGGTTGATGATGATAATGGCTCACTTCCAGATAGGCTCAACAACTTCTTTGTACGTTTTGAAGCATCAAACCCGACAATCAGAGGGAGGGCTAGCCCATCTCCACCATCTGTTGGGTCAGCGATCATCATCAACACTGCGGACACACGGAGGACCCTAATTAGGGTCAACCCACGTAAAGCTGCAGGTCCGGACAACATCCCGGGACGTGTGCTCCGAGTCTGCACAAACGAGTTGGTGGACATCCTGACTGACATTTATAACATCTCCCTGAGTCAGGCCATCATTCCCAGATGCTTTAAGACCTCTACCATAGTACCGGTGGCAAAGAAACCAGTTGTGTCCTGTCTGAATGACTATTGTCCTGTCGCACTGACACCAATTGTGATGAAGTGTTTTGAACGGCTTGTCAAACCACACATCACAGCCTGCCTCCCTGCATCACATGACCCGCTCCAGTTTGCGTATCATTCAAATCGCTCCACGGAGGGTGCTATAGTCACCACTCTGCACTCTGTCATCACCCACCTGGAAGACACCTACGCCAGACTCCTGTACAGACTCCTGTACATTGATTTCAGTTCAGCATTCAACACCATTATTCCCCAGAGACTGATGGAGAAATTACTCCTTCTCGGTCTGAACACCGCCACATGTCTCTGGATCCTGGACTTCCTGACCGAGAGACCTCAGTCTGTCCGTGTTGGAAACAACATTTCCAACTCTATCATGCTGAGCACTGGATCCCCTCAAGGCTGCGTACTCAGTCCACTGTTGTTTACACTTCTAACACATGACTGTGTGTCCAGACATGAGGGGAACCAGATTATTAAGTTTGCGGACGACACCACAGTGGTGGGACTTATTCAGAGGGATGAAGAATCAATGTACAGGGAAGAAGTTAGAGACCTGGAGGGCTGGTGTAGGGAGAACAATCTGGTGCTCAACGTGGACAAAACGAAGGAGATGATTATCGACTTCCGGCGGTCACGGCCTGAACACGTCCCTCTCAGCATCAGCGGCCGTTTGGTGGAGAGAGTGGAGAACATCAAGTTCCTCGGAGTGCAGATCTCACAGGATCTGACCTGGAGCAAGAATTCCTTGGGGATCAGGAAGTGGGCCCAGCAGAGACTGCACTTCTTGAGGAAACTCAAACAGGCCTCTCTCCCCATCTGCATCCTCAGGACCTTCTACAGAGGTGTGGTGGAGAGTGTTCTGACATATTGCATTGCTACATGGTACTCCAGCTGCAGTATGTCAGACAAAAAAGCCCTGCAGAGGATAGTTAAGGGAGCTGAGAGGGTAATTGGAGTTTCCCTCCCCTCTGTCCAAGAACTTTTTCAGAGCCGTTGTAGGAGCAGGGCACTGAACATTGTCAAGGATCACTCTCACCCTCTGCATAAACACTTTGAACTGCTGCCATCTGGCAAACAATTCCGGAGCATCAGAAGCAGAACCACCAGACTGATTAACAGCTTCCTTCCACAAGTTGTTAGGATGCTGAACAGTTGATCCGGAATCTTTCATACATACTACTGCACCTTATGGACATTATGTATATTATATGTATATACAGTAGTTCTAGTTAGTTTTAAGTGTGTCTCAGGGATGTGTGAATGGCTGTGTTGGGGTGGGGGGTGAGGGGGTGTGTGAGTGTGTCTTAAATTATGTTCTTTTTACTTACATGGATGCCTAGAGAAACGTAATTTCATCTTGCCTGCACTACAGTTGTATGTACAGCAACATGACAATAAAGGTTGATTTGATTTGATTTGATTTGAATTAATAGTTATAGGCTATTCTTGGAAATATTTCAATCGTAAATTGACTTGTATATGTGATGTTTATTCTTTAGGACCACACCTACCCACAAATACCTGCTCACAGATGAGCATGTATGGGTCGATAATAAGCATGTAATTCCCAAAATTACTCAGAAACAAAGAATCCTAAACGGAATCCAAGAGTCTGCATTGACCGACACTCAGGGGTGACCATCAACTAACTACCAGTTACCAGTATAGATGCAAAGGGGGATTCCTCATCTACAAACACAATTAAGAAATTAAGAAAATAAGAAATTTTATATTTTAGCACTTATTTTATATTTATTTCCAATTTTAAACAATTCATGACACATAATTAATCAGTGACACATTTTATTATTGATATTTTTATTATTTACAGTTTTAATTAACGAGTTATGGGGTATATAGGTGTGTGTGTGTGTGTGTGTGTGTGTGTGTGTGTGTGTGTGTGTGTGTGTGTGTGTGTGTGTGTGTGTGTGTAAAATTTTAATTTTGACCTTTCTGGTCCTCCATACATTTCAGCCAGTGGTTGAGGTTCTTTTCTGGTGTCTGTGACACACAGACTTGAGAAAGAGAAAGAAAGTATCTGAAAAGTTACTTGAGCAGTGAGTAACTGACTTTACTGTTGTCAATAAAGAAGTTTTTCCAATAAATTTTGACATTTTTCTTTTGAAGATATACTCTGGCGGCTCTAAAGCCACCTCAAAAACCAATGTATATTGGCCAGAATAATATATTGTGGCTTTTTATGCACACAAAAAAAGTCATTGCCTTAGAATGGCTTGGGAAGAGCTTTTACGTCTTCCACCTACTTAAGAATGCACAACTCTATGAATATTCTAAGTAGCTCCATCCATACTCCCACCTACCAGTAGCTGGAAGAAGACGAGGACTCCAAGAAGGCGATCCAACTTGAGGAAGTAAAAGATGTAACAAGGTTTCCATATGCGAACATGCGGAAGGATCATTCTTGGTGGAGCAGAGAGTCCCTGCCCGGCCCTGTGTGAAGGCTGGAGGGCTCCACGCCAGTCTCTGGTTACCCACTAAAGCTGGGTTCATGCTGCACCTCTGCTGTCCACATATGTGTAGCCAGAAACCTTGTGTGACAAAATTTACGTCATCGTCTCCACTCTGCTAGTGTCCGTAGTGCTTGACCGTGGATGACTGCGTGCAGCCCAAATTTTGTGACCGCACCACCTGCCCACGACCTGAATGCGTTGAAAAGCACATGCGCAACAGAGAATGTCTCAGTCACAAGGTGGCGATATCAGCACAGCATACAGAGACAAAGTAGATGAAGAAGACAATGAGGAAGCACAAGACGAGATTAAACATACATGAATCATACATACATACTTCAGCAGCAGTAGCAGCAGCATCTTCTTGGAAAAGGAGTGAAAACCGGGAAGTCAGTCAGCAGAACGCAAGCAGTGTTTCTTCGTTGGTGAAAATCCTGGCGTGCCAGTGCATTGGAGCTACCAATCGGGTGGGAGTGAAACTACAAATGATGGTTGTGCACATGCGTCAACCGCTTGGCCTGGGTAGATGAAAAAAGTATGAACAGCACTGTGTGCGTGCTGGGTTCGTCCAAAGCACACGCGGACCAAAGCAGACTAGAGGGAAAATGCAGCATGAATAAGGCTTAACTGTGGATCGCCTCACTGGGGGCCAGCAAGCAGTTTGCCTCAGTCTGGTGCACCCGCCAACCAGCTCGCCTTCTTCGGAGCACTCTCCCCGGCTCGCTCCGCTCCCTCGCCTCTGAGGCTCTCTCTGGCCTCCTTCCTTCTGAGCGAGCCGGGGAGATCAGCTTGCCTCGCTTCGAGCTGCTCCAGGGTGAACTGCTCGCCAGCCCTCAGCGAGGCGATCAGCAGTGAGTGGGTAACCAGGGACTGCTCCTTTGGGAGAAGAGGGAGGAGCCAAGGAGTGCTCGGCACCTTTGGAGCGCTCAGCTCTCCCCAACCTCCTTCAGAGGTTGGGGAGAGCTCATCCAAGATGGCGCCCACAGCGGTCGACATGGTGCTTCGCTGCGCTCTTTGTTTGTTTTTGTTTGTCAATTGTGTGTCTGCTTGCACTTATACCCATGAAGAACTTTTAAATATCAGGACTTTGACCCCCACGGACCTCCTCCCAGTTTTTCTAGCCCCTGCCGCCGATCTGGTTTATTGTTTGGCTCGGAAAGTGAGACGGCGGAAGAGAGGAAGACGAGCGGGCGCTCTCGTACGACTTCGCAGGAGAGGCTCGCGAACGGCGCTGCCTGGCATATTTCTGTCCAATACCAACTCTCTCTCTAACAAGGTGGATGAACTGAGACTGCTGATGCGTTTTAAGGACCTCGCCTCCTCAGCTGTCCTCTGCTTTACTGAGACCTGGCTCCGGGAAAATATACCGGACAGCGCGCTGCGCCTCGACGGCTTCCAGCTCTTCCGTGCTGATCGTGACACAGAGCTTTCCGGCAAGACCACAGGAGGCGGTGTCTGCTTCTACATCAACTGTAGCTGGTGCTCTGATGTAACGGAAATTTCCAAACACTGTTCTCCTGCCTTGGAATTTCTTGTTATCAACTGCAAGCCTTTTTATTCCCCCCGGGAGTTTGCTTCTTTTATACTGATCGCTGTGTACGCCCCTCCCGACGCGGACACGCGCGAAGCTCAGCGCGTGCTCGCGGATCACATTCAACACACAGAGCGGAGTTTTCCAGACTCGCTGATTATTGTGGCTGGCGACTTTAATCAGTGCAATCTGAGCCACGATCTCCCCCGCTACAAACAGTTTATTAAATGCCCCACCAGAGGATTAAACACACTGGATCACTGTTACACCACAGTGAAAGACGCATATCGCGCTGTCCCTCGAGCTGCGCTGGGATTATCTGATCACGTGATGGTTCACCTCATTCCCACATACAGACAGAGATTGAAGCTCACTAAACCTGTTGTGAGCACTACGAAGATACGGACCAGTGATGCTGAGGAGAAGCTGGAAACGTGCATGGAAATATCTGACTGGGGCATGCTTAAAGGAGCCACGCATGATCTGGATGAGTACACGGACACTGTGAACTCATATATCCACTTTTGTGAAGAGAACATTCTTCCATCACGCACCAGGGTGAGTTACTCTAATGACAAACCCTGGTTCACAGCTAAGCTCAGACAGATCAGGAAGGAGAAGGAAGCAGCGCTGAAAAGTGGAGACAGGGACTGCTACAGGGAGGTTAAATACCGGTTTAACAGAGAGCTGAAGAGGGCTAAATCTGTGTATTCAGAGAGACTCCAGCAGCAGTTCACTGCTAATGATTCGGCTTCCGTGTGGAGAGGACTGAGGCAGATCACCAACTATCGGCCTCAGGCTCCTAAAGGTCAGGATGACAAAGCCCTTTGTCAGAGACTGTCCCAACACTATGCCCGTTTTGACACCTCGTCATCTGTGTCCAACTCCCCCCCTCCCTCCAGCTCCACAGCCTCCACATTCCCTACTTCATTTAAGGCACCCCCCCCACCTCCCCCCCTCCCCTTATCATCAGTGAGCAGGATGTGCTCAAACAGTTCTCCAGACTGAACCCGCGCAAGGCCCCCGGCCCAGACGGCGTGTCTCCCTCCACCCTGAGACTCTGTGCGAAACAGCTGGCTCCTGTATTCACAGACATTTTTAACACCTCCCTTAAGTTATGCCACGTGCCGTCCTGCCTCAAATCCTCCACCATCATCCCTGTCCCCAAGAAGCCACGGATCACTGGACTTAATGACTACAGACCTGTAGCGCTCACCTCTGTAGTCATGAAGTCCTTTGAGCGCCTGGTCCTGTCCCACCTCAAGTCCATCACCACCCCTCTCCTGGACCCGCTGCAGTTTGCCTACCGAGCCAACAGGTCTGTAGACGATGCAGTCAACCTGGCCCTCCACTCCATCCTGCAGCACCTGGACTCCCCGGGAACCTACGCCAGGATCCTGTTTGTGGACTTCAGCTCCGCATTCAACACCATCCGCCCCGCTCTGCTCCGGGACAAGCTGTCCCTGCTCAACGTGCCTGACTCCCTCTGCAGGTGGATCATCGACTTCCTGACGGACCGGAGGCAGCATGTGCGGCTGGGAAAGACTGTCTCAGACTATACTAGCATCAGCACCGGATCACCCCAGGGCTGTGTACTTTCCCCCCTACTCTTCTCCCTTTACACCAACTCCTGCACCTCCAGCCACCAGTCTGTCAAGTTGATCAAGTTTGCGGACGACACCACCCTCATCGGGCTCATCTCCAACGGCGACGAGTCCGCCTACAGGAGAGAGGTGGCCCAGCTGGCGTCCTGGTGCAGCAATAACAACCTGCAGCTGAACGCTCTGAAGACAGTGGAGATGATTGTAGACTTCAGGAAAGTCACTACTCCTCTGCCCCCCCTCACCCTCTCAGGCTCTCCCATCACCACTGCTGATTCCTTCCGCTTCCTAGGCACTACCATCACCAGGGACCTCAAATGGGAGCTGACCATCAGCTCACTCATCAAAAAAGCCCAGCAGAGGATGTTCTTCCTGCGGCAGCTGAGGAAGCTCAAGCTACCCACCAAGATGTTAGTGCAGTTCTACACAGCCATCATCGAGTCCATCCTCACCACCTCCATAACCGTGTGGTACGCAGGAGCCACTGCCAGGGACAGACTAAGGCTGCAGCGCGTCGTGCGCACTGCTGAGAAGGTGATCGGCTGCAAGCTCCCATCTCTCCAGGATCTGTACATCTCCAGGACCCGGAGGCGTGCTGGCCGGATCATAGCCGATCCCTCACACCCTGGTCATGTACTGTTTGCCCCCCTCCCCTCTGGTAGAAGACTTCGGTCCATCCAGACTAAAACCTCCCGTCACATGAACAGCTTCTTCCCCTCTGCCATTAGACTGCTGAACACTAAGTGACTCTCGTGCACCATGTACAGCAGCTCAACCAGACTCATGTCAATCATCACTGTTTTCTTCCTGCATTACCGACTGCACTATATAGTTCTCCACAGTATCTGCTGCTGGCTAATATATATTTTAACTGTTGACCAGTATCACTTAATCTTATCCTACACTTTATTACATGTATAGTTTATTTCTCTTATCTTATCATGTTTAATGTTGCAGCATTGTACCGAGACAAATTCCTAGTTTGTGTACTACATGAACAATGGCAATAAACCTGATTCTGATTCTGATTCTGATTCTGAGCGAGCCAGCTGGTGGGTTGCACCGGCGGGGGCTCCCAGCTTGGCAAGGGATACCCTCCAACCGGGCAGCGACTCTCCGCTCCACCGAGAATGATCCTTCTGCAGCTTCACCTACGATGATACTCGCCCCAGCCATTGCGTCACCCACATCAGGGCCATCTCCCCCAGCATGCAAGGGCAAATGCAGGCTACTAACCCATGTCGTCTCCGGTATTTTAGCAGGAACACTGAGGTTTTTCCAAATAAAATTAATCATTGGTGTCGTATTTTAATGTCTATGGGTAAGACATGTAATTTAAAAGAAGATTTCTTGCTCATACAGCCAAAAACTGAACAGTATAATCTGCCAACTTGTAAAAGCTCCTGCTACTCCTTGGCTCCTTTTGTTTGTTTGTTTTTTTCTCCCCGGCTCCTCCTTGAACTCAGGTCTGTAGCCATGCCCGGTGCTTAGCCTGATTGGTTAATGTTATAACCAATCAGGCTAAGCAGGAATGCTTATGTAGCTAGAAACACTCCCGCAAAAAAAAAGCCTTGATTTTTTGCTGGAGTGTCACTTTAACCCCTTGCACTCCGGTCAATTTTCCTAAAAACGCCAAAAACAAAAATGTGCCCAAAGTAAATCGAAAGCTGTTCTTCAACCCTTTGCAGCATCTTCATGGGGTTGATCTCATTTAAAAGAAAACACTGAATTTTTTGGCAAAAAAAACATGATCTCTCTAAGTGCTCCGGCCACTGAGTTACAGTCATCTAAACATAGTGAACTTGAAGAAAATAAATTTGGCCTGGGTGTTTTTTTTGGATACAAATGCTTGCAAATAACACACAGCTTCAGATCCAGGCTGGAAAATGCAACAGAAATGTAGAACCAAGTGTTATCCAGCTGAGGTCCAAATTTTGTAACAATACCACAAAAAATGAATATATTACACAGCTTTTTCCTCAGGCTGTTCCCAGGCGTTTTGGATTTCCAAATTGTGCCAAATGGCACAGTTTGGAAAAACGTCTGTAACTTTTGAATGATTCAATGTAGAAGCTTCATTTAGGGCTCTAATGAAAGGTCACATTCAGGGCTGTGTCTGTGTGTGTGTCCGCTACAGAGGACGGAGATCTGCCCTCGCTACATGACGAATTACACTCGGATAAGGCATGTTTCCACAGCACCGCTGTCACTGCGGCTCCCCCCGCCCCCCGCTACAGAATCATAGCGGCGGGGGGGGCGTTCACGGTCCGGAGGCAGCGAACGAACCGTGTAACGTGGCGCACGCACTTCGGACATCGTGCGCCG
Source organism: Pholidichthys leucotaenia (assembly GCA_020510985.1). NCBI lineage: Eukaryota > Metazoa > Chordata > Actinopteri > Cichliformes > Pholidichthyidae > Pholidichthys > Pholidichthys leucotaenia. Next base: position 119,125,746 of record CM035850.1, read on the forward strand.
CACAGTTGTAATTTACCGATCGGTCAAAAGTCATTTTTGATTACAATTTTCAGGGATAAAAAATAATTTGGCTTATAACACCTTACCTCTTCACAGCCACATTGTCCTGGCCAACTTCTCTTCCTCATTGTCAGACGAACCGACGCTGGTCCGCTCTGGTTCTGGTCTCGCGACCCGGTCAAAACATAATTCCATGATTGCGGTTTTGGTGAATGATTTACGACCTTCGTCGTCGGCCTCCGTCGGTCTATGATGACCATATAAGAGAATCTAACTAACTAACTAACTAACCTGCACTTATATAGCGCTTTTCTAGTCACAAAGACCACTCAAAGCGCTTTCATTAATACTAACCCTCTATTCTGAGGGCCTATAGGAAACAGATATCTAGGGACAATTTCGAACAGCCAATTAACCTAACATGCATGTTTTTGCCATGTGGGAGGAAACCGGAAAAATCCCGGAGTAAACCCACGCAACACGGGGAGAACATGCAAACTCCACACAGATCACTGTTGGTCGGGGGCTGGGATCGAACCCACGATCCCCATAATCCCCCGGCCAAGGGTAAACTGTGCTGCCGCAGTGCTAACCACTGCGCCACCGTGCAGCCACCGTGAATCCTAAACACTCTGCTGGAATTAAAAAAAATAAATAAATAAACCACTGCCTGTGGCTGCTGAAGCAGTCTCTCTTCACCCAGCTTTAGACAAAACAGCTCAGCGAACTTCTGTGCTTCAATTGGCTCGCAGCCGTTGGGAGGCGGGTCCTTCTGGCTAGGTTTTCATTCATTGGTTCTTCAACGTTTCAGAAACCCAATTCAAGGCTCTTATTAGTCGAATGAGAGGTCAATCAGATGAACTAATCTGTTCGCGGCTGTGTCTGCAGCTTTTATTTTCAGTGCGCGCTTGGACGCCATACACCACCTACATCACAATCTCCATGATGCGAGGGCGCTCTCGTGCGCTCTAGGACGCAGAGACTTGCCCACCCGTGGGACAACGGAGCGCAAGAGGTTAAGTTTAAAGACATTTTTCTTCTAATTGTCAATTTTATCTTTATAAGTTTATGACTTTTCTTTTGGTTTGACAACCTTTTGCGATAAATGTGCAACATTTTATGATATATTTGGACATTTTCATGGAAATTTGTTACTTTTTGTTCTTGCAAATCTGTGACTTTATTTTCTTATAAATGTACAATGTTTTGTTCAGCTGTATGGAAACGTATTGCTGCCAAACCAAAAAAATAAAAAATAAAGGGCTTCATATCATATTATAACATGATATGTTTATTGTTATAACAGTAAATGGAACTATCACGTTACATGAATTATATATTGTTATAACGATAAACAAATGTTATAACGTGATATGTATATTGTTATAACAAATGTATCATGTTATAACATGAGATAAAGCCCTTTATTTATTTTTATTTTTTTGGTGGTGGTGGGTGGGGTGGCAGCAATATGCTTCTGTACATTTGCATCTTTTTCAATTGTAAATTTGCAATTTTCCATTTTGTGAAGTTTTTCTCTTAGATGTGTTAGTTAGAATAAAATATGAACTAGCCATATGTGCCCTATAACATAACAATTACATATTTCCTGAGCAAGAAACCCCCCCCCCCAACTATTTCAAATCTGATGAGAAAAATTTGAGTATATGTATTTGAGGGAAATTAACTAGTTACTATCTACCTCTTTGTACACATTTGCTGCTGTTTCATTGTGGAACCAGCAATCTATTTGGAAAAAAGTTTCCCTCCATAATTTTCTTGCTGTTGTCAAGCCCTGTCACCCACCAGAGGGTGCACAAGCTTTTCTATTTGTATTTGAGTCAACTGGGAAATAAAAGTTCAAGGAAATGTGATCAGCCTGGATCACTCTAGCATTAAGACATTTGGACCGCCACTTCCCAACAGTTTCAAGTCTATAAGGGTGAGTCGTGACCTTGAGACATGCTTAGATAAACTGAGTTGTGAAACAAATGTCATACCAGGCCACCTAATTGTGTGTTTTTTTGTTTTTTTTTTTAGCTGACCTGTATTTGACATTTAATTCTACATTCATGAAGATTGTAAATACAATTATACTGCAAATTTTAAAAATTCCACCATCTCCTGGCGGGTTAAAGAACATTTTCCACACTGCATTACATCCAAAACAGGGACATTATATGTCTTTAAATTATATTATATTGTATATTCATTATTAATACAGCTGTACAAGACTTGCGTTATACTATATCAATTTGTGACAAAAAAAGAGAGAATGTCTTCAACTTGATGCTGAGGGTCACAACAGAACTTATTTAATGAGTGCATGTTTCATGGTGTATTTACATAATTTACATAACTACATCTAGAAGTAATGTATGGTTTGTGACTTATATTAGGCATACAAGTGGCAAGATGTGCAACAAGTTTTATTCTCTTAATACCCATAAAGATGTGAATGAAATCTCTGTACATTTTACAGCTTTTAAACAAACATAAATATAATTTTTATAAACAGACAGGTGAGTAATTAATGGAACAAATCCAAAACATTTATCTAATTGAGTTTGGAGATAGGGTCCCTTTGATATGCTGTAGAGGGCAATTTGCTGGCATAGTTTGGATGGATCACTGCACAGTTTCTCAGAGCGATCACCTTCATACTGTAATCATAACCATGGCGGGGTCTCTTTTCAGATATGCGGGCTTTAAAGCTGCACTATAAAAAGTTTTCACCCTAAAATAATGTTTCCAAAGTAATTTTGATGGTACAGTACTGTGCAAACGTCTTAGGCACCCTCTCATTTTTTTGTATTTTGATTCCAAGGAATCAGACTTTCTTTTATTTTTTTTTAAAGTGGACTTGAGCAATAGTTGTTCAGGTCCACTCCAGCTTTGGTGAAAGTGACATTCACCTGGTCAAAGGCTGATGTACCATCAAGACGATTCTGAAAACATTATTTTAGGTGAAGATCGTAGATGGGATTTCTTTCACAATGATAAAGAAAGATGTAATGATAGGCAATCTCATCACTAGATTTTAACTTGGCTAAAAACACATAATTTTAACACCATTCTCCACATCGTCAAAGTACCAAATGAGAGAATCGTGTTGTAAAAGAATAGCTCTCCTTATTCCAGGAGAGTTTCAGAGGCTTAAAATTAAAGAAATGCCAAGGCACAATAATGCAGTTCTGTTTTTTCTTTTGTCACCTGTCTGTTGAATGACAGTAATTAATGTTGAATATTCAAATACCAAATGAGTCTTTTAATCCATATGCTAGACTGACTGCTGATTCTACATACAGTACATACATTCTAACAGCATGTCTAATTAGATGCTACTATTTTGATTACTTTCAGAAGATGAATCTTTTGTAGTGTCTTTTGTAGGCTTTGGCAAATTTTTATAAAGTTCGCTCATGTAAGCAGACATTGTTCATGTTCTTTTTTTTAAATCACACATACATTGATACTGCACAAGCTGTGGTAGTTGAAAACAAAAGCGCATACAGTCTTTGGATTCCTAACAAGCTTATTTCTTACCAAACAAAAGTATCTCTGGTAGAGGTATGACTCAGATTAAAGCAGGTGACCATATTGTATACAGACATTTTTTTAAGCGCCAAAATGCAAAACTCTACAGCACATCGTATCTTCACACAAAACAAACAAAAAAAAAGGCCATATATTCAGCATTTCATTCAGCACACACTTAATGTATATTTCTGATTCAAAGATGCCTTCAAGGAGAATTGCTGGTCTTCACACTAGTAATTTTTACTCAGTGGGGATATCTGCCAGAATAGTTAATAAAGATTAGTTTTAAAATGATGCTTTTAAGAACTATCCAGCTCCTAGCTTCCATGTGCTGGAACTTCAGGATATTCGTCCTCTGCTGTGTCAGTATGAACTTTGTCTTAACATTAAAGGTATTTTATGTAATTTTTGGAAACTCTGGTTTTAGAAGTACCTTTAACTGCTAAGAGAACTGCAGCCTTGTTACTAAACAACTTTCAACGAAGGACTGTGGGGCAGACTGAATCTCAGAAATGTGAGTCTAACCCACAGTCCTTGGATGTTAATGGAGTGAATCAGAATGCAGTTCACTTCGCAATCAAAAGGTGTCTCTAAACCCCAAGTTTCCAAAAGTTATGTACAACACCCTCAAGTAGTAAAGTTGAAATATGCTGATCAAAACCATAGACCGTGTAAAGATGGATGACATGAGAGCTCCAAAAGTCAAGGCTGTGTGTCCCTCCGTGCCCCTGGTGACTTGCTGTAGCAAGACGGCAGACTCACTTCCATTGCAGGAATTTGGAAGCAGTTTTATGAAGAGCCCAAGTCACCCCACCCCCACTTCTGCATATGGGACCTAACTTCAGAAAAATTCTGTATTGGAGTATATTGGAAAGCAGAAATTATTTCTACATCCCAACTGAATTTTGCCACGAGTTACACTTATGATGTTTTGTCAATTTTAGAGATATTTTTCCATGTAAATAAAGTTGTATATACTGTATATTGCCATATTATAAAAGAGTAATATTTAGTTTTTGTGAAACCGATTAGTGAACTCCATCTACTTTGCTCAGACTATACACGTTATTAAACATGATTTTGGTGGTTCCTGTCTCAAAGCTTGCCTCCTTTTTTCTGACCAATGAAAGAAACATCCAAAGAGAAGAAAAACAATACAAATGCAGTGGATTTTGAGATTATAGCAAAAAAAAAGGATCACGATATACAATATATGGTAAATGGTGTTCACTTATACACTATAGCACTTTTGTACTCATCTCTGGATGACCAAAGCACTTTACAGATCCTGCTATCCACCCATTCACACACTGATGGTGACGGAGCTGCCATGCAAGGCTGGGGGTTTGGGGTCTTTCTCAAGGACACTTCGACAGGCAGACTGCAGACAGCGCGGGAATCAAACTACTGACCCTCCGATTAGTAGTCGGCCACACTACACCTGCGCCACAGCTGCCCATATCGCAATATGTATTTTGTACACTGCATGTCCTTTAAAATTTGGTTTTGCTTACATTTTTAGTAGAAAAAAAATCACATTCAATACATATATATTTACATATATACATACACACACTAGAGGGACAGTTTCATTTCACTTATGAAATAGCTGCACAATAAAATAAAATGAAAGCGCACCTCAAAGAAAGTTCGCCACAACAGTAACTGATTAAAGTCTTTTTTTTCTGCTTGTTTAACAAAACTCACATTATCAAGTAATTAAGTCTATCCACAGAGATAGAATTATTTAAGTTTACCACACATAGTTTATATCTGGTGATCTGAGAGGAATAAGTATTTCTTGCTTATTTTGGTTTTTATGTGTCTACTTTCAGTCAGGTCTTCATTTGGCAATCCGCTCTTATTTTGGTTTACAGGACCATACAGGAGCTCATTTTGAAAGTTCTCTCAGTGAAGAGAGAAAGATTTCCACACCTGCAGAGTGCACACTGGAAATGTTTACCCTTGTCTGACTCCCCATGTTTCATTTGCTTAGAGACAGACCTGATTTGATTCTGTTCTGCCTGCCTTTTTCCTGCTTTTTCCTTTTGCTTCTGCTCAAGGTAGAGGCTCATGTAGCATGTAGGGGGTGGGGGAAGTGAGCAGGCAGCACTGCAGCCTGCCCGCTTCTCAGCAGCTCTCCTCTGAGGAGTGCTGTGCGTCTCACATTAGTGACAAATTATATTCGATAGCTGCAATACAGGCATTTTGTGTATCGCGAGCGGCCAAATGTATCGACATAGTAAATATATTTTCCATATCACCCAGCCTACACAGAACCGTTAGTTACTTCCACCGTGCGTTCTTTGAAAGCAATGATGTAACTTACGTAATCTTTCAATTTTCATAACCTTATACTTTAACAGTTACCCCCTGTATCTCACGGGAAGGCGAATGCTAAGGAATGTTCACAAACGTTGCAATTTATGGGTTTCATCAGGGTTTGTAAAAGGCTGCCAAACACTTTGTCAACAGTTTTTAAAGTTTTTAACAGTTTTCTTGTCAGCAAAAATTTTGAACATTTTCAAACTTTTTTGTGAATGTACTGTTCCGCAAACAGCTGCAAAATAGTTGCAACACGGTTGTAATGCATGTTGCTAAAGCTCTTTTTGGTTCGCCAAGTAGTGAACACTAGCAATGGTTTAGGACCCTTTAATGACAAAACTGTTGGCGATCTTGGAAATTGTGTGCAAATTGTTTTGCAACCTTTTATAAACCCTGACAAAACCCAAAAAGTGCAGCGTCATGAACGTCCCTCAGCATTCCCTGCTCCCTGAGATACTAGCTTGATCTTCGCCAATATTTGACAGAACAGCTGGTGAATCCAAAAATTGCTACCTTCTCAGCATTCACCGTACCGTGAGATATTAGCCTCAGATGACAACCTACGTCAGTTTTAATGTGGAAAGTTATCTTTTAAAATGACAGACATCATATGAGTAACTCGTGGCAAAATTTGATCAGGATCGAAAAATAAAATTTTTTCTTGCCATTCACTCCAATAGAGATTTTTTCTGAAGTCCCATATGTGGAAGTCCTTCTTCTCACTTACAAAGCTCTAAATAATCAGGCCCCTTTATATTTAAAAGATCTAATACTACCCTATTATCCTAACAGAGCACTACGCTCCCAAAATGCAGGATTAATTGTAATACCTAGAATTTTCAAAAGTACAATGGGAGGCAGAGCCTTCAGTTATCAAGCTCCTCTCCTGTGGAACCAGCTGCCAATCTGGATTCCGGAGTCAGACTCGATCTCCGTTTTTAAGAATAGGGTTAAAACCTTCCTTCTTGATATAGCCTATAGTTAGGGTGGTATCAGGTGCCCCTGAACCCTCCCTTAGTTACGCTGCTAATAGGTTTAGACAGCTGGGGGACCTCTAACAATGCACCGGGCTTCACTCCTTTCTTCACTCTCAATGAAATATTTTTGCTGGTCATTAACATCTGTTTGTTCTCTCCCATAGATTGAGACCCCGTCGTGCTGTTTGCTCTCTACGTGTCTGTTCTTTATTTCTTCTTCTCTATCCCCTCACCCCCCAGCCAGTCACAGTAGATGACTGCCCCTCCCTGAGCCTGGTTCTGCTGGAGGTTTCTTCCTGTTAAAAGAGAATTTTTCCTCTCCACCGTCGCCAAGCACTTGCTCACAGGGGATCGCCTGATTGCTGGAGTCTTTCTGCAATTGTGGGGTTTTCCCTACAGTTGAAAGTGCTATGAGATGACTGTTGTTGTGAAATGGTGCTATATAAATAAAACTGAATTGAATTGGAAGTAGAGGGGGGCGTTATTTAGGCTCTCCAAAGGAACGCTATCTGTAGTGTTTGTCTTCAGTTGAAGGGACTGCCCCCATTAAGGAAATGTTTGGAAATTCAAAAGGCCAACATAAGTGCCTGGGGTTAAGTACTTCATTGTGGCCCAAAAACCTGCTCGGTGGGGCTTGGGATTGAAGTGGTGCTGATTGGATATAACCCAGCATCACGACATAAAAAAAACCAAAAAAACAGAAGCCATCAAAAAACTACAAAATTTGACAGAAAAAGAGTACAGGGATAGAGTGAATAGTTGGTGGCAGTAGAGTGATGATATAGAGTGAAGTACATGGCGGTAATGCACCTGTAAGCTGGTTGCCAACCGCCAATCAAATCTAAAAGAAGAAGAAAAGAGCACAGGGGAGCTTTAATGCCACCATGACTGCTGCACAGTTACAGAACATGAGCAGTGGGAGGGAATCGGTAGGGGCTCGCTCTCTACACCACTACCAAAGGAGTCTCTTGCTGGTGCCCTCTCTGCTGCTTGCATTGTGTGCCTGCACACCTTTAATGACAAAGGACCAGCTACAGGAACGGCCCTTATCAAAGTTCACATCCCCTAAGTTTTACCCATACTATCTGCAATGGAAATATGATTTTTGAGCCCTGCCTCTCCCTATTAAAGAATACATTTTTCCCAAAGATGGTTTCTGTCACTGTAGGCAGTTATTATCACACTGATGCATGTTAAAGTGTTTGTTTTTTGGTTCACTTTGGTTTTGATTAGTTGTAAGACACTATAAAGTGGTGGTATAGTTACGATTGAGCACGGTCACAATTGATTACATTGAAGCAGCTGTCTATGGTCTTGCCGTATAGACTACAGTAGGCGGGCGCTTAATGCTCTGGTTCTGCTTCTTGTTTGCCACAGTGCATTGTCTAGCTAATATAGAACAAGATGGCAGTACCCTAAATCCAGGAAGTAGAGCTTCACTTTTCTACAATGGGTGTAAGTGGCAGCACATCGTCCATCTTTATATACAGTCTATGATCAAAACCCAAACATAGCATCTCATACAACAATTTCAAAACACCAACATGTTATGTTTGTGGGTGACAGTGTAAGTAACAGTTAAGAGGCAGCACTTGCACATTTAGCTAACAGTTACAATATTCATACACTGACGGACTGCCTGCATAGACAGCTTTATGGATAGTGAAGTCCAGTAATGAATACAGACATTAGGATCTTTAATAGCTTCTCCACCTGTCATCAGATCCAGTTAAAAAGGATTTAATGACAGGTTGGTGGGTTGGTTGGTGCTAGTACCTCCCCCCCCCCCACACCATGAAAGGTTAATACCGCCTTTCCTGGTCCAGGATACTCAGACAACAATTTAATTAATCAAAGAGCTAATAACTAATGTGTTCAATCAAGGCAATGAAGTTCAGCATTAATTTCTTAAGACAGTCTCAATAAGATAGGCCATGATAAGATTAAGGACATCATATAGGCAACGCAGTCAAGTCAGATGGCCGTTGAGGAAACCACAGACTGCTCCTTGTTCTGTCACAGCATTTCAGGACACAAACATGCACTTTGAACCCACGAGATTGGATTTTAAACTGTTGTGCCAGTTGGAGATCCAACTGCAAGACGTTCAAGGCAGCCAGCAAGTTGTTGTTGATTACTAAATGGAAGAATTAAGATGGTGATACATGGCCCAGTATGCACTGTGTCAGTTCTCTTAAGCATACTAAGCAGGAAGGCACCATTGATAATTTTCTGCTCTGAAATATACCATGAACTGCTGCTGCATACTACTGTATGGCACTTTACCTACAAGACATGACCACATTTGTACACTTTTATAAAACTTTTTATTCACTACGTCACTAAAATAAAAGTTCTATTTTTAATTTATCTTTAGAAGTCTTTACACAGCAAATAATTTATAGAAAATAAAGGTTTGATAGTGACTCTTTTCCCCCATCAACATAAAGGAACTTCCAGCAATTTCCTTTTTACTTTACACAGCAACTGGATTTTGTTTGATGGTGGGGTAGGGGGATTCCACTTTCAGGTCACCGTTTAGTGATGCTGGGTTAGTTCTGCTGCTGCCCATTGCCCTGAGCAAAAGGGCAGCAGTGCTTTCAGTAGTAAGGAAGGATGTTAGCTCCCCCTGAGGCTCCTCTGCTTCACTGTTTAACAGGCTGTCAGTGCTGGACTCCATATAATGCAGCACACGGTCAGCGACTCTTTGGGTGCTGCAGTCACTGACATTGTTGTTTGTATTATCTAACCCCCCATGTAATGCTGGGAAAATGGTGCCGGAAGCTCTGGTGTCATGGCTGACTTGGAAGTTAACATCCTCCGTAGTAAATAGAGGGCTAGGAGGTAAACTGTGCACCACATGCCCATGGTTGTAGTGGGAAGAGTTCCTCTTCTGCTCAGTGCGGCTGGAGGCCTTGTGTGGCTGACGCAGCAAAGGCCGTTCCTCTTCACCGCAGGGGCTCAAAGCCACCGAGGGGACAGAGACAGCCAGGCTGGAGAGGGGGGCTGACATCTCTGATGGGGGAGAGCCAGGGGTGGGTGGCTCCGGAGACAGTGGTGTCAGAGTCGTCATTTCGGATGCAAATCTACAAAAACACAATTACAAAAAAAAAAAAAAAAAACACTCAGCATTGCCATCTTATTAGGACTGAGTTCACACTCTGTAGTGCTGCACAATGATTCCAGTCAGTCTACAGCAGAAGTGTAAAATCCTGGCTCCAGAAAGTAAAAGTCATATCCTGTATTTGTTCCAGCCATTCACTAACCCAGATGATTCTAGTAAGCAGAGCTCTCATGGGTGGAAGTAATGAGCTCGTCTACCCAGCTGTAGAGCTGTGCTTTTCACCATCAGCTGGGTTAGTGAAATATGGGATAGGAAAGGATTAAATACCTCTGGTTAGGGCTGCACATTTCTGCAATTCTGTAATTGTACAAAATGCTACAGTTTTGATTACATTGATGTACATTTTATTTTCTAAACTGTACTGCACAAACTCAGGTTTTTGTATTTTTTGCAACTAAATATATGAGCTGAGAAATATGCATTACAAAATGATCAATTTACTCTGCATTTTCACTGATAATAAAGTGGGTAGACTCCTGAAGCCATTTGTTTAAACAATATATGAATTTGAAACTCAGATCACTATATTCTGGGATATAATTACAGTCAAACATTTTTCTCAAATCATACGGCCTTACATCCAATCTAAAGTTATGTGTGGAAATGTTTTGGACATTAACATACTATATATTTTCCATTGTAGATTCAAAATGAAACCATTAAGACTGTAGGTAAAATGCAAACAATCAGCAACAACAAACAAAAAAAACCCCTTTTGTATTAAAAGATACTGTACAGAACAATTTGAATCTTGGGGTTTTAGTGACACCTTGTGTTGGCTAAATGTAGCACAGCCCCATTCACTAAATTTCTTCGGTGTAGACTGCACACGTGTGCGCGCGCACACACACACACACACACACACACACACTTTTGACTATCTGATCTGGCAAGGATTTTATGCTGACGGAACCTCCCTCATTTAAACAGACTTGGAACTGGCACAAGGATTGCACTGGTTTTATGCTTCCCCTGTGGCTGGGTAACCAACATACTACCTTTCTCTATTCTATTTATGCTGGGCACCAAGCTAGAAGATGAAAAGTACCATTTTTATATGGCCTTTGGTATGACCCAGCTATGGGCCAGATGCTCTACCACTGGTCCACTACTCCCGTATATAAATATGGACAACATGAGAGCTCACCAAGCCTGCACATCTCTATTGCCCCCTGGTCTCTTCTTACCCTGTTATTGTGTGGACCATTTTGCCAAACCAAAATCTAAAAATGCTCCTTGAGTGTCCCAGTAGGCAGCTCTTATCATGCCAGCATGTTCGAGTGTTTGTTTTGGGGTTTTTTTTTTGGATCAGTTCAGTTCTACTTAGTCATTTGATGCTGTAAAAGTGGGGGTGTGGTCATGACATTACATTATGGTTGTGTTTGAGGCAGTTGCCTATGGCCTGCTACAGAGACTGTATTTGATGGCTGTATGGGTGGGAATTTGACACTGTGGCTTTGTTTCACTGTCGCTGCTGTGCACACTCTAGCTACAAATGACATAAAAGTGCAAGATGGACCCTTAATCTAAGAAGTAGACCTTTGCTTTTCTACAACTGATATAAGTGGTGGCATGGGTTAAAGTCGGTGTGTATGGCATGTATGACTGGAGGGAATGGGACTGCAGTTCACTTAGCCACCACAAGGTGTCATTACAGCCTGAGTTTCAAAAACTTCTATACAGTACCTTTAAATTTAATTTTAAGAGGTAACAGCTGCACTGTGTTTTCCTCAGCTCAAATGTAATTGGAGAAAAAGAAACAATCATAAATAAGCAGCTCAATTTTGAGGATTCTTTGCAGGCAATATCTGACAGAAGTCTGGAATTAATGAGTGTCATCAAACACTGAATTTACTCTTGTTTAAGCTTCATCCCTCCATCCATCCCTCCATCCATCCATCCATCCCTCCATCCATCCCTCCATCCATCCATTCATCCTACATGAGGACTGGACTGCTTTTGAGACGGTGCAGTAGCAGTCCCACAAAAGTTTACAAAAGTGATGGTAGGACACAGTGTTTGTAATGGCTATGCACTGCAGGGAGAAAATGTTACAGTGACACGGTGTCCTGTAGTGAACTGACTGGTTAATTACACAGGTGGAAAACTGTAAGAAGCTACGCCAGGCACAGCAAACACAAAACCTTTTGGCACCTCATTTGAAATGATTTTTTTATTACATGGCACCATTTTAAAACCACCTACCCTTCCATGTCTGTACATGTAAAAGCCAGAAGGAGAGAACAGGAGAGGCAACTATTTAAAAGGAAAGCTTTAAAAGAAACAGAAAAAATGCAGGTGCATTGATGTCTGAGCAAAATTTCATTACTTTTCTTACAAAACTTCCTGGGCTGCAGTATTTTTTTGGGGGATCAATGTCCACCTATATACTCTGAAATACTGTCAGAACAATGTTGCTGCATTTAACTCAATTTGAGCTAAAAAAAAAAAATACAGCAATAATCCCACCAAATTTCACATAGGTGATTTTCTTTTCTGCCTATAGTGTACTTGGATAATTAATCAAGATTTTCTCCTGATGTTCCTACTATCTGTGTAGTGGAATGGTTATAGTTTGGATTTTCACATTTAACTACACATCTCCACAACTCAGTTGCTAGACCCATACTTTTTTTTTCTTAATCTTGTTTTTGAGGATAAGTGAAAAACAGTTGACTACTGTATATGTCAGCTTTTGAGTAAATGTCCTATATGGGACTGTGTAAAGAAGTAGCTGTAATTCCTCAGTGGTCTTCTTCTTTTGGTTGCTCCCTTCAGGGGTCTCCACAGCAGATCATCTGCCTCCAGCTCACCCCATGCCTTGCATCTTCCTCTGTAACACCAACCATCTCCATGTCCTCCTTCACTACATCCATGAATCTTCTCTGTGGTCTTCATCTTTTCCTCCTGCCTGGCAGCTCCATCTTCAGCATCCTACACAGCACTATTTGGATTTTTTGAGGCACTGCAGCTGCCACTGAGCAGCTGCGTTTCATGCTTGTGCACTGAATATAATCTGCAGTTCATATGCCCATACTGTCGGTGGCAGCCAAGAGCCACCAAACTGATTTGAACAGCTGCAATCCAAACACAAAAGAAGAGCACGGTGGCAGACAATGGCGGAGATGATGAAGGTACGTGAATATGATGATGATCAAGACAAATAGGCGCTTTTGATGTTACTGTGGAAGAAAACAGACAGCCAAAAAGACAAACGTATGTTCTCCCAGTTCTGGTGGATTGCTCAGGACTTCCTCCTGGCGGTAGTTTCCCGGTGCATCTGCAGTTCAGTCCGACAACTTGCGTACTTGTACAAGCAGCCACTTTTTTGGGGGCTGCACACTGTCAGTCAGCCCTCACTCTTTGCGTAGGGTTTGTGCACAAATGCGTTCAATGCACTTGCTCATGCACCAATGCATTTGTGCCACCGTGAATTGGGCTTCACATGAAGGAGAGTGTGGTGTTGTGTTCCGGCACATTATTGTGAAGTGCAGTGTAGTGACGTGCACTTCCCGTCACATCACTGCACCGCCCTATATAAGGCGGAGGACGTCCATCTTACAGCCTCTTTGCCAAATAACCATGCTGGTGCAAACTGTGTATCTGTACATAGTTCAATAAAGCTGTGTTCGCCAACCATCCTCCTGCCTTGTCTTTTACCCCGGTATTTTCATACAAAACATTTGGCGATCAAGGATTAACTCATGGAGGCGTGCATCACCTCACTTCATCCTTTTCTTGAGCTCTCGAGCGAACCACCGGTTTCATGGCCACATTGGTGGGAGGCCTATCAGATGTATGTTACGGCGCTGGGCCTCGGGGAACTCGATAAGGCAAGAGAATGGGCGCTTCTCATTCACAACCTAGGTATGGAGGGCCGGAGGGTCCTGTGGACGCTCGGCATGACAGACTCATGCGATGACATTGTGAAGCTGCTAGCTAAACGTTTCTCCACTCCAGACAACGCAGCTGTTCAGAGAATTTGTTTTTGCCGAAGACGCCAGCGGGTAGGTGAGCCTGTCCACCAATATGTCATTGACTTGAGGCAGCTAGCCAGCGAGTGTCGTTTTGGACCGCTTGAAGATGAAATGGTATGCGGCCAACTAGCAGAGCACACGTGTAACACTGAGCTGCATGCTAGGCTATTAATGGCACCTTATGACTTGACGTTAGCTAAAGCAATGGAGCTAGCTCTCTGATGGGAAGCTGATGATAAGCTAGCTACAGAGCTAAATTGGCGCCAGCCACAGAAGCCGCCAGAGCTGCTTGCCTCAGCTAATGTTGCAGACCCTGATAGTGAGGATAGCTTGGACGAAGATTTTTGGGAAGTCGATGCTGCCAGCCAAAGGTCTGCCCTGGGAAACTCCCGTTGCAGGGGTTGTGGGTCTGCGACGCACCATCATAAAGTGAAGAATTGCCCGGCTAGAGGAAAACGTTGTAGCGAATGTGGACGCTTGAATCACTATGCCAGGGTGTGCCAGCTGTCATACCCGGGAGACCCAAGGGAGAAATCACCCCGCTCGCCCTCGACAGACACTGGGAGCAAACGGTACGAAGAACTAATGAACACCCTCGCTTTCAAGTTGGCCAGTTCTCGCTCAGGGTCGGTACCCATGCCAGCGAGTGACACCAATGTGCTAGCCCCGGATGCCTCCAGTTCTTGGCCACAGTTTGCTGGGGGGTCTGCGGCTACGATGGTGAACACTACAACGTTTATAGAAGAGGATGGGGCCAGACCGACGAGCATAGAGTTACCGCATGCTCAGCAGCAAAACATCGGGCCGAGTGAAATTCCACTCCGGGTTATGGACTTGGTTTGGGTTCGGGGTGAAGAAAGTCCACGGCGAAGATGGGCCAAATGGCAGCCAGCAAAACATCGAGGGTGTCTGTGCATTGTGGCTAAGCCGGGCGCAGCGTGCTCCAGGTTGTCCAATGGCTCGTTGAGGCACACCAATCAGCTTCGGCATGTCTGAGAAGACGCTGGAGGTGGCGAGAATCATTGATGGTGGTGTGGGATCCTCGCTCCGTCATCCAGAGGGTCATCTGGGGTCTGCGCTCCCCTGGGGCGCGCCTGCTGAGGGGCTGCCCTGGACCCCCCATGCAAGTTCCAGTTTTTTTCACCCAAATGACTGTGTGGTAGCATTTATTATATAGTTCTTTGGTGTTTTGCATGCGTGATATGATATGGGATTATGTTATGTGTTTTGCTTTTAGTTAGGAGCACAGCTGTAATTTTTAGTTTTAATAAAGACTTTTAGTTTATGGGTGGCAGAAAAATCCACCCTGCAGCACGGGCTGCACAGTAGTCCACCCGTCAGCCCTATTTTAGTTGTTCTGTGTGAGTGTGTTAGGCCATTTTAGTCCATAAGTTCCCATTGGTTTAGTGCGTGTTCGGGTCCCAAATTTGGGGAGGTTTTCAATTGTGTGCATGGTTTTGGATTTTCTAAGGGGTGGGGTGTCGTGTCATGTCGTGTTCCAGCACATTATTGTCAAGTGCGGTGTAGTGACGTGCACTTCCCGTCACGTCACTGCATTGCCCTATATAAGGCGGACATCCATCTTACGGCCTCTTTGCCGAATGACCACGATGGTGCATACCGTGTATCTGTTGTCCTGTACATAGTTCAATAAAGTTGTGTTCGCCAACTATTATCCTGCCTCATCCTTCACCCAGGTATTTCCATACATAACATAGAACCTACTCTATTAACTCCCTCCCTGCTCTGGACCTTTATTAACAACTTGACTGCTATGTCAGTCTAAAGCAGGAATTTGTGTCTCACCTTCTGCCAGTCATTTTCATAATTTCTGCTGGCGCATTGCCCATTTTTACGCTTTTCACCCTCATTGCTCAAATAACAAATTACTTTGCAAGCACTTTGTGCTTGTAGGAATGGAGTGTTTCAAAAGGCCAAAGTTGGTACATTGCTAAACTGGGTGCAGCTCAGTGACCTTGTGCTTTTGACTAACAAAAATCATGTCTAAAATCAGTGGCACATTATCAATCGTTATTTAAGTGGGGCTGAGATGGTTTGGACATGTGCAGAGGAGGCACTGAGGTCATCATTGCCATAGTTGTAGTTTTTTTCAGTGTTCCTACCAAAACCAAGAAAGTTACATAGTGCAGTTTTAAAGGCAAGGTGGCAAGTTGTTCTGATTTATTGCATGTTATACCCAAAACACACCTTTAAATAATAAAGTAAAGATTGTGGGGAGCGTGAAATAACGAAGCTGAATTGGCTTTTAATTCAGGTTTTATTCAAGCACTTCATCCCCAGCCATCTCTCAAGAAACAAAAGAGATGGCTGGGGATAAAGTGCTTGAATAAAACCTGAATTAAAAGCCAATTCAGCTTCGTTATTTCACGCTCCCCACATTGGTGACCCCGACGTGATCTGAGCACGCAACCTTCGGGGAGCGTGAAATAACGAAGCTGAATTGGCTTTTAATTCAGGTTTTATTCAAGCACTTCATCCCCAGCCATCTCTTTTGTTTCTTGAGAGATGGCTGGGGATGAAGTGCTTGAATAAAACCTGAATTAAAAGCCAATTCAGCTTCGTTATTTCACGCTCCCCACAAGATAACCTTTTCTCTTTTTTCATCAGTGCAGTGCACAGCTTCTCAGCTTTCTCTTATTTGGACTGCAAAGTTCAGTTGTGCAAAGGTTGATATTAGAAGTAAAAGAAGATGGGAGTCACATATGTAGATATGTGAGATGGGTAAGTTCTTGCATTTTTTTATGCATCAAAACGCTCAAAAGAGACAACGCAAGGCTTTCAGTTTCTCCCTATTCGAAGTCACCGCAGCAGATCATGGGTCCGCAAATTTAATTTGGTAGAGATTTTACACCAGATGCCCTTCCTGACACAACCCTCCCCATTTAACCGGGATTTGGACCGGCACAAGGAGTACACTGGTTTTTGTACCTCCCCCTGTGGCTGAGTAACCAACTCTCATTTCACTGTTCTATTTATGCTGAGCACCAAGGTAGAAGGCGAAAAGTACCATTTTTCTGGTCTTTAGTATGACCTGGCTGGGGCTTGAACCCAGCCAGGTCATACTAAGGTCATACTCAGGTCATACCCTCCCCTAGGCCTGGCTCCAGGGTGGGGCCCCAGTAACCCCATACCGGGCGGGGTACATTTGAATCCTCATTCTAGTATTTATCATGAGAGTCTGTTGGATCGTTCTTAGTCTGGTCCTTCACCCAGGACCAGTTTGTCTTGGGTGACCTTATCAGAGGCCTTATCAGAGGCAAATTTCCCCAGACAACATAGCTCCTGGGATCACTGGGGCACGCAAACCCCCCACCACGATAAGGTGACGATCCATGAGGGGACCACTTTTCACTTTTGTCATCTTAAAATAATGCAACAGAAAGCAATAAACTAAATATGAAAGACTTCACAACAACCAGAAACCAAAAATCTTATACCTTGTCTACATACTCTTATATCATTTGTAGTATGTCTTGCTGAATACATAGCACATGTTTTCCATACAGCTGCAACAAATAGAAAGAACCACTTGTGAACAGTCTGGAAAGCACTGTCACTGTAAGGTTTTCCCTTAGGACAAAGAGTTGCTCTGGTGAAGCTGTGAGTGTCTGAGTGGATACATCGATCTTACACCAACCATCTCTCTTAACTGTCAGAGGGAGAGGTGACTAAATAGACTTTATTGGGAGGGTGTGTGTGGTGTATGATGAGAGGACACTGAGTCATGTTACATCATAATAATGATGCAGAGCAATAAATTGTCTATCTGAACCAGCTCACAATGTTCATTCCTTTCTGTATTTTTTTCTTTATCAATTCATATTTTTATTTTGCTTCAATTCATTTTCATGTGTTTATTATTATTATTATTATTATTATTATTATTATTATTATTATTATTATTATTCATACTACTTCCTTCATCGCAAATACACATGGTTATAGCTATACTTCAATTTAAACTTTATCTGAACTCATTTAACCATGCAATAATGATAAATTTTACGGGAGACAGTGAATAAGCATGGGAGAACAAAGAGCAGGAGATTCCTGGTGAGATAGCAGGAAGGAGTCAAGGATGGAGGATGTTGAATGCAGTGTGATGCAAATGTCATGTGTGTGATGTAAATGCCATGAAACTTAAGGGGAGAGTTTCTGCTTAAATGTTCAGTCTGTTCTGTGCTTGAAATATGTGAGTGTGAAATAAATCGTCTGAAATGGATCTGTCTCTGATTTCACACACTCCACACTGGTGACCCAAGACGTATTATGGAACATGAGGCAAGATCCCCGGAGCTGGCCCAGTCAGGAAGCTACAGCGAGGCGGCAGCCATCCCACAGACAGCCCGGACTGGAACCTCCAGCCACGCGTGTGCGGTTGCAGTCAAGCTACCGGGTTTCTGGCAGCACAACCCGCGCTCTTGGTTCCACCTCACCGAGGCCCAGTTTGCCCTCCGGGGAGTAACGGCTGATGATACCAGGTTCTACCAAGTGGTCGCAGCGCTCGACGCCCGCACAGCTCAGCAGGTAGCGAGCCTGCTCGATCAGCCACCAGCCAGCAGCAAATACGAGGCGCTCAAGGCTGCGCTCATCCAGCGACACATGCTCTCGGACTGTGAGAGAGTGGAGAGGCTCCTGACGCGGACCGAGTTAGGAGATGGTTCGGCCGTAGACCTGATGGAGAAGATGCTGGCGTTAATGGGCACAGACGACGGGCACTTTCTGTTTGCCCACCTCTTCCTCCGGAACCTTCCGGCAGTAGCGAGAGCAGTTCTGGCCAATTCACCGTGGCTGGCCGCGCGCGACTACCGTGCACTAGCCCAGGAGGCAGACCGGATCATCATCACCACCAGGGCGATCACAGTCAACGCGGCAGCGGCGGAGCACAGCGAGACAACCAGAGGAGGCGAGGAGCCACCGACGGTAGAAGCAGCGGGGGCCAAGGAGCGCCAGAGAGACACGCTCTGTTTCTACCACCGCCGCTTCGGAGAGAACGTACGCAGATGTGCGCCACTGTGCCAATTCAAGCGCTCGGGAAAACGCCAAGGCCGGGGGTCGGTAGCAGCTGCGACCCTCGGTGAAGAGAACAAGCTGCTCTACTTAACGGATGCACGCTCAGGGAGGCGTTTCCTCGTGGACACCGGAGCCCAGAAGAGCTTCATCCGGCCGACCTACGCTGACCGGCTGGCAGGATCTAGCGGCCCCGGGATGTTGGCAGCAAACGGCTCGGATATTAAGACCTTTGGTGAGAGGACTCTGCTCTTATCTCTACACGGTCGTACATATGAGTGGACTTTTGTCGTAGCAGCACTGAATTACCATACAGTGGGGTAAAAAAGTATTTAGTCAGCCACCAATTGTGCAAGTTCTCCCACTTAAAAGATGAGAGAGGTCTCCAATTTTCATCATAGGTATACCTCAACTATGAGAGACAAAATGAGAAAAAAAAATCCAGAAAATCACATTGTCTGATTTTTAAAGAATTTATTTGCAAATTATGGTGGAAAATAAGTATTTGGTCACCTACAAACAAGCAAGATTTCTGGCTCTCACAGACCTGTAACTTCTTCTTTAAGAGGCTCCTCCGTCCTCCACTCGTTACCTGTATTAATGGCACGTGTTTGGACTTGTTGTCAGTATAAAAGACACCTGTCCACAACCTCAAATAGTCAGACTCCAAACTCACTATGGCCAAGACCAACGAGCTGTCAAAGGACACCAGAAACAAAATTGTAGACCTGCACCAGGCTGGGAAGACTGAATCTGCAATAGGTAAGCAGCTTGGTTTAAAGAAATCAACTGTGGGAGCAATTATTAGAAAATGGAAGACATACAAGACCACTGATCCCTCGATCTGGGGCTCCACGCAAGATCTCACCCCGTGGGGTCAAAATGATCATGAGAACGGTGAGCAAAAATCCCAGAACCACACGGGGGGACCTAGTGAATGACCTGCAGAGCGCTGGGACCAAAGTAACAAAGGCTACCATCAGTAACACACTACGCCACCAGGGACTCAAATCCTGCAGTACCAGACACTTAAGCCAGTACATGTCCAGGCCCGTCTAAAGTTTGCTAGAGAGCATTTGGATGATCCAGAAGAGGACTGGGAGAATGTCATATGGTCAGATGAAACCAAAATAGAACTTTTTGGTAAAAACTCAACTTGTCGTGTTTGGAGGAGAAAGAATGCTGAGTTGCATCCAAAGAACACCATACCTACTGTGAATCATGGGGGTGGAAACATCATGCTTTGGGGCTGTTTTTCTGCAAAGGGACCAGGACGACTGATCCGTGTAAAGGAAAGAATGAATGGAGCCATGTATTGTGAGATTTTGAGTGAAAACCTCCTTCCATCAGCATGGGCATTGAAGATGAAACGTGGCTGGGTCTTTCAGCATGACAATGATCCCAAACACACCACCTGGCCAACAAAGGAGTGGCTTCATAAGAAGCATTTCAAGGTCCTGGAGTGGCCTAGCCAGTCTCCAGATCTCAACCCCATAGAAAATCTTTGGAGGGAGTTGAAAGTCTGTGTTGCCCAGCGACAGCCCCAAAACATCACTGCTCTAGAGGAGATCTGCATGGAGGAATGGGCCAAAATACCAGCAACAGTGTGTGAAAACCTTGTGAAGACTTACAGAAAACGTTTGACCTCTGTCTTTGCCAACAAAGGGTATATAACAAAGTATTGACATGAACTTTTGTTATTGACCAAATACTTATTTTCCACCACAATTTGCAAATAAATTCTTTAAAAATCCTTCAATGTGATTTTCTGGATTTTTTTTTCTCATTTTGTCTCTCATAGTTGAGGTATACCTATGATGAAAATTGGAGACCTCTCTCATCTTTTAAGTGGGAGAACTTGCACAATTGGTGGCTGACTAAATACTTTTTTGCCCCACTGTATACTGGGGGCTGATTTTCTGAGTGCACATGGTTTACTGGTTGATGTTACTAACAGGCGCCTGGTTAATGCACTGTCCTTTGACTCTCTCCCCTGTATAGCTCGAGTGACCTAGCCAACAGCACAAGCCAACGTCACAGCTGCAGGTGGTAAGTTCCACACACTGCTCACAGTTCCCAGCATTCACAGTCCCGACGTTTTCCGCGGCCATCGCTAAACACGGGGTGGAGCACTTTATCACCACCACCGGGCCGCCCGTTTTTGCAAGACCTCGACGCTTGGATGAAGCTAAACTGGCCATAGCACACGAGGAGTTCGCCAACCTGGAGAGGTTGGGCATCATCAGGCGTTCGAACAGCCCATGGGCATCCCCGCTACACATGGTCCCTAAGGCTGAGGGATCGTGGCGACCGTGCAGTGATTTCCACAGGTTGAACAACGCCACAGCGCACGACCGCTACCCAGTTCCCCACATACAGGATTTTTCCATTCACCTTGCCGGAGCGTGCATTTTTTCTAAAATAGACCTGGTCTGCGGTTACCACCAAGTCCCAGTGCGCGCGGAGGACATACCCAAAACAGCGGTAATAACTCCGTTCGGTCTATTCGAGTTCCTGCGCATGCCATTCGGGTTAAAAGGAGCGGCACAGACGTTCCAGCGCATGATGGATGCAGTGCTGCGCGATCTCCCGTTTGTGTTCGTCTGCCTGGACGACATCCTGGTAGCCAGTGCGTCCGAAGACGAACACGAAACCCACCTCAGGACGGTTTTCCGGAGGTTGGAGGAGCACGGGTTGATAATCAACTCGGCAAAATGCCAGTTCGGCGTGACGGAGATTGATTTTTTGGGGCACCACGTCTCTCCAATTCAATTCAATTCAATTCAACTTTATTTATATAGTGCCATTTCACAACAACAGTCATCTCATAGCACTATCAACTGTAGGGAGGACCCACACAGTTGCAGAAAGACCCCAGCAATCAGGCGATCCCCTGTGAGCAAGCACTTGGCGACGGTGGAGAGGAAAAACTCCCTTTTAACAGGAAGAAACCTCCAGCAGAACCAGGCTCAGGGAGGGGCAGTCATCTGCTGCGACTGGCTGGGGGGTGAGGGGACAGAGAAGAAGAAAAGAACAGACATGTAGAGAGCAAACAGCACGATGGGGACTCAATCTATGGGAGAGAACAAACAAATGTTAATGACCAGCAAAAAAAAAATATTTCATAGAGAGTGAGGAAAGGAGTGAGGCCCAGTGCATTACTGGAGGTCCCCCGGCTGACTAAACCTATTAGCAGCATAACTAAGGGAGGGTTCAGAAACACATGATCCCTCCCTAATTGTAGGCTATATCAAAAAGGTAGGTTTTAGCCCTATTCTTAAAAACAGAGATCGAGTCTGACTCCCGAATCCAGATTGGCAGCTGATTCCACAGGAGAGGAGCTTGATAACTGAAGGCTCTGCCTCCCATTGTACTTTTGGAGATTCTAGGTATTACAAGTAAACCTGCATTTTGGGAGCGTAGTGCTCTGTTAGGATGATACGGTAGTATCAGATCTTTTAAATAAAAAGGAGCCTGATTGTTTAGAGCTTTGTAAGTAAGAAGAAGGACTTTAAACTTAATTCTAAACTCTATGGGAAGCCAATGAAGGGAGGCCAGAACCGGAGAGATATGATCTCTCTTTCTAGTACCTGTTAAAACTCTTGCTGCAGCATTTTGGATCAGCTGAAGACTTTTTAAAGATGTTTTAGGACAGCCTGATAATAAAGAATTACAATAATCTAATCTCGAGCTAACAAAAGCGTGGATCAGCTTCTCAGCATCACTCTGAAACAAGATGCTCCTAATCTTGGCAATATTATGCAAATGATAGAAGACAGTCTTAGAAACAAATTTAATATGTGAATTGAAGGACAAATCCTGATCAAAAATAACTCCAAGGTTCCTCACAGAGCTATTAAGAGAAAGAGTAACTGCATCCAAACTGAAAGTTTGATTTGGAAAGGAATTTCTAAGGTTTTTTTGGACCAACAAGAATGACTTCAGTCTTATCTGAATTTAATAGCAGGAAATTACAAGTCATCCAAACTTTGATTTCCTTAAGACAGGCTTCTAACTTGGCTAATTGATTAGTATCATCTGGCTTCATTGACAGGTATAATTGTGTGTCATCTGCATAACAGTGAAAATGTATACAGTGCTTTCTAATAATGTTGCCTAACGGAAGCATATATAAACTAAAAAGAGTAGGGCCAAGCACAGATCCCTGTGGAACTCCATGACTAAGCTTTGAGCTGAGAGAAAACTCATCGCCACCGCCCGCTGGGACCACCGCCCGCGTCCGGTGGTCCCAGCCGCGTGGTGCCGCCGCATGTTTGAGTCGGTTCACTGTCTGGCGCACCCAGGAGTGCGTGCATTGGTCAAAATGGTGGGAGAGAAGTTTGTGTGGCCGAGCCTACGCACACAAGTGAAAGAGTGGGCTGCAGCCTGCGTGGCGTGCCAACAAGCCAAGGTACACAGACACACGAAGGCTCCCTTGGAGCCATTTCGTATTCCGGCTAAGAGGTTCGACCATGTTCACGTGGACCTCGTGGGCCCCCTCCCACCATCACAGGGGTGCACGCACCTCCTGACAATAGTGGACCACACCACGCGCTGGCCAGAAGCGGTCCTGCTGGCGGCAACCACGTCCGCGGACGTAGCGCGCACTTTTTTAACAGCATGGGTGGCACGTTTTGGAGTCCCGTCGGACATTACGTCCGACAGGGGCACACAGTTTGTTTCCGAACTCTGGTCCGCGATGGCCCGCAGCCTGGGTGTTACAATTCACCGCACAACTGCGTACAACCCACAGGCCAATGGCTTATGCGAGCGTTTTCATAGATCACTGAAAGCAGCACTCAGGGCTTCATTGACGGATGCAAATTGGGTAGACAGGCTGCCGTGGGTTTTATTGGGGTTGCGCTCCGTGCCGAAAGAGGATCTGGAAGCTTCCCCGGCAGATCAGCCACTACGGCTGCCCGGGGAATTTCTGCCAGATAATCCTGCGCCAGACAGCTGCCCGTCTCAGCTTTTGCAGCGTAGCGCAAACACAGGCACGCTGCCGGGCCCTGCCCACCACAGTTTTCCGAGTGTTTTCATGCCTAAAACTTTGAAGAGCGCGGAGTTCATGTTCGTCAGACTCCCGAAGCCTTTCCCGTGACCAGGTGTGCCGCAAGGCAGCGGAGGTTTGAAATCAGGGTTTACCTTCCCCTAGATGGGCTACCTTCCCAGGTTGACGAGCCACCATCTACCTGAAGCATCTGGTTTTAAGGCGCCAGAGATCCGCCCTCGTCCCTTCTCCTATTAGTAAAAGCAGTTCCGCCGGGCTTAGAGACTAAACCACACAGGCAGGCTAGGAGTTGGACTTAGTTGTCAGAGGCTTTTCGAGACGCACGCCAAAAGGAGCATTTTATGAGCACTGGGAGCTTAACCCCATTGCCGCTCCTGGCTATGACAACCTTGGAACCCTAAGGAGGTTACTGCATAGTTATTTCAACTGTTTTCCAAATCATTACATTTTCATTATTGATGTAGTTTTATTCTTTTTTTTGGAACACTTTCTAAGACTGCAGTTTAAAAAAGGTTTTCTTTTCATTCACTAAACTATCTGTGTGTGTGTTTCGACTGGACTGTCGGTATAATGGTAGAGGAAACCGTCATGTGGATGTTATGTGCGTGTGCTTGGCCTTTGGCGCCTGCCGTACCTGCCCTGGGTGGTGACGTCAGGCGGGCTGCGGCCAGTACGTATATACAGTTCTGTGTTCCCTCAATAAAGTGTTGCTGTTCGTTGCTTGGCATAAGACTGACTCCAGACACAGCATTTTGGCGACGGGAATAAACCATGGAAGCGTATGGGCTACCTCTACCTCTACCACCGTTTCTAGAGTATCTGGGAGAGCCAGCAATCCTGTGGCCGAACTGGGTGGCCATGTTTGAGGGATACATCACGGCGCTGGGCCTGGGTGGACTCGACGGAGTACGAAAATGAGCACTTCTGGCCCACCATCTCGGCGTAGAAGGTCGGAGAATTCTCTGCATGTTGGGAGAGACAGAGTCTTATGCTGTCGGGCGGCTGGCCGAATATTTTGCCGAACATACGAGAAGCACGAAGCTGTGGGTGGTGAAGCTGTTGGCGCCAAAAGAAGCTAAGCTAGCTAGCTCGGGGAAGCTAACGGCTCAGTCAGTGGCAATGGTGAAGTTAGCCACGAAGCTAGGTGTGTGCCAAAAACAAGCTACAAGCTACCAGCTAGATATCGAGGTGGGACCGGAGCCACAAGTGAGGGAGCCCCCAGTCACCGAAGACGGCAAGCCAGCTGAGGAGCTCAGCACGGTGCGTGACCGTAGCACTGGTGGTGAAGATAGCATGGTGAGCGGAGACAGCATGGAGGGAGAGCAGCGACCAGACTCGGCTCAGTTTTCCCCCAGCTGGAGTCGGGGCACCGGGAGGAGGAACACAAGCATGCTGAGAGCCCAGGGAAACAGCAGTGACAGCCGGGCACAGAGGCAGCGCAGCGGCGTGCCTTGGACGAGGGTGCTGGGCGTAACGGCGAGGCGCCTGGGTCGATGAGCGATGCCGACAAGGGAGCTGCAGTTTTCCCCGGAGCTCGGCCG
Source organism: Pholidichthys leucotaenia (assembly GCA_020510985.1). Classification (NCBI taxonomy): domain Eukaryota; kingdom Metazoa; phylum Chordata; class Actinopteri; order Cichliformes; family Pholidichthyidae; genus Pholidichthys; species Pholidichthys leucotaenia. Next base: position 119,151,272 of record CM035850.1, read on the forward strand.
CAGGGGTTTGGAGAGTCGGGGGCTGCAACGGCGACAGCTGCAGCGTATTTGAAGAGGGTCGAGGGTGGACCGACAGGCATGGAGGGACTGCATGCTGGGCAGCAGCACTGCAGGTTGAGCAGGACCCCCCTGAGAGCTACGGACTGGGTTCATGAGGAGGTGTTGGATGGTGGGTCTGGACGAGAGAAGTGGCCAACGGCAAGGAGAAGCAGTGGTCTCGTCTGCGAGTTCAGTTACGACCCCGGCGGCAGGCTGTTTCCAGGGGCGCGCATACTGAGGGGCTGCCCTGGGCCCCCAAGCCGGTTTTACACTTTGCTGCCCATGGACAGTGGTAAAACTTCATTCATTTATTCATCTTCTTCTGCTTAACCCTTTTCGGGTCGCGGGAGGGGTGCTGGAGCCTATCCCAGCATTTTTGGGCGGGAGGCAGGGTACACCCTGGACAGATCGCCAGTCCATTGCAGGGCCAACACAGAGAGACAGACAACCATTCACTCTCACAGTCATACCTAAGGACAATTTAGAATCCCCAGTTTTGATGCCAATTAACCTAACTTGCATGTTTTTGGCATGTGGGAGGAAACCGGAGAAATCCCGGAGTAAACCCACGCAGACACGGGGAGAACATGCAAACTCCACACAGATCACTGTTGGTCGGGGGCTGGGATCGAACCCAGGATCCCCCGGCCAAGGGTGAGTTGCTGTGCTGCCGCAGTGCTAACCACTCCGCCACCGATCAATTTAAATGTAAATATGTTTATGTGGTGTTGAAAATAATAGTTTAAATAGTTCATATGTGCATGTGTCAAATAACAATAATAATTGTATATACTGTATGTTTACATGTGTTTTGAAAAAAAGAGGGAGTTTTCAATGTACTTATGAATGTGAAGTGTGTGTGTTTGGGGATTATTTTACGTGTTTTGTTTAGAATAGGAACACAGCAGTTATTTTAGTTTATCAGTGGACTTCTTTTGGTTTAAAAAGTGGCAGAATAATCCACTGTGCCGTGCGGGTTGTGTGGCAGTCCACCCACCTCTATTTTAGTTATGTTTTGCGTGAATGTGTTAGGCCATTATAATACATTGTTCCCCGTTATTTTCGTGCATGATTCAGGTCCTAAATTTGGGTGGTTCTCAATTGTGTGTGTGGTTTTGGATTTTTCTAAGGGGGGGGTGATGTGTGGATGTTATGTGTGTGTACTTGGACACTTTGGCGCTTGCCGTACCCGCCCTAGGTGGTGACATCAGGCAGGTTATCACTGAGGTCCAGAAATTCAGAATTTTTAACATTTCCGTCATTACCGTCTTATTTTGAACCTTAATGTAGCCAATGGAACAATATTCTGATTTTCTTTTCTGTAGGACATATATTTATGTCATGATCCAGGGCACGGGTGGGCGCCGTGCCCAGTCTTCAGCCTAGTTTAGTCTTTTTCTGTCTGCTTGTCTCCTTGTTTATCTTGTCTGCTGTATTTGGTTCCTGTTTTATTATTGTGATTTTGTATTTGTAGTATTATTATTTACATTTTGGGGTGGAGCAGTGGTTAGCACAGTGGCAGCACAGCAAGAAAGTCATGGGATCGATTCCACCCTTGACCATCATGGGTTCGATCCCACCCCCAGACCATCGGTGACCCTTCTGTATGGAGTTTGCATGTTCTCCCCGTGTCTGCGTGGGTTTACTCCGGGCACTCCAGTTTCCTCCCACATGCCAAAGACATGCAGGTGAGGTTAACTGGCATCAACTGGGGATTCTAAATTGTCCTTAGGTATGGATGTGAGAGTGAATGGTTGTCTGTCTTTCTGTGTTGGCCCTGCGATGGACTGGCGATCTGTCCAGGGTGTACCTGCCTGCCCAAAGATGCTGGGATAGGCTCCAGCCCCCCGTGACCTGAAAGGATTAAGCGGTAGAAGATGGGTGGATGGATGGATGGGTTGTGTTGCTCTTGTATCATTATGGTTTCCGGTTTGTGTTTTATTTTGACAGCACTGCGCAGCTCCCAGCTGTCAAACTGGTTTGCGGGCTGCGCAGCTGTCATTGGTTGTGTTAATTTCTCCACTTATGTATCCACATTTGTCACATATCTGAAAAAGGGTATTTTAGGGCACAACACCCTCTCCCTGTTGTTGTGTCCTTCTATTACTGCTCCGTCCTCAGATGCACGTGCCAGCTCTGAATGTATTTGTGCTGCTGTCGAGGAGAACAGGAGTGCTTCCAGCCGTGAGCCCCGCTGCCTTTCGGGTGAGCTCCGGCTGGTTCTGCCCCTTTGCCCGGCGTTCCCAGACTTCTGTCCCCCTGTGCCATCGAGCCTCGCTCTCTTCCAACACTTCTTTAGTTTCTTATTTGTATGTCTAGTGTTCTTTGTTTCGTTTGTCTTTATTACCTCCGCCAAGAAGGCTATGTGATCATCGGCGTTGGTTTGTCTGTCTGTTTGTTTGTTAGCAAGATAACTCAAAAAGTTATGGACGCATTTTCATGAAATTTTCACAGATTGTCAGAAATGGGGTATCCTACAGATGATTACATTTTGGTGGTGATCCGGATCACCATCCAGAAGAAAACCGCCATTACGGAAAATGCGATTTTCGTGAATAACCACTGAACCACTAATCCTATCATTGTGAATCCAATTGCTAGTCATATGTTTTCATGGTCAAGGAATCTGAAAACGTACACACAAACACTGTATGGGGGCAACTGTGGTGCTTGGTGGAGGTCTGCGCTCTCCGAGTGCTTTTCTAGTGTTAATAAATGTGAAGAAACCACAGCGAGCGTTTGGTGTCCTTCAATAGCCCTTGAAAAGAGTGATTTATGACAGAAGGACACGACCAGGGTTTGAACACCAGCCGCTGTGGGTTTCTGCATTTTTTCTTTAATCATTTTTCCCTTTTTTTTCTCATCTGCTGTATGCGAGTGTTGACTATGTCTCCAGCTCACTGGGGCTCTGCCAACCGAGGGAGGTCGTTAATTGGGGACCCCACTGTGGATGAATGTGGTGGTTTGGGCTGGGTCAGACCGGGCCACACTTTGTGATTGTCAGTTTTTATTATTCTGCCTTCATTATTATCATCTTTGGGGTTTTTTTTACATCCTGGTCTCATTATTATTGTTATTGTTATTATCATTATTGTTTTTACTGTTATTATTGTCTTCCATCAAAGCTACATTTGTATGTTTGGTTTTTCCCTGGTCATCTTTTGTTTCTGGTTGGTCTTTTATTTTGACAGCATTTGTTGACTTCTGTCTGAGCACAGCTTATCCCAATGTCAGTCATTATTGGTCAGGGCTGTGGCTCATTAGTCTCATTGTGTATTCCTTTTTATTGGGGTTCACCCCCTCATTCCCTGGTTGGGTCCTCGTCGTGATCATCGTCGTGATTATGGTCTTCATTCCTTCATCGTGTATCATCGTTATTATTTCTCCGTCTTTACCTCCGATTGTGAGTATCATTGTCTCTGCCATGCTACAGTTTCCTTTATTAAATCATGCTTCAACTTCACCCCGCGAGTGAGTCTGTGCTTCTGCCCGTGAGGGCCAACCATGACAGTAGGACCCAACCCAAACAAGACTCAGCGGGAGAAGTGAAGCAGGACCCGGAGGAAGCAGAGGGGAGGAGAGTGACTGGCTGTCAACAGACTGAAGTTTCGTTTCATTGGGCTGCAGTTCCCTGGGGGCTCGCCTACATCTGTACTCTCTTCCCTGGCCGGAGGGGCTTCCTTACCCCGCCATGTTATCTTTGCCAGCCTTCTCCTCGTCACTGGCCAGGCTGAGGACTACAGGGGTGGAGGAGGAATTCATCTAGGATTCCGGAGGTTGTGCCGACGATGTCAGCGTCCCCTGCTTCTGTTTGTCATCGTGCCTCCTCGCCAGCCCGGACACCTCGGAACCCTGAGCCGACGAGTCAGCGTCCCCTGGCTTCCATGTGCCTCCTCACCAGTCCCGGCACCCTGGAAGCTTGTGCCGACATCCCAGCATCCCCTGGCTTCCACATTTCCCCGCCTCTTCACACCAGCACCTCGCCACAGTGCAACAGCCCTCGGCTAGACGGACACCGCTGCCTCGGAAGCATTTGTCTGGTTCACCAGCAGGGGGTTCTTCTGCAGCTGCAGCGACGACAGAGCGGGGGGCAAGGCAAGTGCTTTCTTTCTCATTTCTGGGTTTAGTTAATAATGAGAGGTGCTGCCTTGTCCCTGGGGAGGGGACTCAGCAGCCGTTTCCTTTGCTGCTGAACTTTTACTGTTTCCTGCTGTTTGAGGTGGTGTAGCCTTCCCTGTCGTATCATCTGCAGCCACCTTTTCCCTTATGCCGAGCTGAGGATTACGGGTGGACGAGGAATTTCCTCGGGACTTTGGAGACTGTGCTGACAATTTCAGCGTCCCCTGTCTCCATTGATCTTCGTGCTTCCTTGCCAGCCCCGGCACCTCGGAGACCTGCGCCGACGATTCAGCATCCCCTGGCTCCCTTGTGCCACCTCACTAGTCCTGGTACCCTGGAGGCTTGTGCCGATGATTCAGCGTCCCCTGGCTTCCACACTTCCCCTTCTCTCTTCATTCACTCCCCGCCGCCGTGCTGGACTGTCACCGCTGGTCCGGGAACATTCGTCTGGTCCTCCGGCTGCGGACCTGTTTAGCGGCTTCAGCAACGACGGAGCGGGGGCAAGGCAAGTACTCTCTTTTCCCTATTTCCCCTTTAATAATGAGAGGTGCTGCCTTGTCCCCAGTGAAGGGACTCAGCAGTGTTTTTTACTGCTAAGTTTTCATGTACTGTTTTTACTGACTGTGGTGATGTGTTTTTTTTCCTTCCACCTGCTCCTCTCCTCCTTGTTCGGGGCACGGGGGTGGAGAGGGATTCCTGGGCATCTGGGTCGGATGCGTTCCAGCCGTCTCTTCAAGAGGTCAGCACGCTGCTACTTCCAGCGTTCAAGGTCATCACACCCCAGTCTTCGACGGCCAGAGGTTGGTGCTCTCCCGCCGTTCCCTTTCGGGGGTCAGCGCGCCTCAATTATTTTTTTTTCTCTCTCTCTCATCAGACTTTTGGATGTATTTCCCTCCTCGTATGTCCAGCTCGGGCAGCACGGTGGCGCAGTGGTTAGCACTGCGGCAGCACAGCAACTCACCCTTGGCCATGGGATCCCTGGTTCGATCCCAGCCCCTGACCAACAGTGATATGTGTGGAGTTTGCATGTTCTCCCCGTGTCTGCATGAGTTTACTCCGGGATTTCTCCGGTTTCCTCCCACATGACAAAAACATGCAAGTTAGTTTAATTGGCATCAAACTGGGGATTCTAAATTGTCCTTAGGTATGACTGTGACAGTGAATGGTTGTCTGTCTCTCTGTGTTGGCCCTGTGATGGACTGGCGATCTGTCCAGGGTGTACCCTGCCTCTCGCCCAAAGATGCTGGGATAGGCTCCAGCCCCCCCACGACTTGAAAAAAAAAAAAGGATTAAATGGAAGAAGATGAATGAATATGTCCAGCTCAGCTGGCAATTCGTAGTTTACTTGCCTGTTCTGTATGATTTATATGTGTGTCACTTATCAGAGTATAGGTATTTGTTTCACTGTTATGTGTACCGTTATGTTTCAAGTGCTCACCTTGTCTTTTGTATTTTTTTTTTTTTAAATGTACTTTTTTGAGGTTTCCCTACCCGCTCAGTCTAGTATTTTCATGCCATTTTTCCTGAGTTTGGAGCACATTTTTTTTTTTTTTTCTGAGTAAGGAGCTCCTGGCATATTCTGCTCTATGAGCTCTTATTTATATTACTTTTTGTGGGTTTTTTTTTTTCCTCCATCTCCCTAGACTGTAGGTTGGTGTGCTATTTCTCTGCTGAGGTTGGAGCACATCATTTTTAGTCCTGGGGTTCTATTGTGAATTTTGTTTTTCGTTCCTTTCCTGCCCCCTAGACTGTGGGTTTTCATATCTCTCCCCTAAGGCTGGGGCTCCTGTATTTTTAATCCTAGGTTCTGGTCTGTTTCGGCCCGCCTGGCCTATTTCCCCCCACCCTGATAGGATTTGTTTTGTTTTTTTTCTTTCCTCTCCCCTTTTCTGATGTTACCTGGGGTTGTCTAGAATCCAACCTTAAAGGGGGGGTACTGTGGTGGTTTGGGCTGGGTCAGACCGAGCCATACTTTGTGATTGTCAGTATTTATTATTCTGCCTTCATTATTATCATCTTTGGGGTTTTATTTACATCCTGGTCTCATTATTATTGTTATTGTTATTATCATTATTGTCTTTACTGTTATTATTGTCTTCCATCAAAGCTACATTTGTATGTTTTGTTTTTCCCTGGTCATCTTTTGTTTCTGGTTGGACTTTTATTTTGACAGCATTTGTTGACTTCCGTCTGAGCACAGCTTATCCCAATGTCAGTCATTATTGGTCAGGGCTGTGGCTCATTAGTCTCATTGTGTACTCCTTTTTATTGGGGTTCACCCCCTCATTCCCTGGTTGGGTCCTCGTTGTGATCATCATCGTGATTATGGTCTTCATTCCTTCATCGTTTATCATCGTTATTATTTCCCTGTCTTTACCTCCGGTTGTGAGTATCATTGTCTCTGCCATGCTACAGTTTCCCTTATTAAATCATGCTTCAACTTCACCCCGCGAGTGAGTCTGTGCTTCTGCCCGTGAGGGCCAACCATGACAATGAACTGTGGGTGGCGGACTTCACCCAGGACTTTGTGGACACAGGGCTCGTCTCCTTCTCATTAAAGGAGGTGCACAGAAACGTGGAGGCGGCAGCAACTATCGTGGAGGCGCATCCAGGGTTATGGGGCTACCCCAAGTGCCCGGGCCTGCTGTACTCGGCCTCCATCCTCCAAACGGACCCTCACAGCCTGGTAGGAGATCTTACATCAGATGCACGTAGGTCGGAGCTGACAAGGAAACGTCCCCAGACCCCAGCGGCTCGTCGGTCTCGCCAGGAGCCCGTTTCTCCCCCTCCTCACCCACCGTCCATTCCAGAGCTGACGGGAGAATGTCCTCGGGAATAGACGTACCCAGCCTTTCCCCATTATCCGGTTGCGTCACGCCAGGGGGAGTTCCCCATTGCAGCTGGGAATACTGTCATCATGGTACCTGCAGCACCGACTCCTGCCTCTCCATTGGTGCCCCTGCCCACTGCACCCATTGGGGGGGGGGGGGGGGGGTTGGGTATCCTACAGCAGCCACCACTGCACCATGGGAATTCAGGCAAGTGTATTCTCATTTTTTAACAGCTTTCCATGAAATGCCTTGTCTAATTCCCGGTGGGAGGGCTCACCAGCAGAAGCCGTATATTATGGCTGAGCTCTCTCCACCAGCTGCTGCAGATGTACATGTCTCATCCTCACCAGCTACTCCTGTCCTTTCTGGGTGCCCGTTTGTCCCGTGGAAGAGCCACCAGACGACGAAGAGGTCTGCGGTCCTGGAGGACCCAGTTCCAGCCCCGCAGCCACACATCAGATGGGAGGAGAAAGCTACCTGTGCCCTGGAACCTGAGCCGACTGGAGAGAGTCCCCTGGTTTCAGCAGCGTGGGAGCCGGCATTGTCGGTGAGGCAACTCCAGCTTTAGTCGCCATGCCTAGAGTTCCACCTGCGTTGGTTACCGCTCCTGGAGGCTGTTAGGCTGCATCCACCATCACGCCTGCTGCTGGGGTCGTCGCAGCAGATTCACCAGAGTCCTGGGCGGTGGTGGAGCTCAAGTCCAGGCAAGTACTCTGTTCTGTTCTAACACCAGCAGATCTAGAGAATTCTTGTCTGGCTCACAGTGAGGAGAACTGGCTGCAGATGTCCTTTGCTCCGGAATTCTCCTCGCCAAGCTCCACCACTGCCGGTAACTTTGTTCCAGTGTTTTTCTCTTCCTCCCTGTCTGAGGTGGCCGTGTCGGGTGTGGACGTCCAGGTGGAGAGAGCCGAGAAGCCCGACCCTGAATCACCGGAGTCCTGGATGGCGGTGGAGGTCGAGCTCAGGCAAGTTTTCTTTTTTGTGTTCACTCTATTTGTCTTACAGAGATTTTGCCTGGCTCTTGGTGGGGAAGGCCGAGTGCAGCCGTCTGCTGTGCCTGAGCTCCCCTTGCGGGGCTCCACTGATGCCGGTGACTGGCCTGGTGCCTGTCTCCCATGTGTTTGAGCCTTCTCCCAAGGTCTCCGTGGGTGCTCCTCCTCTGTCTAAGGTCTTTGTGGGTGCCCCCTCCTCCACCCAAGGCCACCACAGGTGTGACGCCTCTGTCCGAGGCCTCCATGGGTGCTTTACCCCAGCCCGAGGCCTCTGTGGGTGCTTTACCCCAGCCCGCGGCCTCCGTGGGTGCTTCACCCCAGCCCGGGGCCTCCATGGGTGCTTCATCCGAGGCCTCCGTGGGTGCTACACCTCAGTCCAAGGTCGCCATGGTCCCTCCTTCCTTGCCTTCATCTGGTGCCCCGCTGGTTGATCGCCTCCTTGGTCTGGTTCTCTCGCGGGTCGGTCTTTACACCATGAGTGCTACGCTCCAGTCCGGGGCCATAGTGGGTGCTATGGTGAAGTCCGGGGCCACCATGGGTGCTGCACTCCAGTCTGGGGCCGCCATGGGTGCTGCGCCTCAGCCCAATCCTGCCACAGGTACCGTGCCTCTGTCTGAGGCTGCTGCGGGTGCAATGCCTTGTCTGAGGTCATAATGGATTCCCCGTCCTCACCGGAGGCCCCTGCTGAGCAGCCTGTTCCCTCATCTGGCCCCCTCGCTGGTCAAGCGCCATCTCCGTTGGGCTCTACCGTTGGCCAGCAGTCACTGTTGAAGGTCAGTCCTCCGCAGAGCCGGGTCCGCCTTCTCCATGCTGGAGACCCTGCGGTCCGCTGGGGGCAAGGGTTCCAGCTATTGCCTCCGGGGGGTGCTCAGTGGTCCGGTGGCCCATGAACTCTGGGAGGCCACCCGACTGGCTACACCGTCTGCACAGCTGGCCCCGGAACTAAGGGAGACCACCAGATGGATTGCGCCGTGGGGCCGGGTGGCTCAGGAACTCAGGGAGGCAACCTGACGGGCTACACCAGCTGCACGGATGGCTTAGGAACTCTGGTAGGCCACCCGAGCGCTCGTTGCTATCAGCTGAGGGTTCGTGAGTTCTAGGCCACCACATTTGTTCATGTTGTGGGTCATGAGTGTTTTTTTTTTTCTCTTTGTTGTTGTCTCGGTCCCTGAGTCCCTCCTCCTCCCCCACGGGGTGGGTTGTTTTTCTTGTTGGGGGGGTTTCTTTGTGGGGGGGGTCTTTTTCTCTTTGATGTTGACCTGGGGTGTCTGGGTCCACCCCTTGGGCGGGGGGGCACTGTCATGATCCTGGGCACGGGTGGATGCAGTGCCCAGTCTTCAGCCTAGTTTAGTCTTTTTCTGTCTGCTTGTCTCCTTGTTTATCCTGTCTGCTGTATTTTGGTTCCTGTTTTATTATTGTGATTTTGAATTTGTAGTATTATTATTTACATTTTGGGGTTGTGTTGCTCTTGTATCATTATGGTTTCTGGTTTGTGTTTTATTTTGACAGCGCTGTGCAGCTCCCAGCTGTCAAACTGGTTCACGGGCTGCGCAGCTGTCACTGATTGTGTTAATTTCTCCACTCATGTATCCACACCTGTCACATATCTGGAAAAGGGTATTTTAGGGCACAACAACCTCTCCCCATTGTCGTGTCCTTCTATTACTGCTCCGTCCTCAGATGCACGTGCCAGCTCTGAGTGTATTTGTGCTGCTGTCGAGGAGAATGGGAGTGCTCCACCAGGTTAGTTTTCCCCTTTTATTTCCAGCCGTGAGCCCCGCTGCCTTTCAGGTGAGCTCTGGCTGGTTCTGCCCCTTTGCCCTGTGTTTCCAGGCTTCTGTCCCCCTGTGCCGTTGAGCCCCGCTCTCCTCCAGCACTTCTTTAGTTTCTTATTTGTATGTTTAGTGTTCTTTGTTTCGCTTGTCTTTATGTTAATAAATGTGCGGAAACCACAGCGAGCGTTTGGTGTCCTTCAGTAGCCCTTGAAAAGGGCGATTTATGACAATTTAGCTATTGATGGAATGCAGAAAGCAGTAAGCTAAACTGAAAATATAGTTTATATTGGAGAAGGAAGCAGCAGCAGCAGTGCTGCTGCTGCTGCTGCAGAGGCTGAGATGGTGCAAAATTCAGAGTCAGACACAGAGTAGGAACCTTCAGGTAGAACTTAGAACCACAGTCCTTAATATGGATGTTGTTAGATGGAATGTAATCAAGGTGCTTAGAATTACTGGCTGCTCAAGAAGTACAGGTTTATGTTATTTACATTTTTTTAAAATCTAATTCGGGTCGCGGGGGGGCTGGAGCCTATCCCAGAAGATGGATGGATGGGATGGATGGAAAATCTAATTCTGCAGAGAGGTACGGAGCCCAGAACAAAATGAGAAAATGTTTAAATAATTGACTAAAAATATTCAAAAAACAGATATTTCTCCTCCCACTAATTTGACACCTGATATGTCAACATGGTGGTCTACAAATATAGCAGCGATGGTCTCTGACTCGTAACAATGGGGTGGCCTGGGATGGAGTCAAATTCTCAGCCTGAATTTTTATCCCAGTCCTCCACTAGTTTCTACTGAAGCCTAACAACACATTGCATGCGTCTCTAGTTCATCTGAAGATGCCTATCAGAAGACAACAAGATAATGCAAACAAAAACAGAGATAACCAGAGGAGGCTAGCAAGCTAGTTAGGTGGTAACTCAACTGAAGAGCGCATACTACCTTTTCGGCCTTATGCATGTCACTGCAATGCTAAATTAAATAATCTCATCACTGTGAGGAATCATAGCTAATCACTGGCTCATAATGTATCTTATACTTGAATAACTGTTAGTAATGGTTTGTATAAGATGCTGCATAAACTGTCTGAAAATAGAATTGTAATTTATAGAGAGTAGGTTCAACTGGATGAGCTTTATACACTCTTTATTATTACTTTATTTAATTGTTTGTTTGTTAATCCCTGACAATGCTTGTTCCCCGCTACAGCATTTTAGTGTGCAATAAAACACACTAACTCAGTAGCGGCAACGCACTTTATGACTGTCTCTTGTGTGTTTTATACTTTAGTGTTTATGGAACAAATTTAGAATTAATTAATTAGTTACCTTGTATTTTAAGGCAAGTCCCTGTTGGAGCTGGGTGTGTCACGGCACTTCTTTGAATGAGCACTTAAGTCACTGGTGCCACCAGTGGCAAACAGACGACCCCGGACACCCTGAGTGGCCCGTTGGCTACTCTCCGCCAGTGACATCACTGAGACAGATTCAGTGTCAGACAGAACACTGTTGCTCCAGTCATTACTCCAGCTGCGGAGACAGGGAGGGCGTCGTTTACATGTAGACAGGTTTCAGACAAGCCTTACTAGACTGTGACACCATTAATATGGCTTAGACGAGCGTTTTACTTTACATTAAATTAATTTACATTAGTTAAAGCAACTGTTAAATTTACAAGTATTATGTTCAGCTTTTTGGGACAAAAAAAACCCCTACCTAGATGCATTTTTTAAACATTTCTATTGGTGAATGAGACAGCGGCACACAGGAAATGCTTAGAGAACAATATATGTTGTGTGTCTATATCTGAGTCTTTACAAGTAATTTTGTCACTGTGAGTTTTTTCTAATTTGAACTTTGTTGTTTCAAAAGGTCCAAAGCTTCACTTAATGTTGATATTATTGCTTTAATTAAATAACTACAAGTCAAACAATAAAATTTATTTCAGTGAATTTAAAGCTAACACTTCTCCCACAGGGAAATTGCTCTGAATACTTAACATGCAGATGAGAAAGGGCGGAAACTGGAGTAGATAAAACAAACAGTTTTGATTGTAATGATAGCCATGTTTTCAGTGTAAGTTAAAGTGATTGCAATAAATGGCAGTAGACAACCTTATTATCTATATCAAAAAGCACAGGCAAGGACTTCCGGTTATGGCTGCCACGTAGGACGGACGTGTCTCGCTCTGCTCTGCTCCTGGAAAAAAAAAATCGGCAAATAACTCTCTCATTTGGGACAGAACGTATCCCAGCATTTGGGCGAGGATATGTCGGCGAAGCCTAAGGCTGGAAAACCAGGAAAAGGAAAAAGCGAGCCGCTGAAACAGTCCAAATTAACGGACTTTCAGGTCTGTGACGCAGCAAACAAGGCTCCATATATGGCGGAGGAGGCTGGCAACGCTGCGATTTCTGCGGGGAGCGGCGCAGATGCGCTGATGGCAGCCATGAGTTCAATGAGAGCGGACTTTTCCTCTAGATTTGATGGGATTATGACAGCGTTGGAAGGAATAAGAAAGGAATTGGGTGACTGTGTAGAACGAACGGCGCAGATGGAGCTCCGTCTCGCTAGTGCTGAAGATGACGTCACCCGTCTTCAATTAAAGGTGCGCACTTTGGAAAAAAAAAATAAATCTCTGGAAGATAATATTTTGGATTTGGAATCTCGGTCGAGACAGAATAATTTGAGGCTGGTGGGTCTTCCAGAGGAATCAGAAGGTCGGGACGTATGTTCCTTTCTGGAAAAGTGGATTCCGGAGGTGCTGGGCAGCGAGGAGTTGCAATCAGCAGTGGTTCTGGAAAAAGCACATCGTATTGGCCCACGGAGAGATAAGGGACCGCCGAGGACCTTAATTATGAAGTTTCTTAGCAACAGATACAGGATGAAGATCTTCAACGCTGCACGTGCTAAAGGAGAGATTAAACACCAGGACCAGCAGGTGCGGTTCTACCCAGATTTGGCCACAGGAATCCAGCAATTGAGGAAGCAGTTTGATCCCATACGTAAGGAGCTGCGCAACCTTGGGATTCGTCATGGTGTAATCTATCCTGCGAGACTGCTGACCACGTATGAGGGCAGAACCCACATCTTCAAGACCCCAGAGGAGGCGCAGGAGTTCATCAAGAAGATCAAAGAAGAAGAAGAGACTGGTGGGAGCTAAGCATGAACAAAATATAAGGTAGAATAATTAAGCATTTGCACAGGCATCTGACTGACTTGAAGTAAATAGTAAGTTTACAAAATATAGATTGTATTATATATTAAAAAAACAAAAACAAAACAAACAAAAAAAAAAAACTATGATGTACAAAGTTGTTAAAAATTTTGGAGTTAAGTTGGAAAACTACAGAGGAGAGTTAATGTTACGTCATTAAAAGCAGTAGAGTTAGGGTGATTGGGAGGATGAAGGAGGAGTGGCTTAGGCTGTTCCCCGTGGGTGTGGAACGGTCGATGGCTATATCGGGAGACAGAATTTTTCTTTTGATTTTGGGGGGTTTGCCACAAGTGTGGGAAGGGGAAATTTGTTTGTGTGTAGTTTGTAGGATGAATGTTCAACCACTCATGTTTTTGCTTCTCTGTATGAGCATGTTTACACTGCAAGGTAATCCCAAACTCTCTATTGATCATGGACCAAAGTGTTAATCTTAATTTAACTTCATGGAATTGCAGAGGTCTACAAAATTTAAAAAAACTTAAACAAGTTATGAATAAAATAAAGGACATGGGTTCAAGAATTGTACTCAGAAACTCATCTGATAGAGGAGGATGTTAAAAGAATTAGGAGTAGATGGCAGGGAAGTGTATTCACCTCTTCATTTTCATCCCGAGCCAGGGGAGTTATGACTCTCATACATAAATCAGTTCCTTTTCAAGTGAAAAATGTAATTGGAGACAAATTTGGAAGATATGTAATCATTCAAGGTTCTTTGCTATTAGAAAATATAAATCTTGTGAACTTATATGGTCCCAATATAGATGATCAGAAGTTCTTTGCTAATTTATTTCTCATCTTATCATCACTTACAGGGCAACATATAATAGCAGGGGATTTTAATTGTACATTGAATCCAGGTGTGGATAGATCAACAGGACTGGATTGTACGCACATTGGATGTAGGATGACTATTAATCATTTTATGAAAGAATTGAGATTGTTAGATATATGGAGAGAAATGAAACCACAAGTTAAAGCCTATTCTTGTTATTCCAGTACCTACAAGACATTCTCACGTATTGATTATTTTTTGATTTCCACAGAATTAAGGTCCAAGATTCAAAACTGCTTTTATGATAACATCGTGATCTCTGATCATGCACCCTGTTGTCTAATATATGTAGATAAAAAATTGACAAAGGAATCAGGTAGATGGCAATTTCAGCATAAATGGCTTCAGGATGAGGAATTTGTCAAGTATATAGAAAAACAGACGAGTTCTTTGACATCAATACTACACAAACATCAGCATGTGTAAAGTGGGAGGCTTTCAAAGCTTTTATTAGGGGACATATTATTAGTTATACAGGATCAAAATCTAAGAAGACTCGAGAGGAGAGAGCTAAATTGGAACATAAAATAAAAAATCTTCAGGAAAAAGTGTATGCAGGAAGTGACCCAAGGTTGGAGAATGAATTACTCATTTTGAGAGCTGAATACGACAAAAAATCAGCAAATAGAGCTGCCTCGAGTCTTCTAAGATTGAAACAATCTTTTTATGAACAAGGTGAAAAATCAGGAAAATTATTAGCATGGCAGATTAAACAATTGGAAATTAAAACACCAATTACCAGTATTATAAGTAAAGGACAGGTAGTTATAGATCCTTTAGAAATTAATAGAGCCTTTAGAGATTACTATGAAAAATTATATGATACCAAAAATGAACCTGATTTAACAAAACTAAATGGGTTTTTGAACGAACTATCTATACCGTGTATTCCAAATGAAAACAGGGAGATATTGGAGTCTAAAATTAGTCAAGAAGAAGTTGGGCTAGCCATTGATAATATGAAATCAGGAAAAAGTGCAGGACCAGATGGTCTTCCAGTTGACCTTTATAAAAAATTTAAGAATAAATTAATAAAACCTTTTTTGGAAATGGTTTTAGAAGCATTTCAAAATAATAATTTACCATCATACATAAATAATGCCTTAATTATACTGCTGCCAAAACCAGGTAAGCCCTCTAATAAATGTGAAAATATGAGACCAATAAGCCTATTAAACGCCGACCTTAAGATAATCTGTAAAATTTTAGCAAGACGAATACAAGAAATTTTACCAAATATTATTAATCGAGATCAGAATGGCTTTATAAAGGGTAGACAAGGCTTCCATAATGTAAGAAGACTATTTAATATTATTTATTTTAATAAAGAAGCACCGGATACAGCTCTCCTATCATTGGACGCCGAAAAGGCCTTTGATAGAGTTGAATGGCCCTTTCTTTTTGAAGTCCTACAAAGGTTTGGACTTGGAAATAATTTCATAAAATGGGTTCAAATAATATACAATAATGCTACAGCAGAAATCCTAACAAATAACAATATTTCAAAACCAATAAAAATCAATAGAGGATGTCGACAAGGCTGTCCACTTTCACCTTTACTGTTTACTATGGCAATTGAACCTTTAGCGATAGCGATACGTTTACATTCACAAATATATGGAATTAAAGTTGGACCAACAGAACATAAAATCTCCCTGTACGCCGATGATATAATTTTGTTTATGTCGAATCTAAAAAAATCAATTCCAACCTTGTTGAATTTAATAAAGAATTTTGGGGAAATATCAGGATATAAAATAAATAAAACTAAATCTTCAATATTAATGCTAAATGAGACCCAGAGAAATTACCCAGCCCCTGAGGTAAATCAATTCAATGTTGTAAATCAGTTTAAATATTTAGGAATCCAAATTATGCCTAAGCTAGAATCAGTCGCCAGTGTCAACTATGAAGCCTTAATGGCAGATATCAGTGAGTTAACTCAGAGATGGATGTCACTACCAATGTCGATGATCGGGAGAATCAATATACTTAAAAGTAATATTTTACCTAAAATACTTTATTTATTTCAATACATTCCCTTATCACCACCTTTAGATCTATTCTCAAGAATAAAAAAAAAGTTAGTGGAATTTATATGGAACAACAGGAGGGCTAGATTACGTTTGTCTTTATTATATTTACCATTTGATCGTGGAGGTCTGAAATGTCCAAATTTTATGTTGTATTATTGGTCGGCACAACTGAGGTCTATGACATATTATTTTTCATCAAATGATCTCCCTCACTGGACTGAAATGGAATCATACAATTTACCTTTACCTCTTCCCATATTCATATACTCAGATTCGGCAAAAAATTACAAAAACAAGTTAAAAATCCATTTGTAAAGCATATGATCAAAATATGGTGTGAAGCTAAAAACTATTTAAAAGAACCACAGTTATTGTCACAATTTAGTCCAATATGGGGTAATCAATATTTTAAACCAGGGAGAGCGGACGCTGTATTTAAAGTATGGAATTTAAAAGGGATACAAAAGATTCAGGATTTATATTTGCCATGTGCAGAAAACATAATGTCTTTTGAAGAGTTGAGGATCAAATTTAATCTCAATAGAACACATTTTTTTAAATATCTTCAACTTAGAAACTTTATTCGATCAAATCAAAATAAAGCTCTCACTCGACCTATTTATTCATCCTTGGAAAAAATGATGATGAAAGATAGTAAAAGAAAGGGTATTATTTCAGAGTTTTATAACTCATTGACACTATCTTCAAGTGAAAATTCACTGAAAAGATTAAACTACTGGAAAGAAGATCTGCAAATTGAAATTTCAGAGGAACAATGGGAATTGGCTTGTACAGAAGCTCAAACCAAATCAATAAATGCAAGCCTTAAATTGATACATTTCAAATGGTTAATGCGGATGTATGTTACACCGGAGGAGTTAAATAGATATAACAAAAATATACCAGATACATGCACAAAATGCATGGAAAGTAAAGGAACCCTATTTCATTGTTTATGGGAATGTAGATTAATAAGAATGTTTTGGGAAGAGGTGAGGGTAACAATTGAAAAAATAATCTCAAAACAAATCATATTGAATCCTAAACTGTTTTTGTTGGGTCTGTACCCAGAAAAGCATAATTTTAATAAAAGTGAAAGAACATTCATAGACCTCAGTTTGCTTAATGCCAAAAAATGTATTGCACTATTATGGAAAAAGACTCATAGACCAGATGTGACTCAGTGGTTAAGACAGATGTTAACAAACCTTCCATTAGAAAGAATAACATATATACTAAAATCAAAGGAAATTGTGTTTGAGAATATATGGAGACCTTTTATTGATTATGTAAAAAATTTAAACATAACTCTTGAAGAAGAAGGTGAATGATGTGTGTGGACCTTGTAAATTCCAAACTGGTGAACATAATATGTATACTTATGTATTGGATTGTCTAGACTAAACAGAGGAGCATTGTTGAAGATTTGATTTTGTTGGTGGTTGTTGGTGTTTTTAGTGCATTTTTTTTTTTTTTTTGTGTAGTACTTTAGTGTTAGTGTTTGATTGTTTGTTAAAAAAAAAAAAAAAAAAGGTTCAATAAAGATATTGTGGAAAAAAAAAAGCACAGGCAAAAGCCTTAATTTTTGATGTTCTGATTTTGTGTCTAGCTGCACTGATTGTAGTAGTTTTTAATTTAAAGTCTTAAGCTGGATTTATGCACCCCATCACATCAACACCACTGCCAACATACCTTGGCAACGCAGTTATCAGCACTTATTTCTTATGTACTGGTTTGTGTGTTTTTGTTTATTAAAAAGCAATGGGCAAGAGCAGATTGTGGTGGAGTTGGAGCTAATAAATGTTTTAAAAGTCAGTTTTCATATGATTGCTCCAAGAGAGAAAAAAGAGAAGACGTTAGAAAAAACTGTTTGTCCAACTACCAACAAAGCCGTCATTTGACAATCTACATAATTAACAGGGTTAGGACGAGTCATACAAATGCGCTATATTTATTAACTTCCTCAATATTCTTTTGAATTCAGAAAATCGTTTATCTCGCTACTTTGGAAGTGGTGCAACATTGAGTGAGCAGCGCGGAGCAGAGACAAGCGAACCAGGAAATGTGAAGGAGATAAAGCGGACCAATCGCAGCTTATGCCATCTGCGATGCAGGGGGGCATAGAGAACCTAAGTCATATCCTCTCTACTTCCACATATGGGACCTTAAATCAGAAAAATTCACTGAAATGAACGGCAAGCGAAATTATCTTTTGATCCTGATCGAATTTTGCCATGAGTTACACATATGATTGTCAATTTAAAAGATAATTTTCCACATAAATAATGGTCTAGGTTGCTGTCTAACTGTTAAAGTATAAGGTTATGAAAATAAGTAAATTAAAAAACTACAAACACAGATGAACGGAACTTGCGCCATCTTTTCAAAGTGCGCCCAGGGTCAAATAACTAATAGTCCTCTGGACCAGCTGCAGCTCTCACAATACAAAACAATGCCTTTGTGTTGTTTTTCTTCTCTTTGGATTCTTCTTTCATCAGTCAGGATACAGGAGGTGAGGTTTCAGTAATCTCCCGTCATGCTCGTGTTTAGTGATGTGGGATGATGGGAGTTGTTGTCCACTAATAGTTGAAACAAAAACTAAATACTACTCTGTCATTATACAACAGCTGACAACTTTAATTAAGTGGAAAATTATCTTTTAAATTGACAAACATCATACAGTATGTGTAACTCGTGGCAAAATTTGATCGGGATCAAAAGATAATGTCGCTCTTGCCATTCATTTCAATGGAGATTTTTTTTCGATTTAAGGTCCCATATGCAGAAGTAGAGGGGGCGTGACTTAGGCTCTCTATTATGTTGCTACTGTGTCTACACCATCACCTCAGTGGCATAAATCCAGCTTTAGTCAACATGCATTTACTACAGCTGAATCGTTGGGTAGAAACTTCACTTTAGTAGATAATTTGCTGTGCCGTGTTCTCCTTCTCTACATGGCCCTGGGAAGTAGAGCCGCTGAGGTAGCACGTCTAGCACCCCATTATTATGACCATACATGTAACTGACATGTTGGTCCACAACAGGACAACATGTCACTGTCATGGTTTCTCCCTCCAATTAGCAAATACACATGGTGGTCCGACCATCCCTTCGTCACCCTCAGCGACAATGCTACTGTACTGTGTCAAAAGTGCTTGAATCCTTATCTGGAGATGGGTAGAGGATGTTGGGTTGCTGTCTGGTTTGCGTTGCCTTTCACCAATTGGTTTTTCATTTGTTCTATATTTTCTGTTTTCATGGTACATTACTGAGCTTGTTCTGACATATTAATGTCTTTCTTAGTCTACCCGTGTGTTTCCCTCTTACAAGCTTCCTGTTTTGTTTGTACTTGCTCCAAATTTTAGACACAGCTAATTGGAAACAACCAACATCTGCACTCTCCATCGAATTACCTTCTTGAAACAACCAACATCTGCACTCTCCATCGAATTACCTTCTTGAAACAACCAACATCTGCACTCTCCATCGAATTGCCTTCTTGACAGTTTTGCAACTGTTTTGCATTTTTAAAAAATGTGAAAGTTCTCTTGTTGGTCCAATATTTCAAGTCAATCAACCGGGTGCAACAGCGTTTTTTAATGTATTCATTCATCTTCAACCACTTAATATTTTCCTCCTGATGGAGTGATTCCATATTTTTCTCTACTTTAACTGAAAAAAGCCATTAATTACAGCAATTGAATTTTTTAAAAAATAGGGTATGTTTTAGGAATCCTGAACCATGTCACCAGTAAGCCAAAAATAAGGTAGCATAGTTTTTAGGTGTATACATATATTGTAAGCATATAGTATGGGGGGGCTAAAAAGTTCATAGGCTGACCATGATGCAGTGGTCAAATTTGACCAGATGTGGTTTATTGTACCCAAACTCTTGACAGTTCTCTCACGTTCAGCTCTGTTCTGCCCTCTTGTTCCTCCAATGAAACACAAATACTACTGGCTCAGCACCTACAAGCATAACTCCTTCTTAGTCAGCCTATGAACTTTTCAGCCCCCCTTATGTATCTTATGTACAATATGATACCAACAAATTATAATTTTCCCCTTGAAAAAAAATCACTTTATTCACAATTATTTATCTTCACCAACCTTGTAGTATGCCATTTGACATAGCATGAAGACTGATATAGCACTTTAGGAGGATTTTGGTAGACCTGAAACATTTTTCATTACAAGTCACATCTATCCATTGACTCAGTGCTTTATTCTATGTGAAAAAAATAATTTTTCAGGCAAATAGGTGACTTGACATGTAGAAACACCATGATCACCGGATGACCCAATCAATCTCTGGAGACGCAGCTTTCTTGAGGTCACAGCTGCCCTCACTCACACACTCTCACACACACACACACACACACACACACACACGCCTCACTTCTTCATGACAACCCAAATTGCAAAAGAATGATCTGTTTCTATGCATATCATATTGGTGTATGTAAAAAAAATGTTCCATGTCATTACAAAAACGTATCACTGTTGACCTCTCTCATACGTTCATTTACTGAAGTTGTCCACTTTCTTTCTAGCACAGTACTTTAGCTACATTTGACCTCTGGGAGGGATGTGAACGTGTATGCGCCTCCTTCCTGATTATACTAAGTGACAATCACATTTTCTTCTGTCAGTTTCTCCATTCATTTGATACTGGGATAAAGCAATTAAAGGGGTCACTGACTGAAAAATTGTGTTTGTAGGTTTTCACTGCCTCAAATGTGTCAACTGGTCACATAATTAGCCCAAAATTTTCCAAACAGTCAACGATGTGAAAAAAGACACTGCCTTTATCTTGTTCTCGTTTTTCTCTCTGTGAAATTCCCAAAAACATTTTTTGACTCTTTCGGGTAAGTTTCCTGTCAAGTCTTGAAAAAGCCCACCCACTGCCATCCTAAAGACCCACCCACTGCTCTATGAAGTGTGGGCTAAAGGTAGCCTATTAGCCCCTGAGCTATTACTGGTACCAGGACGCTGGCTGTAAGCGCGGCTTATATTGTTATTTTCTTCAGATCTTAGTCACCCTAATAGCCATTCCTGTTACCACCTGGTTCACTCCGGCCCATCTCCGAGTGGTTTCCTTGTGATTTGCTCAGACCAGCATACCGGTCATTGCAATGGCCTGGGACCAGGGCTACTGGTGTTATGCCGAGAACTCCCCTGGATGCAATTCTTGGCAGGTAGGGGAGTTATCGGCAATCCACCACAGAATCACGGCGAAACCACTGAGAGATGGGCTGCAGTGACGCGAGGCACACCACCAAACCAGGTGAATACAGGGGTGGCTATTAGGGTGACTACGTTCTGAAGAAAATAACAATATAACACTACATATACACTTTTATTTTTACACGTTTTATACACTTTTATTTTTTACACATGTTTTGTATATACTATGAACCTTGAGTTCGAAATAAACGTTTGAATTGAATTGAATTGAATAAGCCACATTTACAGCAAGTGTCCTGGTAACAGTGTTAGCTCCTGAGCTAATAGCTCAGGAGCTAATAGGCTACCTTAGCCTTTAGCTAAGGACCACATTGGAAATAAGTGTTTTCACCTTCATGTGTCATCCTGGATTTTGTATGACATTTCATATGTATATTTACATTTTCTATGTTTGTATACCATATTTATATGTATCCAAATAAATAAATCAAAAAATTAGCTGGCCGTGCAAGCCACAAGCCGGTACAGATGGCGATCCACCGCGGAATCATGACGAAGCCTCCGGCTTGCGATAATCAAAATATCCCAGGACCAGATGCTGCTGGCTGGAGGCTTCTGGCTCTCATGCCCAGCCCCCCCCCCCCCACACCATTGTCCCCCATGGATCTGCACGACTCCACGCTGTTCTCATGGACAGCGTAGTGACTCCAGCTCTCAGCTGGCCGTGAGAGCAGTGTGGAGTCCCACAGAACCACACTGCCCTTTAAGAACCCTTGGCTGGGGTTACAGGCTAGGTCTTGGTTGTGATGATTGGGGAAGCTGCAAAATACACCGACTGTGGATCAGTGAACCAGAGTGCTGCTCATCTGAGCTAGAAGGCTAGAAGCTAGTCAACTATAATGGCTAACTGATGTAAGACGGAGGGCGGAGTTGAAAAGGTGAAGTATGGATCTTAAAGTGACAGGCTTTAAATCAGAGCGTTTCAAGAAAGCCAGGAAAAATTAAAAAAAACTAATTTGCTTCAATAATTTAAAAAAAAATGAAAATGTGAACAAAATATATTTCATTAAGACATCTGTGAGCTATTAAAATGTGGAAAAAATGCAGTCAATGACCCCTTTAAATACAGTAGATGCATCAGCTTATCACATAACACACAGAGACATAACAGACATAAAACAACTGAGGAAACAGTTGTGGTTCAACTTTGCAACTGTTTTGAATTATATCCACCAAGCTTTTTTTATTTCAAAGTGTTGACATAAAAACCTTTCAACCATCATGATTCTTCTTTAATATCACGTAAAAATGATCTTTTTTCTTACCTTTGACTGGAGATGTGGGTCATGGTGGTGTGTTCCTGTGCAGATAAGGCATATTTGCTTGTGGAGATCGCTGTCTCTGTCTCCTTCTCAGCTGCGTGTTTCGTGCTCATGCCGTTACACTGCTATAAACAGAGGAGCAGAGGCCAGGGTGAAACTTGTCAGGAATGTGCAGATAAAAGCTTTGAGACCTTTTATTTGGCATTAACTGCATACATTGTTAAGCTGCAAATCTTGAAGAGGCAAGTTAGAACTCTGACGTCCAGAGGAAGAGTTTGCCAGGTTGGAGCCAGTACCAGCGCTGGTTTTGGTCTTCCTCTTATTCCTCAGGCTCTGCCTCAGACGCTCACGGAGTTTCTTTCTCTGCTTCCTGTTTGTGAAAGAAAAACTAAATATTGAATTTGCTAAAATCAAAACTGAGCAAAATACCTTAGTTATTCATTCTCCCCTACTTGATTATGGATTCTATACATACAGTATGTTTTTAGAAAGGATTAACAGTGTTCCAGGAGCCTCTGAAATCCAAGTAATAGACCTGTTTCCAATAAAAGAACGTGGAACCAATTTTACCAGAATTGGCCCTTAGTGTGTGTCTCTTATGAAGGAACCACCCTTGTTAGAAAATTTTTCAAGAACTTGTACAGAAGGTACCTTAGGTGTACAGGGGGAAGGTATGAGTATTTGCTCTCATTCTGTAATGACAGAAAACTAATTAACTACACAAAATTTCCCAAATTCAGTTATCCTAGTGGGGAGTGCAATGCTTCTCATTGTAGATCTTGTGGAGCAACTGCCTGCCAACCAGCACTGGAGCACCTGATCCTCACCAACCCATGCTCTTCTGTAGCGGGGATGGGGGAGTGTGGGTGACTCGGGGATTCCATCTATAATATCCAAGAGGAGACACCCTGTACCCAGGCTGAGGAAGACTGCATTTGTTAAATTTTTGCAATTAGTTGATAAGCACACTGTCACTATGGAACAAATGCAAATGCTTGTGCCTTTCCACTACTCACGTTGCCTGGCCGTACAGCTTGAATAAGCTATGATGGCAGAAAGCTGGTCACACACACTCAATCCCTTTGCTGATATATTTTTCAGGGATTGCAGTCAACCCTGGAAGTGATGTAATTTTGACCTGATTATTTTGATTTCAGTGGCTTCTGGAAGGTGTTATAACTTCAACACATGATTTAGCATTGTTATAGTGTCCAAAACAACCACAAAATCCCCAAACATCACATGCGCTTTGGTTAATTTGTTCATACTTTGAATTAATATCCTATACAACACAGGTGTTTTTATAATTTTCTTCCATTACAGAGTCCAGTTCATTTTTGGTGAGATGTGGGGACTTGGGTGTGCTATTTGGGACTATAAAATCAAATCTTAATTGGTACCTTTATCATAAAGCAAGCATAAAAGTTGGACATTAATTACTTTGTTTTGCAGTAGGCAACCACACACATGATTCCAACGACTAGGAGTGCAATGCAGATCCCTGTTATTGTTAAAATACGTTTCTGATACAGCTCCTCAGCTTCTGTAAAAGAGGACAACCATTCTGTAAGACTTCAAGTCTTTAAGACACACATGCATATACAACTACTGACCTATGACTAACTACTGCTCCCACCCACAAAAGATAACAGCTTAGTAAAGAAGGCAGCCATCAACAGCACAAATAACATATCATTCGATACAATATCTATGGGGTATTATCATTATTATTATTATTATTAATATTTTAAGTATTAAACACTGCTTCAATATTGTTGTGAATAATGTGCTGGTACTTCAGCCAGGCCGAGTCTCCTAGCCTCAAGGACTTTTCTCAGCAAACATGCTGTACCTTATCTGGGTGGAGGGGTTTCGTGCCCTAATGATCCCGTGGATATGTTGTTGAGGGCAAGTTGCCCTTGATAAGGTCTCCCAAGGCAAATTTGTCCTGGGTGAAGGGCCAGACCATAAGTGGTTCATTGGATCCAAAGAAAAAGATACAACAGTTATCCGGTATATTCAAGGATTCAAGGAACCCCAGTAGCCCCATACCACCTGGTATGGGGCTACTGAGGCCCCGCTGTGGAGCCAGGCCAGTGAAAGGTGGTCAATGGCAAGTGCCTCGTCATGGGACCTGGCCAGGCTCAGCGCAAACGAGCCACATAGGTCTCCCCTGCAGTGGGTTCACCAACTCCAGGAGGGATTACTGGGATCATGGGTGGTGCGTGGATCAAGCAGCAGTTGGAGGGTCTCTGCTTGGACTGCTTTACTTGCGACCTGGACCACCAGATAAGTGGCAGAGGATGGATGGATGGATGGATGGATGGATGGATGTTTGAGGTAAGACCAACTGTATTCAGATATTTTGACAAGTTTCTTGTAACCATACCCAGATCTCTAAACACCGCTGGCACAGCAGATGTCTTGATGTTCCATGACTTTGCCACCTCCCCTCTCACATCTTGTTTTTTTTTTTTTTTATCTTTTCCTTATCCTTTCCTTCCCTTTTCCTTCTCCATCAATCCTGGCATCACCGGGCACAACTATATCAATAATGAAGCACTGATTTTCTCTTGTTTTAAACAACATAAGATCTGATCGATGTATTTCCTTGTTGGATTGGATACGGAAATCCCTGGTTTCACACTATCATTTCCCATAATTCCTTCCAATTTATGCTCATCCCATTTGTCCGTGGCATCGAGCTCATGCCACCTGACAAGATGTCAACATTAATATCCCACCTGTGCCATTTAATACACTTGCAAATTACATGGCTTATTGTCTCGTCTTTGACTCCACACATTCTGCAGAGGGGAGACAGGTTTTGCTTTTTGATCTTTGCCTTTAACCATATTAGCTCTCACTGCTTTGTTTTGGGGAGCTGTAATAAGCCCCTGTCTCCTTTTTGAGGTACCCCTTCTTAATTCATTTCCAAGATGCGTCCCTCACCTCTTTGTCTGTTTGATGCAAGAATTGACAGTGTAGGGGTTACTCTTCCAACATTCTACCTTTCTATCCTTTTCCTTTTTTTCAGTTGCTTAGACATTTCAGCCTCCTCGTTGGTGGGTAACCCTTTGCTCCTGACGGCTCCTAGCAGAGGCCTTGTACTTTCTTGCACATAGTTTGTCAATCCAGTCTCCTTCACTTGAGCACAGTCTTCAACACATATAAGCCCATGTGCCCATAATCCTCTAGGAAGGTATAGAGGGTCTATGTTTGTTCATGGGTGTAGCATTCCATAAATGGTAATCTGCTTCCTGGTCTTCTTGTCCATGCTCTCCATTTCTGCTTACTCCACTGAATTTATTCTGCAGAAACCTTCTTTACCTTCTTAACTTGTTGTTTATGTCCTCATGTAAAAGGTCCATGCAGGTACTCATACCCATTTCCTTTGACTGTCTTCATTCTAGGTCTGTCAGTCAAATCATTGGCCTCAAACTTCATTACTTTACCCCTTTTCAGCACAAACACACCGCACTTCTTCAGGCCAAATTCCATGCCATCATCACTGAATACATGAAGTGTGTTTACCAAGGAGTCTAACTCACATTTATCTTTCCCATACAGCTTCAACTCATCCATGTATAATACAACCCCAAATCAAATGAAGTTGGGGCATTTGTAAAATGTGAATAAAAACAATATACAATGATTTAAAAATCCTTTTCAACCTATATTCAAATGAATACACTACAATGATAAAATATTTAATGTTCAAACTGATAAACTTTATTGGGGTGTTTTTTGCAAATATGTTCCAAAAAAATCTGGGACAGGGGCATTAGTTTACTCCTGTGTTTCCTTTTAACAACACTCAATAAGCATTTAGGAACTAAAGACACTAATTGTTGAAGCTTTGTTGGTGGAATTTTTTTCCCATTCTTATTTGATGTGCAACTTCAGTTGCTCAACAATCCGGGTCTCTGCTGTTGTATTTTACACTTCATCATGTGCCACACATTGTCAATGGGAGACAGGTCTGGACTGCAGGAAAGCAGTCTGGTACCCACACTCTTTCACTACCAAATTACGATGTTGTATCAGGAACAGCAGTAACTGACTGAGTTTTTCAGGGGTGCTCCTTTTATACCCAATCATGACACTCACCTGTTTCCAATTAACCTGTTCACCTGTGAAATGTTCCAAAAAGCAGTTTTTGAGCATTCCTCAACTGCCCCAGTCTTTTCTGGCCCTTGTTGCTAATTTTTTGGAACATGTTGTAAGCATCAAATTCAAAATTAGTGAATAGTTGCAAAAAAAAAAAATAAAGTTTATCAGTTTGAACATGAAATATCTTGTCTTTGTAGTGTATTCAAATGAATATAGGTTGAAATGGATTTTTTATTAAATCATTGCATTCTGTTTTTATTTACATATTACACAACGTCCCATGGATGTTGCAGGGCTCTCATGGCTGACACGCCTCTGCAACACTGCGTGAAGGTTGGGGACAGTGCCTTTGGCACGGCAAACTGAGGTGGTGGTTCCTCTTTTTAAGGGGGGGGGGTCCAACTTTAGGGGGACTGCACTCCTCATCCTCCCTGGGAAGGTCTATGCCAGGGTACTGGAGAGGAGAGTTCGACCGTTGGTGGAACCTCGGATTCAGGAGGAACAATGTGGTTTTCGTCCTGACCATGGCACGTCAGACCAACTCTTTACCCTCTCAAGAATCCTCAGGGGTTCATGGGAGTTTGCCCAACCAGTCTACATGTGTTTTGTGAACTTGGAGAAGGCATTTGACCACGTTCCTCATGGTTTCTTGTGGGGGATGCTGCGGGAGTATGGGGTATTGGGCTTGTTGTTATGAGCTATCCAGTCTCTATTTGACTGTCACAAGAGTTTGGTTCATATTGCCAACACCCAGTCAAACTCGTTTGCAGTAAGAGTTGGACTCTGCCAGTGCTGCCCTTTGTCACCAATCCTGTTCATAATTTTTATGGACAGAATATCTAGGCGCAGCCAAGGAATAGAAGGTGTCATGTTTGGTGACCACAGAATCTCATCTCTGCTGTTTGTCCTGTTGGCTTCATCGAGTATATTTCTGACTACAGTGTTAAATTTAAAATGTGATATTGTATTTGTGCTGTTGGTTGAGGCTGTATGACCCCCTGATTTGACAAAGAGAAGGCAAGCTTTAGGGGTTAGCTTACATCTGCAAACTAGGAGAAAGAAACAAGCCATACCCATAAATTCAATCCCAAGATGTTCTGTCAGTTCAGAAAGGTGACCCAAAAAGGAAAAAGAAAAGACCTTTTTTCAGATGAGGTAACTTTTGTATTTCTCATGTGTTTTCATGTTAATAGAGGAATATGGAAAAACGGTCCTACAGCAAAAAATCAGAAGTCATTAACATGATTATGAAGCTTTATGCTGTGTTGCTCTTCTGTTGGCTTTGTCTGTTTCCTCCTCATTACCAGAGAGGGTTCACTGATAAAGAAATTGATTGCCGTTGATGTTGTTCATTAATGTTGGAGTGGTCTGTCTGTAATTTTAGCTGAATTGATTTGCACTCTTGTTAAGGCATGAATTCACTTTCGTGATCTTCAACTCAAAGCCAGAGTTTATTCTTACAACACCCAAAAGCTATCAAATGTGACTGCACAGGCCCAAAAAATAAACCCAAAGCTACATGTGTCTAGATTAGCTGCAATTTTAAATGGAAATACTGCTCCTTTGTCAGACTTTGTCAAAACCGCTGTATTTCATGCACTAGATAATTCAGTTCAATTCAACTTTTTGCAACTTTTTTTTCACAACAACAGTCATCTCATAGCATGACTGGATTAAAGCATACATAAATAAGGTTTTGGCAACGGCACCATCAAAAGTGAGAGAAGTAAAACTGATAGATATTTAATCTGAAACACTTCATTGCTGTGCAACACTTCAAAGACGAGTTCTGTCAGTCACACGTTAATGTGTTAACAGTGATAATAGTGATATTCATTGTATTATCCTGCACCAATAGAGCAAGAAGCTTGCTGGAGCAAACAACCTATTAAAAAGCAATTTTAAAATGCATTAATTGTGCCCCTATCATGCACTTTTCCCACATGTTGACACAGTTTCCATAGGTATTAACAAAATTTCTGAGACAGGCTTTGGCCAAAACATGTCAGGGTTTAATTATTGCAGTGTGGGGAGTTTCTCCACCCAGAGAAGGCAAGGGGAAGGAGAGAACAATGGACCGAAGGAGTAGGTGTCACCACTGGGTATCAGATGGGACTGTTGGATCTATGCACCCCCCGGAGAGAGTAAGAGCTGTCGGTGCCACTGAAGAGAAGAAGGGGGTTGGAGCAGTGCCAGTGTTATGTTATGTTAATGTGCCACACAATTCTTTGTTCAAACAACAGTTGTTATGGTCGGAAGTGCCGGGTCTCAATGCATGGGAATAAAGATATAAAAGAGGAATGCACAGAGGCCCGGGACTCTCTTTTGCTGCAGAATATGTTGGAGAAAGAATAATGTAACTGTGTCATCCAGCTCGTTGTCTCGCCTGCCTCCTTTCCCCACGTTGGTGACCCGAAAACGTGCCATGGAAAGCGAGACGTGCATCGCCCCGGAGACTACCTGGAGGGAGGGCACCAGTGCTGCGTGCATGGTCCCAATTGAGTGCCCAGGCTTCTGGCTTCACAACCCGACCGTGTAGTTTTTGCACATAGAATCCCAGTTCGCACTCCACGGGACAACAATGGACAATACCAGGTATTACTACGTGGTCGCTGCGCTGGATGCACATGCCACGCAACAGGTGACAAGCCTGCTCCAGGAGCCACCAGCCCAAAAAAAATATGAGGCGCTCAAGAGGATACTTCTCCAGTGCTATACCCTTTCTGACAGTGAGAGGGCAGAGAGGCTCCTAACTCGTTCGGAGTTAGGGGACAGATCAGCAGTGGAGCTGATGGACAGCATGTTGGTGCTGAGGGGGAAGGACGACAAATCTTTCCTGTTCACCCACTTGTTCCTCAGGAACCTACTGGCTACAGCGAGGGCGATCCTGGCCAACTCGCCACTGCTGGTTACTAAGGACTACCACCCCCTGGCGCAGGAAGCAGACTGCATCCTTTTGGCGACCAGAACTCTCAGCGTGCAGACAGTGGCACTGGCACCCATGAGGGACTCCAGCGAGGTCAAGGAGCCGTTCGTGGTAGCCAGGACGGACATCAGAAGATGAAGGAACGGGGCGATCTGTTTTTGTCATCGCTGTTTTGGCTCAAATGCCCAACGCTGCCTGTTGCCATGCCAATTCAAGAAGCCGGGAAGACGGCACTTTTGGAATTCAGTGGCAGCTGCAACCGATGGCGACAGGAACAGACTGCTTTATGTCACGGACACACGTTTGGGGAGACGGTTTTTGGTGGACTCCCTCTCCTAGAAGAGCCTCATCCTGCCTCTCAACACAGACAGGGTGGCAGGATGCAGCGGTCCCGAGCTCACGGCCGCCAATGGATCCACCATCAGTTGGCGAGTGGACAGTGACGATATGCTTACATGGACACAACTTTCAGTGGGACTTTGTGATAGCTGCATGTTCTGGCCCCATTTTAGGAGCAGATTTTTTATATGCTTATGGATTATTAGTCGATGTTGCTAACGGGAGATTAGTTGATGCTGTCTCTTTTACCTCACTGCCCTGTACAGCTCAGGGAGCTGGGTTGACAACACTGGCTAACAATATTGCTCCAGGGGGTAAGTACCATCATTTGCTTGCACAGTTCCCAGCACTCACGGTCCCAACTTTTTCAGCTACGGTAACGAAACACGGGGTCGAGCACTTTATAACAACAAAAGACCCGCCAGTGTTCGCACGTCCTCGGCATTTGGACACAGCTAAACTGGCCAGCACGCGAGAGGAGTTTGCCAACTTAGACCAGTTGGACATCGTCAGGTGCTCCAACAGCCCGTGGGCATCCCCGCTACACATGGTACTTAAAGCCGAAGGGTCGTGGCGACCATGCCGCGATTTCTGGCGCTTGAACAACGGTGGCCCCAGCTGTATTCAAGACCATAAAAATCCTAACAGAGCAGAAAGAACCAGAAAAAACATAATACAACGCTATGGAACACAATTGCTATCCTATTCCACACATCCAGGATTTTTCCATGCACCTGGCCGGGCGCATGTTTTTTCCAAAATGAATCTGGTCTGTGGTTACCACCAGGTCCCGGTGCGCGTGGAAAACATTCCAAAAACAGTGGTAAAAACTCCTTTTGACCTTTGAGTTTTTACGCTTGCCGTTCGGATTAAAAGGCATGGTGAAGACCTTCCAGGGGATGATGGATGCAGTGCTTCGTGACTTGTCCTTCGTTTTTCTCTACGTAGACGACATTCTGGTAGCCAGCGTGTCCAAGGAGGAGTACATTGCCCATCTCAGGACAGTTTTTCAGAGGTTGAAAGCTCACAGGCTGATAGTTAAAGCAGCAAAGTGCCAGTTCGGTGTGCTTGTGATTGACTTTTTGGGCCATCGCATTTCGCCGGAGGGCGCAATACCGTTACCGGACAAAGTGCGCACTATGGCAGACTTTCCGCGTCCACAGACTGTAAGGGCACTACAGGAATTTTTGGGAACGGTGAATTTTTATAACCGTTTCCTTCCCCAGGCGGCCCAGCTGATGCAGCTGTTGTAAGCTGCGCTTTAAAAAAAGAAGCCCGCGGAAGCCATCGACTGGACTCCCGAGCGAGTACAGGCTTTTACTAACACCAAAACAGTGCTTGCGGATGCCGTGTTGCTAGCCCACCTGGACCCGTCTGCAGGATAGTGCTCACTACAGACGCATCTGACGTTGCCATAGGGGCAGTAGTGGAGCAGTGTGTCTCAGGTTCATGGCAGCCGCTCACATTTTTCAGCCACCCCTTGCGTGACAACAAATGCAAGTACAGTGCATTTGATAGAGAATTGCTGGCTGTCCACCTGGCAACACGCCATTTCCAGTTCTGGCTGGAGGGGTGCAAGTTCACTGTGTTCATGGACCATAAGCCGCTGACGTATGCAATTGCCAAGATCTCAGAACCATGGTCAGCCCAGCAGCAATGGCAGTTGGCTGCAATTTAGGAGTTTACTACCGACATACAACACGTCGCCTGTAAGCTCAACGTCATGGCCGATTGTCTGTCACGCGCATTAGTCTCCCTAGTATACATGGGAATAGATTTCCCCACCATGGCCGCGGAGCAAGCCGGGGACGCGGATATTTGTGCTCCAGTCTGTGTCAACTGGGTTACGGCTGGAGAACAGGGTGGTGCAAGAAGGGTGCCCTCCCTTGCTCTGTGACGTCTCTTGGCACCATCGCATTTTTGAGTCAGTCCACGCCCTTTCACATCCAGAATTGTGTGCTTCAGTGAAGCTAGTGGGGGCGAAATTCGTCTGGCCGCGCTTGCACAAGGATGTGAAAGAGTGGGCTGCAGCTTGCATCGTGTACCAGTGGACCAAAGTGCACAAGCACACCAGAGCCCCCCTCAAGCCGTTCCAAATTCCGGCTAGGAGGTTTGACCACGTCCATGGGGATTTGGTGGGACCTCTCCCACCGTCGCAAGGTTTCATGCACCTTTTGACAGTCATGGACCGCACCACGCACTGGCCCGAAGTGGTCCCGCTGGCTTCTACCACATCCGCTGAAGTGGCACGCGCTTTTTGGTTGGCTTCGGTTGCACGTTTTGGATCTCCATTGGACATCACATCCGACGGGTCCACAATTCATTTCAGAACTCTGATCCGCGATGGCCCAGAGCCTGGGGGTCAAAATTCACCGCACTACCGCATACAACCCACAGGCTAACGGGTTATGTGAGCGTTTTCATAGGTCGCTTAAAGCAGCGCCCTGGGTTCTTTTAGCGTTGTGCTCCACACCTAAGGAGGATTTGGCAGCCTCCCCAGCAGAACTCGCTTTTTCTCAGCCGCTGCAGATCCCCGGAGAGTTTTTACCGTAAAACCCCGTGCCTGAGGCTGATCTGCCCACTCAATTTTTACACAATACGGAGGCTGTGAGCGTACGGGGCCCAGCCCACCATTGTTTTCCCCACACTTTTGTCCCAAAAAGCATGCAGAACGCGTTTTGTTTTTGTCAGGCATGATGTGCACCGGATCCCGCTGCGCCCACCGTACGACCGACTATTCAGGGTGTTGGAACCTGGGGCGAAGCATTTTGTGTTAGACTTGGGAGGGCGTAGGGAGACCATCTGCATCGACAGGCTGAGGTCTGCTTTTGTGTTGGCAGACGAGCAGGTGGTGGTGGCCTAAGCTCCCCGGAACGGACGCCCACCGTTGGTGGCTCCGCAAGGTGGTGATCCCTTGGCAGGGACCTGCACTCGTGAAGCTAATGTGTTTTCCCCCCTCCCTCTTTCCCTCCACAGACTGACATGCCCTCCGGTACACCTCACCGAGCAGGGCGATTCGAATGGATCGGCGACTCCCCGCTACAGCCGCTATGGGTGCCGGCTCAAGCCCAAAGGATGGGGGAGGTTAGTGTCCCTTCTGGGTGTTCGGGGGGGGGGGGGGGCTGTGGGGGACATGGTGTGGGGGTTTTCTCCACCCAGAGAAGGCAAGGGGAAGGAGAGAACAATGGACCGAAGGAGGTGTCACCGGGGGGTATCAGATGGGACTGTTGGGTCTATGCGCCCCCCGGGGAGATTAAGAGCTGTTGGTGCTACTGAAGAGAAGAAGGGGGTTGGAGCGGTGCCAGCATTATGTTATGTTAATGTGCCACACAAGTCTTTGTTCAAACAACAATGGTTATGGTCGGAAGTGCTGGGTCTTGATGCACAGGAATAAAGATATAAAAGAGGAATGCACAGAGGCCCAGGACTCTCTTGCTGTAAAATATGTTGGAGAAAGAATAAAGTAACTGTGTCGTCCAGCTTGTTGTCTCGCCTGCCTCCTTCCTCCACAGCTGTACCATTTTACACGCAGAGGAAGGAGCACTCTTCAAAGCGGCCTGTTTTATGCTATTTTTGTTTGAGTGCTAAAGAGACCCATTTCACCCCACACTCCCTCTTTTTTCATTTTTCTGACATCTGTGTGTTGATGGTAATGTCATGCTTGACGTTAACATACACAGTGGATTAGGTGTATATGTAGGACTAATGGTTTGTTGTTTTGTTTTACTTTTTGGCAAGGAATTTTATGCCAGATGCCCTTCCTGATGCAACCCTCCCCATTTATCCGGGCTTGGGACCAGCACAGGGACTACACTGGCTTGTGTTTCCCCTGTGGCTGGGTAACCAACTTTCCTTCCTCCATTTTATTATGCTGATGGCAGGTTCCTTCTGTTGTTGGATCGCCTCCTCAGCACCCAACCTGCTGCAGCAGCAGATGGGGAATTTTGATGATGATGATGACCACCAAGCTAGAAGGCAGGAATTACCATTTTTATATGGTCTTTTGTATGACCCAGCCGGGACTTGAACCCATGACGTCCCGGTTGTGCTGTGGATGCTCTACTTCTAAATCACCACTCCAGCTCATATGTTGGACTAATGTAAAAGTGGTCAAATGTGAGAAAATAAAAGTTTTTTTAAAAAGCATTTTTTGGACATGGGTGTGGTGTGAGTCATCGATAGGATATGACTGTCGCTATAGTATAATAAGCACAGAAACAATACTGAATGAGTGAATAGTTAGCTCTGCTAATGGCAGCTAATCACTGCTGATTAATGAGGTGTCTGGGCAGAAATATTAAACTATATATATAATACAACATAATTTAAAATAACATTGATGAAAGAAATGGTAATATATAGAAAATGGACAAAAAGGGACATTGATATACAGCTAAAGCTATGGTCACAAATACCCTTACGAACAGCTTCGAGCACTGTATGAATGATTTCTGGACCATTTCGTATGGCCTTCTTAAGGCGGCTGTAGGAGAATCCCACATTCGTAGACTGTACGTTCGTGACCAGGTTGATGGTCTTATCCGAGATTTCTACAAATGCCTCACAAAAACCCCCCTTCGGGTGGCTGTATGAATGCCTTAGGAACAACATAGGAACAACACAAAGAAAATGGATTTTTCTTATAAAAATGTACAGGACTGCGCGCTTGTACAAGTACACAAAAATAGACCACAATGAAATACTGTTGCTTCCAGAAAATTGCACTTTCTACACACATCTCGTGATGTGTGGGGCAACATGATGCAGCACATCAGCAAAGGTGTTACAGTCCATCCCTGTGCCTCGTCCCCTGGAGACGTGCGCACTGTGTGCACTCAGCCTCCTACAGCGCTGCTCTGACCCAGAGCAAACCAGGATTAATCTGGTCAAAATTGCCAGAATAAACAAATAAAACTTTTCTCTGAAGGAAATTTCTTCTTCCCTCTGGGAATTGATTTTCTCTGCATGACTGAAATTAATCCCCACTCCAGGTGAGTTCCTGTATGTTTCCTGAACAATTTTTTTCTTGGTATTTTTAAGTATTTCTTTCTTTCAAAAAACATATTTTTTCATTAGAAAAAAATGTATTAAAATAGAATTATTGTTAAATAATTTCATTTGTATCAGATATATCATTTTATTAATTAAATAGCTGGAGGTAGTTGTAATTCACTGCTTTACACTGCTCCTGTGGTGATTTATGGCATATTGTCTTTTAAGAATACACCAAAAATAATTATTTAAATACAAAATTCTGTTTATTTTGCTAGTTGGCAACTTTTAATATAATGAGGACTTTAAAAAAAAAATATAGGCCTATATATGTCTATATTTTTTTTTAATTTAATTTTTATATACAGTGTATACCCCGACAAAATGTGCCAAAAGCCGTAAGATTTTCCTACCAACGACTTCAGGAGTGCCATGAGTTGGGTTGCAATACAACCACCTTACAACAAAACATTTTCGTAAGATGGCTGTAAGTATCTCGTACGAAGAATCCAAGGCACCCTTACAAAGAACCCAAGAACTCTAGGGCCATCGTGCAACAGAAAAGCACCTCATTTCCCAAGAATGCCTCAAGTTGCTATTGTATATTATTGAGTAGGGATGAACGAATGAGCTGGAAACAAGGCTACCTAGGACGGTGACTCAAATTTATAGAGAAGTATATTAATAATCATGGTCAGGCTGCTAGCTAACCTGTCAAAAAGCATAATAGGAGCACTTTAAAAGAAAAGTACTCAATCCCCCCAAAAATTACACCATACCAAAAAATGATCCAACTATACATTACTATATGTCTTTGTCATTGAGGTACAATAATCAGGGGCTCTGTGTGTTAGACTGTCATGCCACAACACAGTCAATCAGTGGAATACAGATACAACAAATAACTTAAAACATACTGAATGTAGCATGCAATGATGATCATACACCATTCCAGTAAATACTCCAAGCTCACTGGGACCTGCATAACAGATAGAACTCTACAAGTGCAAAAAATGAAGGCAGAATGTTTGCAAAAAAATTTGCAAATATTCTGTTGTTCATGCCACATAATACAAAATCGACTTAACTGAACTGCATCATTGAAGTAACAAACAAAGTTGACACCAGCCCATCTTTGATTTGGCATTCTGGTTATTATACAGCAGCATGTGTCGGGCCCATTAGTGGATACTAACTAGTTACATTTAGTCAAGTACCTGTATTCAAGGAACTTTATTACAAAATTGTACTTAATGTGAGCTAGTACTCCTCATTAAATGCATTTTTGAGGAGAATTTTTTTTTTTTACTCAAGTAGAGTTAGTGGTACTCTCTGAGCTATTTTTGATTTCACTGATTTCAAAAATAATTAGAAAGTACAGAAGCATATTGCTGCCATACCAGAAAAATATGGTGAATATTGTGTTATGTTTATTGTTAAAACAGCATGTTTTCCATGTTATTTTATAGCAACTGTTTCACATTATAACACAATTTATTACTAGAACATTATTTTCCATATTTTAGCATAAGTACTGTTAGAACAATATACATTTCACATTATAATATGGTAAGTTTATTGTTATAGCAATATGTTTTTGAGTTATTTTGTGGCAACTGTCTCACACTATGTGAAAAGTTTATTGCTACAATAAAAAATATGACAGTATGTCATAGGTTTATGTTAGAACTACATTTTTTTCACATTCATTCATGATAACACTATTCTATGTAACAATGTGAAAATGTTATTGTTGAACAATATATCTTTCAAATTACATTACAATATAATGTAGAATTTTCACAATATAATTTTAAACAAAATTGACATGAAATCATGTGAAAAACAAGTTGCAACAATAAACTCATTGTAGATAATGTGATACTCAGCTCATTTTTTTCCTGGTGTGGCAGCATTTTGCTCCATAGAAATGTGTTTGCTTACAATTAAATGATTCATTCTCACCAGAAATGACTGCATCTCCTGTCATTTTAGTAAATGTATAATCTTATTTAATTGTGATCACTGTTGAGATCATTATTTGTCTATTCATGATCAGTTGCAAAGGGGAAAAAAAAGCTAAATTTTTTTGAAAAAAATAAACATTTCACATTTATGAGTAAAAGTTACAAAATTAAGTGAAAAAGTGTTTTCAAAAACAGCTGCAAAAATTAGGACAGAAAAAGCAATACATTTAAAGGAAAAAATATCAGAAATGTTTTTTGGAAAAAAAACTTTCAAATTTATGAGGTTAAAGTTTCAAATGCACAAGAAAAAAGTCACAATGTACGAGGAAAAAGATACGCATTTATGAAGAAAAATATGCAA
The DNA here is from genome assembly GCA_020510985.1 of Pholidichthys leucotaenia. NCBI lineage: Eukaryota > Metazoa > Chordata > Actinopteri > Cichliformes > Pholidichthyidae > Pholidichthys > Pholidichthys leucotaenia. Next base: position 119,188,322 of record CM035850.1, read on the forward strand.
ATTCATGAGTAAAAAGTTGCAAATTTACATGGGAACAATTACAGATTCATGTGGAAAATTACGTTTCATATTTACAAGGAAAAGGTCCTAAATATATGAGTAAAAACTTGTTAAATTATCTTAAAAGTCATAAATTTAAGAGAAAACCCTCAAAAACTAGATACTGTCATTACTCACTACTCAAATACATTTTTAGTAGATTTTAACTTTTACTCAAGTAATTGTTTTGGTGACTTGTCTTACTTATATTTGAGTAATTAATGTAATTAATATCATAAGGTAACTACTTTTACTTGACTACAATTTTTGGCTACTCTGCCCACCTCTGGTTGGCCCTTAGTTTGAAGCTTCACATGACTGCTTCTTTTGGAAAAGACTAGTAACTTTTTTTTTTTTTAACTTTAGTGTGAATACAGCATAACAATTCACATTTTGATGTTTAGTTTAGAGGCATCGTGGTCATGGTTCTGTGCATAGTATGGTGTTGTGCTGTAATAAATTGAAAGGAGCACATTTTTGGAATGTCACTTCTAGAAAAGGAGTTCTGAACTTCTGCTGCTGTTTCTGTGTTCCCTTATTTAACAGAACACATAGTTGTAACTTGTAAAACAGAGATTTTTTTTTCCTAGTTGGTGGCTAAAGTCCTGCCCTATTGGCTAATGGGACTCTAGCCATAAAATGTGCCAGTGCCTTTTCAGTGTTCCTGCCGGGAACAGAAAAATTACATAGTGCTTTTACAGATGATCCAAACCCACTTAATCTATGGTGGAAATGATATTCACTCTGTCAGTGGTTGATGTACCATCAATATATTTATGTTGCACACAAGTTACAGTTGCCACAGCCTTCTACAGATAAGGAGTATGACCAAACATTACATCTTGGACCAGAGCGTTACAGAGGAACTCCATACACCCCCGGACTCGACTGCTGTGTCTCATTCCAAATAGAGACGCCGTAGATGGTGCGAGAGGAGATGAAAGTGAAGTAGGCGTGGAAATATCAGAGCTAAGCTAGCCGCTAACCCACACAGACTCCCGATTGCTTCTCTCATTCTGGCCAACGTACGCTCACTAGACAACAAAATAGACCACATACAGCTCTTGAGATCCACGCAACGCAATGTGCGGAGCTGCTGTGTTTTTATCTTTACGGAAATGTGGCTAAATTACAATATCCCAGACTCTGCTATTCAGTTAGCAGGGCTAACATGCTATAGTGTGGATCAGGTGTTCACGGAAGGAGGGAAGACCCACGGAGGAGGGGTGTGTGTTTACATCAATGACACTTGGTGTCAAGATATGACTGTTGTGCACAAACACTGTTTCCTGTTGGTGGAGTTTGTGATCATCAAGTGAAGCCATCAGACCAACTAAAAAGCAGGTACGTGTGTGGCCAGAGGGGGCCTCCAATGCCCTGAAAGACTGCTTTAGCACTACAGACTGGGACACTTTCAAGCATGCAGCCACTGACAATGAACACACAAATATAGAGGGGTACAGTGAGGTTATTGTAGCATACATAGCAAAGTGCATTGATGATGTCACTCACTGCAAAACCGTCACTGTTGGTGCTAACCAGAAGCCATGGATGACAGCAGAGGTTCACAGGCTCCTGAGGGCTCGGGATGCAACCTACAGGGCCGATGACACAGCAGGACTAACAACAGCTAGGGACAACTTGTCCTGAGGCATCAAAGAAGAAAAACGACAGGACAGCAAGAAAATATCCGGCCACTTCAACAACACCAGAGATGCACGTTCTCTCTGGCGTGGCATACAGACCCGCACCAACTACAAACCTCCACCTCAGACCTGTGTGAGTGACATCACACTGCTTAACAACCTAAATGACTTCTTTGGCCGCTTTGAAACACAAAACAGAACATCAACACAGAAGACTACTCCTCCTCCAGACTAGCAGTCTATAAGTCTGGATCCAGCTAGCATGAAGAGGACTCTCTCCAGGATCAACCCACGCAAGGCAGCTGGACCAGACAACGTACCAGGTCACATTCTGAAGGACTGTGCAGAGGAGCTTAAGAATGTCCTGGCCAACATCTTCAACATCTCCCTGAGTCAAGCTGTTGTCCCCATGTGTTTCAAAACTGCTACCATAATACCAGTCCCAAAGAAGCCTGTCCCATCCAGCTACAATGATTACTGGCCAGTACCACTGACCTCCATCATAATGAAGTGCTTTGAGTGGCTGGTCATGCAGAACATCAAGTCCACCCTCCCTTCCTCCCATGACCCATCTCAGTTCGCATACAGGTCAAACAGATCCACAGAAGATGCCATCTCTGTTGCTCTCCATCCAGCCCTCACCCACCTGGACTCAAAGAACTCCTATGTGCGAATGCTGTTCTTGGACTTCAGCTCAACATTCAACACAATCATCCCCCAGCACCTAATACAAAAACTCAGACACTTGGGACTCAAAACCTCTCTCTGTAACTGAGTGCTGGACTTTCTCACAGGGAGGCCACAGAACGTGCAGGTTGGCAGCAACACCTCCAAGACCATCGCATTGAGCAAAGGGGCCCCACAAGGGTGCGTGCTCAGCCCGCTGCTCTTCACCCTGCTGGCCCATGACTGTGCACCAGCCTACAGCACCAACCACATCATCAAGTTTGCAGATGACACGACGGTGGTGGGCCTTATTATCAACAATGAAGAGGCCAGCTACAGAAATTAGGTGAGCCAACTGGTCCAGTGGTTTACAGACAATAATCTCTTCCTGAATGTGGAAAAAACCAAGGAGATTGTGGTCAACTTCAGGAGAGGATACACACAGGATCCCCCTCTGATCATCGACGGAGCAGCTGTGGAGAGGGTGAGCAGCACCAAGTTCCTGAGGGTATACATCTCCAAGGACCTCTCCTGGTCTAACAACACCACATCACTAGCCAAGAAGGCTGAAACTTGCTTCTATTTCTTCCGCACACTGAGGAGAGCATGAGTCCCACCCACCATCATGTGCTCATTCTTCCGGGGTACCATTGAGAGTATCCTCACCAGCTGCACCGCCTCCTGCTGGAAGACTCTGCAATGCACAGGGAAAACAGCTAGCAAGACCATCGGTGACCCTCTTCACTCCCTCTCGGACATCTACCACACCCGCAGAGCCATCAGCATTGCAGATGACACCTCCCACCCCTCACACTCCCTCTTCAGCCCCCTGCCCTCGGGAAGAAGGTCCCGGAGCCTCTGGACCCAATCTACAAGAATGCTAAACAGCTTTGTTCTCCAGTCCATCAGAACCCTGAACTCTGCCCACTCCCCCCCACCAACCCCTGGACCATAACACACTCACCCACACAATAACTACCTCAACTGTTTGCACAGGAAGACTTGGCACACTGACAGTAATACATCTGCTGCTGTATATCTCTACACCTTACTGCAACCATTTGCACAAACTAACTAACTACTAACTAACTAACCTGCACTTATATAGCGCTTTTCTAGTCACAAAGACCACTCAAAGCGCTTTCACTAGTACTAACCCTCTACTCTAAGGGCCTATAGGAAACAGATGTCTAGGGACAATTTAGAACAACCAATTAACCTAACATGCATGTCTTTGGATTGTGGGAGGAAACCGGAGCCCCCGGAGTAAACCCACGCAGCACAGGGAGAACATGCAAACTCCATACAGAAAGGTTCCACCCCCTGCCAGCCTGGGGATTTGAACCAGGAACCTTCTAGCTGTAAGGCAACAGTGCTAACCACTGCACCACCGTGCTGCCCCAAATGCCATACCTGTCGTGAATCCGGGTTTGGAGGCCAAACCCAGTTCTGACTCATTGTTATGATTTGTCCTAGTTTTCCCTCTGACAGCTCTGGCACGCCCTCTCCTCCTGTCAAGCTCCGTCAGCTGCACTGTCACCGGTGCTAACACAGATACACACACATGCACACACACATGCAAATGCTTCATTCACTCTCATTCGCATGCGCTCTCAGACACCTGTTCCCAATCAGTTCTGCCCACGCATTCACACACCAGCAATCTCTTTCCTCGTTAGCTTTTGGAGTATTTGTTTGCCACTGCTGAGGAAGGAGATTGTCGGGACATTCCCCTTCATACGTGGCAGCGTTTCCCTCTGCGTATGGTTATTCACTCCCTGCGTTCTACTCAGCCTGACATTTTAAGACGATCTATACCTTGGTGTTTCAGCTGGTCGACGTCTCTGCCTCTGCCTCCAGACTGCACAGCTCGCCCTGGATTAGCTCCAGACCTGTAAGTGTGTCTTAGCCTTTTCTCCTGTGCTAGCAGGCCTGCAGCATTAGGCTGCTCGCCTTTCTTGTTTCATGCATAATGCAGCCCTGCAGCACCAGGCTTTATATTCACCAGGCTGTCGAGCATTTGGCAGGCACCCTGTATGTTTGGTGGCCAATTCTGTCATTACACCTTTCCATATATTGTGTGGTGAACTGAACTGCATTTGGTGATTGTTGAACTTGTTATTTTGGTGAACTTTAATAAACACGGCACTCTCTACTCCTGCGATTGGGTTTTTCATTCTCTTCCTCGTGTGCCGTGGAATGGTGCACAGGGGTTTGTGACAGAATGTCTTGACCGTAAAAAAAAACAAAACAGCGGAGTAGAGTTGTGTTTTTTTCTCCTCTCCTTTTTCTCCTCATACATGGACACAATGACTTGCACAGACGAGGAGCAGGAAGCACAGGATTTGCTGGAGGAGGCGGGCTTCACCTTTCAGTGGTCTTGGTCGCCCGAGGAGCGGGAGTGGGCACGACTCGTCACGGAGGACTTCAAGCAGCGCTACCCTCACCTCCAAGGAATCCATAGGGTAGACACCATCCTCTCCGTCATCCTTCCTGTTCCCGACACGGAGCCGGAGGATGCCTCTCCGCGATTGGAGCCGGCCCCTCGCCAGAAGAAATGCTCCCGTCAGAGGAAGACTTCCTCCCTCCTCGGATCCCCTTCATCTCCCAGGCCAGCGTCCACCCAGCCTGCGGATGAGAAGACGGAGATGGAGTTAGATAGGGAGCAGCGCTCGTTGTGTCTACTGGAGGAGGTACTCTCCTGGACGCAGAGGCCCCGTCCCTCTTCAATAGCTCGTCAGGCTCGGGACACCGCGAGAAGGGTGATGGAGCGAGACAGCCTCTGGGATCATCCGGAGGTGATGGAGATCCTCCAGGACATCTTCGCCGCACCATGTGAGGAATCGGCTGAGGATCTCCCGGTGCTCGAGCTCCTCGCGGCCACTTCGCTCTCCCTTCCCAAGGACGTGGGGTCTCTCTGCGCAGGTGACCCACTTCCCAGCACAATGCTCCACGTTCCGGATTACTTCATCCCCGCATCACCCAAGAGGAGGAGAGGGAGGAAGCCCCGCAGCAAGAAGCGTCCAGTCCCACGTACTGCAGCTTCGCTTTCCCGCTCCGAGCAATGCTCCGCCCCATCACGGGAGGAGATGGAGGGACGCAGGCGGGCTCTCCTGGCTGAAATGGACCTCATCTTGGAGATGAAGCCGTGGCTCCTCCCGGAGATGGCTGAAAGACTTAAAAAGCTTTCCCTGAGGGAGGAGGAGGAGCCTCAACCCGATGAGGAATGCCAGGAGATTAGAGAGGACGCCTTGGAGGCCGCTGGGGACCTCCAGTGCCAGGAGAACAGGCAAGTCTCTTTTCATTCGAGTTACACAATCAATGACCAATGTTGCCTGCCTCCTGGTGAGGAGACTTGGGGTGTGCAGTCCCCTGAGTTCTCTGCTCCAGCGGCATACAGTACTCTCGTGCCTGGTCTCAATGACTCTTATCTATGTACCCACACGAGCCCATCGGTCCTGGATCCAGGTCGCTTGGGGGAGGAGGAGCCAGAGGACCAGGAGGGTCCAGCCCATGGGCCAGCGAAGGAATCGTCCACGGCTGCCACGCCAGAGGAACCAGAGGCATGGAAGATGACGCATGAGAGTGGGCTCCACACAGTGAGCTGTGTGGAGTTTGCATGTTCTCCCCGTGTTGCGTGGGTTTACTCCGGGATTTCTCCGGTTTCCTCCCGCATACCAAAAACATGTAGGTTTAGGGCGCTCGCACACGCAGCGACCGGCAGCCGGTGACTTGTCACCAGACTGCAAACCAAATCTACCTACGGGTACAAATAAGTAACAAAAAAAAAAAAAGAGTGCCATTCCTGCTACCTTCATCATGCCTGCTGCAGGGGCCGCTGCAGTGGAGTCATCCCCCAGACTGGACCTCCAGCCGATGGGACCCAGGGCATCGTCGTCGGAATCCTGGACAGCGGTAGAGCTTAAGCACAGGCAAGTAGTCTCTCCTGTAGTTCATTTGTTGATGGTGGAGGGATCTTGCCTGGCTTTTGGGGAGGGGAGTCGGGTGCGCCCCCCAGCCACATCTGCACCCACCTCTCCAGGCTCTGGCGCTGCCGGCAACCCTAATCACTCTCCCTCTCCTATCCCCTTCGAGCTCCATCCTAGGGTCGCCGGAGAGGAGCAGCCACCACCTGGGCTGCCTATTGATGACAAGGCAGGTCCAGCTTCCGCGGAGGGGGCCGACGGGGATGAGGCACCCAACGGACCGGAGGAACCCACGCACCCAAGATCGCCAGAGTCCTGGACGGTGGTGGAGCCAGAATTCAGGCAAGTGTGTTCCATTATATCAGAAATTTCAATATTAATGTCACACTGCTCAACTCATGGTGAGGTGGACCCGGGGCAGCTCACAGTAGCCCTCGGGACCACCACACCGGGTTCCGCCGCTGCCGGCGACCCTGACCCGGTTTTTCTCTTTCTCCCTTCAGATTCGGAGCCTCCCGCCAGGGTTGTTGAAGAGCTGTTGGAGGCAACCGAGGATCGGGGTTCGACTCCTAACGACGTGAGGAGCATCACCTCCCTCACTGGGGAGGTCACCGCGGGTGCAGCAGAGTTCCAGCTGGAGTCCACCGCCGGTGCAGCAGAACCCCAGCTGGAGTCCACCGCCGGTGCAGCAGAGCCCCAGCTGGAATCCACCGCTGGTGCAGCCACGTCCCAGGCCGGGACCATCACGGGTGCAGCCACGTCCCAGGCCGGGACCATCGCGGGTGCAGCCACATCCCAGGCCGGGACCATCGCGGGTGCTACGGTACTCCTGCTCCAAGCCTTGAACGGCAGGAGGGCTCCTGTTCCTTGGCTTGGCCGCCGATGCTACCGAGTATGGAGGCTGCCTCTCCACCATCCTCGCAGGTCCTGGTGGATTACCACACTGGTCAGCCACCCAAGGGACTTGGTTTATGGGTCGGGTGGTCCATTGACCCGGGCAGGCCGCCGGACACCATCATACGGCCCGCCTGCTGGACTTGGGACTTGGGCAGGCCACCGGATCTGCCACTCTTCACCACACTGGGGGCCTGGGACTCTGGTCGACACCCTGAACTTTGGACTTCTGGAGAGGGGGGTTAGTGCTCCAGGTTGGGGGTTCGTTAGGAGGGATTGTTCTTTATTCTGTTTTTGTACTATTGTGTTTTCACGGGTTGCTTCCCTCTTAACCGGTTTCCCCCACCTATCCCCCTGGGTTAGTGTTTGTTGCGGGGGGGAGGGGCTCCCTTGAGGGGTGCTGTTTCCCTTCTTTTTTGGCTGATGGTACTGGGGTGTCTGGTATCCACCCCTATGGAGGGGCTTGTCGTGAATCTGACTCATTGTTATGATTTGTCCTAGTTTTCCCTCTGACAGCTCTGGCACGCCCTCTCCTCCCGTCAAGCTCCATCAGCTGCACTGTCACCGGTGCTCACACACACACACACACACACACACACACACACACACACACACACACACGCACGCACACAAACACACGCTCCATTCACTCTCATTCACATGCGCTCCCACACACCTGTTCCCAATCAGTTCTGCCCACGCATTCACACACCGGCAATCTCTTTCCTCGTTAGCTTTTGGAGTACTTGTTTGCCACTGCTGAGGAAGGAGATTGTCGGGACATTCCCCTTCATATGTGGCAGCGTTTCCCTCTGCCATGTAATGGCGCTCAGGGGTTTGTGACAATACCTGCTGCTGTCTGTTATTGCAATACTGATCATGTGCAGTCCAATCTGTCACTGCACCTACACTACCGCACTGAGCTTGCAATTACAGTATGGGTATTATGGCTCTACTGTTTTCTGTACATAGGATTGCTGTGTTTTATCTTTATTTGCACTACAGGTAGCATTACTGTACATAGACTACTGTTGTTTTTCATCCTTATTCCTTCTTTTCTTATATATTGCGCACACTACTAAGAGAGAGAGAAACGGCATTTCAATTCTCCTGTACAGTGGTGTGAAAAAGTGTTTGCCCCCTTTCTGATTTCTCATTGTTTTGTATGTTGGTCACACTTAAATGTTTCAGATCATCAAACAAATTTAATATTAAACAAAGATAACACAAGTATACACAAAATGCAGTTTTTAAATGAAGGTGCTTATTATTAAGGGGAAAAAAAATCCAAACCTACATGGCCCTGTGTGAAAAACTGATTGCACCCTAAACCTAATATGTCATGGTCCGAGCGCAGACTCTGTCCACACTCGGGATGTCCGGTATTTCCCCGTTCTCATCTCAGGTTTACCATATGGCCTCCGGGCTTTTTGTTCTGACAGCGTCTCGGTGGGACTTCCGGCTGTCAGAGCCGAGCTCCGCGGGGACAGCTGGATTCCATTCAGCTGATTATTAGAAAGCACTGTATACATTTTCATTGTTATGCAGATGACACACAATTATACCTGTCAATGAAGCCAGATGATACTAATCAATTAGCCAAGTTAGAAGCTTGTCTTAAGGAAATCAAAGCTTGGATGACTTGTAATTTTCTGCTATTAAATTCAGATAAGACTGAAGTCATTCTTGTTGGTCCAAAAAACCTTAGAAATTCCTTTCCAAATCAAACTTTCAGTTTGGATGCAGCTACTCTTTCTCTTAATAGCTCTGTGAGGAACCTTGGAGTTATTTTTGATCAGGATTTGTCCTTCAATTCACATATTAAATTTGTTTCTAAGACTGCCTTCTATCATTTGCGTAATATTGCCAAGATTAGGAGCATCTTGTCTCAGAGTGATGCTGAGAAGCTGATCCACGCTTTTGTTAGTTCGAGATTAGATTATTGTAATTCTTTATTATCAGGCTGTCCTAAAACATCTTTAAAAAGTCTTCAGCTGATCCAAAATGCTGCAGCAAGAGTTTTAACAGGTACTAGAAAGAGAGATCATATCTCTCCGGTTCTGGCCTCCCTTCATTGGCTTCCCATAGAGTTTAGAATTAAGTTTAAAATCCTTCTTCTTACTTACAAAGCTCTAAACAATTAGGCTCCTTTTTTTTTTTCCACAATATCTTTATTGAACCTTTTTTTTTTTTTAAACAAACATGATACAAACAATCAAACACTAACACTAAAGTACTACAAAAAAAAAAAATGCACTAAAAAACACCAACAACCACCAACAAAATCAAGTCTTCAACAATGCTCCTCTGTTTAGTCTAGACAATCCAACACATAAGTATACATATTATATTCACCAGTTTGGAATTTACAAGGTCCGCACATATCATTCACCTTCTTCTTCAAGAGTTATGTTTAAATTTTTTACATAATCAATAAAAGGTCTCCATATATTCTCAAACACAATTTCCTTTGATTTCAGTATATATGTTATTCTTTCTAATGGAAGGTTTGTTAACATCTGTCTTAACCACTGAGTCACATCTGGTCTATAAGTCTTTTTCCATAATAGTGCAATACATTTTTTGGCATTAAGCAAACTGAGGTCTATGAATGTTCTTTCACTTTTATTAAAATTATGCTTTTCTGGGTACAGACCCAACAAAAACAGTTTAGGATTCAATATGATTTGTTTTGAGATTATTTTTTCAATTGTTACCCTCACCTCTTCCCAAAACATTCTTATTAATCTACATTCCCATACACAATGAAATAGAGTTCCTTTACTTTCCATACATTTTGTGCACGTATCTGGTATATTTTTGTTATATCTATTTAACTCCTCCGGTGTAACATACATCCGCATTAACCATTTGAAGTGTATCAATTTAAGGCGTACATTTATTGATTTGGTTTGAGCTTCTGTACAAGCCAATTCCCATTGTTCCTCTGGAATTTCAGTTTGCAGATCTTCTTTCCAGTAGTTTAATCTTTTCAGTGAATTTTCACTTGAAAATAGTGTCAATGAGTTATAAAACTCTGAAATAATACCCTTTCTTTTACTATCTTTCATCAACATTTTTTCCAAGGATGAATAGATAGGTCGAGTGAGAGCTTTATTTTGATTTGATCGAATAAAGTTTCTAAGTTGAAGATATTTAAAAAAATGTGTTCTATTGAGATTAAATTTGATCCTCAACTCTTCAAAAGACATTATGTTTTCTGCACATGGCAAATATAAATCCTGAATCTTTTGTATCCCTTTTAAATTCCATACTTTAAATACAGCGTCCACTCTCCCTGGTTTAAAATATTGATTACCCCATATTGGACTAAATTGTGACAATAACTGTGGTTCTTTTAAATAGTTTTTAGCTTCACACCATATTTTGATCATATGCTTTACAAATGGATTTTTAACTTGTTTTTGTAATTTTTTTGCCGAATCTGAGTATATGAATATGGGAAGAGGTAAAGGTAAATTGTATGATTCCATTTCAGTCCAGTGAGGGAGATCATTTGATGAAAAATAATATGTCATAGACCTCAGTTGTGCCGACCAATAATACAACATAAAATTTGGACATTTCAGACCTCCACGATCAAATGGTAAATATAATAAAGACAGACGTAATCTAGCCCTCCTGTTGTTCCATATAAATTCCACTAACTTTTTTTTAATTCTTGAGAATAAATCTAAAGGTGGTGATAAGGGAATGTATTGAAATAAATAAAGTATTTTAGGTAAGATATTACTTTTAAGTATATTAATTCTCCCGATCATCGACATTGGTAGTGACATCCATCTCTGAAGTAACTCATCAATATCTGTCATTAAGGCTTCATAATTGACACTGGCGACTGATTCTAGCTTAGGCACAATTTGGATTCCTAAATATTTGAACTGATTTACAACATTGAATTGATTTACCTCAGGGGCTGGGTAATTTCTCTGGGTCTCATTTAGCATTAATATTGAAGATTTAGTTTTATTTATTTTATATCCTGATATTTCCCCGAAATTCTTTATTAAATTCAACAAGGTCGGAATTGATTTTTTAAGATTCGACATAAACAAAATTATGTCATCGGCATACAGGGAGATTTTATGTTCTGTTGGTCCAACTTTAATTCCATATATTTGTGACTGTAGACGTATCGCCATCGCTAAAGGTTCAATTGCCATAGTAAACAGTAAAGGTGAAAGTGGACAGCCTTGTCGACATCCTCTATTGATTTTTATTGATTTTGAAATATTGTTATTTGTTAGAATTTCTGCAGTAGCATTATTATATATTATCTGAACCCATTTTATAAAATTATTTCCAAGTCCAAACCTTTGTAAGACTTCAAAAAGAAAGGGCCATTCAACTCTATCAAAGGCTTTTTCGGCATCCAGTGATAAGAGAGCTGTATCCGGTGCTTCTTTATTAGAATAAATAATATTAAATAGTCTTCTTACATTATGGAAGCCTTGTCTTCCCTTTATAAAGCCATTCTGATCTCGATTAATAATATTTGGTAAAATTTCTTGTATTCGTCTTGCTAAAATTTTACAAATTATCTTAAGGTCGGCATTTAATAGGCTTATTGGTCTCATATTTTCACATTTATTAGAGGGCTTACCTGGTTTTGGCAACAGTATAATTAAGGCATTATTCATATATGATGGTAAATTACTATTTTGAAATGCTTCTAAAACCATTTCCAAAAAAGGTTTTGTTAATTTATTCTTAAATTTTTTATAAAGGTCAACTGGAAGACCATCTGGTCCTGCACTTTTTCCTGATTTCATATTATCAATGGCTAGTCCAACTTCTTCTTGACTAATTTTAGACTCCAGTATCTCCCTATTTTCATTTGGAATACACGGTATAAATAGTTCATTCAAAAACCCATGTAGTTTTGTTAAGTCAGATTCATTTTTGGTATCATATAATTTTTCATAGTAATCTCTAAAGGCTCTATTAATTTCTGAAGGATCTATAACTACCTGTCCGTTACTTATAAAACTGGTAATTGGTGTTTTAGATTCTAATTGTTTAATCTGCCATGCCAATAACTTTCCTGATTTTTCACCTTGTTCATAAAAAGATTGTTTCAATCTTAGAAGACTCGAGGCAGCTCTATTCGCTGATTTTTTGTCATATTCAGCTCTCAAAATCAGTAATTCGTTCTCCAACCTTGGATCTCTTCCTGCATATACTCTTTCTTGAAGAATTTTTATTTTATGTTCCAATTGGACTCTCTCCTCTCGAGTCTTCTTAGATTTTGAACCTGTATAACTAATAATGTGTCCCCTAATAAAAGCTTTGAAAGCCTCCCACTTTACACATGCTGATGTTTGTGTAGTATTGATATCAAAGAACTCATCTATCTGTTTTTCTATATACTTAACAAATTCCTCATCCTGAAGCCATTTATGCTGAAATTGCCATCTACCTGGTTCCTTTGTCAATTTCTTATCTACATACATTAGACAGCAGGGTGCATGATCAGAGATCACGATGTTATCATAAAAACAGTTTTGAATCTTGGACCTTAATTCTGTGGAGATCAAAAAATAATCTATACGTGAGAATGTCTTGTAGGTATTGGAATAACAAGAGTATGCTTTAACTTGTGGTTTCATTTCTCTCCATATATCTATCAATTTCAATTCTTTCATAAAATGATTAATGGTCATCCTACATCCATTGTGCGTACAGTCCAGTCCTGTTGATCTATCTATACTGGGATTCAATGTACAATTAAAATCCCCTGCTATTATATGTTGCCCTGTAAGTGATGATAAGATAAGAAATAAATTGGCAAAGAACTTTTGATCATCTATATTGGGACCATATAAGTTCACCAAATTTATGTTTTCTAATAGCAAAGATCCTTGAATGATTACATATCTTCCAAATTTGTCTCCAATTACATTTTTCACTTGAAATGGGACTGATTTATGTATGAGAGTCATAACTCCCCTGGCTCGGGATGAAAATGATGAGGTGAAAACATTTCCTTGCCATCTACTCCTAATTCTTTTTACATCTTGCTCTATTAGATGAGTTTCTTGTAAAAACACAATTTTTGAACCCATGTCTTTTATTTTATTCATAACTTGTTTAAGTTTTTTTAAATTTTGTAGACCTCTGCAATTCCATGAAGTTAAATTAAGATTAACGCTTTGATTTATAATCAATAGGGAGTTTGGGATTACCTTGCAGTGTAAACATGCTCAAACAGAAAAGTAAAAAAATGAGTGGTTGAACATTCACCCTACAAACTACACACAAACAAATCCCCCCTTCCCACATTTGTGGCAATCCCCCCAAAAGCAAAAGAAAAATTCCGTCTCCCGATATAGCCATCGACCGTTCCACACCCACGAGGAACAGCCAAAGCCACTCCTTCTTCATCCTCCTAATCACCCTAACTCTACTGCTTTTAATAACGTAACATTAACTCTCTTCTGTAATTTTCCAATTTAACTCCAAATTTTTTTTAGCAATTTTGTACTTTTTTTTTTTTAATATGTAATACATTCTATATTTTGTAATCTTGTTATATGCTTCTAATCAGTTAAATGCTCAAATATTCTACCCTATATTCTGTTCATGCTTAGCTCCCACCAGTCTCTTCCTGGATCTTCTTGATGAGCTCCTGCGCCTCCTCGGGGGTCTTGAAGATGCGTGTTCTGCCCTCATATGTGACCAGAAGTCTTGCAGGGTGAATCACTCCATGACGAATCTCAAGGTTGCGCAGTTCTTTGCGGATGGGGTCAAACTGCTTCCTTAATTGTTGGATTCCTGAGGCCAGATCTGGGTAGAACCGCACCTGCTGATCTTGGTATTTAATTTCTCCTTTGGCCCGCACCGCGTTGGAGATCGTCATCCTGTCTCTGTAGCTGAGAAACTTCATAATTAGCGTCCTCGGTGCTGCCTTGTTACCTCTCGGTGGGCCAATTCGGTGGGAGCTTTCCAAGACGACTGATGATTTTAGCTCCGCGTTGTTCAGCGCCTCCGGGATCCACCCCTCCAAAAAGGAGCATGAATCACGACCTTCGGCTCCCTCCGGTAAACCCACCAGCCTCAGGTTGTTCCTTCTGGACCGAGATTCCAAGTCCAGAACGCTATTTTCCAGATCTTTATTTTTTTTTTCCAAAGTGTGCACCTTTATTTGAAGTCCGCTAATTTCATCCTCCGCACTTGAAACACGAAGCTCCGCCTGCGTCACTCGCTCCACGCAGTCACCCAACTCCTTTCTCATTGCATCCAACGCTGCCATAATCCCATCAAGTTTAGCGGAAAAGTCTGCTCTCATTGAGCTAATGGCAGCCAGCACTGCACCTGTGCCGCCATCGTCAGCAGCAGCAGTTACCGCACCACCGCTAGTTTCATCCGCCATATCCGCAGCTTTTTCTACTGCGCCACAAACTTTAAAGTCCGTTAATTTGGACTGCTTCGGCGATTCAATTTTTCCCCCTCCTGATTTCCCAGCCTTAGTCTTCACCGGCATATCCTCACCCAAACGCTGGGAAAAGTTCTGTTCCAAATGAGAGAGTTATTTGCCGAATTTTTATTTCCAAGGGCAGAGCAGAGTGATACGTGTCCTTCTAGGCGGCCGCCATAACCGGAAGTGATCAGGCTCCTTTTTATTTAAAAGATCTGATACTACCGTATCATCCTAACAGAGCACTACGCTCCCAAAATGCAGGATTACTTGTAATACCTAGAATCTCCAAAAGTACAATGGGAGGCAGAGCCTTCAGTTATCAAGCTCCTCTCCTGTGGAATCAGCTGCCAATCTGGATTCGGGAGTCAGACTCGATCTCTGTTTTTAAGAATAGGGCTAAAACCTACCTTTTTGATATAGCCTACAATTAGGGAGGGATCATGTGTTTCTGAACCCTCCCTTAGTTATGCTGCTAATAGGTTTAGTCAGCCGGGGGACCTCCAGTAATGCACTGGGCCTCACTCCTTTCCTCACTCTCTATGAAATATTTTTTTTTTGCTGGTCATTAACATTTGTTTGTTCTCTCCCATAGATTGAGTCCCCATCGTGCTGTTTGCTCTCTACATGTCTGTTCTTTTCTTCTTCTCTATCCCCTCACCCCCCAGCCAGTCGCAGCAGATGACTGCCCCTCCCTGAGCCTGGTTCTGCTGGAGGTTTCTTCCTGTTAAAAGGGAGTTTTTCCTCTCCACCGTCGCCAAGTGCTTGCTCACAGGGGATCGCCTGATTGCTGGGGTCTTTCTGCAACTGTGGGGGTCCCCCCTACAGTTGATAGTGCTATGAGATGACTGTTGTTGTGAAATGGTGCTATATAAATAAAGTTGAATTGAATTGAATTGAATTGATGACATCCTCATCAGCTGATTAATCCCTTAGCCCTATTTAAGGGAGCAGCTTAGGTTACTCCGGGCTGCGACCTCGTCAAACACTCGTCAATCATTCGTCAAACTCTCGTCTAACTCTGGATTCGCCTTTCAGTAAGTGTATTCCCTCAGAGCCTGTATCCTGTGTCTTTAGTCATAGTCATAGTTGTGTTTTTGCCCCACGTGGCTCATTGCTTTGTCATCGTCTTTTGTAATTAAACATGGCAAACTCATCGGCTGGCTTCCAGCATCTTATTGATGGCCCGAGAGGGCCATCGTTGACATAATAACTGGTTGGGCCACCCTGAGCAGCAAAAACTGCAATCAAGCATTTGCGATAACCGGCAATGAGTCTTTTACAGCGCTGTGGAGGAATTTTGGCCCACTCATCTTTGCAGAATTGTTGTAATTCAGCCACATTGAAGCCACAGCACTTCAATCACATTCAGGTCAGGACTTTGATTAGGCCACTCCAAAATCTTCATTTTGTTTTTCTTAAGCCATTCAGGGGTGGACTTGCTGGTGTATTGTGGATCACTATTCTGCTGCAGAACCCAAGTGCACTTCAGCTTGAGGTCACGAAGAGATGGCCGGACATTCTCCTTCAGGATTTTTTTGTAGACAGCAGAATTCATGGTTACATTTACCATAGCAAGACTTCCAGGTCCTGAAGCAGCAAAACAGCCCCAGACCATCACACTACCACCACCATATTTTACTCTTGGTATGATGTTCCTTTTCTGAAATGCTGTGTTACTTTTACGCTGGATGTAATGGGACACACACCTTCCAAAAAGTTCATCTTTTGTCTCATCAGTCCACAGAGTATTTTCCCAAAAGTCTTGGGGATCATCAAGATGTTTTCTGGCAAAACTGAGATGAGCCATTATGTTCTTTTTGCTCAGCAGTGGTTTTCATCTTGGAACTCTGCCATGCAGACCATTTTTGCCCAGTCTCTTTCTTACGGTGGAATCATGAACACTGACCTTAACTGAGGCAAGTGAGGCCTGCAGTTCTTTGGATGTTGTTATGGGATCTTTTGTAACCTTTTGGATGAGTCGTTACTGCGCTCTTGGGGTAATTTTGGTCAGTCGGCCACTCCTGGGAAGGTTCACCACTGTTCCATGTTTTTGCTATTTGTGTATAATGGCTCTCACTGTGGTTTGCTGGAGTCTCAAAGCTTTACGAATGGCTAGAAAATTGAACTCAGCTTTCAAAGATGTGATAAACCACAGTTAATTTATGTTTTAACGGGGGGCAATCACTTTTTCACATAGGGCCATGTAGGTTTGTATTTTTTTACCCTTAATAATAAACACTTTCAATAAAAACTGCATTTTGTGTTTACTTGTGTTATCATTGTCTAATATTTAAATTTGCTTAATTATCTGAAACATTTAAGTGTGATAAACATACAAAAAAATGAGAAATCCAGAAGAGGGAAAACACCACTCTATGTCCTGTACGTATAGAAGTATTGACAAATAAAAATCTTTGAATCTTGAATACTTTGGAAAACACTGTTTTAAGTTGAAAATCTTACATAATTTTGCTTTTTTGCAGTGAGACAAGTTGTATCTGGCCTTTTTGAAATGTAGGTTACTGAATACATGTTAAAGATCTGTTGAATGTGTTGCACAAGGGTAGGTACTGCATTGCCTTGGAACATCTTTACACATTCAGTCATGCATTTATCCAATCAAGCTTTTCTTGTTGCAGCAGTGAAATGCATATCAAGTTCAGTTCATGCTCATATCAGATATCAGAATGAGGACAAAATTCGATATTCTGTGAGTTTGACCTTGTCATAGTGGCAGAAGGGCTGGTTTGAGTGTTTCTAAATTTGCTCATTATCTTGTCCCTTCACTTTAGTTAGGATGAAGAGAACAAAGCTGCGCAAGAAGCAGTTCAGTAGACATACCTAAATGTCCAGTTAAAGACAGTTTATGGGCCAGACTAGCTATAGCTAACAGGAGGGTAACCAAATTTGTCATGGGTGAACAGCAGAAGAGATTCTTCTCTTGCCAGCTAAAAGAAGAAATGTTAATCGAGCAAAACCGTGCAGCTGAAAAACACTGTGGTCTGATGAAAGTCCATTTTTGCTGAAGCACCTTTGATGTTTCCACACCGTGTTCCAAATTATTATGCAAGTAGGATTTTTGTGTCATAAACATTCAATTTTTTGTTTTTCAATTAAACTCATGGATGTATTGCATCTCAGGGCTTGGTGGATCACCGATATCAATCTCAGACACCTGTCATAATTAGTTTGCCAGGTGAGCCCAATTAAAGGAAAACTACTTAAGAGGATGTTCCACATTATTAAGCATGCCACAGGTTTCAAGCAATATGGAAAAGAAAAAGTATCTGTCTGCTGCCACAAGGCATCAAACAGTGCAATGCCTTGGACAAAGTATGAAAACATTAGATATTTCATGAAAACTTAAGCATGATCATCGTACTGTGAAGAAATTTGTGGCTGATTCAGAGCAGAGATGGGTTCATGCAGATAAAAGCATAATGAGGAAGGTTTCTGCCAGACAATTTCATCGGATTAAGAGAGCAGCTGCTAAAATGCCATTACAAAGCGGCAAACAGATATTTGAAGCTGCTGGTGCTTCTGGAGTCCCACGAACCTCAAGGTGTAGGATCCTCTAGAGCAGGGGTGTCAAACTCATTCCATGGAGGGCCAAGACCCTGCATGTTTTGCTTCTACCCAGTGTCTTCAGCAGGTGTTTTCACTGATCAGTAATCAGTAGGAAGAAATTCAGTGAAATTACCTGTTGAAGACACTGGGTGGAGGTAAAACCTACAGGGTCTTGGCCTTCCATGGAATGAGTCTGACACCTGTGCTCTAGAGGCTTGCAGTTGTGCTTAAACCTAAGCTGCGTTCCGATCGCCCAATAGTATACTCCAAAGTGGACTGCACAGGGTAGACGCCATATTAACTGAGATTCCAAACCGAAGGAAGCAAACGATCTTCAGTTCAAAGAGAACTGAGAACTGTACAGAGAAGAAGTGAACAAATGTACATCACTTCACCGGAAGTTGACAAGAAGATTACCCATAAGCCATTGCGCCTCAAATACGAGTAAAACAGATTATTGTTGCAAACATTATTAACAAGCTAAACTGATGTTGGTTATTGTTTATATCAACTGATAGTAATAAAAATATATTTGTATCAATATTTTATTTAAGAAATATAAATTATCCACCATAGTATCAGTACATGTCCATGGTTACCGTGGTAACTCACGGAGGAGGAGCCGGTGGTTACAGGATGTTTCAAATGGAGAAATTTGGTGAAGGGCAGTTAAATTACTGATATCCCCTGAGAATGGAGCAGGGAGTAGGGAATACAGTTTGAAGTACACTGTGGATCGGAACGTAGCTCTACTATTTGGCCACCCTTACCCACTGCTCACAAGCTCAAACGGTTGCAATGGGCCCAGAAATACATGAAGACTAATTTTCAAACATTCTTGTTTACTGATGAGTGCCGCGCAACCCTGGATGGTCCAGATCAGGGGTGTCAAACTTACGGCTGGAACCGGCCCACCAGAGAGTCCAGTCTGGCCCGCGAGACAAATTTGCAAAGTGTGAAAATTAAATAATGGCACTTTTTCAATAAAGTAACTGCTATTCTCAATTTGTCCATTTGGGGTCACACAAGAGTAGTAGACACAAAAGTGATCCCTGATTTCTACTGACCCCACTGCAGTCCCTTCTCTACCATAACAGATAATTAAAAATATGCAATAAGTCTTTTTGGGGGGGGGATGCCGGATCCAGCACACACCAAAATTTCTTGGTATTTACTGTATTTAATAACTGTTCTTTAAAAATACATGTTACTCCTGTGTCTTGCAGCGCAGCGGGTGCAGGGGGACGTTCACGCTGACAGTTGGTGGTTCATTGGGGTTTGGGGGGGGGCACAACAGTTTGCTGCTGTTTGCTTAATGATTTTACGGTCGGAACCAGTTCTTCTTGTCGCAAAAATTTTTGAACATGTTCAAAATAAGAGAAGCTGCCGGCTGACGACAGTGATGGGCCACTAGAAACTGAGCGCCTTGCTCAGCTAAAGCCATTTCAACAGCTGTTTTTAAGCAAAACAGAAGGTATGTCTGTGAATATTTAATGCGTGAGGGATTAGTCATAATTTTAGACCCATGAGTTTTGTGTTAGAATAATCAGATATGACATTTTATCCTATAGCACCTTTTAATGTTTTGCTTTACAAGTGTGGTGAAATTAACAAAATCTGTGTATAATGATGTAAAAGCCAATAAAGCCATTCTTTCCCCTGATTAGTGTTTGTGCATTGTTTACCTCCTATAATTATACGTATATTGTAAGTAGAATCTATAAAGTGTATGCTTCACCTGCCAAAAATGCATTAAGGCTCACAATTTGGATTGAAATAGTTTATCTGCCAAAAAAATGCTTGATTTGGTTCAAGGTTGAATTGTGAAGATTATAACATGTTCTGTCTAACTTGTGAATAGTCTCAAAGGGTTGTTATAGCTTATAAATGTCATTTCACCTGCCAAAAATTAAGGGTCTTAATCTCGATTGAAACTGCAGAAACCCAATCATAACCAGTTTATTTGTGTACATGTAAACAATGACCATGTTTAGATGCGCATGAATAAACCGGTTACGACTGGATTTCTGGAGTTATGTGATTATTCAAGTGGCCATGTAAACACAATAATCCACTAAAGGCCATGCAATTGGGGTCATTAACTCAAGTGGTTTATCCTCCAGTAATCTGTTTATTCAGTGCATGTACGTAAACACGAGAAAACTTATTATTGCCATTTTCAGTTTATTCCCAGTAATCGGTTTATTGTGACCATGTAACCGGGGATCACTGTTCAAAATACAAACAAGTTCTAGGACTAAACAGTAGATGGCAGCAATATGATATCTGGTTCCTTAAATGCCATTTGTTTTTATGTGATGAAGATATTGTTCATCAGCAGTTTCAGTTCAAAACAGAGCAGAAAAGAAAAAAAAATCAGGTTGTTCATACTTTGATGAAGATTCATCATTCAGGTTGTTTGTGTTTTGTAAAAGATTCAATGGTTCAATAAATGTAAACATTTCATAATGTATTTGTATTTCTTTGTACAAAATTTGGAGTTGCCATTAGGTTGTTTTGCTATTATTTTACTGGTCCGGCCCACTTGACATTAAATCCGGTGGTATGTGGCCCCTGAAATAAAATGAGTTTGACACCCCTGGTCCAGGTGGATGGTTGGTGGAACGCTACCATGTCCCAACAAGGCTGTGACATCCGCAAGGAGTTGGCGGAGTCATGTTTTGGGCCAGAATCATGAAGAGAGAGCTGGTAGACCCCTTTAGGTTCCCTGAAGGTGTGAAAATGACCTCGGCAAAGTATATAGACTTTCTGACTGACCACTTTCTTCCATGGTACAAAAAGAAGAACTGTGCCTTCCGTAGCAAAATTATCTTCATGCATGACAATGCACCATCTCATGCTGCAAAGAATACCTCTGTGTTATTGGCTGCTATGGGCATAAAAGGAGAGAAACTCATGGTGTGGCCACCATCCTCCCCTGACCTCAACCCTATTGAGAACCTTTGGAGCATCCTCAAGCAAAAGATTTATGAGGGTGGGAGACAGTTAACATCAAAACAGCAGCTGTGGGAGGCTATTCTGCCATCTTCCAAAGAAATTCAAGCAGAAACTCTCCAAAAACTCACAAGTTCAATGGATGAAAGAATTGTGAAGGTTATATCAAGGAAGGGGTCCTATGTTATCATGTAACTTGGCCTGTTAAGATGTTTTTGATTGAAATAGCTTTTGATTTCGGTAAATATGACCTCCTAATGCTGCAAATTCAACAAATGACCATTTTCAGTTCTATACAACCAATATAATGTTTTGAAGCTCTGTTGTGCACATTAATTTGGAACAGTGGATTTTGAGTTTTTTTTATTTTTTGCAAAAAAAAATAGTTATCATTGGGAGGTTTGTTCAATAAAATTTGAATTATGCTCTAACGGTTGATGATTTGAAAATTATACTGACTGTCATTTGCATCGACTATTTAGGAAAATCAGAGACAAATATCATTTGCAGAATAATTTGGAACGTGGTATATATATATATATATATATATATATATGTGAGTATTCTTGTCCTTTATGGCCACAATTCACAGCTGTAATTTCTGCTTAAAAGTAATCTCATAATGGTGTTCATTACTTCATTGTCCTTCAAAGTCACCAGAGCTGAATCCAATAGAACAGCGGTTCCCAACTTGGAGTGACTGAAACATTCAGGCTTTTGTGGGAAATTTTGTAATTTCACTTCTTAATTGGTCCAAAAAACTGCGACTAATTTGCTGTTGCTGTGCATGTGCTCTGCAGGCACCCATGCACAACAACAGTAAATCATTTGCAATTTTTTGGACCAATTAAAAGGTCCATCCATCCATCCATCTTCTACCGCTTATTCTGGAATCTGGGCCATGGGGGCATCAGTCCAGGCAAAGTAGTCTAGACTTCCACCCAGTTCACATAACACCATGATCCCCATAATCCCTCCTGCAGATGGTGAGCCCACTGGAGGGCGGACCCATGTGCCTCCTTTGGGTACACTGGGTCCTTGATGTAATGTTTTTCATGAAGGTCCACTGGACCGCTCTTAGTCTGGCCCTTCACCCAGGATCTGTTTGCCTTGGGAGACCCTACCTGGGGAAAGTTGCCCCCAAAAGCATAGCTCCTGGGATCATTCAGGCACTCAGTCCCCTCTACCACGATAAGGTAGCAATCCACAGAGGGGCAATTAAGAGGTGAAATTACAAAATTTCCGACAGAAACCTAAACGTTTCAGGCACCCTAGGTTGGGAGCCACTGCAATAGAACACCTTTGGGAAGTGTTAGCACAGGTGATGCACAGCATGAATGTCCAACTAACATGAAATAATTACCCAAGCAACTTGCTCAAGCTGCAGTAGGCAGAAATCTGAGGGCCCAGAAAAACTGCCTAAAATCTAAAAAATAAATAAATAAAATAAAAAACAGAAACAAAACCAAAAACAACTGCCTGCCGACTGTAAGCCCTCCCTCCCCTGTCCTAAGTCACTCCCTATTCGGAAGTGCACATGTATGACATGTGTCAACTGTTGTAGAGCAGCCAATAGCAAAGACTGTGATTGGTCAAAGAAACGGTCACAGTGAGAAACGTTCTACATGCTGAACCCAGTCCAGAGGAGATACTGTGGTATAACTGCCCTCTTTGACCACTTGCAGTACGAATTGCTAGAGGATAATAACTGGTGTATTTTCAAGTTTAAACAAAATTATCCTGCCTACTTCAGATTTAAACCATGCCAAGAAAAGTTTGAGTATTAGCATTAGTATAGCTTAACTACAGTCAACGTATCAGTATAGTGTTCCTAAGTGTTCTGTCAGTGATAGTAAAGGCTGTATTTAACAATATTGGCTGCAGGATTTGGAGAAGCTAAGCGGGTCAGAAAAATTGGTCATTTCTATAATCCTACCAATAGCACATACAGTTTGAACATATAAAATTGTATATTGAGCAAATGTAAGCATGCAGAGGTTTATATGGCATAAAGATCAAAAGGTGGGAGATGTAACAAAAAGGTCATGTTAATCAAGCAAGTTCTCATCCAAGAAGAAGACAGATGAGGAAACAGACATACTGTAAAAGCTGGCCATTACATAGTTTTGGCAGCGATCACCAGTAAATTCATTTGGACACCTGAGCAGGAAACACAAGAAATAGACAGGAAGAGACAGGAAGTTAGTTTATACAAGAGCTGTGGCAAACCCACAGTCATCACTGGTGTTAGAAGGTAGCAACAGTTAGGCCAAAATGTCTGAGTTCAATTACCACGCTCAGACCATCATAATCAGTTTATTATAAAACCACTGAATTAGGGCTCAGGGTTCAGGATTTTTCAAAAATATTGGCTATAAGATGACTCCATTATACAAGTCATCCATCATGTTACTCTCTTTGGAATTCAAACTTGCATGTACTTACATACCCACTCAAGATAATCGAGACTGTTTGTAATGTATTCGTGTATCTGGGATGCCATAAATTCACTTGCATAACCAGATGTATAGTTGGAGATCGTATTGCATGACAGTCTAGAAATAATTGCAAAAGCACAATTAGTAATACATCTGCTCTCTTCAATGTAAATTTGTTAAAACAGCTTTGGGCTCCGGCTGTCTTACTTACTACACTTAGCAAATTCATTAATGGAATGAGTTATTTTGAGCAGTTTAGGCCAAAAGTCCTTAAACTGGCATGTCAACATTACTAATAGGAGAGTTTTTTCCTCTTAAACAGGACATAATGATGCCCATTTTCCATATGTTGACATCGTTCCCAGAGGTCTTAATGAAATATCTGTGATATGTTTTGGTTAAACTACCTCAAGGTTTAAATATTGCAGCACTGCTTTCCACTCAGATTAAACACTCTTCTTCACAACGATCCATTTAAATGCATGTTGCTTTAAATGCTAATGAAACCCAGCTCACCCCACACCTCCTCCTTCTTCACTGCTGACACCTGTAGTTGATTGTTTGATACTAACATTAACTGGAACCTCTTAAAATTCTGTTTTTTCTACTGCCACTCTGGAATGCTAAGGGGTTTCAACTAATAGCTCTGATGATGAACACTGGAGCTAATGTAAAATAGGCTAAATATGAAAATGTAAAAGCCAAAAGAAAGAATATCTTGAGAATAAGGATGTGTGGTTTGAGTGGTCATCCGGATATGACTGGTCTCAGGGGGTGTAAAAAGCACAGAAACAGCCTTTAATGACTGAATGGTTAACTCTACTAACTCCAACCGTCTCAGCCAAAAATGATTCTTGACTCATCTTGATACATTTTTTTTCTATTCAGGATTTTCTTCCTCCCAGTGTGTGACAAAGTGGTATTTTTAAAGCAAAGTATTTGCTGTGACCCATGAATTTACTTCTAATATTGTTTAATAAAACAAATGGAAGAGAAATGTGTCAAGTCACATGGTCAAATTTATCTCAAAATGTGCAATTTAGAACTGCCATCCTTTCATGGACATTCTCTCAGAAGACCGCAGCCGTCTCCAGCCAGGCCAGTATTATTTGACGTGCTTTTGCACATTATTTATTAAGCTGATGTTTTAGCTGCTTTTAGTTCTGTATTTTTTAACAAAAAAAAATCAAATAAATTATTTGCTCAATTTCAAACAAAACACGTAATATGAAATTTTTTAATAATACAGGAGAACACTAAATGTGTTTGACTCCAAATAAATAAGCTGTAAAATTCTAAAAATTTATAACTAAAATCCTATAAGTTTAAAGTTTTAAAAGAGAACACAAACTGCATTGCATTTAAAAAAGATTAATATCTAAAAAACAAAATCTCACAAAAAGTCCATATCGGTGGAATCAGATGCAGAAGTGCCACAGTAGATACAGTTTCTGGGGTTCCCATGGGTGCTTGAAAGTGCTTGAATTTTAATGTTGTGTTTTCAAGGTTGTGAAAGTGCTTGAATTTTGCAAAAGGTGCTTGAAAGTGCTTGACATTCGAAGCACATTTCTTTCACAACAAATTCCCTCCCTGACTGAATAAACAATTCGCTATAGTTCACTTTTTAGAAATAAAATCAACTGGAGAGCCTAAAATGAAGACTGCTCTCCCCCTGTTTGAGGAAGTCAGTTTTTATGTGCAACCCACCACCGGAGGTGCACAGTTGCAGTGAATGTGGGAGGTTTTCGATGCAGCGTGGTGTGCTGTGCTGGTTTAATGAGCTTTGGCTAGAAAACAAACAATAGCTAAGACAAGGACCAAATCTACCAGTATCTGTTAGCAAAAAACTTAAATGTAATTTAACTGTAATGCTGTAAATACTATTTAACTGCAATACTCTTGCACTGTGTGTATATATTGTTTTCTACCCAATTTTTTTTATCTTATTTATTATTGCTCTAGGTGCTGCTATCCCTTTGCTGCTGCAATACTGTAATGTCCCCCTTGTAGGACTAATAAAGGATTATCTTATCAGATGCAGGCTACAGCTTTTCATAATGGGAGAGTCTGCATTCTGGAGTCACATGAAAAGTAAGTCATAGAGAATTTTCAAAGACCAATAATGTTAATTATATGCTAACGCAGGCTTGCTAATTCCCAGTCCAAATGATTGAAATGCAATCTGTCCTATAAATGTGATGTGGTGGTACTATGTGTTGGTTATGGCGCTCATATGGAATATGCAGTAAACATAGCCAGTGTTACTTAATAGTTACTGTATGTAGAACGGCACCGAAGGCGTTATTTCACAAATGTTTTTAATTCAGCGATGCAGGAAGAAAGCAGGTGTACATGCCAGCAGTCCTGGCTGTGTGTGTGTGCCACGTACGTGACGTGACGACGTGATGACATCATTCTACATCCCCCTTCTTTAGTATAGAACTTTGGTACAAAGAGAACACTATTGACTCTTGGATTGGTATGAGAAAACATGTCACATTCCTGTGAGAGTGAGTATACTGTGACGAATAAACAACTAGTAAAATAACTTTCAATGGCACCACATAACATACCTATCTTGAAAATAAACTAATGCCTGGCTTGCAAATAAAATAAATTCCCGTGACACAACATAACTGATCTAATTTGAAAATGAACTTATGCCTGGCTTGTAAATATCTCTATATTTCAACACGAAACTACAAAAACATCAGCTTCAGTAAATGTCACAATCAGTCTGTGTTGTACTTGGGATTAGGCTTCAGGAGTCTACCAAACCTGGAACGGGCCAGGGGGGTCTCGGTGACTTGTGGGAGCGATGGCTCTCCGAGGAGGCCAGGCGTGTGGTCAGTGTGCGCAGCAGGAAGCCTGGGAGGAGCGTGCACAGCGGCCTGCCTGGGGGAAGTGTGCACGGCATCATGCCTGGGAGGAGATGCGGGTAGACTGGGCACAGTCTCACTGCTGGTCTTCTGTGTTGGTGAGTCTGCCGGTGAGGCTGGATCTGGTTCTGGTTCTGTTGGTGGTGGTTCTGTGACTGGCAGCAGGTGTCGCCGGTTCCGGCGGTATTCTTTTCCTCCTGATTCCACCACGTAAGACCGTGGCTCTGCTGCGATTCTTTTGATGATGCCAATTTTGTCATGTCCTTTCTCTGTTTGCAGGCGTACTACTTGGGAGCTTTGGAGCGGGGGAAGTGGCCGGCTGCCACGATTGTAGAATCCTTTTTGTGCTTGCCTCTTCTTTGACAGGTGGGTGTGGATCGACTCTGGATTCTTGGACATTGGCTTAAGCAGGTGCTTGCTGATGGGAATATTTGTGCGTGTCTCTCTGGACATCAGTCTTTGTGCAGGTGAGCCCAGCGTGCCGTCTCGTGGGACATTTCTGATGCTCAGAAGATTGAGGAACAGGTCAGTACCGTCTCTTTTGGATGTTTCCAACAGTCGTTTTGCACTCCGTACGGCTCTCTCTGCCAGCCCGTTTGCTTGATGATACTCAGGGCTGCTGGTGACATGAGTGAAATCCCAGCTTTTCGCAAAGTCTTGGAACATCTGACTAGTGAATTGTGTTCCACAGTCTGACAGCAGCTTGTGGGGGACTCCGTGGACTGAGAAGTGATGTTTCAGCTTGTTAATTACACATTGTGATGTGATTTTCTTGACTGGATCCAGTTCATACCATCCTGAATAGGAGTCTACCAGGACCAGGTAGTGCTGGCTGTTCCATTCGAACAGATCTGTTGCCACTGTTGACCACGGGAGCTCTGGGACTGTGTGTGGTTGCATTGGCTCCTTTTGCTGATGTGGTTTAAGGGCATTGCAAGTGCTGCATGACTGTACAAAATTGTCAATGTCTCTCGTCATTGTGGTCCAATAGACTATGTTGCGTGCTCGCCGCTTGGTGGCTTCAGCACCGGGGTGTCCTTTATGGAGCAGCAGGAGATATTCTTTGTGCAGCGTTTGTGGAATTGTTGCTCTTGTACCTTTCATGATTATTCCATCTTCCACACAGAGCTCATCACGGAACGGGAAGAATTCTTTCACTGTGTCGGGTACTTTGCTCAACCTATCTGGCCATCCATGCTTGATGATGTTGCTCAGGGCCTGGAGGGCGGTGTCTTTCGCTGTATGTGTGCGGAGTTCTTCCTGACGACTGGATGAGATGTGCTGCACCGTCATTACCTCGAAGTCCTCACGTTCAGTGGCATGTGAGGCTATGGCGTTGCTCGGTGCACGGGACAGCATGTCTGCCAAGTGCAATTCCTTTCCTTTCTTGTAAACTAGCGTGAGGTTGAACTTGTGCAGCTTCAGCATCATGCGTTGTAAACGCGCAGGCGCTGTGTGGAGAGGTTTCTTCAGGATGGAGACCAGGGGCTGATGGTCTGTTTCCACGATCACTGGTTTTCCGTATATGTAGTCATAGAATTTGAAACAGGTGAAAACGACAGCAAGCAGCTCTTTTTCAATTTGTGCATATTTTCTTTCTGTTTCAGTAAGAGTGCGAGAGGCATATGCGACAGGACTGCCATTCTGGAGACATGCACCACCAAGGCCATACTGCGAGGCGTCACATGTCAGAGTGACTGGTGTTTGTACGTCATAGTACCGGAGTACTGGAGGTGACGTCACACACTGTTTCAGAGTGTCAAATGCATTTTGTTGTTGTTCAGTCCAAGTCCATGCTGTGTCTTTATGCAGGAGCTGGTGGAGAGGTGCTGCAATGTTGCTGTGGTTTGGAATGAACTTGCCCAGGTAATTTATCGTACCCAGGAAGCGTTGTAGAGCAGCTTTGTCCTGGGGGGCCAGGATGTCAGTGATCGCTTGGATCTTTGCTGGATCGGGTTTCAACCCTTGTTCAGTGAAGACATGGCCCACGTAGCTGACTTCCTTTAGCTGGAATCTGCATTTTTGGGGGTTCAGCCTCAATTTCACGTTCCTTGCCCTGTTGAGCACTTTTTGAAGGTTCTCGTCGTGCTCTTTAAGATTTCTTCCACCGATTATGATGTCATCAACAATTATTGCGCAAGGGAGGCCGGCAAATATTTGCTCCATGGATCTCTGGAAGACCTCAGACGCTGCATTGATACCATATGGCATTCTCAGGTATCGATATCGCCCAAATGGAGTGGCGAAAGTGGTAAGGAATGATGACGTTTGGTCCAGTTTGACCTGCCAAAAGGAGCTCTTGGCATCAAGCACAGAAAACACGGTTGCGCCTGCCATTTGTGCAGCAACTTCCTCGACTGTGCGCATGGGATGATGGGGGCGCATAATTGCTTCATTTAGGTCTCTTGGGTCGATGCACACACGGATCTTGTCAGTGTCCTTTTTGTGTGTCGCTACCATTGAGGATACCCATTCAGTGGGTTCTGAAATGGGTGTGATGACTCCTTGCTGCACCATGTTTTCCAGTTCTGCTTTCACTTTGTCCATCATGGCAACTGGAATGCGGCGAGGGGGCCGGATGACGGGTGTCACATTCTGGTCCAGTTTCATGTGGTAGGTTACTGGGAGTGAACCTAGTTCGCCATTGAAAAGCTCAGCATAGTTATTAAACCACTTTTGAGAGGAGCTCGGTTCGGTCACGTTCACCTGGAAAACCTGGTCTTTCAGAGTCATCAGGTCCATCTTCATGCAGTCCGGGAGCCCTAGCAGTGGTTGCACTTTGCCGTTTACTACATGGAAACGCAGGTTGTGGGATCTTTGGTCACTGGTCTGGCACTTGAACAACACAGTCCCCTCAGTGTTTATCACCGTGCCTCCATAAGCGATGAGCCTGGCCTTGTTGTCTTTGTTTATTTTTTCTGTGTTTCTCACATACCTGAATGCATCCAGGGAGATTACGTTACACTTTGCGCCAGTGTCTACTTTCAGTTTGAGTGTCTTGCCATTGAGTTTTACATTGCAGTGTAGTTCTTCTTTCACATCATCAGTAGACAGTGTGTTTATCTTATTTGCGGCTGGTGACAGCCCGTTGATGTCGAATGATTCAGAGTCCTCGCCGTCACTGTCGGAGTCTGCTTGGGCTGTTTGGTTGACAGGTTTGTACTGCTTGTTTCTTGCTGCCGATCTGCAGTAGTTTTTGAAATGGTTGGGCTTTTTGCAGTAATTGCATTGCTTCCCATATGCCAGACAGAGTTCCTTCTTCGCTGGATGTTCATGTCCACAGTTGGTACAGCTTATGTAGTCTGATTTGGGACTGTAATGTTCTTTGTACTGCTTGTGGTGAACTGTTTTTTGCATTCTGCGGTCTTGGCGTATTGCATCCACATTTGTTGAACTACGTGGTGTTGTTGCTAGAGTTTTAGTATGTTGTTCTGTTTGTTCATTGATTTGGCATATTTTGATGGCCTTTAGTAGTGTTAAATCGCTCTCTCTCAGTAGTATCTTCCTCACGCTATCGGAGCTGATACCAACAACCAGCCGGTCACGAATTAAGTCGTCATGCAATGCTCCAAAGTCACACGTTTTAGCCTTGTTTCGGAGTGCGCTTACATAAGCCTCTATGGTCTCACCGGGTTTTTGGTTCCTTGTGTTGAATGCATGTCTCTCCATTGTGATGTTTGTCTGTGGACTGCAGAGGTATCTGAACTTTCTTTTTAGGCATTCTGGATCCTCCCGTGACTCTGCCGGACGGATCTCCTCCCCCTCGTTATTCCGTTGAGCTGGTGCATAGGTGAACGTGCGTTCCCTTTCAATAGCCTCGCTACCTGCCAAATTGAGGAGTATGTAGGCGTTGGTTCGGTCGGGCTTGTCGTTGTGGGCAGCCGCGATGAAAATGTCGTATTCTTGTTCGAACACTCGCCAGTTTTCTGCAATTTTGTCGTTGAACACAAGCGGGTCCGGATGGCGGAATCCATCAGCCATGCTAGCGTTAGCTGGGGGAGGCACACGTGTACCACAGAATACGTTTCTAACGTCTAACTAAATAATTAGTTGACTTACTGGGTCTATGTAGAGTTCGGCAGGAAAATTAGTTTCCGCTGCTTTACTTCTGACACCATGTAGAACGGCACCGAAGGCGTTATTTCACAAATGTTTTTAATTCAGCGATGCAGGAAGAAAGCAGGTGTACATGCCAGTAGTCCTGGCTGTGTGTGTGTGCCACGTACGTGACGTGACGACGTGATGACATCATTCTACACTGTACTACTAGTAACTTCTCACTACTGAAAATTTCAGCTAAAGGTAAGCTAGCCCTATACACGTGGGTTGGCAATCCAATGAGAAATTGTACTCAAAAGGAGCATTACCTTATAATTACCTCCGCCAAGGAGGTAATGTTTTTACCGGGGTTTGTCTGTTTGTCTGTCTGTCTGTCTGTCTGTCTGTCTGTTACCAACATAACTCAAAAAGTTATGAACAGATTTTGACGAAATTTTCAGGAAAGGTGTGTAATGGCACAGGGAACAGATGATTAGATTTTGGTGATGATCTGAGAGAGCATACCTCCACCAAGGGCTTTGTTTGTTTCTTTCTTTCTTTTTTACTGATAAATTGTGCTTTTTTCCATGCACATTTGAGACTTTCTTCTAATAAAATTTTGATTTTTTTTCATAAATTGTAGGCATTTCTCTTGTAAATTTGTGACTTTTCTCAGAAATGTGCAAATTTTTTCCTAAATTTGTAACATTTTTTGTTATCCTTTGCAACTAAAGGCCTTTACATACTCCACAAGAACAGAGAGGGAGTTTGGGAGTTCTTGAAGCTTGTTCTTGACATGTTATCGTGGCAGAACTTTTTTCTTGTGTGGTGTACAACAACTATTGTGTGATTAGTCAGAAATTGAATTTTCCCAGGAGCTCTGCACTTGAGTTTCTTGTGAACTATGAAATGCCCTGGCCAGAATGAACTTTGTTCTTTCTTTGCCACCTCAAGAAAAAGACAAAATTTCTCTGTTCTTGCAGAATATGTACAGGCCTTAAGTCTGAATGAAAGAATGATTTTAAACCTTTGGCTGTCTGTGGTTTCATAATACAACAGCGCCCCCGCTGTCTATGTCACAGTTCGGCACCTGTCATGTGATGTGTCATGTGATGTGGCCATAAACCATAAAAAATGCCCAGTTGTACTAAGTATTCCACATCACAAGGTGGCAGACACGTATACCTCACTGCTCTTGACTTGGAGGACTGATGTCTCCCAAAGAACCACCCAAAAACCTCACTTCTGGGGTACCGAAGAAGAAGAGTTTGTAAACAAATGTCGACGTGCTCCATTGCAACACGGAGGAGGCATTTGCGCCCAAATTTGCCAACTATGATTCTAAAAAGAGATTATTTAGCTTATGAAGATAAATATCTACATTTTGTTATAACAGAGGGTGGCCAAAGCTGGTTAATTTTCTTCTGCCATCGACCGCAGCTCCATGTGACTGGACAGAACAATCACGCTGGTTCCATGTCATCATATAAGATAAACTGCAGCGGAATAAAAGCGAAATTGAGGTGGAATAATCATAAGAGTTTCTGGATGTGGGAGAGAAAGTGAAAATGACCGATGGAAAACAAAATAATGACCAGGATGACAAAAATGGATGAAACGAGCCGCCTGGCCAGCGGTAAATCTGTTTACATTGTACTGATTTTCTGGTTCATATACTTTGAAGAAAACAAAAAAACGGTGACAAAAAAACAAAACCATCCTTTGTATAAATATGTCCAAAGTCAACTTTTGACTGAAAGTTATGTAATTCGATATAGCTGCCATCACATTATGCAAATTAGATACGTAAATTTACTCCTATCTCAAACTTTAGCTCAAATTCTACATCTTTCTAATTGACAGTAAGCCATTATCTCTTACCACTTTCAAGTTATAGCCTTGGAAATCTCTGACTTGGAAATCTCTGACATCTAAACTGAATATTTTCTTGAAAAAAAAAAACCTTGACCACCAGAGGGGGAGGTTGCTGGATGCAGTAATGCACCACAGACAGTCAATAGGTTTTAACACAGTCAATGAAACTGGCCTCCAGCATCTTATTTAGTCTTACACAGTCTTTTATGTGTGCACCATTTTACAGGGTGCACATTATTTAAACAATGAATAGACAAGTAATATCAGTGCAACTGTTGATAAAATAATTTAACTTTCTCTATAAAGGAATATCAAACAGGTCATGTATTTAGGATAACATACAGTGGTGTGAAAAAGTGTTTTCCCCCTTCCTGATTTCTCATTTTTTTGTATGTCACACATAAATGTTTCAGATCATCAAACAAATTTAAATATTAGACAAAGATAACGCAAGTAAACACAAAATGCAGTTTTTAAATGAAGGTGTTTATTGTTAAGGGGGAAAAAATCCAAACCTACATGTCCCTGTGTGAAAAAGTGATTGCCCCCTAAACCTAATAACTGGTTGGGCCACCCTTTGCTGCAACAACTTTGCAATAACAGGCAATGAGTCTTTGATAGCACTGTGGAGGAATTTTGGCCCACTCATCTTTGCAGAGTTGTTGTAATTCAGCCACATTGGAGGGTCTTCGAGCATGAACCGCCTTTTTAAGGTCATGCCACAGCATCTCAATCAGATTCAGGACTTGACTAGGCCACTCCAAAGTCTTCATTTTTTTTTTTCTTAAGCCATTCAGAGGTGGACTTGCTG
Source organism: Pholidichthys leucotaenia (assembly GCA_020510985.1). Lineage (NCBI taxonomy): Eukaryota > Metazoa > Chordata > Actinopteri > Cichliformes > Pholidichthyidae > Pholidichthys > Pholidichthys leucotaenia. The sequence goes on from CM035850.1 coordinate 119,221,497, forward strand.
GTGTGTTTTGGATCATTGTCCTGCTGCAGAACCCAAGTGCACTTCAGCTTGAGGTCACGAACAGATGGCCGAACATTCTCCTTCAGGATTTTTTGGTAGACAGCAGAATTCATGGTTACATTTACCACAGCAAGTCTTCCAGGTCCTGAAGCAACAAAACAGCCCCAGACCATCACACTACTACCACCATATTTTACTCTTGGTATGATGTTCCTTTTCTGAAATGCTGTGTTACTTTAACGCCAGATGTAATGGGACACACACCTTCCAGAAAGTTCAACTTTTGTCTCGTCGGTCCACAAAGTATTTTCCCAGAAGTCTTGGGGATCATCAAGATGTTTTCTGGCAAAATTGAGATGAGCCTTTATGTTCTTTTTGCTCAGCAGTGGTTTTCGTCTTGGAATTCTGCCATGCAGGTTATTTTTGCCCAGTCTTTTTCTTATGGTGAAGTCATGAACACTGACCTTAACTGAGGTAAGTGAGGCCTGCAATTCTTTGGATGTTGTTGTGGGGTCTTTTGTGACCTCTTGGATGAGTCGTCCCTGCACTCTTGGGGTAATTTTGGTCAGCCGGCCACTCCTTGGAAGGTTCACCACTGTTCCATGTTTTCGCTATTTGTGGATAATGGCTCTCACTGTGGTTCACTGGAGTCCCAAAGCTTTAGAAATGGCTTTATAACCTTTTCCAGACTGATAGATCTCAATTACTCTGTTTCTCATTTGTTCCTGAATTTCTTTGGATCACAGCATGATGTCTAGCTTTTGAGGATCTTTTGGTCTACTTCACTTTGTCAGGCAGGTCCTATTTAAGGGATTTCTTGATTGGGAACAGGTGTGGCAGTAATCAGGCCTGGGTGTGGCTAAAGAGTTTGAACTCAGCTTTCCACTTTCACTTTTTCACACAGGGTCATGTAGGTTTGGATTTTTTTCCCTTAATAATAAACACCTTCATTTAAAAACTGCATTTTGTGTTTACTTGTGTTATTTTTGTCTAATATTTAAATTTGTTTGATGATCTGAAACATTTAAGTGAAAGTTAAGTGAAACATTTAAGCATCTGTAAAGGATAGATAGATAGATAGATAGATAGATAGATAGATGTACTTTATTGATCCTAAACTGGGAAATTACAGTGTAACAGCCTTATTCCAAAAGGGATTAAATTCATTTTTTTCCCTCAAAATTCTACACACAATACCCCATAATGACAATGTGAAAAAGGTTTTTTTTTGAAAATTGTTCAAATGTATTAAAAATAAAAGACTAAGAAATCACATGTGCATAAGTATTCACAGCCTTTGCTCAATACTTTGTTGATGCACCTTTGGCAGCAATTACAGCCTCAAGCCTTTTTGAACATGTCACACGCTTGGCACACCTATCTTTGGGCAGTTTTGCCCATTTCTCTTTGCAGCACCTCTCAAGGTCCATCAGGTTGGATGGGAAGCATAGGTGCACAGCCATTTTCAGATTCCTCCAGAGATGGTCAACTGGATTCAAGTCTGGGCTCTGACTGGGCCACTCAAGGACATTCACAGAGTTGTCCTGAAGCCACTCCTTTGATATCTTGGCTGTGTGCTTAGGGTCGTTGTCCTGCTGAAAGATGAACCGTCACCCCAGTCTGAGGTCCAGAGTGCTCTGGAGCAGGTTTTCATCCAGGATGTCTCTGTACATTGCTGCATTCATCTTTCCCTCTATCCTGACTAGTCTCCCAGTTCCTGCCACTGAAAAACATCCCCACAGCATGATGCTGCCACCACCATACTTCACTGTAGGGATGGTATTGGCTCTGTGATGAGTGGTGCCTGGTTTCCTCCAAACATGACACCTGGCATTCACGCCAAAGAGTTCAATCTTTGTCTCATCAGACCAGAGAATTTTGTTTCTCATGGTCTGAGAGTCCTTCAGGTGCCTTCTGACAAACTCCAGGCGGGCTGTCTTTTACTAAGGAGTGGCTTCTGTCTGGCAACTCTACCATACAGGCCTGATTGACAGATTGCTGCAGAGATGGTTGTCCTTCTGGAAGGTTCTCCTTTCTCCACAGAGGAATGCTGGAGCTCTGACAGAGTGACCATTGGGTTCTTGGTCACCTCTCTGACTAAGGCCCTTCTCCCCAGTCATTCAGTTTAGATGGACGGCCAGCTCTAGGAAGAGTCTTGGCGGTTCTGAACTTCTTCCATTTACGGATGATGGAGGCCACTGTGCTCCTTGGGACCTTCAAAGCAACAGAAATTTTTCTGTACCCTTCCCAGATTTGTGCCTCAAGAAAAAACATGCACGTTAGGTCAATTGGCATCAAACTGGGGATTCTAAATTGTCCTTAGGTATGACTGTGAGAGTGAATGGTTGTCTGTCTCTCTGTGTTGGACCTACGATGGACTGGCGATCTGTCCAGGGTGTACCCTGCCTCTCGCCCAAAGATGCTGGGATAGGCTCCAGCCCCCCCACGACCCGAAAAGGATTAAGCGGAAGACGATGGATGGATGGATGGATGGATGGACAATCCTGTCTCGGAGGTCTACAGACAATTCCTTTGACTTCATGCTTGGTTTGTGTTCTGGTGACATGCACTGTCAACTGTGGGACCTTATATAGACAGGTGTGTGCCTTTCCAAATCATGTCCAGTTAACTGAATTTACCACAGGTGGACTCCAATTAAGATGTAGAAACATCTCAAGGATGATCAGTGGAAACAGGATGCACCTGAGCTCAATTTTGAGCTTCATAGCAACAGCTGTGAATACTTATGCAGTACATGTGATTTCTTACTTTTTTATTTTTAATAAATGTGCAAAAATCTCAAAAAAATCTTTTTTCACATTGTCATTATGGAGTATTGTGTGTAGAATTTTGAAGAAAAAAATTAATTTAATCCCTTTTGGAAGAAGGCTGTAGCATGACAAAATATGGAAAAAGTGAAGCGCTGTGAATACTTTCCGGATGCACTGTACACACTTAGAGTCAAATGTCTGGGCATATCTATTCCTTCAAAATGAATAGTAGGTGTGTTCTTGCTGAGTTAATATAAAGTGAAATATGCATTGAATTTATACAGTAAAATCTCAAAATGTCTAATGAAATGTCTACTTATAATTGATCTTTCGATCTGACCAAATGGTGAATTATCACAGTGTTTTTTGCACTGTATTGTGGTGTCAATGCGTTTTTTCTCCAGCAAAAGTTTTGTCTTCATTTGCATAACTGTATTAAAAAATTCCATCAGCTGATTGATTATCTACCTCAGAAGACTAATTTTCATAGGATTTTGTGTAAAGAATTAGCTAAAAGTGGAGTTACTTGTCAAGTAATATCTTTTATTTGGGGGGTTGATTGTCAGATGAGAAGTTTGCTGACAGATGACACATTTGAAACATAAAACTTGTTTTACTTTATTTTCTTATCCTTCTATTATGAAGACAATTTTTATACACCTGTCTTTAAGGGCCCCTTTAATGAAGTGAATGAAGAGGCTGTATCATTCCATCTAGGAAGACAAAGGTGGAGTTTTTGGATTGGAAGTAATTCCAGATACACACAAAAGCAGTGAAAAAGTGAATTTTTCATCACAAGTTCCCTTTAGATTTGCAACTTTTGCTCATAAATGTGTTATTTCCCACCAAAAATGTGTAACTTTGTTCCTCATAGATATGTTGCTTTTTTGTAAATGTAATTTATTTCTTATACATTTGCTACTTTTTATCCTAACATTTTCCATTTTTCGCTTGTAAATTTGCAAATTTTCTATTGTAAATGTATTGGGTTTTTTTCCTCAAACTTTTTGAGTTTTCCCAGACTTTTGTGACATTTTTAGTTTGTTGTCACGGTCACAAAGAGCCACTGGCTATGGACAAAAGAACCACCATTTGTAGACCACTGTGCTACAAACTGGTCAATCTAAAACTGGATCAATGGAGAAAAAAGCTCACATGTTCGACAAAATGTCCTCCAGTGTTTTAGATTCTGAGGTAAGTAGAGGGGAGGGGAGTTAATGGACGAATAGTTCACTGCTCTGAAAAACATGGATGGGTGTGATGAGGTATGAAGTACATGCAATAGTCAGTGCATTACATGACTGAAGAGAGTATGCTGAAGCCCTTTGGATCTGTTCCACAATGGCTTTGTTTGAGCACAGATATACAGAATTATGCCTTCAATCAGGCTGGCTATCAATGCATTGTTATCAATGTACTGAAGGGAAGCGGTGGATGTCTCCACAGTGGAGACTCCGCTGTTACTTGGGAAAAACATGGCGGGATGAAACACCAGTAATGACATGTGGGACTGGATACAGTTGTGTTCACATACGTTTTGGAGAGACAGTCTTAAGCACAGCTTGTTCACATCGGTGCCCAGTGAATCCTGGCAAGCACCTGGTTCACGGGAAGGAAAATGAAAAGAGAGGACAAAAAAAAAAACAGCACCTACATGTTACACACCAGACATGAACATATGAGGACAAACACAGCGACATCCAGTGCACAAGTCACAAAACATGGCACAAACCAATATACAGCACATCCTTAGATTACGTTCATTATTTTTAGGGTTTGTGTAAACATAACTCTCCTCCAAATCCAACTATTTTCCACCTTTATTGCTAGCTAAATAATATTAAAACTATATTAGCATATAGTGGTGACTGGGAGTGTCCAACATGTTCTCATTCAGGGTGATACATTACTGCGTGGTCACAGCTGTCAGTGTTACTAGCATGCTGACTGTTGGCTGTCACACTGTGGGGTTTACCCCATCCATCCATCCTCTACCACTTATCTAGGGGTCCAGGATGCAAGGGCAGCAGTCCGGACTGCCCCTCGGTTCATATGGCACCACAATCCCCATGATCCCTCCCGCAGGTAGTGAGCCCACTGGGCAGTGGACCCGTGTGGCTCCTTTGAGTACATTGGGTCCTTGATGCAACTTTTTTCACAGGGATCTACTGGACTGCTCTTGGTCTGGCCCTTCACCCAGGACCAGTTTCTCTTGGGAGACCCTTCCAGGGGTAAGCTGTCCCCAACAACACAGCCTCTGGGATAATTAAGGCACGCGAACCCCTCCACCATGATAAGGTGGTGATCTATGGAGGCATGGGTTTACCCCATACTGTAAATAGTGACAGAAAACAGTGCCAGACTCAGACTGTTTTAAGGGCAGGAGCGAAGTAAAATGACACCCACTCGCCCCACAATACTGGGCCATAACAGCATGTAAAAATCTGCAGTGCATCACGCTTGATGTTAAATGGAAATTGAGACTTACACCAGGTTAATTTCAAAGATGATGTGATGAAACACATGGTGAAGTGTACACTTTTTATTTCACTAACACCTCCAAGGTTTCCGCTAAGAACATGGAAGTGGGGAAGGTAGCACTGAAGGGCCACTTCGCCCAAACAGCAAGTAGCCCAAACAACTCTGCATCCCGCTTTCTCTACAGGCCAGGGAACTCTTAGGGACAGTCATGTTGGAGGATCAAGGAAGTGGGGCACCCACAGGAGATTTTCTCCTGTAGAAGGAGATTCTTTAAGGAATATCAGATTTTCAGGTGCACACTATAAATTCATTGCACAAAGAGCTATTGTAAAGGGCCAACTGAAAGCCAACTGATAGGAAACGTCATCTCATTTTAACGATCCCAGCCAATCACTACCACATTCAATCGTAATCACACCCCTGTTTTTATAGCATTAAATAATGGTACGCGTCCACTGGTCCATTTTTTTGATGGAAGGAATCTCACCACCAGATGCGCTGAGTGTGGGCATGAGGCCCAACCAGTGGAGTGACAGCAAGTGATTGACATAGAGTAAACCAATAGCCAAAGAGCTCTTTCCCATAGGAAAAAAATCTCATTGGCCCTGCTGCTGAGAGAACCAAGGCTGCACTTGGCTGCTCTACGCATCCAGCTGTGGGCGGTCTACTACCAGATTTCAGATCCCAGACAACACGTCGGACTGTGAGTAAACTTTCTCTGGTATCTTTTTTAGTGGTAGAGCATCCACCCCACAGCTGGGAGGTTGTGGGTCCAAGCTCCAGCCAGGTCATACCAAAGACCATAAAAATGGTACTTCCCAACTTGTAGCTTGGTGCTCAGCATAAATGGAATGGAGAGAGGAAAGCTGGTTACTCAGCCACAGGGGGAAGCACAAAATCAGTGTACTCCCCGTAGGGGTCCCATGCCTGGATAAATGGGGAGGGTTGCATCAGGAAGGCCGTCTGGCGTAAAATCCTTGCCAAATGAATATGTGGACCCATGATCCACTGTGGCGACCCTGAATAGGGAGCAGCCAGAAGTGCATGTAGTGTGAAGTGTTTCTAAGAACATTTGAGTCATGCATTAAGAGGTGCAGTATATTAATCTGTTGTTATTTGACATCAACAATTACTGGTTTAAACATTCAGCACAATGCCAGTTAGGTCAACTACTTGATTGGTGTTTGGAAAAGTTTATGGGCTTTAAACACACCCTTGAACAGCAGGAATCCTCCTTGTTTTTATGTGACAACTTTGGACAACATTACTAATACCACAACCCAGTGGACCATTATGTGAACCAAAGGGTACATTTTGCTTCATTTATCGCTGCCAACAGCTCTGACCAAACAGCAATACATTTCACACCCAGAGTGAGACATATTTAGTCAATATGATGGCCACCAGAGACGTCCATCTGTTTCTTCCAAGTGTCTGACTGTAGTGGTTGCTTGGCAGATGAACCCTGTCCTTGCTGAGTCAGAGTGGGAGGCAGGCACCCCCAGCACAGGTTGAGAGACTACACACAAAGACAGACAGCCATTCTCACTCCCCACTTAGTGGAAATATAGAATTCAAAATCAACCAAACATACATGTCTTCGGCTTATGGGAACAAACAGACACCTGGAGGGGCATGGGTAGGCAAAGTTCGAACACAAGCATGGGTCATGCCGCTTATTTATAATGCATAATAATGCCCAATAAGATATACTCTCTTTATCCTCGATGCAGTGCCGTCTGAGGTGTCAGAGATCATAAGTGAGGTGAGAGACTCAAAAAAGTACAGATACTTTTTAGACATAAAAAGATAACATCAGTGGTAATTAGAACATATAAGCCGCCAGCCCACATCATACCTGCAGAGAAACTTTGTGCTGCCCGGCATGATTTCGAGGGTGAAGCACTCCCCTCCGTTCACACAGTAGTTCTTCTGGCTTTTGCTGCAGCGTGTCACATGACTGGAGGTCTTGCTTTTAGTGGAGGTGCTGGTGGTAGCTGCAGAGATGTCTATAGTTAGTAAGGCTTGTCAAGGAAATATCACAGGAAAATCTGTTACACTCAGTAAAATGAATTTTCTTTGCAACCGTTTTGAAGAAAGTTGGGAGGAATGAAGATACTATTCCATGCTTTAATTACTCTTTCATTTTTCTTCTTTAATGATTATTCTTCTTGCTGTTCCCTTTCGGGGTCATGCCCAGCATGTCATCATCTTGAAATGAGTATACCATTATATATATATATATATATATATATATATATATATATAAGTATAATTAGTATACCATATACACTGAAATGAGTATAGCAGAGGGACAGCTCAGGTTGAGTGGTTTGGAGACAGTAAGAAAGGCACGGCTGAGACGGTTTGGACATGTGCAGAGAGGCGATAGTGGATATACGTATTGAACAAAGGATGTTGAAGATGGAGCTGCCAGGCAGGAGGAAAAGAGGAAGACCACAGAGAAGATTCATGGATGTAGTGAAGGAGGACATGAAGAGGGTTGGAGTGAGAAAAGAGGATAGGGTGCGACTCAGGCAGATGATCCACTGTGGTGACTCCTAAAGGGAGCAGCCAGAAGAAGATTTAGTAAGAATATATGGTAAAAAAAAAAAAAAAAAAAAAAATGAAATATGATATAATTAGTCAAATACATTTTGCATATATTCATAATTCCTGACCTCTATGAATGGTAAAAAAGTCCCATTTACTGCACTTTTCCCACATGTTAACAGCTCCCACAGGTCTTAACAAAATGTTTGTGACACACTTTGATCAAATTTTCTTTAATTATTTAATTATTGCAGTATCATTGTGAATCATCTTTTGCAGCCTTCCTCAGAATGGCTCATTTCAGTGCATGTCTATTTAAAATCCCTCAGAGCCACATTTAAGTCCACCCCCATCTTGCGTCACTATTGCTAAACTTAGCTGGCTAGCTCCTAATTCATACAGTGAGCCTCAGACAACTAACGTAAATTTGTCATAATGAATGAAATAAAGCATCACTGGTGGACAGGGTGTGTGGTTTCAGCGGTCGATAGGCTATGACCTGTCGCTGGAGTACAATAAGCACAGAAACATTTGTGAATGAGTGGCTAAAATGTTAACTTCAGCTGGTTGCCTTTAGTCCCAGTTAGAGAAAATAAACTAAGCTAAAATACCATATATGGTTAAGTGTTATTAGATGAACAAGCAGAGGCAGACTTATCATTAGGCATAGGTAGGCGGTTGCCTTAGGCCCCGACCTGCTAGGGGCCCCAGTCTACTAGAAGATATGTTTTTTCTTTTAATGTTTAGCATATTTAATGTGATGTCTGGCAAAATATAGAAACATGGATATTTATAAAAATGCAAAATCAAACCACGAACATAACGTCCTCCCCCCTTCTCATCAGACTGTTGGATTGTTCCATGTTATCTCAGTGCTGTAAAATATGAGAGTTGCGACACTCCGGTAGACTTCTACAGAAACTGTGAAAGGCCAAAGTCACGTGGGTCATGGGGCGGCGAATAGTTCCAAACAATGGAATTTTCCCCATAAACCACCATTCATTTCACGGAGTGTCTGCTTAATAATCATGGGTAAGTTAATGAGTGGCTGTTGTTTTGGCCATTTTACCACTTAAGTTAACAGGTAGATTCTGTAGTCTGTGATCTTGTTTTATTTCGTCAGCTTTTTTTCTTGTTTATGTGCAGTAAAAGCTCATAAACTTGCAATTGTTATTAGCCTGTGCTAGCTCAACTAGGTAGCCAGGTCAGCCCTTATTTCAAAAATCTGTTGTACAGTTATTCGGTAAAGGCACAGTTACTGAGAGACATTAGAGATGGGTAGTAGCATTACATGATGGGACAGTACATTAAAACCCGTGACAGAGCAGATGTGACTTATTATTTTGTTCATAGCAATTGTAGTAGCGTTAGCAGAATAACTGCAAAAGGGATCAGGTCAATTGGACCCCTGACCAAGTGAGCACCCCAAGTGGACCCCAGGATCTAATTTGTATATTGTACAAGTACATTTTCAATCCAGTGATTTATAAAGTGATTCATAATTTCCTGAAGCCTCATTCAGAACATTATAGTCACCAAGAAGTGTAAAAGAATCATCATCATCATCATCATAGCAGTCTGTTCGGGGGCAACAATGACTGTTTCATTTAGGTCTGATCAGATTCCTCCATGCAGCTCTGTCCTTCGCCTTCCACTGCCAGGAACTCTTGAACTTGTTAACCCAGGTGACGTCCAAGCCGGTATGAGTTGCTTTCTGACTGGCCATTTCATGAAACTGCTTGCAAAGTATGTGAGTACCACTAGCTTTTGCTGGACTAGCGGCACATTCTTGGCAGATAGAGGTATTATCAGTGGCAGGGACAGGCCAAGACAAACTGACTCCAGTATCTGTTGCAGTGACTGACCAGATGATAGGTTTGTTTATCTCTGCTCTTTGTGTAGTCCATGTCACGATGCACTGACTGGCAAAAGTCCACCACAGACCTTGTGACAGATGTGCTTACCTGCCAGGATGTCCAGTCTCACCCTGTGTAACTGGGAGTGGTCCACCATAGACCTGTGACAAATATTGTTTTTAGTTCTGCCAGGATGCCCAGTTTCATCCTCCACGCCCTCAGAAGGACGGGGTTGCCGGTTGAGTCGCCGACGGCCCAACCCATGAGATAGGTAGTACCGGTTTTCATGGTTATCCAGTAGCAAGCAAACCAGTGCCTGGCTTGACATGAGAAATGAGTAAAATAATATATACATATATACAGTATATGCATTAAAAGACTCAGAGAAGGTTTTGGCTCCATTTCTGCTTTCAAAAGGCTTCTCTTCTCCACCGCTGCTGCTTGTCACAGCTGGCCGCCCCTAGATGAAAATCCACAGAATAGGTATGTGGGACTATCATGTTCTGAATGAGGCTTTAGAAAATTATGAATGTTTGTAAATCACTGGATTGAAAATGTACTTGTACATGTACAGACTGGATCCTGGGGTCCACTTGGGGTGCTGACTTGGTCAGGGGCCCACTTGACCTGTATCCAATGTAGACAGTACCACGGCTGTTAGCTCATGTTGGTTAAATGGCACGCCCGCTGTGTCAACAGCTACCCTTCACAGAGGAGGAAATGATGAGGGAACTATATACCAAGAGTCTGACCAGTTTGATCTTGAAGGTGACTCATCATTATGGCCTAAGCACCTGACAGACAAAGAGCGTTGCTGTTTAGTTCAGAGAGGGCCTGTTTAATATTTTTTGTATTTATCCTTATGTTTTGTGTGATATATTCTCCCTAGTGTCTACATAGTACAGAGGAGGAAGCACAGTGAATCCCTCTGCAAAATGGACCAGAAGCAGACCATGAACAGGACCCTGCTGGCAAATGAGGGTATGTGTAAACAGACAACAGACCTTCCATGCGAATTTTCGTTGTTTTTTTAAATAATACACAAGAGTCTACATTTAATGCATTTGTTAAGATTTGAGATTAGTAATCCACTTCAATACAAAAAACAGGGTATCACTAGATAATTAAGTTACTTGAGCTGCAAATGTCCAAACTGTTAACTCCCCCACCTCCACCACCACAAACATCACTGCAGTTGGAGACATTTTTTCAAAAAACAATGCAATTATTCTTTTACTTTTTTTTCATGTAAATTTTCATCTTTATTCTTCTGAATGGCATTTTCCACAAAATTTTATGACTTTCTCAGTAATCTGCAGATTTTTCTTGTAACTTTGGCCTTTTTTCCTCATATAATGTCACTTTAAGCTTTGTTTTTCTACAGATATCATTTAGGGATCAGGAATTACATCATTTGAAGACTTCTGAGGACAATATGTTTCAGGTAGGATGTCAGTAAGGCCTGATTGAATGAATGAATGAATGAATGAATGAATGAATGAATGTGAATTTCTTTTGGTAATGAACATACAGTTAAAACAATTAAAAATATGTAGGACACATAAGAACAACCGAAAGGGTGTAGGCTGACGCTAGTGCTGATATAGTGCCTACCTCATTACAATTTTAAAATCAATAACATAAAAAAATTAAGTCATACCCATAAAAGTGAAAAGAAAGTGTAGGACAAAGAAAAAGTAGGATCCCATTTCTGTCTTTGCCTTAGGCCCCAAATGGACTAAGTCTGCCCCTGTGAACAAGGATTCCAATGAGGGGTGAATAGGATTTTTAGAAATTAGCTTCAGCTAGCTGCCTTGAGCTGAGGTGAACTCTGATGCTATTAGACTGACTATTGCCAACTGCCCAGCCAAGCTAATAGATCAGTGTAGCATCGTAGCCAAAGTATAAGAAAATAAGCCAGAATGACACACAATATACTGTACACCCATTCCTGCATTTCAGGCTTGGAACACAATCAAAAAGTTGAAAAGTAAGACATTCACCACTTTATATAGTTGCCATTAATTTCTCACAACTCTTTAAAGTCACCCTTCCCCATGAGGTTATTGATAAATTATGACTGTTAATACAGTGTCGTCTTCGTGATCAGAAATCATGGATGTTCACCTTAGGCTTGCACGTTTGCCCTTTATTCACTGAAATTCCTCCAGGTAATATTATGCAGTGTAGTGGGAGAAGTACAGTGGATATTAAAAGTCTACACACACCTGTTCAAATGCCAGGTTTTTGTGATGTAAAAAAATGAGACATATAACTTGTACAATGCGTTAACTCTGTGTGTTAACACACAGAGCTACCAGAGGACTGACCACCCACTGTAGCTTTCACTACTCACAGTAGCTGTGTGGCCTAGGGTTAGAGAAATGGAGATAGGCGCTGCCCCATACACCACATGGTGTCCCACATGCTGTGGAAGGGATTAACTTAACAAACTAACCTGTACAACCCAATTGAAAAACAAACTGAAATCTTTTAAGTGGAAAAATAGAAAATAAAAAACTTACAATAACCTGGTTGCATAAATATGCACACCCTGTTATAACTGGGGACGTGGCTCTATTAATAATTAACCAATCACATTCAAACTCATGTTAAATAGGAGTCAGCACACACCTGCCACCATTTAATGTGCTTCTGATTAACCCCAAATAAAGTTCAGCTGTTCTAGTAGGCTTTTCCTGACATTTCTGTAGTCACATCTTACAGCACAAGCCATGGTCTGCAGAGAGCTTCCCAAGCATCAGAGCGATCTCATTGTTTAAAGGTGTCAGTCAGGAGAAGGGTACAAAAGAATTTCCAAGGCATTAAATATACCATGGAACACAGTGAAGGCAGTCATCATCAAGTGGAGAAAATATGGCACAATAGTGGCATTACCAAGAACTGGACATCCCTCCAAAATTGATGAAAAGACGAGAAGAAAACTGGTCAGGGAGGCTGCCAAGAGGCCAACAGCAACAATGAAGGAGCTGCAGAATTTCTGGCAAGTGCTGACTGTTTAGTACATGTGACAACAATCTCTCGTTTTCTTCTTATGTCTGGGCTATGGGGTAGAGTGGCAAGATGGAAGCCTTATTTTACAAAGAAAAACATAAAAGTCCAGCTACATTTAAAAAAAAACACATTTGAAATCTCCCAAACGCATGTGGGAAAATGTGTTATGGTCCGATGAAACCAAGGTTGAACTTTTTGGCCATAATTCCAAAAGGTATATTTGGCGCAAACACAACACTACTCCATCACCAAAAGAACACCATATCTACAGTGAAGCATGGTAGTGGAGGCATCATGCTTTGGGGCTGTTTTTCTTCAGCTGGAACTGGGGTCTTAGTCAAGGTGGAGGGAATTATGAACAGTTCCGAATACCAGTCAGTGCTGGCACAAAACCTTCAGGCTTCTGCTAGAAAGTTGAAGATGAAGAGAAACTTTATCTTTCAGCACGACATTGACCCAAAGCACACATCCAAATCAACAAAAGAATGGCTTCACCAGAAGAAGATTAAGGTTTTGAAATGGCCCAGCCAGAGTCCAGACCTGAATCCAATTGAGCATCTGTGGGGTGATCTGAAGAGGGCTGTGCACAGGAGATGCCCTCACAGTCTAAGGATTTAGAGCATTTTTGCAAAGAAGAGTGGGCAAATATTGATACATTAAGATGTGTCACGCTGAAAAACTCCTACCCAAAAAGACTGAGTGCTGTAATAAAAGCCAAAGGTCCAAAGGTGCTGCAACAAAGTATTAGTTTAAGGGTGTGCATATTTATGCAAACAGGTTATTGCAAGTTTTTTATTTTTCCCCTTAAAAGATTTCAGTTTGTTTTTCAGTTGGGTTGTACAGGTTATAGGTCGCATTAATGATGGAAAAGGTTTTGAAATTATTTATCTTGGTCTCGTTTTTTTACATCACAAAAACCTGGCATTTGAACAGGGGTGTGTAGACTTTTATATCCACTGTATACAAATCCCTTCTAGTTTTATTTTTCAAGCAACTGTTGACAAACTGAAGATCCTGTGTCCATCTTTGCTGCTCTACAGTTAGCCTTTCATGGATCTGGTTTTTGTACCAAATCATGATTACATTCACCTGTTTGAAATCACACCACCGTTTCATTTATTTTTACCTCATTACTAACCCTAAATTGCTCCCATCTAAACCTTTTTTGATGTGAGGTTGTACAATAGGTAAAACACTGCCGATGGAGACACTGTCAGCATTACTCAGCACATTTCAGCACTTAAACAAGCTGTTGCCTCACATTACAGCCCCTGATTGAAGAATGAATGACAGTACAGGCATTTCCCTGCAATCACAGTGCAAGACATGCATCACAAAAAAGGCTGAGCTAGAACTCTATTAAACATGCTCCACTGCTATTACAGGAGTTGCAAAAAGAGGTTCAGCAGTAACATCAGTGTTTCTATGTACATTTTAACTGTTTGGACTTGCATTTACTCAAAACAGAAAGACTAACTGTACTTCAAAACTCCCAAATACATTTTATGTAGCCCAGTAAAGTTCTTTGTTCTTTCAACACTACTTTGAAGCTAATAGTCAGCTGACTAAATCTGAGCACGTTTAGCAGTGCAAATTCTTCAAGTTTGAAGCTGTACCACAGCGAGTTTACATATAATGAATGTGTCTTACAGGTGTGGCCAATACACACAGGTCATAAATGCTGATTAACAATGCATTAATGTAAAATCCAATGGTTCTAATTCTGCTGTCCATGCCAGCATTCTTTCACTCGCTCCCAGGTGGAGAAGCTTTGTCAGCCAGGGCAGAAAAGATGAGCAACTAGCTAAATTAAGATGAAATAGGCCAGGGCATATTGCACTGGGACCACAGTCACAAGGATATGGCACAGAATACAGTATGTACAGTGGTGTGGTCCAGCCTGTGAATCCCAAGTATTAAAGAGAGAGACATACAGTAGGTTCCACTGAAGTTGGTAATCTATTTCAGCAGAATAAGGTGAAAATTAAGAATACTAGTTCTCTAAAAGAAAGGGTATTATTTCAGAGTTTTATAACTCATTGACACTATCTTCAAGTGAAAATTCACTGAAAAGATTAAACTACTGGAAAGAAGATCTGCAAATTGAAATTTCAGAGGAACAATGGGAATTGGCTTGTACAGAAGCTCAAACCAAATCAATAAATGCACGCCTTAAATTGATACATTTCAAATGGTTAATGCGGATGTATGTTACACCGGAGGAGTTAAATAGATACAACAAAAATATACCAGATACATGCACAAAATGCATGGAAAGTAAAGGAACCCTATTTCATTGTTTATGGGAATGTAGATTAATAAGAATGTTTTGGGAAGAGGTGAGGGTAACAATTGAAAAAATAATCTCAAAACAAATCATATTGAATCCTAAACTGTTTTTGTTGGGTCTGTACCCAGAAAAGCATAATTTTAATAAAAGTGAAAGAACATTCATAGACCTCAGTTTGCTTAATGCCAAAAAATGTATTGCACTATTATGGAAAAAGACTCATAGACCAGATGTGACTCAGTGGTTAAGACAGATGTTAACAAACCTTCCATTAGAAAGAATAACATATATACTGAAATCAAAGGAAATTGTGTTTGAGAATATATGGAGACCTTTTATTGATTATGTAAAAAATTTAAACATAACTCTTGAAGAAGAAGGTGAATGATGTGTGTGGACCTTGTAAATTCCAAACTGGTGAACATAATATGTATACTTATGTATTGGATTGTCTAGACTAAACAGAGGAGCATTGTTGAAGACTTGATTTTGTTGGTGGTTGTTGGTGTTTTTAGTGCATTTTTTTTTTTTTTGTAGTACTTTAGTGTTAGTGTTTGATTGTTTGTATCATGTTTGTTAAAAAAAAAAAAAAAGGTTCAATAAAGATATTGTGGAAAAAAAAAAGAATACTAGTTCTGAGACTTCCGGTTATGGCGGCCGCCTAGAAGGACACGTATCACTCTGCTCTGCCCCTGGAAATAAAAATTCGGCAAATAACTCTCTCATTTGGAACAGAACTTTTCCCAGCGTTTGGGTGAGGATATGCCGGTGAAGACTAAGGCTGGGAAATCAGGAGGGGGAAAAATTGAATCGCCGAAGCAGTCCAAATTAACGGACTTTAAAGTTTGTGGCGCAGTAGAAAAAGCTGCGGATATGGCGGATGAAACTAGCGGTGGTGCGGTAACTGCTGCTGCTGACGATGGCGGCACAGGTGCAGTGCTGGCTGCCATTAGCTCAATGAGAGCAGACTTTTCCGCTAAACTTGATGGGATTATGGCAGCGTTGGATGCAATGAGAAAGGAGTTGGGTGACTGCGTGGAGCGAGTGACGCAGGCGGAGCTTCGTGTTTCAAGTGCGGAGGATGAAATTAGCGGACTTCAAATAAAGGTGCGCACTTTGGAAAAAAAAAATAAAGATCTGGAAAATAGCGTTCTGGACTTGGAATCTCGGTCCAGAAGGAACAACCTGAGGCTGGTGGGTTTACCGGAGGGAGCCGAAGGTCGTGATTCATGCTCCTTTTTGGAGGGGTGGATCCCGGAGGCGCTGAACAACGCGGAGCTAAAATCATCAGTCGTCTCGGAAAGCTCCCACCGAATTGGCCCACCGAGAGGTAATGTAGCGAACTCAATATGAGCACCCTACTTGGCTTGCCAAGTGGGTTGACCCTATTGGCGACACAGGTAGGGTGCGGGACTCCGGAGCGGGAGGCGTGAGTTCAAATCTCCCGGTGGGACGTCGCCATGTCGAGCAGCACGTTACATTGGTGTCAGAAGTGGGATCTCCTGTCCAAAGCAGTAATGGGGCGCTGACATCGGGACGATGTCGAGAACCAGAGGGGAGTAGTGTAGCGAACTCAATATGAGCACCCTACTTGGCTTGCCAAGTGGGTTGACCCTATTGGCGACACAGGTAGGGTGCGGGACTCCGGAGCGGGAGGCGTGAGTTCAAATCTCCCGGTGGGACGTCGCCATGTCGAGCAGCACGTTACAGTAACAAGGCAGCACCGAGGATGCTAATTATGAAGTTTCTCAGCTACAGAGACAGGATGACGATCTCCAACGCGGTGCGGGCCAAAGGAGAAATTAAATACCAAGATCAGCAGGTGCGGTTCTACCCAGATCTGGCCTCAGGAATCCAACAATTAAGGAAGCAGTTTGACCCCATCCGCAAAGAACTGCGCAACCTTGAGATTCGTCATGGAGTGATTCACCCTGCAAGACTTCTGGTCACATATGAGGGCAGAACACGCATCTTCAAGACCCCCGAGGAGGCGCAGGAGCTCATCAAGAAGATCCAGGAAGAGACTGGTGGGAGCTAAGCATGAACAGAATATAGGGTAGAATATTTGAGCATTTAACTGATTAGAAGCATATAACAAGATTACAAAATATAGAATGTATTACATATTAAAAAAAAAAAGTACAAAATTGCTAAAAAAAATTTGGAGTTAAATTGGAAAATTACGGAAGAGAGTTAATGTTACGTTATTAAAAGCAGTAGAGTTAGGGTGATTGGGAGGATGAAGAAGGAGTGGCTTTGGCTGTTCCTCGTGGGTGTGGAACGGTCGATGGCTATATCGGGAGACGGAATTTTTCTTTTGCTTTTGGGGGGATTGCCACAAATGTGGGAAGGGGGAATTTGTTTGTGTGTAGTTTGTAGGGTGAATGTTCAACCACTCATTTTTTTGCTTTTCTGTTTAAGCATGTTTACACTGCAAGGTAATCCCAAACTCCCTATTGATTATAAATCAAAGCGTTAATCTTAATTTAACTTCATGGAATTGCAGAGGTCTACAAAATTTAAAAAAACTTAAACAAGTTATGAATAAAATAAAAGACATGGGTTCAAAAATTGTGTTTTTACAAGAAACTCATCTAATAGAGCAAGATGTAAAAAGAATTAGGAGTAGATGGCAAGGAAATGTTTTCACCTCATCATTTTCATCCCGAGCCAGGGGAGTTATGACTCTCATACATAAATCAGTCCCATTTCAAGTGAAAAATGTAATTGGAGACAAATTTGGAAGATATGTAATCATTCAAGGATCTTTGCTATTAGAAAACATAAATTTGGTGAACTTATATGGTCCCAATATAGATGATCAAAAGTTCTTTGCCAATTTATTTCTTATCTTATCATCACTTACAGGGCAACACATAATAGCAGGGGATTTTAATTGTACATTGAATCCCAGTATAGATAGATCAACAGGACTGGACTGTACGCACAATGGATGTAGGATGACCATTAATCATTTTATGAAAGAATTGAAATTGATCGATATATGGAGAGAAATGAAACCACAAGTTAAAGCATACTCTTGTTATTCCAATACCTACAAGACATTCTCACGTATAGATTATTTTTTGATCTCCACAGAATTAAGGTCCAAGATTCAAAACTGCTTTTATGATAACATCGTGATCTCTGATCATGCACCCTGCTGTCTAATGTATGTAGATAAGAAATTGACAAAGGAACCAGGTAGATGGCAATTTCAGCATAAATGGCTTCAGGATGAGGAATTTGTTAAGTATATAGAAAAACAGATAGATGAGTTCTTTGATATCAGTACTACACAAACATCAGCATGTGTAAAGTGGGAGGCTTTCAAAGCTTTTATTAGGGGACATATTATTAGTTATACAGGTTCAAAATCTAAGAAGACTCGAGAGGAGAGAGTCCAATTGGAACATAAAATAAAAATTCTTCAAGAAAGAGTATATGCAGGAAGAGATCCAAGGTTGGAGAACGAATTACTGATTTTGAGAGCTGAATATGACAAAAAATCAGCGAATAGAGCTGCCTCAAGTCTTCTAAGATTGAAACAATCTTTTTATGAACAAGGTGAAAAATCAGGAAAGTTATTGGCATGGCAGATTAAACAATTAGAATCTAAAACACCAATTACCAGTATTATAAATAACGGACAGGTAGTTATAGATCCTTCAGAAATTAATAGAGCCTTTAGAGATTACTATGAAAAATTATATGATACCAAAAATGAATCTGACTTAACAAAACTACATGGGTTTTTGAATGAACTATTTATACTGTGTATTCCAAATGAAAATAGGGAGATACTGGAGTCTAAAATTAGTCAAGAAGAAGTTGGACTAGCCATTGATAATATGAAATCAGGAAAAAGTGCAGGACCAGATGGTCTTCCAGTTGACCTTTATAAAAAATTTAAGAATAAATTAACAAAACCTTTTTTGGAAATGGTTTTAGAAGCATTTCAAAATAGTAATTTACCATCATATATGAATAATGCCTTAATTATACTGTTGCCAAAACCAGGTAAGCCCTCTAATAAATGTGAAAATATGAGACCAATAAGCCTATTAAATGCCGACCTTAAGATAATTTGTAAAATTTTAGCAAGACGAATACAAGAAATTTTACCAAATATTATTAATCGAGATCAGAATGGCTTTATAAAGGGAAGACAAGGCTTCCATAATGTAAGAAGACTAATATTATTTATTCTAATAAAGAAGCACCGGATACAGCTCTCTTATCACTGGATGCCGAAAAAGCCTTTGATAGAGTTGAATGGCCCTTTCTTTTTGAAGTCTTACAAAGGTTTGGACTTGGAAATAATTTCATAAAATGGGTTCAGATAATATATAATAATGCTACTGCAGAAATTCTAACAAATAACAATATTTCAAAATCAATAAAAATCAATAGAGGATGTCGACAAGGCTGTCCACTTTCACCTTTACTGTTTACTATGGCAATTGAACCTTTAGCGATGGCGATACGTCTACAGTCACAAATATATGGAATTAAAGTTGGACCAACAGAACATAAAATCTCCCTGTATGCCGATGACATAATTTTGTTTATGTCGAATCTTAAAAAATCAATTCCGACCTTGTTGAATTTAATAAAGAATTTCGGGGAAATATCAGGATATAAAATAAATAAAACTAAATCTTCAATATTAATGCTAAATGAGACCCAGAGAAATTACCCAGCCCCTGAGGTAAATCAATTCAATGTTGTAAATCAGTTCAAATATTTAGGAATCCAAATTGTGCCTAAGCTAGAATCAGTCGCCAGTGTCAATTATGAAGCCTTAATGACAGATATTGATGAGTTACTTCAGAGATGGATGTCACTACCAATGTCGATGATCGGGAGAATTAATATACTTAAAAGTAATATCTTACCTAAAATACTTTATTTATTTCAGTACATTCCCTTACCACCACCTTTAGATTTATTCTCAAGAATTAAAAAAAAGTTAGTGGAATTTATATGGAACAACAGGAGGGCTAGATTACGTCTGTCTTTATTATATTTACCATTTGATCGTGGAGGTCTGAAATGTCCAAATTTTATGTTGTATTATTGGTCGGCACAACTGAGGTCTATGACATATTATTTTTCATCAAATGATCTCCCTCACTGGACTGAAATGGAATCATACAATTTACCTTTACCTCTTCCCATATTCATATACTCAGATTCGGCAAAAAAATTACAAAAACAAGTTAAAAATCCATTTGTAAAGCATATGATCAAAATATGGTGTGAAGCTAAAAACTATTTAAAAGAACCACAGTTATTGTCACAATTTAGTCCAATATGGGGTAATCAATATTTTAAACCAGGGAGAGCGGACGCTGTATTTAAAGTATGGAATTTAAAAGGGATACAAAAGATTCAGGATTTATATTTGCCATGTGCAGAAAACATAATGTCTTTTGAAGAGTTGAGGATCAAATTTAATCTCAATAGAACACATTTTTTTAAA
Source organism: Pholidichthys leucotaenia (assembly GCA_020510985.1). Taxonomy (NCBI): domain Eukaryota; kingdom Metazoa; phylum Chordata; class Actinopteri; order Cichliformes; family Pholidichthyidae; genus Pholidichthys; species Pholidichthys leucotaenia. Next base: position 119,241,948 of record CM035850.1, read on the forward strand.
TATCTTCAACTTAGAAACTTTATTCGATCAAATCAAAATAAAGCTCTCACTCGACCTATCTATTCATCCTTGGAAAAAATGTTGATGAAAGATAGTAAAAGAAAGGGTATTATTTCAGAGTTTTATAACTCATTGACACTATTTTCAAGTGAAAATTCACTGAAAAGATTAAACTACTGGAAAGAAGATCTGCAAACTGAAATTTCAGAGGAACAATGGGAATTGGCTTGTACAGAAGCTCAAACCAAATCAATAAATGTACGCTTTAAATTGATACATTTCAAATGGTTAATGCGGATGTATGTTACACCGGAGGAGTTAAATAGATATAACAAAAATATACCAGATACGTGCACAAAATGTATGGAAAGTAAAGGAACTCTATTTCATTGTGTATGGGAATGTAGATTAATAAGAATGTTTTGGGAAGAGGTGAGGGTAACAATTGAAAAAATAATCTCAAAACAAATCATATTGAATCCTAAACTGTTTTTGTTGGGTCTGTACCCAGAAAAGCATAATTTTAATAAAAGTGAAAGAACATTCATAGACCTCAGTTTGCTTAATGCCAAAAAATGTATTGCACTATTATGGAAAAAGACTCATAGACCAGATGTGACTCAGTGGTTAAGACAGATGTTAACAAACCTTCCATTAGAAAGAATAACATACAGTGGGGTAAAAAAGTATTTAGTCAGCCACCAATTGTGCAAGTTCTCCCACTTAAAAGATGAGAGAGGTCTCCAATTTTCATCATAGGTATACCTCAACTATGAGAGACAAAATAAGAAAAAAAAAATCCAGAAAATCACATTGAAGGATTTTTAATGAATTAATTGGTAAATTCCTCGGTAAAATAAGTATTTGGTCAATAACAAAAGTTCATCTCAATACTTTGTTATATACCCTTTGTTGGCAATGACAGAGGTCAAACGTTTTCTGTAAGTCTTCACAAGGTTTTCACACACTGTTGCTGGTATTTTGGCCCATTCCTCCATGCAGATCTCCTCTAGAGCAGTGATGTTTTGGGGCTGTCGCTGGGCAACACAGACTTTCAACTCCCTCCAAAGATTTTCTATGGGGTTGAGATCTGGAGACTGGCTAGGCCACTCCAGGACCTTGAAATGCTTCTTACGAAGCCACTCCTTCGTTGCCCGGGCAGTGTGTTTAGGATCATTGTCATGCAGAAAGATCCAGCCACGTTTCATCTTCAATGCCCTTGCTGGTGGAAGGAGGTTTTCACTCAAAATCTCACGATACATGGCTCCATTCATTCTTTCCTTTACACGGATCAGTCATCCTGGTCCCTTTGCAGAAAAACAGCCCCAAAGTATGATGTTTCCACCCCCATGCTTCACAGTGGGTATGGTGTTCTTTCTCCTCCAAACACGACAAGTTGAGTTTTTACCAAAAAGTTCTATTTTGGTTTCATCTGACCATATGACATTCTCCCAATCCTCTTCTGGATCATCCAAATGCTCTCTAGCAAACTTCAGACGGGCCTGGACATGTAATGGCTTAAGCAGGGGGACACGTCTGGCACTGCAGGATTTGAGTCCCTGGCGGCGTAGTGTGTTTCTGATGTAGCCTTTGTTACTTTGGTCCCAGCTCTCTGCAGGTCATTCACTAGGTCCCCCCATGTGGTTCTGGGATTTTTGCTCACTGTTCTCGTGATAATTTTGACCCCACGGGGTGAGATCTTGTGTGGAGCCCCAGATCAAGGGAGATTATCAGTGGTCTTGTGTGTCTTCCATTTTCTAATAATTGCTCCCACGGTTGATTTCTTCACACCAAGCTGCTTACCTATTGCAGATTCAGTCTTCCCAGCCTGGTGCAGGTCTACAATTTTGTTTCTGGTGTCCTTTGACAGCTCTTTGGTCTTGGCCATAGTGGAGTTTGGAGTCTGACTGTTTGAGGTTGTGGACAGGTGTCTTTTATGCTGATAACGAGTTCAAACAGGTGCCATTAATACAGGTAACGATTGGAGGACAGAGGAGACTCTTAAAGAAGAAGTTACAGGTCTGTGAGAGCCAGAAATCTTGCTTGTTTGTAGGTGACCAAATACTTATTTTACTGAGGAATTTACCAATTAATTCATTAAAAATCCTTTAATGTGATTTTTGGGATTTTTTTTTTCTCATTTTGTCTCTCATAGTTGAGGTATACCTATGATGAAAATTGGAGACCTCTCTCATCTTTTAAGTGGGAGAACTTGCACAATTGGTGGCTGACTGAATACTTTTTTGCCCCACTGTATATACTGAAATCAAAGGAAATTGTGTTTGAGAATATATGGAGACCTTTTATTGATTATGTAAAAAATTTAAACATAACTCTTGAAGAAGAAGGTGAATGATATGTGTGGACCTTGTAAATTCCAAACTGGTGAACACAATATGTATACTTATGTGTTGGATTGTCTAGACTAAACAGAGGAGCATTGTTGAAGATTTGATTTTGTTGGTGGTTGTTGGTGTTTTTTAGTGCATTTTTTTTTTTTTTTTGTAGTACTTTAGTGTTAGTGTTTGACTGTTTGTATCATGTTTGTTTAAAAAAAAAAAAGGTTCAATAAAGATATTGTGGAAAAAAAAAAAAAAGAATACTAGTTCTGAGATATGTGTTTTTTCAGTGACATCAATATGTTGTTGTATGTCTTTGTCATATGGGGAGGGTTGGAAGAAATGACTTTTAGTGGTGTATTACGTGGAAGACTTATTTTATCCTTATCAGTAAGTGATTGTGTTCTGTGGTCATTCTGGGACTGCTCCCATCAGAATAGAAATCTTTCATCATGGATAAAACCGTTCCCTCAGAACAACTTTGTATTGATCTGCAGTGACCTTTCCTCTAAAAGAGTAAGTGGAAACAAACCATGTAAGCGTGTTCCTGCAGCATTGCACGTCCACCAGATCCCCCTCACCATAAGGGTCAAGGGTTCAGGTCTGTGTAGAGCTTTCTGTTCTTTCCCTTTTATTTAATGGAAGCCTACTGTGGGTGTGAACTGATAATGACACTAACTTAAAGACTTCCTTTTTACATTTAAATAAAAAAAGGTCACAAACCTTAACTTGAAGCAGAAGAAAAGTTATCAGTGTTATAAAAAGAAAACAATTTGAAGCATCAAGTTTTGAGATTGAGTGATGTTCTGCTGAAATTTGGTCAGGTAAGAGGTAGCTATTTAAATCAAGTGTTTATTAGCTTTGTACATATTCTGGCAGTGTCCCCACAGAGTGGGCAGATGCAGAAAATGTAAGGTAGTAGAAGCAGAGTAGGAGTTCCACTCACAAAATGGGGGATGGAGGACAAGGTTGAAATACCTATAACATAAGCCAGACATAGAATACCTTTATTGCTTGACCTATGTACAGTATATGCCTTGGTTTGTGACCTTCAACACATGTGAAGTGACAGCAGAATTAGAATTATAGATTTATAGTCTTTTGTTAGTTTACAAAAGACAAATATTGCATTTACTTAAGTATTCAGTCCCTTTAGTATGATACCTGGATGTTTACTCTGGTGTACCCCATTTCTTATGATTCTGTCTGTATTGATGAGTAGGAGTTCACCTGAAGCAAAAAAAAAGTTGATTGGACATGATTTGTTTAGACCCGTCCATGCCTATATAAAATCTCACACAGCTGACATGCATAGTATTCTGAGGGAAAGTGAGGCCTTGAGATGGAAAGAGGCTGAACAAGGCTCCATAAAATCTCTGCCTAATTTAATGGTCCAAGGAGCACAACTGCCTCCATAGTTCTCAAACGGAAAAAGATCAACCCTTCCTAGAGCTGACTGTCCACATCAAATGAGCAATCAGGGAGAAAGGTCTAACTCTAGAGATCCTGTAGGGCAGGAAAGATCAGTGTTGTGGGAACTTAGCTTAAGCCACTGTCAAATGACTGAACAACCTTCTTGCTTTAACTGTTTAATAACGGTCTGTACATTCTTACAGGACATCTGCACGGCATAAACTGTCTGTCATCATCGTTTTAACTAGCAGTGAGCTGTGAGCTACTAGCCACTCTATCTGCTTTTTTCTCTGGCTCTAAAGGCTCAACTTAACCTTAGCTTGAACACTACCACCGTGTGGTCAAAGATAGAGAAAACACATGAATGAATAAATTCAGTATGTTATATCTGAAACACAACAACAATATTATGAACTGTTTTTCTCAATTATTTAAACAAAATTAATGAAATGAATTACTGTACTATTAACCAAAAAGATACAACACCCTCCCCCCCAAGAAGATAGTTCATAAATTCAAGTCTCAAAAGGATATACTGTAGGAGTTGGACTGGTCTTCTTAATATTGTCCTTTCTGGTGTGCACACCGCACAGGATCTCACAAGTCCATCTCTTTCTGTGAATAGCTCCTTTATTATCCCAGTCTTCCAAATCTGACATGGCATCTTGTCGTCTTCAATAAGAACTAGATTGCCTTCCTTTATTACAGTGGAGTGTGGGATCTTGATGGTATGTGCAGATCTCAATTCCAGTAAATACTCCCTTTTCCAGCGAGTCCAGAAGTCATTTAGAAGTCAGTGGCAGTACTTCCAGCTCTTCCAGCTAGCGTGTCAGCTCTTCTCGGGTAGTGCTTGAGGTTTGACTGGCACTCTGGAAGGATTTTGGTGGTAAGGCGGAGAGTCTTTTACCAATCAAGAAATGAGGTGGTGTTAGCGGCTGAGGCTCTTCAGGTTCATTGTAGACAAAAGTGAGTGGTCTTGAATTAAATGTTGCCTCTACCTCTGCTAAAAGAGATGTGATCTCCTCAAAACTCAGTGAAGCTCTTCCCATTACCTTTCTCAAGCATGTCTTTACTGATCGAACCAGTCGTTCCCAAAAACCACTCCACCAAGCTGCTCGCTCTACAGTGTACTTCCAGGTGATCCCCTTTTCAGAGAAATATATCTGTAGTTCAGGCTCTTTTATAGCTCTCCATAGTGCTTGGAGGTCTTGGTCAGCTCGCTTGAAGGTTTGTGCATTATCACAATAGATGACTCTGCAGAGACCTCGTCTTGATATAAATCTCTTAAATGCCAGGAGGAATTTTTCTGTTGATAGATCTGACACCAACTCCAGATGTGTCACGAGCACGCCCGTTCACGGGTGAAAAATAGGACACCAAACGCCCGCTGTAGGTTTGCACATTTATTAACAAAAACACAAACAAAAAATGTCACATACAGATACAATAAATGAAATGAGATATCACATATGCTGGAGGAAAGTTGGGCTCAACGTCAGTGGTACAAAATCAGAGAATGCCTGATCAGGAGAAACGCTCATCCGGAGGACCTCGAGAGCAATGGGGCTCGACGGCTAAGGGGAAAAAACAGAGAGGGAAAAAGGCACCACGACGGAGCACACAACTTACCTCAATAGCGGGATCTAAACCATGAAGGTAGATCATGGCAAGATAAAGAGAGTTGGAGATTGGAGATGGAAGAAGGACACAGCAATGGACAGGGGTTGTCATGTCTCTTAAATAGCCAACACAGACAGATGTAATTCATGAGTAGTCAAGGGGCAGTAGCTGTGCAGCCCCGAAAGAATTGACAGCCAGAAGCTGCACAGTACTGTCAAAATAAATAAACCTGAAACAAGAAAATACAACACAACAGAACTCAAAAATATCATAATAATCTTAGAGATAACAGAAAATAAACAAAAAATGTTCACTGGGCAGAGAAACTGGGCACAGCTCTAACCCGTGCCCCAGGATCATGACAAGATGAACAGCACGAGTCACAACACAGGTGAACAGTGCAATATAAGCCTTCTCTGGTTCCAAGGTTGTCATATCCAGGAGCGGCACTGGGGTTAAGCTCCCAGTGCTCATAAAATGCTCCTTACGGCGTGCATCTCGAAAAGCCTCTGACAACTAAGTCCAACTCCTAGCCTGCCCGTGTGGTTTAGTCTTTAAGCCCGGCGGAACTGCTTTTACTAATAGGAGAAGGGGCGAGGGCGGATCTCTGGCGCCTTAAAACCAGATGCTTTGGGTAGATGGTGGCTCGTCAACCTGGGAAGGTAGCCCATCTAGGGGAAGGTAAACCCTGATTTCAAACCTCCGCTGCCTTGCGGCACACCCGGTCACAGGAAAGGCTTCGGGAGTCAACCCTGAGGAAAAATCCGGAGTCGGAGCCCCTAAGGCAGTTCTCTGTTGTGCTCAACATCGTTCTGGCAGCTCCTGCGACGGCGCTGGTGCCAAACTATAGCAGCCCTGCTGTTCCTTTGGATTCATCAGTGACGTGGAGAGGGGGGACATGCTGCATGGGTAACATCTTGTCCTCCATATCTTCCTGCCCAGGCTTGAATCCTACCAACGTCCAACGCTGGAAGGTAGAACACCGGTGCGCATCGGCCTGTTCAGCCACAGGCGGTGCTGTTCCAGCAGAGTAGACGTTTAGGATTCTCTTCCATGGTCATCATAGACCGACGGAGGCCGACAAAGCCTTCTCCACTGTGTTCTTATTTTTAACTTAAAGAGGACCTGCAAAGTCCACCCCTACTGTTTCAAATGGTGGGGTTTCTGTGATCCGGTCTCTTGGCATGGGTGCTGTCAACTGTTGCATGGCCTTTACTTTGAATCTCTTACACACAGACCAAGCAGCAATGATTCTTTTTACCATTTGCCTGGCTCAAGGAATCCAGTACTTCTCTCTTAGCTGCACCAAAGTGTCTCTCATACCTGAATGCATCACTTGGTCAAGACTGTGTCAGACAGTCTGTGGTCAGAAGGCAAAATCAATGGATGTTGCTCATTAAAACTCATGTTTGAATGTTGCAGTCTTCCCCCTACACAAAGCAAACCATTCCCATCAAGAAATGGCTTAACCCTTCTTGTGTCTTGGTTTCATGGATATGGAAAGTGCCCTCACTGTCTATGTCACAGTTCTGCACCTGTCATGTGATGTGGCCATAAACCATAAAAAATGCCCAGTTGTACTAAGTATTTGACCTCACAAGGCGGCAGACATGTACCTTGGAGGACTTATGTCTCCCAAATAATCATCCAAAAACCTCACTTCTGGGACACCAACGAAGAAGCGTTTGTAAACAAATGTTGATGTGCTCTGTCGTAACATGGAGGAGGCACTGCTCCCAAATTTGCCAATTATGATTCTAAAAAGAGATTATTTAGCTTATGAAGGTAAATATCTACATTTTGTTATAACAGAGGGTGGCCGAAGCTGGTTAATTTTCACCTGCCATTGACCCTAGCGCCATGTGACTGGACAGAACAATCGCGCCGGTTCCATGTCGTCATATCAGATAAATTGCGGCGGAATAAAAGCGAAATTGGGGTGGAATAATCATAACAGTTTCTGGATGTGGGAGAGAAAGCAAAAATGACCGAGAGAAGACAAAATAACGATGAAAATGGACGAAATGAGCCGCCTGCCTGGCCAGCAGTAAGTCTGATGAATTTCTTTGTTTACATTGTACTGATTTTCTGGTTCATATACTTTGAAGATAACAAAAAAAAAAAAAAAAAAAAACGATGACAAAAAAACAAAGCAATCCTTTGTGTAAATATGTCTGAAGGCCACTTTTGACTGAAAGTTATGTAATTCGATAAGGCTGCCGTGACATTATGCAAATTAGATACATAAATTTACTCCTATCTCAAACGTTGGATCATATTCTAAATCTTTTTAATTGATAAGATAAGCCTTTATTAGTCCCACAATGGGGAAATTCCAGGATTGCAACAGCACAGGGACAGCAACACTCAGAACAATAATTTAGAAGATAAGAAAATAAGAGCAGTGAATATACATATGCACACATAAATATATAAATATATATACACAGTGTGGAGCATTGTAGCTAGATGCAATAAACAGCATAGCCATCTATTTAGTTATCCTACATAGTATGAATATGTACCCATACATATTGTCACCCTCTGTATCTGACTGTCATATCTATCTGACTGTCATATCTATCTGTCATCTGACTGATATTGTCCTAGTTGTATACTGGAGGTGATCATTTGTGTAAGTCTGTTGCGTCTTTTGCATTCAGTACAATTAGGTCGTCACGTTTTTTGCTATCTCTGCGAGCAGCCCTGCTTAGGTTATAAAATCTGACAGCCGTAGGTAGGAAGGACCTGCGAAACCTCTCGGTCGCGCACCAAGGATGATGTAGTCTACTGCTAAATGAGCTCCTCAGTGCATTCAGTATGTTCTGCATAGGGTGGGACTCGGACTCCAGCAGAGATGACAGCTTAGCCACCAACCTTCTCTCTCCTATCTCCTCCACTGGGTCAAGGCACTGCCCCAGGACAGAGCTAGCTTTCTTGGTCAGTTTGTTCAGTCTCTTCCTATCGGCTGCTGTAATGCCACTGCCCCAGCAGACCACTCCAAAAGTGATGGCTGATGCCACCACCGTGTCGTAGAATGTCTTCAGGAGCACCCCTTGTACACCAAAAGACCTGAGCCTCCTCAGTAGGAACAGCCTGCGCTGTCCCTTCTTGTAGAGTGCATCGGTATTGTGTGACCAGTCTAGTTTATTGTTCAGATGAATACCCAGGTACTTGTAGGATGTCACCATCTCAATGTCTGTTCCCTGGATGTTTACTGGTGCTGTGAGGGGTTGTCCTTGCCTGCGGCAGTCCACCACCAGCTCCTTAGTTTTCCTTGCGTTGATCTGGAGGCAGTTCCGATGGCACCAGTCCATGAAGTCCTGGATAAGTCCTCTGTACTCAGCTTCATCTCCATTGGAGATGAAGCCGACGATCACAGAGTCATCAGAGAACTTCTGTAGATGGCAGTGTGTTGTGTTGTGTGAGAAGTCCGCAGTATAAAGGGTGAACAGGAAGGGAGCCAAAACTGTTCCCTGGGGGGCCCCCATACTGCCGATGATCGTGTCGGACACACAATCCCGGGTTCTCACAAACTATGGCTGGTTTGTGAGGTAGTCCAGGATCCATGATGACAGGTGCTGGTCCACCCCTGCGCACAGCAGCTTGTCCCTCAGGATCATCAGTTGGATGGTGTTGAAAGCACTGGAGAAGTCAAAGAACATGATCCTCTCCGAGTTTCCAGGCTTCTCCAGGTGGTACAGGGAACGGTGAAGGATGAAGATTACTGCATCCTCCACCCCGATGCCATGCTGATAGGCGAACTGGAGTGGATCCATCGCTGGTCCCACCAGGCGGCGGAGGTGAGCAAGGAGCAGTCTCTCCAGGGTCTTCATCATGTGAGACGTCAGGGCCACTGGTCTCTAGCTGTTCAGGTCTCTGGGGTGGGAAGTCTTTGGTACGGGTACCACACAAGATGTTTTCCACAACTGTGGTACCCTCCCCAGCTTCAGGCTCAGCTTGAAGATGTGCTCCACAATCCCACACAGCTGGTCTGCGAAGGACTTGAGGAGCTTTGCGCTGATGCCGTCTGGTCCCGAGGCCTTCCTTGCCTTGATTTTCCTCAGCTCCATCCTCACCTGGGTCTTAGTGAGGGTCAGGTTGGGGGGCTGTGTGCTGGGAGTGGGGGGGTGTTGGTGGAGTGGGGTGTGAACAGCAGGTCTCGATGACTTTAGAGGCGGCAGTGGTTGGTTTGCAGGCGGGGGGGGGGGTAGTTGGTCAAACCTATTAAAAAACAGGTTCAGATTGTTCGCCCACTCCCTGCCCCTCGTGGCCTGGGAGGAGGTATTCTGGAGCTCAGAGATGGTTCTGAGGTTTCTCCAGACCCCGCTGATGTTGCTCCGTTGCAGCTTGTCCTCCATGTTCTTCCTGAAGTTGTCCTTGCCTTCTCTGATCTTCCTCCTCAGCTCCCTCTGTACAGACTTCAGCATCTCCCTGTTCCCATAGTAAGCCATTATCTCTTACTACTTTCAAGTTATATAAATCTCTGACATCTGAACTGAATATTTTCTTGAAAAAAATCTTGACCACCAGGGGGAAAGGTTGCTGAAGCAAAAGTGCATCACAGACAGTCATTGGGTGATCTCTGATCTTTGAGTCACTGTGAACTTCCTTTCTTGCCTTTATCTCCATCATCTCCTTCTGGAAAGTTTGCCCTTGCACATTCCAAATCCAGTGTCTTTCAGTTTCTGCCATTTCCTCTGCAGTCAACTCTCCTTGTCTCTTTGATTTTGAGCGAGCATTGTGAACAAATTGTTTAATCCAGGCTGTGATTCTGAGTACAGTTCTTAGCTTGCTGTAGTCCTCTAGCCGCAGCAGTGAATCTGGCTGTACAGTTTCAGTATTATTCAGCTGGACTATGACATTGGGTTCTTTAAGATCAGCCTTTAGCCCCTCTTCACAAGGCTTACCAGAAAATGACAATGACTGCATTGCTGTATTGAGGGATGGGGGCCCAGACCACCAGAGCTCATCATCTTTCAGTTTTTGTGCTGTTTGACCTCTTGTGATAAGGTCTGCAGGATTCAGCTTCCCACTGCAATGTGACCAAACTTCAGGTGAAGTTAGTGATTGTATTTCAGCTACTCTGTTAGCCACAAATTGCTTCCATTTATGTGATGAACTATGAATCCACTGAATGACTATCATGGAGTCTGACCACATCCGAATTTGTGTTGGCTGCATGTTCATTGCCTTTAGCAGTTTGTTTCCCATCCGTGCAGCAACTAGAGCTCCCATTAACTCCAAACGGGGCAAGGTGAGTTTCTTGATGGGGGTTACTCTTGACTTGGACATGACCAGTCTGGTGATAGTTCACCCATCAGCTTCTTGTCCTTGAAGATATGCTACTGTACCATAGGCTTTCTCACTGGCGTCACTGAAAACATGGAGGATGTGGTCTTGTCCCCCTTGCAGCATGTCTGTTCCATAACACCTGGGAATGACTATCTGATGGAGTTGAAGCAGCTCTGTGCACCACTGTTGCCACTTTAGTGAGCAATCATCTGGCAGCACCTCGTCCCAGCTGATGCCTTTTTGCCACATGTCCTGAAAGAGACATTTCACTGTTATTGTGAATGGGGTTAGAAATCCCATGGGATCAAATATTATAGCTGATGACCGCAGGACACTTCTTTTTGTGTTTTCTTTGTCTCTCAAAATGTCCATCAGATGCTTGAAGTCAAAAACAAAACTGTCAGTCCCTGGCCTCCACACAAGACCAAGACCAAGCACCTTTAACACACAGCCATGTGGTTCAGACTCGGGAGCAAAGTCAAATTCTCCTTGCATCCACCTTTCCTTTAGTGTGGAAGAATTAGTGGTCTACTTACATAGGTTCATACCAGCAGCAGCTAATATCGTTCTTGCAGCTGTGGTGATTGCATAAGCACTTTCAACATCTCTGGTGCTGGCGATGAAGTCATCCACATATAGAGTGTCCTTCAGAATATTAACAGTGTGTGGATGAGTCGACTGTTATTTCTCCAGATGGTTTCTGATTGTAGCTGCTAGCAGAAATGGGCTTGATGACACACCAAATACTACACAGGTCATTCTGAGTGCGCATTGTTTTGTGCCCTCAGCATCGGGAGGTCCTGTGAGCCAAAAAAAATCTGAGAACATCTGTCCTCTTCTGCTACTGATATTTGTAGGAAAGCCTTAGTGATGTCAGCCATGAATGCAATTGGATGTAACCTAAATTTTATCAGGACAGTTAGGAGGTCTGGGTTTAGATTTGGCCCGATGAAAAGACAGTCGCTGAGGGAAGGGCAGCCATCTTCATGTGAAGAAGCATTGAAAACAACTCTTAATTTGGTTGTTGCCTTGTCATCTCTGATTACAGCATGGTGAGGCAAAAAGTACTTAACACTGCTGTCATAGACTCCATCTGACTGTTTGAGGTCAGGTGCCTTTTCACATATTCCTTGTTGGAAGTAGTCCTCTATTACTTCATTGTATCTTTCAAACAATGTTACATCTGCTCTCAGTTTTCTTTTCAAACTCTAAAATCTTTTTTGGGCAACCCTCATGTTGTTTGGGAGTTTGGGTGCATCTTGTCGCCATGGCAATGTCACCTCATAACGACCTTCTCTGTAGTTCAGTGACTTGTCAAAGCATTGCTGAGCCTCAATGTCATCAGCCCGCTACTCTGGTTTACTGGTGATGCCAGCGATTCTATTTCCCAAAATGCCCGTAGTTGATCCGAAACTTGTGCTGTTTCCTCAATGACTACTTTCATGCATGAAGCCTTACTCATACTTGACATAGGAACAGGTCCCTGCACTGTCCAGCCAAATATTGTCTCTATGACAACCGGGGATCCCGACAGTCTTTCAACTCTGCCTGATACCACCTCCCAGCAGTAGTCAGCCCCTATTAGAACAGACAGCTCCAGCTCTTAATCACTGCTGCCTGAAGCATCAGCTAATTGCAGGCCTTTATTTTCCAGCTACAGCCTAATTTGCTCTCTGGGTACATGTATAACAGCAGAGTTTACTTGTGGTGTTTCAATGGCTTCAATTTCGAGGATTTTTCCCTTGCCAGCAACATTCTGAAGGACTAGCTCCACGACATTTCGCTCTATTTTTACTGGTGCATCACTGCCAAAGGTATGGAGCTTTAAAGTCTCTTTTTTCACAACTGGCCATCCTAACGCCTTTACCTGCTTCTCCAGCATAAAACTTGACTGACTTCCTCCATCCATCAGGCAGCGTACCTTTCCTTTTCCCTTTATTCCACTGGCCCATGCTGTGACTATTTGCAGGAGGACAGTGTTCTTTCTTCCTACACTTGTCTTTAGCATGTGTGGAGCCATGGAAGAGATAACAGCATCAGATGGTTCTGGGGTATCATTAAGGGATTCAGTGTGTTCACCCTTATCACACATTGTTGGATGGTGTCTTCGTGCACACAAGTTACATGTGATGCCCTTAGCCCGGCAGAATTTTGCCACATGCCACTGCCCAAGGAATACAAAACATCTCCCCATCTTCCTCAACTTGTCCTTCCACAAGCTGAGTGTATTTTCTGTACATTGTTCAGACTTATGAGTTGAGCTGTCACAGAATATGCAGCTTTGAGGAGCATTTGAGCTGCTGGCGTGGAGTGCTGCTACAGATGGCAAGTTTGGTTTCCAAAATTTTCTACTTCCTGCATCTGGCTTGCAATGGCGCTGGAAGGTAGATTGAGGGTCCTTAATAATGCTGCTCACTTTAGTAAGGTGCATGGCATGCTCTCTGCTTTCAACTTCTTGCTGTAAAAAGGCAATGAGCTTGGGAACTTTAAACTCATGCTCTGAACATGTTTTACGTGTGTAAGCAAGAGTGAGGTCATTTGGGATCATCTGGAGTAATATGGGACACAGCAAGCCACCATATGAATCTGAAACAACTCCAAGTGACTCCAACCCTCTGATCTGGACCTCACATTCATCATAAAGCTGTCTCAAGGCGACAATATCTGAAGATCTCTTGACGGGAGTTAGGTTTAGCAGCTTAGTCATGCGTGCACTCACTATCAAGTCCTTCCTTCTAAATCTCTCTTTGAGCATGTCTATGGCAGCATCATAGTTGAAGTCAGTTATTTTTAGGCCCGCAATGGCTCTTGCTGCAGGACCCACAAGATAGGACTTGAGATAAGTAAACCTTTCAGTTTTGCTTAGCTCACTATTTTCATGGATAGCAGTCTCAAACTGATCCCAGAATTCTTGCCATTTTGATGTGTCGCCATCATATTTGTTTATGTACAGCTTTGGCAACTTCACTGATGGCCTATTAGTTACTCTGCTGGAATGCGTACTCGCATCACTCAGCCGTGAGGAGCCTCGTTCAGCTGCTGGGTGGTCATTGTAGTGTTTGCACCACCCTCCTAAAAAAAAAATCCACTGTGGTGCCCTTGAGCAAGGCCCTTAACTCCAACTGCTCCAGTGAAGCTGCTCAGTGGCCACAGGTCAATCTGTGGATGTACTGGGCAGCTTCCAGGTGTGAATGTATAACTGTGTGAATGTGAACATGTGTCCTCAAAAAAGAGAGGCTGCCTCTCAGTGGAACTCCCCTAAATAAATAACGGTTAAATAAAAAATGAATAAAACTAGAAAGCACTGAGAGAGCGCAGACCTCCACCAAGGCTCTTTCCATCCCTCATGGATCACCTCCAAAATGTAATGGGTTTGTGTGTAGGCCTAGAGCTACTTCTGGTGAAAATTGCATCAAAGTCTGTCCATTAGTTTTGGAGTATTGTTGCTAAGACACTGTGAACGATAAGAGCCTTGGCTGAGGTATGCATTCTCAGATCATCACCAAAATGTAATGGATTCATCTGTAGCCCAAGAACCACCCCTGGTGAAAATTTCATCCAAATCTGTCCAGTACTTTTGGAGTATTGTTGCTAACACTCTGTGAGATGGTAAAAGAGCCTTGGCGGAGGTACTATGCATTTTCAGATCACCACCAAAATCTAATCATGTATTCAGTGTGCCATTACACACCTTTTCTGAAAATCTGAATGAAAGGCGCTATATAAATGCAATCCATGATTATTATTATTATTATTATTAACAGAGAAACAACAGCAAAAACAATCTGAGTACATTATATGACTATATAATAATACTAATACTACTACTACTAATAATAATAATAATAATAATAATAATAATAATAATAATAATAATAACAAGACTGTCATAATTGGAGGGTGAGAATATGTATGGGCACATAATCATACCATGTAGGATAACTAAATAGACGGTTATGCTGTTTCATCCCACCTAGCAACAATGCTCTGCACTGTGTGTGTTTATATTTATATATCTATATATTTATTCCATCTAGCTACAATGCTCAGCACTGGGTGTGTTTATATTTATATATCTATATATTTATTCCATCTAGCTACAATGCTCAGCACTGGGTGTGTTTATATTTATATATGAATGAATATATATATATAATATATATTATATATAATATAATATAATCTAGTCTATAATAATAATATAATCTAATCTAATCTAATATAAATATCTATATATATATATAGATATATTATATATATCTATATATTTATTCCATCTAGCTACATTGCTCCGCACTGTGTGTGTTTATATACTTGCATATTTATTCCACCTAGCTGCAATGCTCCGTACTGTGGGTGTTTATATATTTACATATTTATTCCATCTAGCTACAATGCTCTGCACTGTGTTCATATATTCATATATTTATTCCATCCAGCTACAATGCTCTGCACTGTGTGTCTGTGTGTGTGTGTGTGTATATATATATTTTATAGTAATATGTACATATGTATATTAGCTGCTCTTGCTTGCTTGGTTTTTTTTTTTGTTTTTTTTTTGTTTTTTTTCTTGCCTTCTGATTGTTGCTCTGAGTGTTGCTATCCCTGTGCTGTTGCAATCCTGGAATTTCCCCGTTGTGGGACTAATAAAGGCTTATCTTATCTTATCTTATCTTATTGTATTGACCATACATTGGGGCTGGACAATTCCACCTTAAATCAACATCATGGTTTACTGACTCTTTCAGGTCGGTTTTCATTTTTTTTCCTCCTATCTTCTTCCTTACAGTTTACTGACAAGGTTCATAATTATTAAGCAACATTACACAACAGTGTGGCATCATTCCATTTTTTTGCAGTTATCAACTACAAATTCACATAATATCCATATTATCTACCGCAACAAACTTGTAAGATATATGGCCATGACAAAGACACAAGCGCTCACCTGGCACGCCGACAGATGTAGGCATGTTCCTCCAAGTGTTTGCTTTCAAATTTTAATCATGATATCCTTTTAGTGTCAGATCAAAGAGTACCGGGTTGTTTGATGCAGCAAAGTTCAGCCTCTCCATGTCACCTACCATTCTCGTCTTCCTGTATCGACGTCCTATGTCCCACCCTTCCTTAATTGTAACTGGTTGCTCAGAAAAGTCTGACATTGACGAGCGCAGCTGTACAGTAGTCTGAAAAGTTGAACTTTTTTCAGCCCTGAGCACCATGCCAAAAAGTGGCCACCACTCAAAGTGTTTCAGCACAATGCTGAACTACATAGAGCATGAATAGAAAACAGTCACCCACAGCAGAAAAAAATAGTTTGGTGGACACCCCCCCCAATACTTTTTCTGCAGTGTTTGGCTTCTGGGTTGCCAAGGCGCGTGGCCCTATGGCATGACCATGCACGTAACTCAGTGGACACCGTGGTGTATGAATACTGGGTATTTTGGGAGTGGTGTGGCATCCTGCGGATGACGTCACCATGTCATATATATTGGGTGGCCCGCCATCTCAGCAGTCAGTTGTATGCGAGATATGATAGAGACGCTCAGTGGTTGGCAGCCAGCCCCATGGTACACGTGCTTTGTATTCTACCTTTTACTTTGTTTTTACTGAACTTTTACTAAAGTTCAGTAAACGGCACCATCCTCGTCAGTCATCATTGCCACGTTTGTGGATATAACATTTGGCGATGAGAGATTACGAACCATGGACGCGTGCTTCAGGTTAAAGCTGGTCCTCAAGTCCCCTGGTGAGCCAGCTCTCCCATGGCTACAATGGTTACGTGCGTTCAAGGTCTTCATTTCAGCACTGGACTTAGAGGAACTGGACGAAATTCAAATGCGGATACTACTTGTCCACCACCTGGGTACAGAAGGTCAGAAAATTTTTCAAATGCTTGGCCCGACGGACTATTATGAGGATGCTGTCCAAATGCTAACTAGCTACTTTGCTAAACCCAAAAACGTGGTGCGGCGCACGAAAACTTGCCTCCATCGACGAGAAGCTAAGCTAGCTAACCCCACACCCTACAGAGACGGCATAAACATTGTGGGCCCCAAAGGTTGGTCAGGACTGTGGGGATCGTGGGATCGTGGGTTCGATCCCAGCCCCCGACCAACAGTGATCTGTGTGGAGTTTGCATGTTCTCCCCGTGTTGCGTGGGTTTACTCCGGGATTTCTCCGGTTTCCTCCCACATGCCAAAAACATGCATGTTAGGTTAATTGGCTGTTATAAATTGTCCCTAGATATCTGTTTCCTATAGGCCCTTAGAATAGAGGGTTAGTATTAATGAAAGCGCTTTGAGTGGTCTTTGTGACTAGAAAAGCGCTATATAAGTGCAGGTTAGACTGCAGCGTGTAGCAAAGTTAGATGGCGTAAGTGTGCCCATGCTGATGGCCACCTCTGCCACACAGTCCATAGTGAATGAGGACACGGTTTGGAGGCTCACCCCCCGGCGACCTGATGCGGTGGAACTACCAGATGACAGAAGCTCCAGTACTGGCAGGAACGTCACATTTGCAGTGCAGTATGGTGAAAAAGTGATTCCAGTGTTCCGGTTCCAGGTGACATGCCAGGGTGAAAATGTTATGGGGTGGGATTTATTCTGCAAGCTGGGTTTTACTCTCCCAATCAGCGGGCAGACGGTCAGCAGTCCAGGCCCAGTTTACCCAGGCTTCGTGGATGTGGGTGCAGCCGAAGAGCACAGTGTAGCCAGTGAACGTAACGCAAAGAGTGGATACGACACGGACGGTGAAGACGATATGGAGAAAGAACCGAGACCGGACTCGTCTCGGTTCCCCCCACAGCCGGAACTGAAGCTGGAGGAGAGGGAGCCCGGGTCTATCAAAACCAGTGCCAACAAGGTAATTCAGAACAGCACCGGCAACACTCTATCCACCCCGTGAGTCCAGGAGGAGAGCTGCCTGGGAGGGGGGCAGCGGCCGGACTTGCCTCCGTTCCTTACTCAGCTGGAGGAGAGGGAGCCTGTGCCTATCGAGAACAACACCGACGAGATAATTCAGAATGACACCGGCACCACACCAGCCAACCCGCGCTCTCAGGAGGCGAGCTGCTCGGAGGGGGAGCAGCTGGACTCACCTACATCCCTTGCTCAGCCAGAACCAGAACCGGAGGGAAGGGAGCCCGAGCATGCAGAGAGCCCCGAAGCATAGCAACAGCAACCGGGCATAAACATAATGCACGATGCAGCCCAGCAGAGCTCTTCAAAAGGAAGACAGGAGGAACCGGACTACTTCCATACCCTCGCTCAACAAGCTACGGAGGTTACAACCGAGCTGACGGGTGAAGAGTCCGCCTCGACAAGCGACACCGGAGAGGCACCGGACACCTTCTGCACCCACGATGAGCCTCAACCGACAACAGAGACAACAGGTGAAGGGTCCGTAATGAACACGGTGACTACCGGACCACCGCACTACAACAGAGGTCCCAAACCGAATGAGCGCACAGAGCCACCAGGAGCACAACGCATAAAACCAAGTAAGGCGCCTCTCCAAGTCATGGACTGGGTTCGGGTTCACACCGGCAAGAGACCGGGATGACGACTGACTGGACCATAGCCAGCAAAACAATGGGCACTGCTGAGGATCATGGCAAAGGTGGAAATAGCATGGTTTCGGCTGACAGACGGTTCGGTTCGGCACGCAAATCAACTACAGCATGTCCAGGTGGCTGCTCCAGATAGTGAGGCTTTGCGAGAGTCAGCTACCGCAGTGTGGGACCAGGGCCCCACCGTCATGAAGACTGGGGGCCCAAAACCTCCAGGGATGTGTCTGCCACGGGCCTGTTACAAAACTCCAGGGAGGCATCAGCCACAGGCACGCCATAAAGCTCCAGGGATGAGGCCGCCACGGGCCCGCTACAAAGCCCCAGGGATGCGGCCACCACGAGCCCACCACAAAGCCCCTCAGGCAGAACTGTTCTCCCAGTGGAAGCCTGTCCATAAGAAAAAGACTGTTCAGGTAGGAGCATGGCTGACACAGCAGCAGAATAACCCACCCAGCCGTGTTGGGTCCCGCGGTGGTCTACCTGCAGACTCTAGCCATTAGGCTGTTTTGCTCATGTTCTCAAAAAAACAAAACAAAACAGAGTGTTCTCTAGTAAAAACAGTGTGTGTGTTCTATAAAAATGTTCTATGAATAATAATGACCTAAAGTATTCTTTACAGTTGATATGCATGAATAATAACCAGAGTGTTCCTTATGATCAATAGACATAGAAATAAGTTCTTTGAATCATTTTGTACCTGAACAGCTAAACCTACACACGTGGACAAAATTGTTGGTACCCCTCTGTTAATGAAAGAAAAACCCACAATGGTCACAGAAGTAACTTGAATCTGACAAAAGTGGTAATAAATAAAAATTCTATGAAAATTAACCAATGAAAATCAGACAACGCTTTTGAATTGTGGTTCAACAGAATTACTTTAAAAAACAAACTCATGAAACAGGCCTGGACAAAAATGATGGTACCCCTAGAAAAGACATGGGGACATGTTCAACCAAGATGTGTCCTCTAATTAACATCACAGGTGTCTACAAACTTGTAATCTGTCAGTCGGCCTGTTTAAAGGGTGACAAGTAGTCATTGTGCTGTTTGGTGACATTGTGTGTACCACACTAAATATGGACCAGAGGAAGCAAAGGAGAGAGTTGTCTCAGGAGATTAGAAAGAAAATTATAGACAAGCATGTTAAAGGTAAAGGCTATAAGACCATCTCCAAGCAGTTTGATGTTCCTGTGACTACAGTTGCACATATTATTCAAAAATTTAAGATCCACAGGACTGTAGCCAACCTCTCTGGACGTGGCCGAAGGAGGAAACTTGATGAAAAATGGAAGAGATGGATAATACGAATGGTAACAAAAGAACCCAGAACAACCTCTAAACACATTCGTGGTGAACTCCAAGGTCAAGGTACTGTACATCAGTGTCAGATCGCACCATCCGTCATTGTTTGAGCCAAAGTGGACTTCATGGGAAACGACCAAGGAGGACACCCCTGTTGAAAACAAATCATAAAAAAGCCAGACTGGAATTTGCCAAACTGCATGTTGACAAGCCACAAAGCTTCTGGGAGAATGTCCTAAGGACAGATGAGACAAAACTGGAACTTTTTGGCAAGGCACATCAGCTCTATGTTCACAGACGCAAAAATGAAGCATACCAAGAAAAGAACACTGTCCATACTGTGAAACATGGAGGAGGTTCTCTTATGTCCTGGGGCTGCTTTGCTTCATCTTGCTCAGGGTGTCTTGAATCTGTGCAGGGTACAATGAAATCTCAAAACCATCAAGGTATTCTAGAGAGAAATGTGCTGCCCAATGTCAGACGGCTTTGTCTCAGTTGCAGGTCATGGGTCTTGCAACAGGATAATGACCCAAAACACACAGCTAAAAACACCCAAGAATGGCTAAGAGCCAAACATTGGACTATTCTAAAGTGGCCTTCTATGAGCCCTGATCTAACTCCTATTGAACATCTGTGGAAGGAGCTGAAACATGCCGTCTGGAGAAGGCACCCTTCAAACCGGAGACAAGTGGAGCAGTTTGCTCATGAAGAGTGGGCCAAAATACCTGCTGAGAGGTGCAGAAGTCTCATTGACAGTTACAGAAATCGTTTGATTGCAGTGATTGCCTCAAAAGGTTGTGCAACAAAATATTAAGTTAAGGGTACCATCATTTTTGTCCAGGCCTGTTTCATGAGTTTGTTTTTTAAAATAATTCTGTTGAACCACAATTCAAAAGCATTGTCTGATTTTCACTGGTTAATTTTCATAGAATTTTTATTTATTACCACTTTTGCCAGATTCAAGTTATTTCTGCGGCCATTGTGGGTTTTTCTTTCATTAACAGAGGGGTACCAACAATTTTGTCCACATGTGTAATTTTGTGATATATTGAAAATACCTGAGCAGTAATGCTACAGTAACTAATAATACCTGAATAGAAATGTTTAGTGTGTTTAAGATGCAAGTGTTCAAGCAATGTGTGTGCGTTTACCTAATATTAAGTAAGTGTATAGTGGGAATTAGTTATTAAATTGGGGAAAGCACATCTGCTAAAGCTAATTATAGATTTTTCAATTTTTGCAAGTGGTGGGGGGTGTATGAATACTGGGTATTTTGGGAGTGGTGCGGCATCCTGCGGATGACGTCACCATGTCATATATATTGGGTGGCCCGCCATCTCAGCAGTCAGTTGTATGCGAGATATGATAGAGACGCTCAGTGGTTGGCAGCCAGCCCCATGGTACACGTGCTTTGTATTCTACCTTTTACTTGTAATAAAGTTCAGTAAACGGCAGCATCATTGTCAGTCGTCATTGCCAGGTTTGTAGACATAACAGACAAGTCTTAAAGGGGCAGTACATGAAAAAATGCCATATTAATATATGTAAAATAATATTCAAAAATTTCCTGCATGCAGATTATGATTTGAATCGCCACCAAAATCTAATAATCTGTTCTCCGTGCCATTACACACCTTTCCTGACAATTTCATCAAAATCTGTTCAGAACTCTTTGAGTTATATGTTGCTAACAGACAGACAAACCAAACAACAGACAAACAAACCAACGCCACTAAAAACATTACCTCCTCCTTGGTGGAGGTAAAAAGCCAAAATGATGTGAGATATCAATTGTGGATTAGTGAACCAGGTGGAAATGGAAAATTTACAGTATTTGGGTGACTGAACTCTAAAGAAAAAACAATATAAACCACATTTGGTACGCTAACTCCCTAGCAGCACTGTTAGTGTCATGAACCTGGGTTTGGTGGTCCCAAAGGGACCACCAATTTTCCATCAGGCGCTTCAGGGAGCCCTCTGGGTCCTCCGTTCCCTGACAGCTCGGCCACGCCCCCTCCTCCTGTCAGTGTCATCAGCTGTTTCTCATTATCGGTGTGGTGTTACACATGCACACATACACACATGCCTCATTCATTCCATTCACATGCTCAGACACTCACTCATGTGCACTTGGTTTCTATTTGGTCCAGCCCATGCTCTTCCACACCGGTAGTCTCTTCCCTCATTAGTATTGTCATTACTTAAGCTCTGTTTGAGTGGGAAGAGATCGCCGGAGCATTACGCAATATACACGGAAGCGTTCCCTCTGTGTATGTACAGTAAGCTTTCACTCCCTACGTTTAACTTTCAGCCTGACTAGCTAAATCTTCCCTATGCTACTACAGTGATCCCTCGCTACTTCGCGCCTCACCTTTTGCGCCCTCAGTGCATCGCGGATTTTTCAAAAATATTCATCAAAAATTCAAAATTGAGAAAAAATGGCGTGAAAGTTACCCGGGCGCTAGCAGAAGGCAGGGAGACTACATTAGAACATCAGGTATCAACACGGAGAGCCCGCACAACTCAAAATCCACCTCTCTGATTCGCTGGCCAGCATCCCCCCCCCCCCCTAAGAGATCGCTCCCGACTCTAGATTTTGTTCTCGTGTTGGCTCGGCTCGGGAATCTCGCAAGCTGATTGGCCAAGACGTTTTGCCCAGCTTCTCTCCCTGCCGAGCGCCCATACCCAGTGAAGGAAGACCGCATCCATTGTTCTTTATCGCTCGTGTTGCTTAGTCTCGCCGCGTGGAACTTTTCGCTGTTCTCTTGTGCCTTTTTGTGCGAAATACGTAGTGCTTGTGACGCCCTTGAAAATGGCTCCTAAACGTCCTCCACCCTCTAAATCCTCTAGTGAACCCAAGAGGAAGAGAAAAATGATGACGGTGGACGAGAAAGTTAAATTATTGGACATGCTTAAGGCAGGCCGTAGCTATGCGTCTGTCGCACGCCATTATGGACTGAACGAATCGACGGTTCGCTACATAAAAAAAGATGAAGTGAAAATCCGTAAAACTGCCTCGATAACGTTTTCCAAGGACACTAAGCGCGTTGTGACTCCTCGTAATAAGAGGATTGTGCAAATGGAGAATGCGTTATCAGTGTGGATATCGGACTCGAGCCACTACGCCGCCTCCTGCAGCTTCTCCAGCTCTATCGGAAGCTGCCCTCGACGATCCAGCGCCTCTAGCACCTGACGATGAGGCGTCACCTGAGGAGCAGTAAAGCTCTCATTAACCTGTGCAGTAAATCATCTTCATCTTCTTCACCTCCATCGTACTGCACAGGTGTTTCATCGTCATTTATCAAGATCATCGTCAAGTCAAGCGGAGAGGAGCTATTGTCAGAGGTGAGTTACGTATCTTGTTATAAGAATAAAAGAGTTCTAAAAACATATTTATGTACACTTTATTTACATCTACGTATGTATGTACACTTACACACACACACACGTATCATATGAGAGAGAGAGAGTGAGAGAGAATGAATGTACGTATTATTTATATTATACACAAAAAAAATGTATGTAAAAAATGGGGGGGGGGGTGACGCTACTTCGCAGTTTTTCACTTTTCGCGGTCGGTTCTGGACCCCATTAACCGCGATAAGTGAGGGCTCAATGTAGTCTGTTTGTGGATTATCTGGTGTTAGCGGCTGTTCCTGCCTCGCCCTCCTCCACCAGACAGCACGGACTGCCTTGGACTGCTCTAGCCCGTAAGTTCATGTTTGCCTTTCTCCCTGTGCTGACGGCTGTTCTGCGGCACTAGGCATTCCCCTCCCCCGGGCTGTCGAGCGTCCGTGTGGCGTCCCTGTTTTCCCGGTGGCCTCTATCACAATTATATCAACCCTCTGTTTAATGTTGTGACTGTTTGCTGAACAAAGTTTGGGTTTATGTTCAATAAAGTGCACGAAACTACTTCTGCTCGTGTGTTTCCATTCCTCCCTCTGTGCACTGCGTAATGGCGCACGAGGGGTCATAATAGTTAGATCTGAAGCTAATGCCTTATGCTCCCTGCTCAGCTACGTTTGCAGACAGCTATGCCGGCCAATTATAGAGCAGCAGGCAGATATCATGGCTGGGTTTTCCTGTACATGACGTACTAGAGCAAACATGTTAGAGTTACACCGGCTCCTCAGAGACAGAAAGACAGTGGGGTTTTTTAAGCGAAGTGAGTATTTTGATGTTGGGTTTTTTTTGTAATCATGTGGCCAATAGACACATTTCGGAAGGTTAAAATCTACATTAAATAAATAAATAAAATCAGTGAATGGGATCTTTAAAGGTCTGATGACACGTTTTTGACTTCATCTGATTTTTCAATACATAATACAATATGACAAAATAGGTTGGTCTGTGCAGTTCTAAGTCAAACAGGCTTTTTTCACGCGAATATCCGACATTTTCATGAGCGCCACATCACCAGTTGCGTCAGTGGCTGGAAACCCCCCCGGCCATGTTGTAATGTCATCAACAGAACACAGCGCTTGGCTGCTCATTGTACAGGCAGGATGGAAGCAGTAGAAAACATCGACGATGGTTCCAGCACATGTAGTCTGGAATTGGTTTGTGTTGTCCAATCTTCAGATGATTATAGTTCCAAAGAATGGGATGACAATGAAGAATCTGGGGGCATCAGACCGTATAGGTTTGAGTCGTGCCAAGCAGGCATTGTGCCAAGCGAGTCAGACTCAGAGAGTGACAGTGGAGAGGCACACATGCCCACAGCAGCAGCAGCGACAAACACACGGCAGGGGAACACCGAAGGCTATGTTTTTGTTACAGATATTGCAACAAATTATTTGTTCATAAATATAATTTATTTAAACCCGATTTTTCAATAAAATCATAGCAGTGTATTCTGTGGCTCAGGCATCGGGTTTATTATGTATTATATTTTGAGTTCTTGTTGTTTTTGTTTTGTACATGTGTTTTATGTGTGTTTTGACTCACTTTCAGGTGGGCACTGTCTAAGATTTGTCGGTCCGACCACGCGCACTCTCTCTTTGACAGTCAGCTGTTCATGTATTGTGTGCATCATCTGTCGTGTTGTCAGCCAGCCAATATTGCCAACATTATCACGAAGTGTTAGCCACTCCACACAGCCGTGGTTCTGTTGTGCCCCTTGAAGCGATGTCGGCCCTGGGGCGCAACCGTGGTTAACACGTCTCCTCTCCATGTTCGCTGGGCGATGTGAGCCCCGAACGCCAACTGTAAGTGTTTCTGTTTATTTTTGTAAGTCTTCACCTTTTTGGGAACTGTTGTCATCATTCTTATGATCAATACATGTGCTGTAGTGAATCCTACGCATAAATCCATTCATCATGACTCTCCGTGCACTCTTACGCAGTGTACGGAGAGGGAGGATGAGATAACAAGGATTTACGTGCAGCGTTCACCACAGCACATTTAATACAGAAAGACAGACAATTCCCAAAAAGGTGAAGATGTACAAAAAACACAAACACACTTACTGATGGCGTTCGGGGGCCGGCATCGCCCAGAGAACGAATGAGAGGAGATGTGTCAGCCACAGTTGCGCCCCAGAGCCGACATCGCTTCAAGGATGCACGAGAACCACGGCGAACATGGAGTGACTAATGCGTCATGAGAGTGCTGAAAATACTGGCAGACTAACAGCACAGGTGACAATACTATGGACCAGCAGTGTGTGACTGGCAAACGGCCGCTAAGTACACGCACTGCTGGTGATGGTGTGATGAGAAGCACCTGGGTGAGGACCGGGAAACATGATCAGCGAGAGTTTGAATCAGCTGGTGATAATGAGAGAGGGGACGTGGCCGGACCGGCGAGCGTCAGCATGCAATCACAGAAAGTAGGTCAAAGCTGCACGTAAATCCATTAATCCTTCCCCTCCTCGTGCGCTCCTCCTGCATAAAAGCGCACAAGGAGCGCACGAGGAGGCTTATGAGAGTTGGAGCTGAAGCGTGTGATGTGGTCTTTCACGGCCTGCTGTTTATCTAAGCCTGCAACACAACGCAAAGGCATAGCCGTAAAATTAAACAAGAAACCAGAGAAACTGTGAGCTACAAAGCTGCTGTCATTCCAGTCAACAACACCGGCATCCGTTCTGTTGCTGACGTCATAGTGGTGCCGCCCTTCATTTGGTGGGCGGCACCACAGTCCAGTCAGTTGCTGCAGTTTTTTGATGATAACTAGTTTATGCAGGTGCTGTTGTAAATATTATATTGATCATTGACAATGACTTTTGGGTTTACACAACATGCGAAAAAATGTCAAAAAAGTGTCATCAGACCTTTAAGGTTTTTAATTATTTATTATAATACGAAAGAGCTTCAAAAAAAAAAGAACTTGAATCCCAGCTCTGTTTTACTGGTGTAAGTACTTCTCAAGGACAACTTTCACATCTAACATTTCAGAATGATAGGCTACTCAACCTAAGTGCATCTCAATCTGATTTAACAGTCATTTACATTTTCCTTGACTAAAAATGGTTCAAGGTTAATATGATGGTATGACAACCATTCCAGCTGTGAAGTTGTTACTGGATTGGACAGGTGATGACCTTTAAACCCAGAATTTATAAATAAAGGCTATAAGGTTGTTGTTTTTTTTAAATTGCATGGATGCAATACCAGGAACGGCCATGTACTGTAACTTATATGCTATGGTCAATGCTAAGATAAGTAATATTTATGACACTGAAGCAAAATTATTCAGAAAACAAAAAATGGTTATTTACAGTATTTAATGTAAATCAAGTGGTCTAAGAAAAAACTAGACTTTCATTTCTTTTGGGCTTTGTTTTTACTAGGCTTTAAAAAAAAATCTAATTCCAAACAGATTTTGACTGATCACAGCTTTTCAAAGTCTCCAATTATCCCCAACATACTGCTGCAAAATTGAAACAGCTTACTGTTAAAAAAAAAAACCAGTTTTACATATTATTTGCATTACAAATGTCTTTTTAATGCACTGATTTATAAAAATTCCACTTTTGATTCTGTGAAGCGTCTAATAGACTCACAAAACCAGTTTGTGCGTTTCCATAAAATATTCTGTTCCACTCTTTTCAGACAGAATGGATCTTGATTATGTGTATTATGCTGTTGGTGGGTTGGTCAAAGTGGATTCAAATTGACAAAATCTCTTTGAAAAGAAGTGTGAAGGAAAGCTTTCTGCTAGAGTTCCAGGAACTTTTACAATCAGGGTGAAGCTGGTTTTGATGATACATGGCAGCACTGAATCTTAATAGGACAGATTGTTGTAGGATTTTTCTTTAGTTTGTCACATGTCATATTCAATGCTATTAAAAAATAAAATAGCATAATATTGTACTCATGGTGTATTGAAATGTATTCATAACAACAGGCAAATCTCATTTTACAAATGTGAAAA
The DNA here is from genome assembly GCA_020510985.1 of Pholidichthys leucotaenia. Taxonomy (NCBI): domain Eukaryota; kingdom Metazoa; phylum Chordata; class Actinopteri; order Cichliformes; family Pholidichthyidae; genus Pholidichthys; species Pholidichthys leucotaenia. The sequence continues at coordinate 119,268,864 of CM035850.1, forward strand.
TGTGCAAGAATTTCAGACTTCAAGGTTTTTTTGTAGTTTACACATAGTAGTCCCACGTTAACTCAGCAGGGTTGCTGAACCTTACAGCGATCAAAAGAGTAGCTTCAAACCGAGAAACAGGATATGAATCAAATGCATGGACACACTAGTGAAAACAGTTTCACGGTAGTTACTTTGGATTTTTCCTCTAACTGTGGTTTGTGAGGCTATTTACCACAAACTCCAGCTTCTGTCAACATCACCAATGTTGTCATGTTTACGCAACTCCATGGCATTAAGTTGGAAGGCACTGACACGTTCAAACATGTTGTCATACTTCATTTAGAGTTGTGAGACAATTGTGCAAAACCTTGACAGACCAAACAGCCATTTACTGATCCTCCCTGACCTGATAATTCTCACCACCGACACCTTCCACAAGGGAGCGTCTGCTCAACTTTAAACATGGTTAAAGTTACTGTGATTCTTTAGGAAAAAGTGAATATATTGCTTCCTTTGGGGGAAAAAAAATCTGTCAAATTTTACGCCATTGTTTGGTTTTTAGGAAAATAGTGATTTTGGCATCTGATCAGGATGCCTCCTGGACGCCTCCCACTTGAGGTGTTTCGGGCACGTCCCACTGGGAGGAGACCCCGGGGCAGACCCAGGACTCGGTGGAGAGACTATGTCTCCCAGCTGGTCTGGGAACGCTTTGGTATCCTCTCTGAAGAGCTGGAGCAGGTGGCTGGGGAGAGGGAAGTCTGGGCTTCTCTGCTTGAACTGCTGCCTCCGCGACCCGGACCTCCGGAAAAGCGGTAGAAGATGGATGGATGGATGGATAGTGATCTCGCATGGACTTCCTTTGGTGCTTGGCTGGAATTTCTACTGCAGCAACAGTAATATCCAAATAAGCAAATATTCACCTTAAATCATAACATCTAACTCTGATTGTATTTAACTAAATTAAGAATAAAAATGCAACTAAGAAAAAGTAAATATTATTCCTCTTGTTTTCTGTAGACCAGCTATTTTCCAGCTAGCTTTACACATGTATCACATTAGATAATAAACATTTTACACTTTTTACCGTCTCAAATCAAGGAGGCTTTTTTTTTTGTTTTGTTTTGTTTTTTTTACAATATCAGCATTACTCTTTCTGCACTTTAAAACTGATGTTTATTGATTGTAGTTTTTCTAGATAATATGGGCAGCGCAGTGGCGGAGTGGTCAGCACTGCGGCAGCACAGCAACTCACCCTTGGCCGGGGGATCCCTGGTTCGATCCCAGCCCCCGACCAACAGTGATCTGTGTGGAGTTTGCATGTTCTCCTCGTGTCTGCGTGGGTTTACTCCGGGATTTCTCCGGTTTCCTCCCACATGCCAAAAAACATGCAAGTTAGGTTAATTGGCATCAAAACTGGGGATTCTAAATTGTCCTTAGGTATGACTGTGAGAGTGAATGGTTGTCTGTCTCTCTGTGTTGGCCCTGCGATGGACTGGCGATCTGTCCAGGGTGGACCCTGCCTCTCGCCCAAAGATGCTGGGATAGGCTCCAGCCCCCCCGCGACCCGAAAAGGATTAAGCGGAAGAAGATGAATGAATGAATATTCCATTATGTTTTCTTTTCATTGTGTGGTGTAGTGTGCTCATTCATATGTATGAAGGCTGGTTGCATTTTCATAAGTAACTGTTTCATTTGTTTTTGTCCATCTAGTCCACATATGTCAACCTCATGACACGGAGGTTCAGGATACTGCAGGTTTTCTCTTCAGCCGGTGTTTTCACTGATCAGCAGTCAGTGGGAGGAAATTCAGTGAAATCTCCTGCTGAAGACACTGGTTGAAGGGAAAACTCACAGGGTCTTGGCCCTCCATTGAATGAGTTTGACAGTGACTCAATTTTTTTTTTTATTGTTTTAGGTGGGAAAGTGGGAATTTTTATGCTGTTATGGATGACATTGAAGAACTTTATTTCATAATGTAAAATAAACACTTCTGAAGAAAATGCGGCATGTGTGTGGCTCGTTTCAAATCCATAGGTACTTGTTTGCAGTGCTGGGGTAGCAGCATGTCTTTCATTTTGCTCCACCACTGATGCTGCCTTTCAGCCACAATCTGAAGAGACAAGCAGGCACATTTGGTCTGTGGGTAGAACAGCCCCTGCTGGAGCGTCACACTCACGATTTGCTGCAACATGTACTGTGCATCTGTAAGCTAACATTTTCCCTTCATAATAGCACCATGATCCACTTATATTTCGGTTTGTGTTGGATCATTTTACTATAGAAAGACTATTCTACAGAAACTTTCATATTTGTCTCTTGTAAGGATTTCATAGAAATATACAGCTCTGGAAAAAAAAATAAGAGACCACTGCAAGATCTGTCCTAAATTAGCATCTCTACACATATGGCAGCCATTCAATTTAAGTATCTGTTGAATTCCAACACAAGGACACCTCAGTCTACTTAAGGAGGTACTGATTAGGTGATTGTCTAAGCATGGTAAGAAAGCTATGAATAATAAAAATCAGAATTATTCCACAAATACAGATTTCTGAGTTCTTCCCAAGTTAAAACTTAAGTATTGTGTTTAAGAATAAAGATGATCTTGTTTTCTTTGCATTATTTGATCTAAAAGCAACATCTTTTTTGTTGTTTTGGCCAGTTGTCATTTTCTATAAATAAATGCTCTAAATGACGACATTTTGACTTGGAATTTGGGTGAGTTGTTTTCAGTAGGTTAGAAAATAAAATTGTTCATTTTACTCAAATGCAGACGTATAAATAGTAAATTCAGATAAAGTGATCATTTTGCAGTGGTCTCTTTGGCCTCTTTATTTTTCCAGAGTTGTACACAAAATCTCCTTTGGCATTAACTGTCTTGAAGTGCCAAAAACAACCATTTTAAAAAATTAATTGTGAGAATTCTCACAATGAGAATTAATAATGGTGTTCAGTGAAACCCGCTGATGATATACAATATCAGTGCAGCTATTCATAAAGACCCCACTGAAGCATTGTTCAAAGACAACACCCTGCTTTCGACCACTACCTTAAATTAGCTTACCCTGCTACTACTACTATGGGTTAATGATGAATGATAATAAATCACGCAGTGATGTGACTACAACAGAAACATTATAGTGGTGAGTCAATGGTCCACAGACAGTATTAGTGGGTTGTTTTCCCTGCGGTGCAGGAATGGAGGGAGCATCAATTAGCCTCCAGCAGGCTCTGACCTTGAAATGGAGCGCAGGCAGAAAACAGGAAGTCTCCCCGTGCCACAGCGCGGAGTTTCAGTTGGTGTCATGCATCATTTATTGATTTTCAGTGCTCCATATGACTGGAAATGTGCATATACACAATTCAAGATTCCTCTGCTAATCTGAGCCTTCAGTGTGCAACAAAAACATTTAGCAAATGAAATGTAATGTGCTAAGATACTCAGGGGCTGTTATTACCTAAAGACTGAGGAAGATGATCAGTGAAAAGCTAGAAATCATCCATTCAAACACAACGTCTAAAAGCAGTTTGAATACACCCACAGCTGCACACCTACATAGTATCTGTGTTGCAGTAGTTGAGAGGCTTAGTCACGGTCCCGATACTAAACTCTGCAAGTCAGAGCATGTCTCTTAAGGCAAGGGCCTGACAGTAAATCCTTACACAAATGAGGAACACCACAAATAAATAACAGGAAAAAAAAAATCTGTTATGTAATTCTTAAACAACTCCATTTTTTGTTTAAAGAACTGAAAGTTAGTTTAGGGTCCACCCTGTACATCATATGTGCAATAAAGCTGTGGAAAACATCACAGCAGTTCTGGAAATGAACAAACGTTGAGTACTTACAGACAGCTGGAAGGGTGTTGCTTTGCTTCTGCGTCGTCTGCAGCTGGGGGGTCTGCCTTGGGACGGCGGTACGCTCAGCGTTGTATTTCAGTGTGACCGAGGGATCGGTCACACGCGGGGACTGAGGAACATAAGGCCCTCGGGTAGACTTCTCTTCCACTAAAACCTCAGGATGGGCTGGGGTGATGGCAATGGTTGTGGACAGGGAGACAGTGGAGGGAGACGAATGAGGAATTGAGACAGTTATTCCCAGTGTGGGGTCAACTGATATAATAATTGGGTCCTGTCCAATGGGTTTGGGAGCTAAGTGAGACGGCGGATCATACTCAAAAATCTTGTCCACAAAAACCCATTTGAGGCCAGCCGTGCAGAGGGCTAAGCTTATCAGGCAGGCTAGAATGGGCAGAATGCAGATTTTCTCAGAGTGCAGGCAATTGTTAATCTGTTCCATCTCTATGCAGACACAGCAGGCCCCTGGCAAGGCCACAATTCCCAAAGCCCCCACATGCTCCCCATCGCCACCATCACCACCTTCACCACCTTCACCACCTCCCTCTGCAGTTTCCTCTACGCCCTCCTCCCCACTCTCACCAGCTGCCTCCGTCTCCTCTGGTTTCTCCTCGGGGACTTGTCCAGTATCGACAGTAGAGCCGGAGGGGGAGGCCGGTCCGGGAGGCGGGGGCGCTGCAGAGAAATCCTCCATTCCCTCAGTCATCCTGTCAAACTGCTGGGCCAAGTGTCTCTGAAGACATTGACTATTAGCTCAGAGCATTGCACTGTGACAACCTTCCAGCGGTGTCCTTGAGTGCGTTTGCCATCGTGAGCTTACCCTCCGAGAAAAAAAGAAAAATTCAAAGCTGGGGTTTCACAGGTAGGTGATGTCGAACCTTGTTAACAGTTCAGGAGGTTTGTAGACATTCAGTGCATTAAGAGAAGGAGTTCCTTATTTCTGCTTCTCACAGGGGTCTGTGTGATTGTCTAATTTACTGCAGGGCACAACAACAACAAAAAAAGAAAGATTGCCATAGAAATAGATTGTAGAAGGAAGTGAGCAGTGGTGGAACAGTAGCACTCACTCACCTGAACACTTGGGCAGAGCAGGCAGCATCGACGTGACGGGCCGGCCGCAACTGCAGCAACTGAAGTGCAGAGGACAGGACGGCCAGGCACTGCAGTGGCAGGAGGCACATGCTGTCTTGTCTGTGGAGCTCCACGCAGCTGAAAGGCTGAATCATCAGGGAGCGGCAGGTGCCCTTCCTCTCAGCACAGCCACAGAAACAGATGAGTAAGGGGAAAGAGAAAGAAAGAGAATCAGACCGAGTGGGAGGGGGGCTGCAGCAGCACAGAAGGGCAAGGAGACTGGATACTCCCCTTTTTTCTTCTCTCACCCCTCCTCTCTCAGTGTTTCCTCTCCCCAGTGGTGAGGAGTGCAGCCTCTGGCCTCCTCCCTCTTTCCCTCTCTCTTCCTGTCTGCTGGTGTCTCCTCGCAGGCTGCTCCCAATCCCGGTGCAAAGCATCTAGCTAAGCAAGTTCCTACTTGATCCAATTAGAGCGATTTTCAGCGAATCGCAGACGGGCAAACTGCGGTGGCCACCCCCTCCAGTACCACTCCCTATTGATTACAGTGGTACTAAAGGGTGTGTTTTTTGTCAAGGGGAAGGAGCCAAGGAGGCAGACACATGATCCACCCAAGGGGATGCAGCCATTCCGCTCTATCCGTCTCAAGTATCCGCATTAATTAAAGTAATAACATAATAACACAACTAAGAGTGTCTAGCATCAGTCCATCCATCCATCCGGTCACTTCTTATGAATGAACAAAAGTGTTCAGTCTGTAATACAAAAGAGCCTCATCCAGACATCACGTAAACTGGACGTATTTATCACAAAGCTCACACTTCCGCCTGACATAAAGCCCCAGACCACCAGTAAAACTATTAACTCCCCAGCCCCCAACCCAAACCGGTAAACAGGCTACAAGGACGACCCTAAAGCGTTGCGGAGGAGTCGGGGTTTAAACAAGATGAAAACAGCCAGAAAGGTCAGGTCGTAGCCAGGCTGAAGGTTGACGCTGCTGTGACCCTTTCCACTCCACAGACAGAATTAATACCAGTAATGGTATCTGTGGGAGAGGACTTCCTGTCAGGCCTCTGAATTAGTGACCTGCATATTGATTAACTTCTCAGCTTTTCTATCCTCTTTGTGTGTGGGGGGGGGCTGAATGTGACACAGGAAATGAACGAATAAACAAAGAATCTCTAAAGAACACGGTAAATTAATCATAATTATTATCATTTACATTAAAATCTTAAAATAAAAGCAAATAACATAAAAATAAATGAATATGCAAATTTTGAGTATTTGTACTTCTGAGTCATTAAGGGGCACTTTATCTTTAAGCACCGCTTTGGGTGGCTGCTCACTGCAGAAGGAAATAAAGCTTGTGGTGCACTAATGCTTTTTATACTGAGCAGAAAAGCCTGTGGGAGACAAGCTGCTCACTTGTGTGAAAAATTCATGGGGACATGAGGGCAAAGGGGGATTTGGAAAGGGCACGACATCACCTATTATTTAAAAATATGTATAAAAGAAACAGATGGTTTGGCCAATTTGGTCCTGAGTCTATACATAAATGAAAATCAATTTCAAATTTTTAAGAATAAAAATAATAATGCAAAATTTATACCTCAAATTCAAAGGGGTTTTTTTTAATCTGTGAAGTAATGTTTGTGTCTAACAGCTTAGATATTTTCATGTCCTTAACATTTAATGCGTCCTGTACATATCCCATACATTTTAACGATATTCCTTGACCCAGTGAATTAATTTGGTAGCAAAGCAGCTAAATGAGAAAAAAGAAATTAGAGGAACCACAGCAAACACAGGATTAGAGATGGAGACATGAAAAAATACCCAAATGGCTTTCCATAGACAAGTGGAGTCTATGCGGCTCAGGTTAAAGCAGCTAATCTGCTTACCTGAGCAGGCCTCAGTAACACTGGCATCACAGGTAAAGTCCATGTGGGCAAACACAGATGGGGCCAACATGGAAACAGGGCCAAACCCACATGGAACCCATAGACAGCCCAGATTTATCCTATAGAGAGCCAAGGTCACACCATCTAGTTCCGCATATGGGACCTTAAATTGGAAACAGTTTCCATTCAAGTGAATGGCAAGAGAGAAATTATTTTTTATCCCAGCTGAATTTTGCTACAAGTTACACATATGTTTGTCACTTTAAAAGATTATTTTCTATGTAAATAACGGTGTAGGTTGTCGTCTAACTGTTAAAGTATAAGGTTGTGAAAATATGTAAATTGAAAGACTACATCGTTTTCAAAGAGCGCCCAGGGAGAAATGGCTAACAGTCCCATGGATTAGCTCCAGCTCTCAAAATACGTTTGTGTTGTTGTTCTCGTCTTTGGATCCTTCTTTCAGCAGCCAGAAAACAGGAGGTGAGCTTTGAGAGAGGAACCGCCATAATCTTGTTTGGTGATGTGTATAGACTGAGACAAGGGGATGTAGTCCAGCAGTGGTTTCACAAAAACTACATTCAAGGTGCTACGAGTAAGTTGCAGTTCAAATTTCGAGTCAAAAACTTTTTACATCAGCGTCTCAATGAACAAGAGCTAAATCCTTTTATGTATTATTCATTTTTATTATTAGCCTAGGATATACAGTATGTGTTTCATTTCTATTATCTGTGTTGATTATGTGATTGCTTTTAGGGACCACAATGGAAATAAGTGTGCACACTGTTTTGTGTCATCCCATTGTTTTTAATATATGCTGTATCTTTTATACAATGTTATTTCAAATGATGAATAAAATCAACTAATCTACTCTTTTATTATATGACAACTGACAACTTTACATGGAAAATTATCTTAAACTGACAAACATCATATATGCAACTTGTGGCAAAATTTGATCGGGATCAAAAGATAATTTCTGTCTTGCCATTCATTTCAGTGGAGATATTTCCAATTTAAGGTCCCATATGCGGAAGTAGAGGGGGTGTGACTTAAGTTCTCTATAGCTAATATTGGCTGGCTGATAATATCAGCCTGTTGATATGACATAGACATGCTGGCTGGGAATTTACTTCTGAGGTGTCCATCATCAACACTACATAAATCGTAAAATTGGCATCAGTTGGTATATTAAAAAACATACAAATTGTGCTTTCCAGCAAAATGTTTTTGAACAAACCTTTGCTCTTTTGTGACCAGAAGATGCTACTTGCCTACTAGACCTTTTAATACTGAGCTTTGTTTGTGAGTGATGTATCATAAATGCAGAATGATGGACAGGCTGACAGACGAAGTCAGGCAGAAGTCTCCGTGGACCATGATGTCTGCAGACGACATAGTGATCTGCAGTGAGAGTAGGGAGCAAATGGAAGAGAACCTGAAGAGGTGGAGGTATGCTCTGGAGAGAAGAGGAAAGAAACTCAGTAGACGCAAGACAGAATACATGAGTGTGAATGAGAGGGAGGCAGGTGCAACGGTGAAGATGGAAGGAGTAGGGGTAGTGAAAGTAGATGAGTGTGAATACCTGGGGTCAGCCATCCAAAGCAATGGAAAATGCACAAGAGGTAAAGAAGCGAGTGCAGACAGGGGTGGAGTGAGTGGAGATGAGTGTCGGGGTGATTTGTGACAGAAAGGTAGTAGCAAGAGTGAAAGGGAAGATTTACAAGACGGTAGTGAGACCTGCTATGATGTATGGTTTGAAGACAGCAGCACTGACAAAAAGACAGGAAGTGAAGCTGGAGGCGGCAGAGTTGAAGACACTAAGATTTTCATTTGGAGTGAATAGGAGGGACAAGATTAGAAATGAGTATATTAGAGGGACAGCTCAGGCTGAGTGGTTTGGAGACAAAGTAAGAGAGACAAGGCTGAGATGGACATGTGCAGAGGAGGGATAGTGGAGATATCGAACAAAGGACATTGAAGATGGAGCTGCCAGGCAGGAGGAAAAGAGGAAGACCACAGAGAAGATTCATGGATGTAGTGAAGGAGGACATGGAGAGGGTTGGTGTTACAGAGGAAGATGCGAGGGACAGGGTGAGATGGAGGCAGATGATCCACTGTGGCGACCCCTAAAGGGAGCAGCTGAAAGAAGAAGAAGTATCATAAATGCAGAATATTCTTCATGGGAATAGGTTTTTAAGAAGGATGCAGTGATAGTCAATGATGAGTTTGAAAATGCTGATTAGTAAAGGAACTATGAAAAGTTCAAAAATTCCCAGCTGAGGAATGAGTTATCAGTTTAAATATGAAGGAGTATGGATAGAACAAATGGACATCTGGGCAAAAAAACCACAGACAAACCTTTAAAATCTGTAGAATAAAACAAATAAGACAGAAACAAGTAGCTTATATTATGGCTCAGTGTATTTTTGCTTAAACCACTAATTTACTAACTTAACTTGCTAACACTTTGGCCAGACAGCTAGCTAGCTTACCTCAAATAATGAAGATCTGGAGTTTACAAGTTTTTTTTGCTTGGTTGGTTTTTGCTTTGTTTTTTTAAAGCACTAGCTACTATCAATTTGCAACGTATTTTAGGTCTCCAGTTCCTTAGATTTATCAGTTCAAACATTCAACCATAGTTTAAATAAGATGGAAAACTGAAACAGTACTATGTTGAGTATGAAGGGTGACTGAAGTGAACAGCAACACATTTAAAGTGATGATATTACAGCCTGGTAGTAACTATATTTACTCAAGTATAGGCATATTGAGTAATTTTAGTGAATTTAGAATTGATATGTTAGAGGGTAAATGTAGATTTTCTTTTCCACTCAGAGTAAAACATTTAGGGAAAAAAAGTTTTCAAATAGAGACAGTAAAGTCAGAAATCTGCAAGAAAAAAGGTTCAAAATTTACAAACAAATCTTGCACATTTATGAAAAAAAGTTACAACTTTAAAAGAAAAAATGGTATGAACAAAAACTCACTTATGAGGGGAAAAAAAATTTGACAATAAAATCTCAAATGTGAAAAAAAAAATGTAAATTTATGAAAAACCTTTACATTTATATAAAAAGATGGACGTTTAAAACAGCATCAAATTTATAAGAAAATAGTATTTTTCAAGAAGAACAGTGAAAAAGCAGACAAAAACTTCACAAACTGGTAACAATGAAAGCATTACAACTCAAGTAACCTTCTTAGTTGTTACTCAAGTAGTTTTTTGGTTACTACTCTTGTAGCTTACTTGGGAAACTATTATCATAATGTAATGTACTTTTATTTAAGTGCTTGTTGATGTTGAGTTTTATCACAAGCACTCAAAGCTAAATGGAGCTCATTACCTTGGTTCTCTCAAACAACTGGCCTTGGAAATGATAATCTTCTCTTCATTGCTCCCTTTCGGATTGCCACAGCATAACATCCAATATCATGATTTGATTTGGCAAGAATCTCATGCCTGAAACCCTTCTTGACAACCCTCCTCATTTACCTGGGCTTTCCTCACCAAGTTAAAAGGGCTAGATGGCGGGAAGTAGGCCATCATTTTTAAAATGTGGTCTTTGGTATGACCAGGACGGGGCAGATACTCTACCACTAGACCACCACTCCAGTTTTTCTTGGAAACGATTTAATAAAACAAAACTTCCGGCTCATCAGTCCCCTGCAATAACTATGCATGAAATAGTTGGGGAGTAAAGCAGAGGGGACCTTTATATAATTTCACCTCTTAACACCATAGCAGTGCATTTTAAATCAGACTATCGAAAGTGAAATGGACTTAAGACTTTCAGCTTTAACTCAAGAGGTTTAACAAAAATACATCCAACTGTCCCACAACCTCAAAGGTCCAAAACTAATTGGACAACTGCTGTTTCTAGTGACACCTTGTGGTCAAAAACTGAACTGCATGCTAAGAGAACTGTGGAAGTCAATCAATCTGGAAGTAGTTAGTAGTCGCAGTGTGTCACTAATAAACTTTCCAAAATTCCAGTGCCTTTAAAAGTAAGGATATACTCTTTAATTAACAGGTGAAAATCCTTTGCAGTCTACGACTGGGCATTAGCAAATGCAGTTTCTCCCCTTAGATGTTATTCCAGCCTTTTAGGCAGCCTCCTTCTTTTTGCTTCTTCATTAAGTCTCTCTGCCGGGAGAGAAATGCTTTTCTACTGGGCCATCAACAGTGAGTACCTTAGCCATTTAAGTATAGTGTACAGGAGCTTGAAAGAACGAGGCGATGTGATATATAAACCAAAGTTTATTATCAGCTCCTCTAACAAGTCTCATCTAGGTGCAGCAGCAGAAGAAGGAAAGAGAGCGAACACCTTCGGCTCTACGAACTTATACTCGCACATAACAAAAGACATGCATATCAAAAGCTGACATCCCTCATTATCTTAATCCCCCCATTGTCTTCGTACTCCTCCGCCTGGCCCTGGGGGGTCAGGGCAACCCATCCGGTCTCCACCGCAGTGCCTCGGATGCTCTTTGATCTTCACTGGCGGTTGAGACTCTTTGTCCTGTTCTGAGGTGTGAAGTCGCCTTACATATGTAATCACCAAACATTCTCACATGCTTAAACATATGTAGGTTATGGAATATATGATTAATATAGACCACATCCCACCTCTTTGCCTTGAGAAACTCTGGAGCTGTGTGATCACTTTTGGAGCGTTTGTCTGAATCAGAGTAACTACTATACCATAGCTGGGCACACTTCAGAAGTCATTCAGCTCTTTCTATTCATTGTCACATTATTAATAAACTATGATGACAGGGTTTGGCCATATAATATTACCATTTCATAAACACTATCATTTTTGCATTGGATTATGAGCTGCTGAATTCCTTCTCCACAAATTTCAGTTCCTATTGTCTGATACGTTTGTCTTAGTTTTATCAGTCAAGAGATTTTTTTTCCACCTAGAACTGGACAGGTTCTTTTGTTTCCTAGACATTTGTAAACAGCCTGATCCAACTGGCAGACAAATGTTGGCATCTGTATGGAAGTAGAAAACCCTGTTGGCTTTTAAATCGGCTGATTTTTGAAGAAATCTGGGCCACTACCATTGTGTTCATAAATTATCAACCAAATAAGTTAAAGGTTGGGTGATTCAGGCAGGGGACCTTGCATCTTTATCCCTCTCTACCCATGCACTCCAGTCTGTTTTTACTGTAATGTGTTCTGCAACAATATTTGGGGGAAAAAATAAATAAAATAAAAATAATGGGGGGAAAAACAATGCAGCATAGAATTTACAACCCCTCCTTTCTTTATATTTTGCTTCCAAGGAGCCAGACTTGCTTGTAATTTTAATTTTTAGAGGTGTTGAGCAATAGTTATCAAGACTTTCTGAAGGTCTTTCAAAGTCTTTCTTTTCACATTGGCTGCTTTTCCCGCTCGTTTTTAGTCTAGTCCTTGTACCTGAATATTGTCAAGTTTCCTCAGTTTTTTTGGGTGGGTATAAGAACGTTAAAGGCCTTAAACCATCTGTTGTGTTGAGTGTTTGGGGACATGTTATTGTGTAACACAGGTGGTGGCTCCACCTTTCTGGTGCCACCACCACCCGGGGTACAAAAGGGCTGTGGGGGAAAGGGGGGTCTCTTGGCCTCCTCTCAGCTTAACGGGTGCACCTGTATTGTGAGAGTGAGTCGCAAATAAAGTGGCGTCCAGTTCAATGCTTGGTCTCGTCCTTGGCTCATATTACCGACATAACATTTGGCGACGAGGGTAAAAAGTATGGACACGGGGGTTACTTCAATTCGGCCATTTTTGGAGCTTCCCGGTGAGCCGCCCATCCTTTGGACAAGGTAGTTTGCCGCCTTTAAAACATATTTGGTGGCTTTGGACCTTGGTAGACTGGAAAAGTTGAGGGCACGGGCACTGTTGGTTCACAACTTAGGAATGGAAGGACAACGTATCCTTAGTACTTTAGGCGAGGATGATAGTTTTGAAGAAGTGGTTGAACTAATTGCGTGACATTTTCGCGCCCCGGAAAACGTCACTGTCCGGAGGATCCAGTTTCAGGCAGCGCCGCCAGCGGACTGGAGAGTCAGTGCAGTGGTATGTAGCAGACCTACATCAGCTGGCCAAGGACTGTCAGTTTGGAGCATTAGAGGAAGAGATGGTCCGCGACCAGTTGGCAGAACATACTGTTTACCCAGCGACAAGGTTGAAGCTCCTCACACACTCGGGCGAGCTGACGTTATCCAAGTTCATCAAGTTAGCTCAGCAGTTTGAGGCAACAGACAAGCTATCACGGGAGCTCGACAAGAGAGTGTTACATCACCAATTTGAACCACAGTCGACAGCGCAGGCAGTGGACCCAGACAGTGACGATGGCGTGGAGGATGACGAACGCTCCATTAATACTCTCAAGATGAGGTCCACCCCAGGATCGCCCAGGTGTTTGGGTTGTGGGTCCACCAACCACCATTATAAGGCTAGAGAGTGTCCGGCAAGAGGAAGATGCTGTGGCACGTGCAGACTCTTGCATCATTTCACCAGGGCATGTTACAGGTTCGAGCAAGGGGATCCGAGACACATGGAGGATCTCCCCGTTACACCTCCCCATTTCACCTCATACAATTCGCAGTGTATCCCCAAGTACCAACGGCTGTTCTTACTGTATGGTGGAACTGGACGGGGTAACAGTGCTGTTGCTGATTGACACGGGAGCAGTGAGATCCGTGTTAAATTGGGCAACTGTGAGGAGTTTCTTCCCACAGTATCGGGTTGGGGCTGTAGTTTGTGGGACCAGCCGCTTCAGCGAATGATGGACGGAGCTGTGTGGGACGAACCATTGCCTAGTAATCTGGACAATGAGCAGAACCAATTCCACCTAGGGCCACTGCGGGAGGGTCCCGGTGCCAGTGCCCAATAACCCTAGTTGAGGGAACTGGGCGGCACAATGGGACATTCGTGACGGCGGGTGGTGCCGAGTGGAGGGCCCATTCTACTCCCGGAATTCGGCTTGAAGAGACTGGAGAGCAGGGGGTCACAACGATGACGCCGGCAGCGAAAATGAAAGAGAGCGGGGCAGGACTACCTGGCATGGTGGAACGACGTGCCAAACAGAGACACTGGAAACCAAGTGGGGCCCTTCTGGGGGCGTGGATTTGGTTCAACCCAGGGAGGAGGCCCGGTCGAGAGGTGTTCGGACCAAATGTTGGAGAGAAGATGACCAGAGACGGCTGCAGGTGGTGGCTGTTTGGGAGGATGCCTACCTCCAGTTATCTGATGGCTCGTGGAGGCATCCCAACGAGCTGCAGCACGCCTGGGAGAAGAAAGAGGAGTTTGGACCTGGATGTGGGTTGTCCCCGGGAGTGAAGAAGAGAAGGTGCATCGGAGTGGAATCGTCTGACGGTTTTCTGGGGTGTGGTTCCTCTCCTGGAGCAAGCTGACTGTTGGACAGTGTAAATTATGCATGGTGATGGAAAAGGGGGACAACTGATGTGTATTTAGTTCTGTTAACGGGATTATTTTGTATTTCATATTATTTTAGGAACACGGCAGTATTTTTAGTTTTATACGGACTGTTATATTTAGCTCAGACGGCAGAATAATCCATCTTGCCGTGTGGGGGTGGGACGGTAGTCCACCTGTTTCCCCCTAGTTTTAGCTGTTTTGAGTGAATGTGATAGATTGTTTAGGTATTTCTGTTTAGTTTTTTTTAGTGCATGATTCGGGTTCCATATTGGGGAGGGTTTCAATTGTATGTGTGTGTTTGGACCATTTTTTGAAGGGGGGGGGGGTGTTGTGTTGGTGATTGGGGACATGTTATTGTGTGACACGGGTCGTAGCGCCACCTTTCTGGTTCTGCCACCACCCGGGGTATAAAAGGGCTGTGAGGGAGAGGGGCAGTCTCTTGGCCTCCTCTCGGCTCAACAGATGCACCTGTATTGTGAGAGTGAGTCACAAATAAAGTGGTGTCCAGTTCAACGCTTGGTCTCGTCCTTGGCTCCTATTACCGAAAACACCATCTACAGTAGATGAAATGAAAATTGATAAAATTCCTGTCCTTTAGAAATAATAATAAAAAAAAAACAGCAAAGACTAAACACAGAACTTGAGAGGTGCACCTGGCCCTTCAGTTGATCCATCTACCACTGACCAAAGCCTCATCGGAATGGTCTCAATGTAAGGGTGGCTGTCAAGAAGTCATTCTTTAGGGAAACAGAAAAGGCTGAGCTATGCCAAATTACACAAGAACTGGACTAAAAATCAGTGGAAATAGGTCCTATAACAATAATGGATTGCACTTATATAGCGCATTTCATGACACCCAAAAGCGCCTTATGGATCCATTATCCATTCACTCCACAGGCAGACACTGGTAGTGGTAAGCTAACTCTGTAGCCACAACTGCCCTGGGGCAGACTGACGGAAGTGTGGCTACCAATCTGTGACAAAGGCCTCTAAGACCACCAAACATTCGAACCGCCAACCCTCAAGTTAATGGACGACCCACTCCATCTCCTGAGCCACTACCGCCCATGGAGTGATGAATCCAAATTTAAAATGTGGGATTGACAAAGAATGGAACAAGTCAGCCGACATCCTAAGAAGAGCTTCAAAAAGCTGAGTTATTTCTGAAGGATACTTAAGAAATGACAAGAAAACATACCTCAGAGAATTTGAGATGTGTTTAAGAATTAAGAGGGTCGAAAAGTACTTTTGCAAACTCCTTTAACAATTATTTCCGTTCCTCCACGACTAAAGACTCCAGGGACTGCTACCATGCCAAAGACAGGTCAGAAAAGGAAGGACAGAGTTTAGAATGAATCCTCCCCTCTATTATCTCCGACGATCAGACTGGCTTCATCCGTAACAGAGTTAGTTTCTAATGTGCACAGACTACCCAACATTTTACACACTCCCTCTGTGCACTCTGCTCATGAAGCTGTCATTTCACTCAATGCGGATAAGGCCTGTGACCGTGTCAAGTGGGATTACCTCTTTTTCACATTGGGCAAATTTGGCTTTGGCCCTAATTTCATCTCAAGGGTTAAGCTGTTATATACAGTACATCACCTATTGCCTCCATTCTTACCAACCAATGTCTGACCATTTCCACTTACATAGAGGCACGAGACAGGGGTGCCCTCTGAGCCCCCTCTTGTTTGCTATTGCTATAGAACCTCTTGCTATAGCACTGAGCCAGCACAATAAGATAGAGGGAACTGTCCGGGGTGGTCAGGTACATACAGTCTCTCTTTATGCAGATGACCTCCTTCTTTTTATCACAAACCCTACCACGATTCTCCCCCATGTCTTTTTGACACTCAGTGCTTTTGGAGCTATTTCTGGCTATAAGCTTAATTTGCAGGAAAGTGAGTATTTCTTTTTAATTTCTTCCTCCACTCTCCTAATCAATGTACCTTTTAAAATTGTGAAGGATTCTTTTCATTACCTTGGCATAACTATTACTAGATTGTATTCAAAACTTTTCCAAGCTAATTTCACTCTCCTTCTTGAACGCTGTAAATCCGGCTTTACAGGATGGGCTGCCCTCCTGCTTTCTTTAATTGGCAAACTTAATTTAGTGAAAATGAATACCCTCCCCAAATTTCTTTACCTGTTTCAGTGTTTTCCTATCTTCATTCCATGATCATTTTTTAAAACATTGCAACAATTAATCTCTGGTTTTATTGGGGGGGGGGGGACCAGCAAGGATACGTAAAGAATTTCTTGAGAGGCCTAAACATCTGGGTGGTCTTTCCTCACCTAATTTTCAATACTACTATTGGGCTGCTATTCTGAGTAACATGTCTTTCTGGCTTTTTCCTCCAGATAAGACAAACCGTCCTGCCTGGGTTAACATTGATGTCTCACTGTGTCGTCCCTACTCTCCGGCGGCTCTCCTCGGAGCGTCGCTTCCTCTTCCAGTCTCCATTTCCAAAAAGAAGGTGGCGGTGTGGCATTCAATTTTGAGGCAGTTGAAGTTGACTCCTGGTATACATGGCATTCCACTATTCTCCCCTACTCTGGATAACCCCTTATTCCCTCCTGCCTCTCATTCCCCTTCTTTTTTTAGCTGGGCTGCCAGGGACATAGAAAATCTCCAACACTTGTACATAGATAATACTTTCGCCAGTTTCACCCAACTTGCAGTCAAATTTAACTTGCCATGCAGTCACTTCTTTCAATATCTTCAGATAAAGTCTGAAAGAAGTTTCCCAATTTCCCACTCTACCCACCTGAAACTCATCTGGACCAGATCGTGACCACGTGCTTATAGTCTCAGAGGCTTGCTAAAATATACAAATATACTATTTCAATTAATACACCTTCGTTAGCCATCATTAAACAACACTGGGAAGATGATAAGATGGAGGCAGCATGCTCGGACGCAGCGGCATCCCTCTTGGCATCAACAAGTGTGAGAGTTTTGAGTGTTTTGATCTTCCCAGACGTACATTCTGTAAAACTTACAACCGTGAGACCTTATTAAACATCAAGGTACTGCACGCTGCAAGAATCGCGGCGATCGGTTGTGATTTGGACATTCTACGCCAGCATGGAATTCTGGCGGAGTCCCCGCTGGAAGCTACCCGAGAGAGGAGGAAGCGGAAGCGGAGCGAACGCAAGCAAAAGCGCGGAAAAAGGGCCGGGATCCATGCTAGGCTAAAGGCTAACCCCTCCAGACCAGCGGTACCGTCGCTTCTTTTCTCTAACGTCCGCTCCCTCGAAAACAAGCTGGACGAGCTGCGTCTGCTGAGAGAAACCCGGAGAGAGTGGAGAGACTGCTGTGTGTTTGTTTTCATGGAGACATGGCTCCACGGCAACATTCCTGACGAGGCCATTCAGCTGGAAGATATGGCGATGCTCCGTGCCGACAGGGAAACGGCGAGCTCCGGTAAGAGCCGGGGGGTGGGCTATGCATCTATGTTAACAAGAACTAGTGCGTCAATGCCACGTTAGTGTCTAAACAATGCTCTCCATTGGCAGAGTTCCTTATTGTAAATTGTCGGCCAAATTATTTGCCGAGGGAATTCAGCAACGTGTATGTAGCTGGTGTTTACATAGCGCCAAGCC
Source organism: Pholidichthys leucotaenia (assembly GCA_020510985.1). Lineage (NCBI taxonomy): Eukaryota > Metazoa > Chordata > Actinopteri > Cichliformes > Pholidichthyidae > Pholidichthys > Pholidichthys leucotaenia. The sequence continues at coordinate 119,286,711 of CM035850.1, forward strand.
CTAATGCTAAAGCTAACGCTAAGAAGGCACTCGGGGTACTGCACAATGCGATTAGTGAAATCCAAACTTCACACCCGGACAGTTTTGTGGTGGTTGTGGGGGATTTTAACCACACCAGCCTAAAGACTGTGCTCCCCAAGTTTAAACAATATGTAGACTTTAAGACCAGAGGAGAGAATATGTTGGACTTAGTGTACACAAACACAGATGCATATAAGGCGATACCCCGCCCCCATCTCGGCCGTTCTGATCACATGTCCATGATGCTGCTGCCTGCCTACAAACCTTTATTGAAGCGCAGCAGGCCAGCAGTGAAACAAATCAGGATTTGGCCAGAGAGTGCAACCTCTGCACTGAAAGACTGTTTTCTGCACACAGACTAGGAGGTCTTCAAAATAGCAGCCTCCCAGGAAGACAAGACAGATGTGGAGGAGTATGCTGATACAGTCACCAGCTACATCGCAAAGTGCACAGAGGATGTCACTACAGTGAAGCCCATCACTATGCGGGGTAATCATAAGCCCTGGATGACTGCAGAGGTGCGCTCGCTGCTTACAGCCAGAGATGCAGCCTTCAGAGCGAAGGACAGGATCGCCCTCCGCTCAGCCAGGTCTGCGCTCTCAAAGGGAATTAAGGCGGCAAAGCGCGCCTATGCGGAGAAAATCCAGGGACACCTCTGTGACACTAGGAACACCAAGCAGATGTGGCAGGGAGTTCGGACACTGACGGGCTATAAGTCTAGGCAGGGGGTCGATGATGACGACGCTTCGCTTCCAGACAGGCTTAACAACTTCTTTGCACGTTTTGAAGCATCAAACTCGACAATCAGAGGGAGGGCTGGCCCACCCCCACCATCGGTCGGACCAGCGTTTACAATCAACACAGCGGACACACGGAGGACCCTAACCAGAGTCAACCCACACAAAGCTGCAGGTCCGGACAACATTCCGGGACGTGTGCTCCGAGACTGCGCAAGCGAGTTGGCGGATGTCCTGACTGACATTTATAACATCTCCCTGAGTCAGGCCATCGTTCCCAAATGCTTCAAGACCTCTATCATTGTACCGGTGGCAAAGAAACCAGTTGTGTCCTGTTTGAATGACTATCGTCCTGTTGCACTGACACCAATTGTGATGAAGTGTTTTGAACGGCTTGTCAAACCACACATTATAGCCTGCCTCCCTGCATCACACGACCCGCTCCAGTTTGCATATCATTCAAACCGCTCCACGGAGGATGCTATAGTCACCACCCTACACTCTGTCATCACCCACCTGGACCAGAAAGACACCTATGCCAGACTCCTGTACATTGATTTCAGTTCAGCATTCAACACCATTATTCCCCAGAGACTGATGGAGAAATTACTCCTTCTCGGTCTGAACACCGCCACATGTCTCTGGATCCTGGATTTCCTGACTAAGAGACCTCAGTCTGTCCAGGTTGGAAACAACATCTCCAACTCTGTCACGCTGAGCACCGGATCCCCTCAAGGCTGTGTACTCAGTCCACTGTTGTTTACACTTCTTACACATGACTGTGTATCCAGACACGAGGGGAACCAGATTATTAAGTTTGCAGATGACACCACGGTGGTGGGACTTATTCAGAGGGATGAGGAATCAATGTACAGGGAAGAAGTGAGAGACCTGGAGGGCTGGTGCAGGGAGAACAATCTGGTGCTCAACGTGGACAAAACGAAGGAGATGATTATCGACTTCCGGCGGTCACAGCCTGAGCACGTCCCCCTCAGCATCGGCGGCCGTTTAGTGGAGAGAGTGGAGAACATCAAGTTCCTCGGAGTGCAGATCTCGCAGGACCTGACCTGGAGCAAGAATTCCTAGGAGATCAGGAAGCGGGCTCAGCAGAGACTGCACTTCTTGAGGAAACTCAAACAGGCCTCTCTCCCCATCTGCATCCTCAGGACCTTCTACAGAGGTGTGGTGGAGAGTGTTCTGACGTACTGCATTGCTACATGGTACTCCAGCTGCAGTATGTCAGACAAAAAAGCCCTGCAGAGGATAGTCAAGGGGGCTGAGAGGGTAATTGGAGTCTCCCTCCCCTCTGTCCAAGAACTTTTTCAGAACCGTTGTAGGAGCAGGGCACTGAACATTGTCAAGGACCGTTCTCACCCTCTGCATAAACACTTTGAACTTCTTCCATCTGGTAAACGATTCCGGAGCATCAGAGGCAGAACCACCAGACTGATCAACAGCTTCCTTCCACAAGCTGTCAGGATGCTGAACAGTTGACCCGGAATCTCTCATACACACTACTGCACCTACGGACATTTTGTATATTATTTGTATATTATAGTTAGTTTTTTTCCCCCAAGTATGTCTCAGGGATGTGTGAATGGATGGGGGGTGGAGCTATGTGGGAGTGTGTCTTAAATCATGCTGCTGTAGAAGATGCCTTACAAACGAGACTGAGTTTATTTCTCAGGAAAGCTTTATTGGAAGTCACATCTTCTATCATCAAAGTTCTCAGCAGAAAAAGAGACAGAACCAACTTTCCTCACAGCTTTTATACACCAGAGATACTAAACCCCCACATCAAGTATCTCACACCTTCACCCCACAGAAGCTCAGTAAACACATGAACCCACAGTCACATATAGCCTCCGAGACTTGCTGGCGCCTCTGTCTCCTTCTCCACCTCGGGGGCTCCCATTGGGACATTGTCTCTGACTTCCGTCTTCCCCAGCACCCACCTCCTAGCCGAGGTCCCTGCTGGGGCATTGTTCCTTTGGACGTTTGCTCTGTAGGGTCTGCACCGTCATGCCTACTGGATGCATGTGGGGGAGAATGCGTACCATACAAGCATGCCATATATGTGCCTTAAATATGCACCATATAACCCCCCCAAACGTTCAAATAAGGACAAGTTACACTTCAAATGCATAGAATCATGACACCCCCACACAGAACAAGAGAGAAAAAAAACTTGGCACAACAGATCACATGTCCCACTGCTTGGGCTTCAATTCTCTGCCATATCTGCTGTGAGCAGGTCTCGCCCTGCCTGTGGCTGTCTGCTGCATCTGTGAAGTAGAATCATTAACACATCGTCGTGAAAGCTTAGCAGAGCGTCTCCCGGGTGGCCTGCCGCGGCGGGGGGCTCTGGCCAACTGTACTGGGTCGTCAGCTAACACAAAAGCGGGTTTGAGTCTGTTAATGCAGACTAAGTCCCTCCTGTCTCCCAAATCGAGCAAAAAATGCTTTTCCCCGGTTTCTAACACTCTGAACGGTCCATCGTAAGGTGGCCTTAAACCTAACCTCTGTGCGTCGTGTCTAACAAAGACAAATTCTGCATTCTTTAAGGTTCTGGGCACAAAAACACGTGGAAAACTGTGATGAACGGGACCGGGGAGGGTGTGTGACCCCGCGTCGCTCTGCAGCAGCTGAGCGGGGAGGTGCTCCAGAGCAGGGTTCTCAGGGAGGAAATCTCCCAGTAACCGGAGGGGTTGGGCGAAAACGAGTTCGGCCGGAGAGGCTTGCAAATCCTCTTTAGGTGCTGAACGCAACCCTAATAAAACCCATGGGAGCTTATCAACCCAATTTGTGTCCGTGAGAGCCGCTCTGAGGGCTGCTTTCAATGACCGGTGGAAGCGCTTGCACAAACCGTTGGCCTGGGGGTTATACGCGGTCGTGCGATGAATTTTCACCCCCAGGCTGAGTGCCATGGACGACCAGAGCTCGGAAGCAAACTGGGGTCCTCTGTCAGACGTTATGTCTGACGGGATACCAAAACGTGCGACCCAAGTTGTTAAAAAGGCACGTGCAACATCTGCCGCTGTGGTTGCCGCCAGAGGGACCGCCTCTGGCCAGCGCGTGGTGCGGTCTACCATGGTTAAAAGGTGTGTGAACCCCTGGGACAGCGGAAGAGGTCCTACTAAGTCGATATGCACATGATCAAAGCGTTTGGCTGGGATGTGAAAAGGTTCTAGAGGGACTCGTGTGTGTTTGTGTACCTTTGCTCTTTGACACGCAGCGCAGGCTGCAGCCCACTCTTTGACTTGTTTACGCAGCCCCGGCCAAACAAACTTCTCTCCTACCATTTTGATAGACGCGCGGACGCCCGGGTGTGCCAGTGAATGTATTAAGTCAAAAACACGGTGACGCCACGCAGCCGGGACCACGGGACGGGGACGCCCCGTGGAGGTATCGCAGATTAGGGAGGGCATGCCTCTTTGAAGCACCCTGTGCTCCAGCCTTAGCCCTGTTGGCCCAGACTGGAGCGCGCGCATGTCCGCGTCGCCAACCTGTTCAGCGGCCATGGCTGCATAATCTAACCCGACGCAGACCGGGGCTGTGAGTGCTTCCGCGCCACAAGCCTGACCTTGGTCTGCAGCCGCCGAATCTGCCCCCTGGGGGCCTATCGCTGCAACTGCACGCGAGAGGCAATCAGCCACTACATTGTGTTTACCCGCTACGTGTTGAATGTCAGTGGTAAACTCCGAAATTGCAGCCAGCTGCCTCTGTTGTCGGCCCGACCAAGGCTCTGAAACCTTAGCCATTGCAAAAGTTAAGGGTTTATGGTCCACGAACGCGGTAAAACGGCGCCCTTCCAACCAGAACTGGAAGTGGCGGATGGCCAAACGCAGGGCCAAAAGCTCCCTGTCAAACGCGCTGTATTTACGCTCGCTATCGCGCAACGTTTTGCTGAAAAACGCGAGTGGTTGCCAGCATCCTGCCACCAGTTGCTCGACAACCACTCCCACTGCCACGTCGGAGGCGTCTGTGGTTAGCGCCATGCGAGCTGCTGGCACGGGGTGTGCCAATAACGCAGCGTTCGCGAGGGCTGATTTGACCTGTGAAAAAGCGCGCTCCCGATCCGGGGACCACTCGACCTTAGATGCAGGTTTTTGTTTCTTTAATGCCGCGTACAATGGATGCATGAGCCGTGCCGCGTTTGGGAGGAAACGGTTATAAAAATTGACCATCCCCAAAAATTCCTGCAGCGCGTTAACCGTCTGCGGTTGGGGGAAATCCGTTATCGCGCGCACTTTATCTGGCAGCGGGACCGCACCTTCTGGCGACACGCGGTGTCCCAAAAAATCGATTTTCGCTACCCCGAATTGGCACTTCGCTGGGTTAATGATCAGCCCGTGTTCTGTGAGCCTCTGAAAAACGGCTGTGAGATGGCGTTCGTGCTCGGCCTCGGACGCACTGGCTACCAAAATATCATCCAAATAAGCGAACGCAAAAGGGAGGTCGCGCAGCACTGCATCCGTCATGCGTTGTAACGTCTGCGCGGCGCCCTTGAGGCCGAAAGGCATGCGCAAAAACTCGAAAAGCCCGAAAGGGGTTATAACTGCCGTTTTGGGTATGGCTTGCCCACGGACTGGAACTTGGTGATAACCACGCACTAAATCTATTTTGGAAAAGATGCGCGCCCCCGCTAAATGCGCCGAAAAATCCTGGATGTGCGGAATCGGATAGCGGTCGTGGGCTGAAGCATTATTTAATCTGCGGAAATTGCCGCAAGGGCGCCACGAGCCGTCAGCCTTGGGTACCATGTGCAGGGGTGACGACCAGGCGCTGTTCGAACGCCGGACTATGCCCAGTTTTTCCAAGTTGGCGAATTCCTCGCGCGCGATGGCCAGTTTAGCTGGGTCCAACCGCCGAGCTTTTGCAAAAACAGGGGGGCCCGAGGTACTTATGAAATGCTCGACCCCGTGTTTGGCAACTGACGCTGAAAATGTAGGGACCGTGAGTGCTGGAAACTGGTTGAGTAATGCATGAAACTTACCACCCGCAGCTGTGACATTGGAATGTGCAGAAGGCAGGGCCACCCGAGCTGTGCAGGAGATAGAGTACAAAGACAGTGCATTTACAATACGTCTATTAGTAAGGTCAACTAACAAACTGTTTGAGCACAAAAAGTCAGCACCTAACATGTTGTTGTTAACTGCAGCAACAACGAAGGTCCACTCGAAGGTGCGCCCGTGGAGGGACAGGCGGAGTGTCTTCTCCCCATAGGTTTTGATCGTGGAGCCGTTCGCCGCTAACACCAGGGGGCCGCTGGCCGGCGCCAGGGTGTCCGCGTAGGTAGGCTTGACAAAACTCAGCTGGGAGCCCGTGTCCACCAGGAATTCTTTCCCAGAATTCGCGTCCGTCACGAAAAGCAGCCTGTTCTTCGTGCCGAGAGTCGCAGCTGCTACCGGCTCCCGGACTTGGCGTTTCCCTGGCGCTGATACCGGCACGGTGGGACGCATCTGTGGGCTTTCTCGGCGAAACGTCGATGGTAGAAGCAGAGGGCGTTGTCAGCTCCGCTTCTCCTGGTCTCTGCCGCTGCTGCCGTCAGTGGATCCGGTGTCGCAGCCTCTGGTCTCCCTCCTTCTCGCGAAGGGGCGGTCATCTCTGCTGCTGCCGTCGTGGCCGCGCGCCGTCTATGGGAGTCGACGAGGCGTTGCGCCACCTGTCCCAGCTCGTGGTAGTCGCGGTTGACGAGCGGCTGCGAGCTGGCCAGGGTGACTCTCACTGCTGGCGGGAGCATTCTGAGGAAGAGGTGGGCGAAGATAAAACTGTCGTCATCCTCGCCTCTCAGGCTCATCATCTTTGCCATCAGATCCGCTGGCCTGTCTGCTTCTCCCTCTGTCAGCGCCAGGAGCTTCTCTGCTCGCTCTTCCCGCGAGGGAGTGAAGGCTCGGATGAGGGCAGCTTTCAGTGTGCCATACTTGTTGTCTTGGGGCGGGTGGTTGGTCAGGCTCTCCACCCGTTGCACTGTGAGGCTGTCCAGCTTCGCGACGACATGGTAGAACCTCGTTGTATCCGCTGAGATTCCCCGAAGGTGGAATTGCGCCTCCACAGTGGTAAACCAGGAGCGGGGGTTATGTTGCCAGAAGTCGGGCAGCTGTAGCATGGTAGCTGCGTTAACCCGGTTGGCTCCTGAAGAGTCCGGTGTGGAAAGCTCGCCGTCACCGGCCATAGGTAGTCGTAGGTCACCAGTGTAGAAGATGCCTTACAAACGAGACTGAGTTTATTTCTCAGGAAAGCTTTATTGGAAGTTACATCTTCTATCATCAAAGTTCTCAGCAGAAAAAGAGACAGAACCAACTTTCCTCACAGCTTTTATACACCAGAGATACTAAACCCCCACATCAAGTATCTCACACCTTCACCCCACAGAAGCTCAGTAAACACATGAACCCACAGTCACATATAGCCTCCGAGACTTGCTGGCGCCTCTGTCTCCTTCTCCACCTCGGGGGCTCCCGTTGGGACATTGTCTCTGACTTCCGTCTTCCCCAGCACCCACCTCCTAGCCGAGGTCCCTGCTGGGGCATTGTTCCTTTGGACGTTTGCTCTGTAGGGTCTGCACCATCATGCCTACTGGATGCATGTGGGGGAGAATGCGTATACAGTATGTGCCTTAAATATGCACCATACTGCTTCTATTTATATGGATGCCAAGAGAAACGCAATTTCATCTTGCCTGCACTACCGTTGTATGTATAGCAATATGACAATAAAGTTTGATTTGATTTGATGAGCTTGGTTTTAACATTGAGGATATTTGGGACATGGTCCTTAAACGTGTACACTCTTCATCTATTTGTGCACATCACAGTTTGATCCAGTTTAAAGTATTGCATCATCTCCATTATTCCAAATCTGCCCTAGCTAAAATATATCCGAACACAGACCCCGTGTGACAGACGCAAACTAGTCCCTGCAACCCTTTATCATATGTTTTGGGGATGTTCTGAGCTAGATCATTTCTGATCCTCATTCTTTAGTTTATTCTCTAGAATATTCAAGAAAAATCTCTCTCCTTCCCCCCCGACTGCTATTTTTGGGGTACCCCCAACAAACACATCTACAACTTTCCAACAGAATAAGGCTCTCGCTTTTGCATCCTTACTAGCTTACTAGATTAATATCGTTGAATTGGAAAAACGCTGCCCCACCCACCCACACTCACCTCATTGGTAATATTATGTCTAATCTTAAAGTGGAAAAGATTCGATACACTGTAAATGGTGCCCTCCAGGACTTTCACAACATTTGGGATGGCTTTATAAACCTTGTGAAGGGGCTGGATGGTCTACAATTAGACTGAAGGACATTCAGCAGTCTGTTTACTCTGATATGCTCTAGTTAACAAAATTTCACCTTTGTTCATGCAACTGGTGACCCCCCCCCCCCCCCCCCACCGTGTGTCCTGTCTTATGTGGTGAATGAGTGGTGTGTACAGGGGTTTTGTTTTTTGTCTTTTTTGTTTTTTCTTTAATTTTATTATTTTTCTCTTCTGTTTTGTTCAGGGTTTACCAACGTTTGGGGTGTTGATACATTGTGGATTCTCTGCTTTACATTCAGGCTGTGTCTGTCTTATGAATGTATAGTACTAATCCTGTTTGTACAGCCAAGAAAATTCAATAAAAATGCTTAAAAAACGAATTAAGATGGTCAGCCCAAATACTGACTTTCAAGCTTGTTAGGATTGTGCAAACTGTTATTGCCTTGTATACAAGATCTCAATAAATCATTGCACCTGATTACCATACAAAAAATGAGGGTGCATAAAACTTTTACACAGTACTGTAGCCAAGCTGAAAATTCCACAAGAGAATAACTATACATTTATGCAAGCTGATTTAGAAGCAGAATGACTACAGCTCTTTAAATATTTTATTTACATATACATAATCCCTTTATTCCAATTATTTATTAGTAATACTAGTGCATACCCGTGCATGCCCATAGAAACCGAGTATAAGCAAGCATTTCTGCATGCCTGTAGAAAGTTAGTTACATGGCAACAGTAATCATGGAGATGCCTGCTTTTGATCTTTGACGTCAGCACTCATTCAGTGATGCCCACTTTGAGCTTTGACCCGTGCATGCCCGTAGAAACCAAGTGTAAGCAAGCATGTCTGCATGCCTGCCTTTGAGCTTTGACATGGTTGCCATGGCAACAGTAACCATGGTGAAACCTGCCTTTGATCTTTGCCGTCACCATTCAGTGATGCCTGCCTTTGATCTTTGATGATGTCATAGTGAGTCCTATGACAGCTGTGTTGTTCACAGTCATGCCTGCGATGTACTGCTCGAACCTCAGGTGTTTCATCTTCACGGTATCTTTTGTGACGTGCAGCAGTTCTCACTCTATTGCTCTCCATCTCATGGGTCTTCTTCTTCTTCGTTCAGACCACTGGTTGAGGGATAGGTGCGTCGTAATTCCAGTTCATGGACAGGATCATGAAAATAGATCTGAGCAAAAAGTGGCTTTTGACCCTGTTCAGGAAGAGGAGCAGCCATCCATCCATCCATCCATCTTCTACCGCTTAATCCTTTCGGGTCGCGGGGGGGCTGGAGCCTATCCCAGCATCTTTGGGCGAGAGGCAGGGTACACCCTGGACAGATCGCCAGTCCATCACAGGGCAAGAGGAGCAGCCATGTAATGATAAACTTTACCTTGTGTACGTATGCCTGGGTCGCAGCCGGGCATAGGCATCTCCTTAATGCCAACAGATTTTCTGGAATCACTCTAAAGTGTCTATATGACATCACTGAGACATCTTGTAGACTTCATAGGAACATCATAGGCAACGCTATACTATGGTGTCTATATGACGTCATATAGACTATGATCGTTGATGACGGGCTCGCGAGTCCTATGATGCCTGGGATCAAATGAACATCAGGACATCATGCAGACATCCTAGGAACATCATAAGCATGTCCTATGATTGTGACAGACACACACACTGACAGATTTCTTGAATTTATATAGTGATGAAACTTACAGAACACAGTATATCTAGAAAATGGAAACAGACGAGATGTGTAAATCAAAGCTGTTTATAAAAATCCAAAGAATCACATGGTAAACAGTTTTACACATTCACTAAGACAGTTATGTAACTCCCTGGTATCAAAAAGCCATGGCTTAGAAAGAGTAGAAGAAAATCACAAAATGCAAATCAATATTTTAAGAGTGCATGATAAATTTGCAAAGAAGCAGTGATTTATTTTATCATTCCATAGACCAGGTAACCGCCAGTTAAAACGTGCTGTGTAAAACTTGGATTTTTTTTGTTTTAGTGTCACCTTGTGGCAGCAAAAAGAACTGCAGCCCCATTCATTTTCATTCATATACGTAGCAGCCTGCTCTGGTGTGGATTCCCACCCAAGTGCTGTTAGTCTGATGGGAAAAACTAAGAATTTTTAACATACAGTACTATAGTTTTTACAGCTTTGCAGGGCATGTTTGGAACCACTCCAGGTGGCAAGTCTCAGTGAATACATACAGCGTTTGGAGGCATCTGCAAAGAGTATCTCATCTGCTGCACGGCTGCACGGTGGCGCAGTGGTTAGCACTGCGGCAGCACAGTTTACCCTTGGCAGGGGGATCGTGGGGATCGTGGGATCGATCCCAGCCCCTGACCAACAGTGATGTGTGTGGAGTTTGCATGTTCTCCCCGTGTATGCGTGGGTTTACCCCGGGATTTCTCCGGTTTCCTCCCACATGCCAAAAACATGCAGGTTAGGTTAATTGGAGACTCTAAAGTGGCCCTAGGTGTGAATGTGTGTGTGAATGGTTAAGGGATAGCACCGTATCGTGGCTGCTTCATCCATCCAGGTGATGGATGACCCTCAATTTCCCCTCTGGGGATCAATAAAGTATACTAAATCTAAAAATCTAAAAATCACAGAATTACAATTACATGGATTGCATAGAAAAAAAATCTTAAGAGATATTTGCCAATCAATAAAATGCTCTTATTACCATGAAAAATAACAATTACTTTACTTGCAGTAGCAGTGGATGTTTGAAATTTAAAGATGTCATGTTGGACTTTTTCCAGGAATTAATTTTAGGCTTTGACATCCTCATGAACACACATACATAGCTTTAAAGACTCAAACCAGTTTCTGTGCTGGCTTACAGCTCATCAAAATGGCTATCTGTAAAGCAGTTGTCTGAAACAGCTGTTCTTTAGCCTGCTCATTAAAATTAATGAACCCCTAATGTGACTGGGTAAAGATTTTTTGAGTGGGCCAACAACAAGAAAGAAGGCAGTTCAGTTGTGTCTGGAGGTGCAGCTTATTGGTTACATGGTTATTGGTTATATGGTTATATCATATATATAGTTGCAGACTCTTTTGTATTAATTAATTAACCCATTGAGAGTTTTCAGTCGACTAGATGACGCAAAGTAAGCATGCATTGTCAGGTGAAAATAGAGCCCGGCATAAATTAAGCAACTCCGGACATCCCCTGTGCAACAGAGTGGCCTCCAAATTCTGGACAATCCGAGAAAATGAGACAGTCCACCACCCTCCCCGTGTGCAGAGACCATGTTGCCGTGGAAAACGAAGCCCCCTGGAACACAAGATGCTGGAGCCCAGGCGTGTGGGCAAAAAAAAGGACACCACAACAGCACACCATCTCATGGAGAACTGGGAGCCTGCAGCCACCAAAACAAAGGCAGCCGTGTTGAGTTGAAATGACTGAAAACTTATATGAAACATAATTTTTTACTTATACTTTAGGGACACAATTTGACACTGAATTTGGGGGGGGCATCACAATACTTAAGGAATCGTGGTATTGTGATTAGTATTGCATTATGGCCAAGTATTATATTGTGAGGTCCCTCACAATTCCCACCCCTAGTTTACACGTGATTCGTGTCTCTATTGCATGAGGTTAGAACTCATAAAAATGCTATTTTGTACAATATATAAACCTTGAATCATCAACATTAATCCGAATGACTGAACTCACTCTGTGTTGCTTTTTTGTAGGATAGCACAAACAGTGCTTATGAATGTCATTGTAATGCTAAATGTCAAAACACTCCCTTCAAAGCTGAATCACCCCTGAATGGCTCAATGACTGAAGAACTGAGCGACCAAGTTGGCGAATCCCAGAACAATCAGGAAACTGTGGAAGAGAACTGATGGCCATCTGAGAAGTCCCCGTCGTTTTAGGGAGATCATGTGGACTAAGGCAGGAAACACAAACACTAATGCCAGCCCACATATTGCTCCAGTGTACCTGTAAAGACAAAATGCTATCATCAGTTATAGAACATTCACCTATAGTGCCCTATTTTGACAGTCAGTCCTTTTTTGTGCCATGCTTCCCGCTTTGCACCAGTGCTTTTCTTAGTTTGCTTCTGTCAGTGCATTGTCTGCTTTTACACTTTGCGTCACGCCATCTAATTATCAGTAGACAGTGTGCCAGCTTTGCACTTGGAGAAATGGAAGGGGTGTAGCAGTGCACAATCTCATGTGCACTGGCATTTTGGTGCATTCTATGACGATGCGCTTTTGGTGAGGAAAAAGGAGGCCTATTGTCAGAACTGCATTTGTTAATGCTATTTCAGCAGCGTGTTTTGAAATCGCACAGCTCCTGCTGACAGGAGCACATGAGGAACCACAGCATGTGCTGGAATTTTCTGTTATTTTAATGGACAGAGTTGGAACAGTTATAATATAATCACCCATCATTTTAATTATATTATGATACACTCAATTTTTTATTTCATCCACATTTTCACTTTAATCAGTGACATATTAAGTATTAGTGTGTTTATTTTTAGAGGAATGAATGAATAAATTAATTAACAAATTTTTACCTTCATTCACTGTCATTCTGGGCAGCTTGCTGGTGCAGTGGTTAGCACTGTGGCAGCACAACAAGATGATCATAAGTTCAATCCCACCCTTGGCCAATGGTGACCTTTCCATGTGAAGTTTGCACGTTGTCTGCGTCGGTTTTCACCGGATACTCTGGTTTCCTCCCACAGGCCAAAGACATGCACATTAGGTTAACTGGCGTCAATGCAATGGACTGGCCATCTGTCCAGGGTGTGCTCTGCCTCTTGTCCCAAGACAATGGGATAGGCTCCAGCCCCCCACCCCCACCCCCACGACTCGAAAAGGATTAAGGGGTTGAAGATGGATGGATGGATTCACTGTCATTCTTTTAAGGTTAACGGACCGCGACCGAGCTGAATGGCTCACTCTTTCTCAGCTTAAAAAGAGAAGTTTGGGTGAAGTTCATGCATAATTATGATCAAGTCTCCCCAGCGCGAGCAGGGCTGTGGAGGTTAAAAAGATCCTTAAAAGCTCCTTACCCTTAAACACATTTTCCCTTTGTGAATGAGCCCACATTGTCCTCAGCACAAAACAGATTTGTCCCCCCATTTAAATGCTGTAATATTAGTATTCAGTCTTTGATCTTGTGCCCCTGTTTATTAAAGGGAATGCAACCAAAGACAGCGATTGGTTTATTTCAGGTTATGCCCCAAACACACCTCTGAATAATTAAGAGCATTAGGACAGCCTCTACGCACTTTGTTTTCTGGTCCAAAATTCATTTTTGTGCTGCTGTAATAGCAAAATGAACTTGGAAACACCCATAAACGTGCCCTGCGCCTCAGACAACTGACTGTGGACTGTGCCTCTGTAATACAACCCATAGTGTAACAACAGGTCAGAGCAAACTAGTGGAAAACACAAGACCAGACATCAGTAACAAAATGTACAGTGCTTTTTCTAATCTCAAAGACCCCTCAAAATGCTAACTAAATTAACCCTCTATTTTTAAACCTTTTATATTTTAGATTAAATGCAACCCCTTTTATTTTTTAAATATATGTACTGTAAATATTAATTACATTACATAGTACACAATACATTTTCAAAACACTTTTCCCACATCAAATGGAAATGCAATCAATTCTTTAACACAATGTCTTAATAAGATTTAAATGTTATCACACATATCACACGAGGTGGATGAGATTCGCCCTGAGTACCCCAAGGCTTTGGATGTTGTAGGGCTGTCATGGTTGACACGCTTCTGCAACATTGCGTGGAGGTCGGGGGCAGTGCCTTTGGCATGGCAAACCGGGGTGGTGGTTCCTCTTTTCAAAAAAGGGGACCGAAGGGTGTGCTCCAACTTTAGAGGGGTCACACTCCTCAGCCTCCCTGGGAAGGTCTATGCCAAGGTACTGGAGAGGAGAAGCCGGCCATTGGTTGAACCTCAGATTCAGGAGGAGCTATATGGTTTTCATCCTGGCCGTGGCACAACGGACCAGCTCTTTACCCTCTCGAAAATTCTCAAGGGTTCGTGGGAGTTTGTCCAACCAGTTTACATGTGTTTTGTGGACTTGGAGAAAGCATTCGACCGCGTCCCTCGTGGTTTTTTGTGGGGGATAATTCGGGAGTATGGGGTATCGGGCTTGTTATTACGAGCTATTCGGTCTCTATACGACCATTGTGAGACCTTGGTTCGTATTGCCAACACTTGGTCGGTCTCATTCCCCGTGAAAGTTGGACTCCACCAGGGCTGCCCTTTGTCACCGATCCTGTTCATAATTTTTATGGACAGGATTTCTAGGCGCAGCCAGGGAACGGAGGGTGTCATGCTTGGTGACCACAGGATCTCATCTCTGTTGTTTCCAGATGATGTTGTCCTGTTGGCTTCACCCAGCAATGACCTACAGGTCTTACTGGGATGGTTTGCCGCTGAGTGTGAAGCGGCTGGGATGAAAATCAGCACCTCCAAGTCCGAGTCCATGGTCTTCAGCCGGAAAAAGGTGGATTGTCCTCTCCAGGTTGGGGACAAGCTCCTGCTCCAAGTGGAGGAGTTTAAGTAACTTGGGGTCTTATTCACGAGTGAGGGGAGAATGGAGCAAGAGATTGACAGACAGATCGGAGCAGCATCTGCAGTGATGCGGACGCTGTACTGGTCTGTTGTGGTGAAGAGGGAGCTAAGCTCTAAGGCAAAGCTGTCGATTTACCGGTTAATCTACGTCCCTACCCTCACCTATGGTCATGAGTAGGGCTGTCGCAATAACCGCAATCATGTAATACCGCGGTACGGACACGCCTACCGCGGAGGAAAATGACCAACCGCAACAACCGCGGTGTTCACTTTTTTTGTGTGTGTGTGTGTGTGTGTGTGTGTGTGTGTGTGTGTGTGTGTTTATATCTCGTTCACTTATATACCCCTATTGATTATTAAATAAATTGCTAAATGAAGTGTATTTTTTATTACCAACAGCATGTTTGCACCCGGTACTCTAGAAGCTTCCACAGCACACGGTGCTACCGCCGTTTGAGGCACTCTCTCCAGACTGACTCCAGGAGGCAGTTTGTGGTGAAAGCGTTTGGACTCCTTGTTAAATACAGCCGTTGACAGTGAGCACTGAAAGTGCACAAAGCGTGTTATTTCCTTCTGAGCATAGTGTGTACGATCCTGACTGTGTATGCTCCTGTGTATGAGCTCCGAGAGCAGCTTGTTTAAACGAGATTTTTCGGACAGCGGCAAAAATCACGGAGACAAGAACCACGCAGGGTCCTGTATGGAGACTGTCCTGCTTATAAGCTGAATATCGCTGCAGTCTCCAGTCCACACACCCCTTAGTTACTGCCACTGCTTTATGAAAATTATCATTTTTTTTAACAGAATCAGTAGTTCATGCCTGTATATAGGCTGCATGCCCACCAAACGAGTTTTTTGTCACCCGACCGCCGTGAGCATTTTTTTTTTTCAGCATTTGTGCACAGCACTCTGGGGGGAAAAAAAGTCTGTGACCTGTATCTCAGCACTTCCGTGTTTCCTATTGTCAGACTTTCTACTGATTTTTTTAATATCAGTCTCTAAATAATAATGGACAGGAAATGTTTTCTAGCAGCTCTGGATGTAAAATATGATGACACGGAAAGCAGGAGTCTGAGTACAGACGAGTACCGGCGTCCTATGTCCCGCCCACGCAGCAGTTCTGATTGGCTGCTTGGTCTGGCATTGACGAGCTCAGCAGCAGTCTCTGAAAAGTTGAACTGTTTTCAGCTCTGAGCACCGCGACAAAAAACAGCCACCGCTGAGAGCGTTTCAGTGACGAGGGCGCTCAGCGCTGTAAACACTGGACTACATAAAGATTGACTGGGAAAGTTGAGAGCGAGCTGCAGCGAGACTCTCACAGCTTCCCTCATTTGTCACTCAAGTTATAAACCCTGTTTAAATTACGAATCCAAAGGGTCCTAAAAACGTTACGTGGTATTGAGCTGTCCACCGTCACCGCAGGGGAAATTCCTCTACCGTGACAGCCCTAGTCATGAGCTTTGGGTAATGACCGAAAGAATGAGATCACGGATACAAGTGGCTGAAATAAGCTTTCTTCGTAGGACTGCTGGACTCACCCTTAGACATAGGGTGAGGAGCTCAGTCATCCGGGAGAGGCTCAGAGTAGAACCGCTGCGCTTCCACATTGAAAGGTGCCAGTTGAGGTGGTATAGGCATCTGATGAGGATGCCTCCTGGACGCCTCCCACTTGAGGTGTTTCAGGCACGTCTCACTAGGAGGAGACCCCAGGGCAGACCCAGGACTCGTTGGAGAGACTACATCTCCCAGCTGGTCTGGGAATGCCTTGGTATCCTCTCTGAAGAGCTGGAGCAGGTGGCTGGGGAGAGGGAAGTCTGGGCTTCTCTGCTCGAACTGCTGCCTCTACAACCCGGACCTCCAGAAAAGCGGTAGAAGATGGATGGATGGATGGATGGATGGATGGATGTTATCACACATGTGAACACATAATTAACAGAATTTTATATATTTTATGTAGTATTTTATACATACCGTATGACATCTCCAATATTAGGAAAAAACTTGGCCACCAGAACACCAGCTGCAACAATTACGATGTTCAGTATCCCAACATGAAAGACACTAACGAGAGAACAGACGAGTTAGATTATTCTGAAACACAACTAGGCTAGACATTTGACTTTCTTTAAGGACAATGTGGTACATTTAACTCTTTGTTACTGCACTTGAAAAAAAATTGTGGTCATGATAAAACTGACTGACCTCCATGTTTGGTTAAAAGTAACAAAGAACAGTTTCTATTACACATTTGAACACTTCCTGCCATATGGATTATAACTTTTGTAACACAAATATTGCTATAGGTGTACAGCAAATACAAAACGACTTATGAGTCACAACTGCAACATATGCATTATCAATCCCTCCAGGATTTTGAAATGTTGAGATTGCACCAATTCACGCAAATTCAACCAATCCCCACGAATTTTGCATGACCTTGCAACTGTGTCCAATCCCTGCAACTTTCCCGCAATTTTGGCTAATTGTCGTCAACGTCCGCAAATTTCACCAATCAAATTTGTCCCAGAGTAGCACTCAAACGTGTACGTCATCAGTCTAACCAATCAAATGCATCACTGCACCACGCTCACTTCCTTGTTTACAGTGAGTATGAAGGGAATATGTACATCAGCAAAAAACAGAGTGTGTGATTAAAAAAAAACACCCGTGAGTTTCCCACGCCATAGCGAGCCTAAGTCACGCCCCCTCTACTTCCACATACGGGACCTTAAATTGGAAAATATCTCCACTTAAGTGAATGGCAAGAAAGAAGTCATCTTTTGATCCCGATTGAATTTTGCCACGAGTTACACATATGTTTGTCAATTTAAAAAATAAGTTTCCTCGTAAATGTCATGTGCGACGAGCGCTTGCCCCCTCCTTCCTGTTCACCGGCTCTCTCATCAGACACACCTGCTGATTCCTGCCTGCCAGCGTTTATAAGGAAGCAGTCTTCAGCGATTCAACACTGGCTCATTTGAGTATGCTGCTCAACAAACGGCTCTATTGTAAGCGGATGTTTGACTTATGACACTGTCTTACGATCTCCTCTCTTCCACCTTTTTCCAGGTTGCTGCCAACAGAGCGGTGCATCTTGTCACGATGGCCCTCACGGACCATCACAAGACGCCTCAGTCACCAGTGAGTTTGCAGTGATGTTTATTTACAGTGAGGGATGGACAAGCACAGGATACATACAATGAACAGGTGACGCCTGAGCCGGGGAGCACCCGATGCGCCAGACGAGATAATAATAAAGGTAAGTCACACAGAGCGTACCTTAACAACGGGACCGTTAACAGGCGGGTAACAGGGGATTCCCAAGTCCGTTAACCACGATGAGCAAGGAGAACAGGAACATAACGGAGCATAACAGGAACACAACAGGAACACAACAGGAACACAACAGAGACTGCCGCATTGGAGGACATTCAGCACCGGCTTTTATCTCTGGCCACTAATGACCCCAATGCGGCGCAGCTGCTCGCAATGACAGCAGCGCAGCAGCTGACTTTGACAGCAGGGAGCTCCCCCAGGCGCCTTCACAATAAGAGCCCGAGGAGCTGGAAGGAATCCTCTGCTGCCAAAGCCAGGGAAATAAGATATGAGACCCGAGTGTGGCCAGAACCGACACTCGGGTTATGACAGTACCTCCCCCTCGAGGCCGAGCTCTGAGCGGCCCGAGTAACACCCAAGCCCCACCCCCACCCCCCCTAGGGTGGGTGGATGGGGCGCTGGCAGGAGGGAGAGAGACAAAAAAAAAAAGACAAGCAAATAACAAGACTAACAAGGCAGTAGAGACAGGAAAAAAAAAAAACCATACTCCCTTGAATGTGGGTGACAAGAACACAGTCAAAATAGGCAGTACACCTATTGGCTAAAACAAATCGACATAAGGTGGAGGGAAAAGAACCACCAAACCCAGAAACAACGTAGTGAGCCACAAAAACACAAATCAATCCCCCCCCCCCCCGCACACCCCAACAGTCCCACAGACGAAATCAGAAACCCGGGGAGGGTGCAGTCCTGACTCGGAGGGATGGGGGCAAAAGGTTCGGGGGGTCATCCGGCATCAAAAGGCCACAGAACAGGGAGGGGAAAAGAGAACAGTTCGGGCGGCCTACCCCAGTCCCATGCTCGGAAGCAGAGAGTTTCAGGCGGCCGGAGCAGGTCGCCACACAGGAAGACAAAAATGTCGGGGGGCCGGCCCAGAGAACCAAACCAGCGAGACAGTCCTTCAGGCGGCCGGCCCGCAACACCAGCCCACCAGAGCCGTTGGGAAGAAGCAGCCGGCGATCCCGCTGAAAAGGGGAGAGACGAGGGGGAACCGGGCGGAGCGTTCGGGACCCCAACGGCCCCAGGTGGAGATGGGTAGCGCTCCTCAGGGAGACGAGGAGGATGACGGTGGTGATGAGGGTGATGAGGGGAATGAGCCTGTCCAGCATCCGGTGGCCGGGGATCTGCAGCTCCCTCACCGAATCCAGGACCTGCTGGTGCAGCACCCACGTCGGACCCCGATTGGGCCTCCGGAACCAAACCCACGGTGGACCCCGATTGGGCCTCCGGAACCAACCCCACGGTGGACCCCGATTGGGCCTCCGGAACCAAACCCGCGACGGACCCCGACTGGGTCGGCGTGGCACCAGACGCGACCTCCAACCCCGAAACCGAAACCTCTGGCGCAGCAGGCGAGAGCAGCCCCTCGCCGGCGACCCTGGGAGAAGGCTCACAAGAGAGAGAAAACCCGGGATCAGGATCACCGGCAGCGCCAGAACCCGGCAAGATAAGCTCGGACGCAGCGGGCGGCTGCACCCGGCTCATCTCCCCTTGAGACAGGCAAAAATGCTCTAAGAGGTGAAGAAGAAAGATAAAACAGAGCACTTGCCTGAGCTTGGGTTCTGACACCGTCCAGGACTGCGAAGATCCGGGCTCAGATGTCAGGAGGTCGTCCTCAGGCTCCCACTCAGCTGCGTCGGGCTCCGCAGCTGGCGTGATGGTGTGCGCAGCTTGAGAGTCCTCCGGCAACGATGTCCACGCCGATGGCCCGCACGGCGTGGTGGCAGGAGAACCTCGACCCGCTGGACCGGACCGCTCCTCCGTGGAACCCCGGGGACGCTTTCTCATCGGCGATGGCTCCACGCTGCAGTCCGCTCTCCTCCTCCGCCCACGGCGTGGCTGCGGAACCGGAACCAGGCTCTCCAGAACCGCAGGCCCCCTCCTCATCCAGCGACGTTGGCCTGGCGTCGAGGACCGCTCAGCGGAGGGAGACACAGAGGAAGCAGGGTTAATACTTTCATCCACAGCAGGTGGAGGGAGCTTGGGGGGCTGCATACCCCGAACTCCACCCCCAGGAGTCAGACAAGGCAAAACAATATCGAAATGAGAGAAATTATCATGCACTTGCCTTTCTCCTGAGGGTAGGATGGTTCCCGCTGTGGGGGACGTCGTTCCTCCCTTTCCCCGCTGGATGGCGACAGAGGGCCCTCTGGGAAGACAAGGTGAGGCCACTCGAGACAGTTCCGGGATGGGGCTTGCCGAAACGGAGCTCCCGAGACACACAGCAGCCAGGATAAGCGACGAGGAGGAGGGGGCGACAGCCGGGGTCAGTCGGGCATGGAGCGCTGACGGGACAGCAGGCGAGGGCCTGGAAGAAGACGAGGCGGCGGGGATTCCCCTCTGACGAGGCGCAGGAGTGACAGCTGTGTGGGGGGTTGGGCCCTTGCGGCGACCCGGAACAGCATCCAGACGGGGTTTCAGCTGAGGATTCTGCTGAGGAGAGCCCGCGTCGTTACGCCGACGTCGTCGTCGGACCCGAGACGGTGCGTACTCCTGGTTCTTCTCCAGGACGGGGGCGGAACAACGGCGCAGGGAGCGTGGATGCTTTCTCCCTTGCTTCCTGCTCCTCTCCTCCAGCCCACGAAGCGACTCGCGTTGGGCGGCGAGTTTCTCCCACCTCGCCATCACCTCCGGGTGATAGTCAAGCTCAAGGGGAAGATTGAGCAGAAATTCCTCAGCGTAGTCCAAATGTCTTAAAGCGTCGCTGGGAGCATCCCACAGTGTAGCGGAAAAGATGGTGTTATCAATATCTTCCAGAGCTCTCGCTAGCTGCCTGGCCAGGCGCCCGCTGCGGCTCCTGGATGATGTCATACTCCCAGCTGCAGACACTCAGACAGGTAGGAACAAACAGTCCACTACTGCAAACTGCACGGTGAATGGCGTCTCGATACAACGCCTCCTCTCCGGGCGTTTGGCGGCAGTCTACTGTCACGATGGCCCTCACAGACCATCACAAGACGCCTCAGTCACCAGTGAGTTCGCAGCGATGTTTATTTACAGTGAGGGATGGACAAGCACAGGATACATACAATGAACAGGTGACGCCTGAGCCGGGGAGCACCCGATGCGCCAGACGAGATAATAATAAAGGTAAGTCACACAGAGCGTACCTTAACAACGGGACCGTTAACAGGCGGGTAACAGGGGATTCCCAAGTCCGTTAACCACGATGAGCAAGGAGAACAGGAACATAACAGAGCATAACAGGAACACAACAGGAACACAACAGAGACTGCCACATTGGAGGACATTCAGCACCGGCTTTTATCTCTGGCCGCTAATGACCCCAATGCGGCGCAGCTGCTCGCAATGACAGCAGCGCAGCAGCTGACTTTGACAGCAGGGAGCTCCCCCGGGCGCCTTCACAATAAGAGCCCGAGGAGCTGGAAGGAATCCTCTGCTGCCAAAGCCAGGGAAATAAGATATGAGACCCGAGTGTGGCCAGAACCGACACTCGGGTTATGACACATCTGCGGGGATTTGGTGCGCTTGCCAGCCTGTTGCTCCACCTCAAAGCAGCCTTCCTTCTCTGCCCAGTCAGACCCAACCATCCAACCCGTCCGGCAGTTCCGCCTGCTGGTTCCTCTCCTTCGCTGGGTTCTGTGCTGGTCTCCTCCTACATCCCACGTGAGTGGCATTATTTGTTTTCCCATTATATCTCCATTCCTCTCTAATCAGCCTCATCTGTCCCCCGCAGGGCTCCTGCTTTTCTGGCGAGTGATTGGCATCTTTTCCTCAAGATCGCTGTTTTGAACATTCTAATAAAAAGTCAAACGTTTTTTGTGTGTTTGTTTGGTGATTGCACATTGCACTCAGGTGGCTTGTCCAGCCAATATGACAGTAAATAACAGTACAGGTTGTTGTCTAACTGTTAAGGTACAAGGTTGTGAAAATACGTAAACTGAAAGACTACAAACACAGACTTGCGTAAGTTGAGTCATCATTTTCAAAGCACACCCAGGGTGAAGTAACTAACAGTCCCATGGATAAACTCCAGCTCTCAAAATACAGTATAACATGCAGTGGTGTGAAAAAGTGTTTGCCCCCTTCCTGATTCCTCATGTTTTTTCCCCTTGTCCTTTCAGGCAGCTAGGTAAGCAGGACAGAGATTTGTTACCCTTATTGTGCCAAAACAGAATTACTTTGCCAAAAGGAGCTTTATACAGTACTTATCTATGTACTATATATTGTTGTAAACTCCTCCTGTAATAACTTCTAATACTTCATTTAAAATATTTTACCCATGGAGGACCCAACAGGATGGGGAATAGGGAAAGGGAGTGTGTGGAGGGGTAAAGAAAAGGAAGGGGAACAGACAAAAAGACAAACAAACCAACAACTAAAACAAACAAAAGACAAACTGCTTCTTCCACTGAAGATGTCTCAACACGAGTCTGGTTTCCGCACCTGTTAAAGGAGAGGCATTTGTGCGTTTGCGTCCGTGTGCGTATACATGAGAGAAATATGAGAAAAATAAGTGTGTGCATGTGAGTGATTTGTCAAGAAACATAAGAAGAGGGGGGCCCGTCGCAGCAGCTCATCCCCCGGGAACCCCGAGCAGGCAAGGCAGCGCCGCCAACCCCCACAAGGCACAAATGTCTGAGGTCAGCAAGTCCCAGGAGAGCCAGGCATCCACCCCCGGAGGGATGGCTGAGGGAGGCCAGGCCGGAACCGGCCTGCGCCCCCCAGTGCAAGCCCCTCCAGCCACCCCCCCCCGGGGATCCCTATGCCCAAAGAAGTCCCCCCGCCCAGGGGAGCCCACATAGCCGAGAGGCACTATGCCCCTCAATCCAGCACCTCCCGACTTGCAGACACACCCATCCCCACACCTTCATACCCTCATGCTCTCATACGCACCCACATGCACTCCCTCACTCTCATTCACCCACTCTCACACTCCCGGACCCACCCATTGTCACTCACTCCTGTACCCGTTAAATCTCACTCCCACTCGCCCTCAGGGTCGCCCACACCCACTCACGTTCACCCACGCAGGCACTCTCACTCACACTCCAACCTACTCACATCCATTCGTGCTCTCCCCCTCACACTCACCCACCCTCATTCACCCTTATTTCTTAGGGCGACTGCGATGCAGATGCAGCAAACCCGAACGCTTACCAGCGCCTGACAGCAGCCGGGGAAACCGCCGGTGCAGGCCAGCAGCAACCCCCCACCGTCCCACCCCAGGGCGGCCGCAGCCACAGAAGCAGACCCCCGCCCCCAGCGCCCACCCGAGTGACTGATCAGCAGATCACTGCAGGCGCCCCAAGAAGCCACCTGACACACAAAGCGCCACACAAAATCAACCCACCATCACCACCTCCATTCATCACTCCCTTACTCTCGCTTACTCAGTCCCTCTCTCACTCCCTTACTTGTATCTATACATTCAGCAGCACCCAGTGTGGACTACCAAAGTGCAGTTAAAATTGGGGGGATGGTGGTTGGAACAGCACTAGCCACTGCAATAGGCAGTGGGGCCCCCATCTCCCCAAGCCCTCAGTGTCTAAAATGCAATTAAAATTGAGGTGAGGGCAGCCCCATTGTGCAACAGAGGTATCCCCTTCACCGACACAGTGCGGTACACCCCCGCCCCAAAGCCCTAAATATATCCAAGAAGACGTATATTCCACCCAGAATCGGGGGGGGGGGGGAAGACTGGGAGGGAGGCGGTCCAAAAGCAAGCCCCTCCTCCCCCTCCCAAAGCCAGCTCACAAACTGGTTCATGAGACCACCCACTGCCCCCAAATCCAAACTCAGGGCGAGGGCCGCCAGGCCGAGCAGCCCAGGACCCACCAATGTCGCACCCTGGTGCTCCCAGCACCACAAACATGATGGAGCAGTCACACCCATTCCCACTCATCTTGCACACAAAAACATGCACAACAACAATAGTCACAATAGTGAACAATGGGCCGGACCCACACGGCGCCCCACATGCCAAGCGACATCCCCGAGCACCTACTGACCACCCACCCCAGACGCACACCAACAGCAGCAGGCCGCCCTGCAGCCACAGCCACCCCGGAGCAGCCCGACGGCAACACGGCCACCAACCTGCACCAACGTCCCCCCCCAACCACCCCCGAGCACCCACACACACACCCGCCGCCAGTGACACCAGAGGCAATGCAACAAAGCACCCCGCGACACAACAGCAGGGTGGCCAGGACAAGCAGGCCCCGAATCCCCAACCCGCATGCCACTAGATGGACGGCCCCACCCCTCCACCCAACGAAGTTCTCCTACCCATACACACATCCTCCACCCCACACATCCACCCACAGATAACCGCACCCGTACACATACACCCCCGCCCACCCTCATGTGCACACATACACACACTCACCATCACACATGCCCACCTACACCCACATACAGCCCCACATGCCCACACACAACACACACACACCCACGCACTCACTTCCGCACCCACTCACACACATGCCCCCACTCACACCCACTCTCTCTCACACACACACACACACACCCGTGGGCCCCAGAGGATGGGGAGGGCGACCCCCCCCCCCCCCCCCCCCCCAGGACACAGGCACCTGTCCCAGGGAGGACACAACCCTGCCATGCAAGGATGCACCAGGGCCGGCCCACACCACCGGTGCACACCCAACCCCAGCCCAGGGGGGAACCCCCCCGACCCCCCCCCCACAATAGCACCAGGGCCAGACCCAGCCCCTCCCAGGAGGCAAGGCGAGCCAGCCGGGGGCCACAGCCCACCAGCCGGTCCACCCCGCACCTCCCCCCCCCAACCAACTCCCCCGGGCCAGACACACGGCCACCCCAGACACCAGCCCCTCATGGTTGGGGCGCAGCCAACCACCAGAGGCGCCAAGGAGAGCGAGCCACTGCCCGCCACACTTCAGGTTATAGAATTAATAAGCGTGGACCAGAAAGAATTGAATTCAGCCAAGTGATTATTTGAGGAGTCAGGCATTCTCTCCAGGCTAATATAATCTAATAGTAAGTTATTATAGTGAGTCGTGCATAAATTACTTCTTGATTTCTAATTCATGACGACAGTTTTCTTTACGATGCATAAGGTGGTCAGAATCATGTGTGACATTCTTGCCCCTATATTTATTTCACTTAAATCACCTAATATGCAAAATGTGGGTGAGGTTGGGACACAATACCCAAGGCATGCCGACAGGTCCTCACATGCCTTCCGCCAGAACTTTTGAACCGGTGCACAGGACCACATAGCATGCATATAGCTAACCGGGATGTTACTGCAGCAGTAGAAGCAGATATTTGTGTGACTCAGGCTCATTTTGAACATCCTTTGTCCTGTGTAATGAATTCTATGTAGAACTTTATACTGTATGAGTTGTAAATTAGAGTTTTTAGTCATCTTAAAAGTGTTTAAACATATTTGTGTCCAGAAGCTTTCATCCTTATTGATCGATAAGTCTGTCTCCCATTTTGATATTGGAAGTGATACTGATTCATCCAGTTCTGATAATAGTCTGTATATTTTTGATATCAATTTAGGGGAACGAAGATTTAGAAACTCCGCCACCTTAACTGCTATCACTAAATCTGTCTGATTAAGATTGAATCTTGCTTTTATTATGGATTTAAGCTGTTGGTACTCAAGAAACTTTTTATCGCTGATATCGTACTATGACACTATTTCCTGAAATTGGATAAAATTTCCACCTTGAATAAGATGCTCTAAGTTTTTTATTCCCTTCTCTTGCTATAGTGGAAAGTTTAACATCCTCTTTTGTTGCAAGATATCAGGATTATTCCAAATGGGTGTGAGTCTACAAGGGACAAGCGAAGACACCGTTATTTTTAAAAATTTCCACCAAGCTGTCAGAGAGGAGCTGATATTAATGCTTTTAAAGCAGTCATGGTGTTTAATACAGGGACTCATAAAAGGTAAGTCAGAGATATTTAGCAACCCAAAGAGCCTGTTCAGCATCTAACCATGGGTTTCCTAATGGGTTTGATTTTGTCCATTTAGAAACAAAGTGCAATCTATTGGCTAAGAAGTAATTTTAAAAATTTGGTAGATCTAAACCTCCACACTCTTTTGCTTTTTGAAGAGTTTTTAGACTGATCCGTGATGGTTTATCCTTCCATAAAAATGTACTTATATTTGGGTCTAAAGACTTATAAACCAGGCCATAGATGGTTGGGTAGGAATCACTGAGAACAAATAGCTGATTTCAGGAAGGACCATCATTTTAACAGTTGCGACTCTTCCCATTGGTGATATAGGCAGTGTCATCCAGCACGTAAGGTGGTCTTGTATTGTTTTAAAAAGGGTGATTTAGTCGTAATAACTCTTGAGAGCCTGGGGGAGATATCTAATATTATTATACCTATTATTATTAGGTATTTAATATTACCTGATTGTTTTGGAATAATGGATGTATTTGAGAAATTACAATTTATAAGTAAAACTGTTGATTTCAGACTTCCGGTTATGGCGGCCGCCTAGAAGGACACGTATCACTCTGCTCTGCTCCTGGAAATAAAAATTCGGCAAATAACTCTCTCATTTGGAACAGAACTTTTCCCAGCGTTTGGGTGAGGATATGCCGGTGAAGACTAAGGCTGGGAAATCAGGAGGGGGAAAAATTGAATCGCCGAAGCAGCCCAAATTAACGGACTTTAAAGTTTGTGGCACAGTAGAAAAAGTTGCGGATATGGCGGATGAAACTAGCGGTGGTGCGGTAACTGCTGCTGCTGACGTTGGCGGCACAGGTGCAGTGCTGGCTGCCATTAGCTCAATGAGAGCAGACTTTTCCGCTAAACTTGATGGGATTATGGCAGCGTTGGATGCAATGAGAAAGGAGCTGGGTGACTGCGTGGAGCGAGTGACGCAGGCGGAGCTTCGTGTTTCAAGTGCGGAGGATGAAATCAGCGGACTTCAAATAAAGGTGCGCACTTTGGAAAAAAAAAATAAAGATTTGGAAAATAGCGTTCTGGACTTGGAATCTCGGTCCAGACAGAACAACCTGAGGCTGGTGGGTTTACCGGAGGGAGCCGAAGGTCGTGATTCATGCTCCTTTTTGGAGGGGTGGATCCCGGAGGCGCTGAACAACGCGGAGCTAAAATCATCAGTCGTCTTGGAAAGCTCCCACCGAATTGGCCCACCGAGAGGTAACAAGGCAGCACCGAGGACGTTAATTATGAAGTTTCTCAGCTACAGAGACAGGATGACGATCTCCAACGCGGTGCGGACCAAAGGAGAAATTAAATACCAAGATCAGCAGGTGCGGTTCTACCCAGATTTGGCCTCAGGAATCCAACAATTAAGGAAGCAGTTTGACCCCATCCGCAAAGAACTGCGCAACCTTGAGATTCGTCATGGAGTGATTCACCCTGCAAGACTTCTGGTCACATATGAGGGCAGAACACGCATCTTCAAGACCCCCGAGGAGGCGCAGGAGCTCATCAAGAAGATCCAGGAAGAGACTGGTGGGAGCTAAGCATGAACAGAATATAGGGTAGAATATTTGAGCATTTAACTGATTAGAAGCATATAACAAGATTACAAAATATAGAATGTATTACATATTAAAAAAAAAAAAAAAGTAGAAAATTGCTAAAAAATTTTGGAGTTAAATTGGAAAATTACAGAAGAGAGTTAATGTTACGTCATTAAAAGCAGTAGAGTTAGGGTGATTGGGAGGATGAAGAAGGAGTGGCTTAGGCTGTTCCCCGTGGGTGTGGAACGGTCGATGGCTATATCGGGAGACGGAATTTTTCTTTTGTTTTTGGGGGGATTGCCACAAATGTGGGAAGGGGGAATTTGTTTGTGTGTAGTTTGTAGGGTGAATGTTCAACCACTCATTTTTTTGCTTTTCTGTTTGAGCATGTTTACACTGCAAGGTAATCCCAAACTCCCTATTGATTATAAATCAAAGCGTTAATCTTAATTTAACTTCATGGAATTGCAGAGGTCTACAAAATTTAAAAAAACTTAAACAAGTTATGAATAAAATAAAAGACATGGGTTCAAAAATTGTGTTTTTACAAGAAACTCATCTAATAGAGGAAGATGTAAAAAGAATTAGGAGTAGATGGCAAGGAAATGTTTTCACCTCATCATTTTCATCCCGAGCCAGGGGAGTTATGACTCTCATACATAAATCAGTCCCATTTCAAGTGAAAAATGTAATTGGAGACAAATTTGGAAGATATGTAATCATTCAAGGATCTTTGCTATTAGAAAACATAAATTTGGTGAACTTATATGGTCCCAATATAGATGATCAAAAGTTCTTTGCTAATTTATTTCTTATCTTATCATCACTTACAGGGCAACATATAATAGCAGGGGATTTTAATTGTACATTGAATCCCGTTATAGATAGATCAACAGGACTGGACTGTACGCACAATGGATGTAGGATGACCATTAATCATTTTATGAAAGAATTGAAATTGATAGATATATGGAGAGAAATGAAACCACAAGTTAAAGCATACTCTTGTTACTCCAATACCTACAAGACATTCTCACGTATAGATTATTTTTTGATCTCCACAGAATTAAGGTCCAAGATTCAAAACTGTTTTTATGATAACATCGTGATCTCTGATCATGCACCCTGCTGTCTAATGTATGTAGATAAGAAATTGACAAAGGAACCAGGTAGATGGCAATTTCAGCATAAATGGCTTCAGGATGAGGAATTTGTTAAGTATATAGAAAAACAGATAGATGAGTTCTTTGATATCAATACTACACAAACATCAGCATGTGTAAAGTGGGAGGCTTTCAAAGCTTTTATTAGGGGACATATTATTAGTTATACAGGTTCAAAATCTAAGAAGACTCGAGAGGAGAGAGTCCAATTGGAACATAAAATAAAAATTCTTCAAGAAAGAGTATATGCAGGAAGAGATCCAAGGTTGGAGAACGAATTACTGATTTTGAGAGCTGAATATGACAAAAAATCAGCGAATAGAGCTGCCTCGAGTCTTCTAAGATTGAAACAATCTTTTTATGAACAAGGTGAAAAATCAGGAAAGTTATTGGCATGGCAGATTAAACAATTAGAATCTAAAACACCAATTACCAGTATTATAAGTAACGGACAGGTAGTTATAGATCCTTCAGAAATTAATAGAGCCTTTAGAGATTACTATGAAAAATTATATGATACCAAAAATGAATCTGACTTAACAAAACTACATGGGTTTTTGAATGAACTATTTATACCGTGTATTCCAAATGAAAATAGGGAGATACTGGAATCTAAAATTAGTCAAGAAGAAGTTGGACTAGCCATTGATAATATGAAATCAGGAAAAAGTGCAGGACCAGATGGTCTTCCAGTTGACCTTTATAAAAAATTTAAGAATAAATTAACAAAACCTTTTTTGGAAATGGTTTTAGAAGCATTTCAAAATAGTAATTTACCATCATATATGAATAATGCCTTAATTATACTGTTGCCAAAACCAGGTAAGCCCTCTAATAAATGTGAAAATATGAGACCAATAAGCCTATTAAATGCCGACCTTAAGATAATCTGTAAAATTTTAGCAAGACGAATACAAGAAATTTTACCAAATATTATTAATCGAGATCAGAATGGCTTTATAAAGGGAAGACAAGGCTTCCATAATGTAAGAAGACTATTTAATATTATTTATTCTAATAAAGAAGCACCGGATACAGCTCTCTTATCACTGGATGCCGAAAAAGCCTTTGATAGAGTTGAATGGCCCTTTCTTTTTGAAGTCTTACAAAGGTTTGGACTTGGAAATAATTTCATAAAATGGGTTCAGATAATATATAATAATGCTACTGCAGAAATTCTAACAAATAACAATATTTCAAAATCAATAAAAATCAATAGAGGATGTCGACAAGGCTGTCCACTTTCACCTTTACTGTTTACTATGGCAATTGAACCTTTAGCGATGGCGATACGTCTACAGTCACAAATATATGGAATTAAAGTTGGACCAACAGAACATAAAATCTCCCTGTATGCCGATGACATAATTTTGTTTATGTTGAATCTTAAAAAAATCAATTCCGACCTTGTTGAATTTAATAAAGAATTTCGGGGAAATATCAGGATATAAAATAAATAAAACTAAATCTTCAATATTAATGCTAAATGAGACCCAGAGAAATTACCCAGCCCCTGAGGTAAATCAATTCAATGTTGTAAATCAGTTCAAATATTTAGGAATCCAAATTGTGCCTAAGCTAGAATCAGTCGCCAGTGTCAATTATGAAGCCTTAATGACAGATATTGATGAGTTACTTCAGAGATGGATGTCACTACCAATGTCGATGATCGGGAGAATTAATATACTTAAACGTAATATTTTACCTAAAATACTTTATTTATTTCAATACATTCCCTTACCACCACCTTTAGATTTATTCTCAAGAATTAAAAAAAAAGTTAGTGGAATTTATATGGAACAACAGGAGGGCTAGATTACGTCTGTCTTTATTATATTTACCATTTGATCGTGGAGGTCTGAAATGTCCAAATTTTATGTTGTATTATTGGTCGGCACAACTGAGGTCTATGACATATTATTTTTCATCAAATGATCTCCCTCACTGGACTGAAATGGAATCATACAATTTACCTTTACCTCTTCCCATATTCATATACTCAGATTCGGCAAAAAAATTACAAAAACAAGTTAAAAATCCATTTGTAAAGCATATGATCAAAATATGGTGTGAAGCTAAAAACTATTTAAAAGAACCACAGTTATTGTCACAATTTAGTCCAATATGGGGTAATCAATATTTTAAACCAGGGAGAGCGGACGCTGTATTTAAAGTATGGAATTTAAAAGGGATACAAAAGATTCAGGATTTATATTTGCCATGTGCAGAAAACATTATGTCTTTTGAAGAGTTGAGGATCAAATTTAATCTCAATAGAACACATTTTTTTAAATATCTTCAACTTAGAAACTTTATTCGATCAAATCAAAATAAAGCTCTCACTCGACCTATCTATTCATCCTTGGAAAAAATGTTGATGAAAGATAGTAAAAGAAAGGGTATTATTTCAGAGTTTTATAACTCATTGACACTATTTTCAAGTGAAAATTCACTGAAAAGATTAAACTACTGGAAAGAAGATCTGCAAACTGAAATTTCAGAGGAACAATGGGAATTGGCTTGTACAGAAGCTCAAACCAAATCAATAAATGTATGCCTTAAATTGATACATTTCAAATGGTTAATGCGGATGTATGTTACACCGGAGGAGTTAAATAGATATAACAAAAATATACCAGATACATGCACAAAGTGCATGGAAAGTAAAGGAACTCTATTTCATTGTGTATGGGAATGTAGATTAATAAGAATGTTTTGGGAAGAGGTGAGGGTAACAATTGAAAAAAATAATCTCAAAACAAATCATATTGAATCCTAAACTGTTTTTGTTGGGTCTGTACCCAGAAAAGCATAATTTTAATAAAAGTGAAAGAACATTCATAGACCTCAGTTTGCTTAATGCCAAAAAATGTATTGCACTATTATGGAAAAAGACTCATAGACCAGATGTGACTCAGTGGTTAAGACAGATGTTAACAAACCTTCCATTAGAAAGAATAACATATATACTGAAATCAAAGGAAATTGTGTTTGAGAATATATGGAGACCTTTTATTGATTATGTAAAAAATTTAAACATAACTCTTGAAGAAGAAGGTGAATGATATGTGTGGACCTTGTAAATTCCAAACTGGTGAACATAATATGTATACTTATGTGTTGGATTGTCTAGACTAAACAGAGGAGCATTGTTGAAGATTTGATTTTGTTGGTGGTTGTTGGTGTTTTTTAGTGCATTTTTTTTTTGTAGTACTTTAGTGTTGGTGTTTGATTGTTTGTATCATGCTTGTTTAAAAAAAAAAAAAAAAGGTTCAATAAAGATATTGTGGGAAAAAAAAAACTGTTGATTTACCCCAGTTAATAGAGTAGTCTGATAATGATGAAAATTGATCAATGAGCACCACCGTCTGAAGAAGAGATCTTTGTTAGTTTTCAAGGAAAATCAATACATCATAGGCATAAAGACTTATCCTGTGTTCTTTTTCTCCAGTTTGAATACATCTGATATCAACATTCTGTCGTATGGCTGCAGCTAATGGTTTGATAAAGATGGTAAAAAGTGAGTGGGAGAGTGGACAACCCTGCCTAGTACCTCTCTGGAGATTAAAGCTTTGGGAAGTCTGATCATTTGTTCAGACAGGTGCAGTTGGACAGCTATATAGTGTTTTAATCCAGTTTATGAAAGATGAACCAAACACAAACTTATTTAACATCATAAAAAGAAATATCCAGTTAACTTGGTCAAAGGCTTTCTCTGCATCCAGAATATAAAATTGTAGTTTCTAAGTTACTGATCTTACAGTAGTCTATTAAATTAAATAGTCTGCGTGTATTATTAGCCAAGTGCCTACCCTTGATGAAACCTGTTTGATCTGGATGTATAATAACCGGAATTATCCTGTCCAGCCTTTTGGTAAGAGCTTTGCAAATTATTTTAAGATCAACATTCATAAGTGAGATGGGACAGTAGCTGGATGGAAAAGTAGGTTCTTTTCCAGGTTTATGGAGCAGGATAATACTAGCCAAATTCATATTTTCAGGGATTACATTATCTTCTTTAATTTGGGTCACCACTTTAAAGAAAGTAGGTGCCATCACAAGCCAGAATTCTTTATAAAATTCTACTGGAAAATCATCTGGTCCCAGAGCCTTGTTGTTTGGGATGTGCTTAAGTGCGTCCTGGAGTTCGGACACCAGAAGAGGTGCATCCAGAGCTGCAATCTGTTCATTATTTAATCGCGGTAAGTTAATATCATCCAAAAAGTTATTTATCTCCGAGTCAGATGGGTTAATCTGAGATGAGTAGAGGTTTACATAAAACTTTCTGAAGGAGTTATTTATTTCTTCAGGCTCACGGGTAATATTTCCAGTCATATCCTTAATAGAGTAGCTAGTTGTTTTTTCTTTGTTCAATCTAAGCTGGTTCGAAAGATATCGCCCCGATTTATCACTGTGCTCAAACTTCTGAAGACAGTCTTTGTATTAAAAACTATGTTCTTTTGTTTGTAATTTCTTTAATTCCAGCTTTAATTTTCTCAGATTTTTAAGTGCCTCTCCTGTACAGACACAGCACAGATCATCTCCAGTGATTTAATTTATTCTTATACAAACAGTAAGAGATTATTTTACCTCACATGACCACTTTTGCTGCTTCCCAAAGAACACACGGGGATATTCCTGGCACATCATTATATTCCAGATATGATTCCCACTCTTTATTAAAGTATGTAATAAAGTCTTTGTCTTTTAGTAGTGATGTATTAAATTTCCAGCTACTAGTTTTCCTTGTAGCTTTCCTATTTACAAGTGTAAGAGATACTGGATGGTGATCGCTAATAGCTTAATTTGAACATATTTCAGTGTCTGTGATGTCCTTTACAATAGAGTTACTGGCTAAAAAGAAGTCTAAATGTGAATGTGAACTGTGAACTGATGAAAAAAAAAGTGTATTCCTGAAGAGTTGGGTGAAGAGAACGCCATTCATCACAAAGACCAAAATTGTTCATGTACTGTGAGAGTATCAGTAGCCTGCCAGTTTCTATAGTTCCCCGATGCACTGAGCCTGTCGATTGCGGGGTTTAATACCAGGTTGAAGTCTCCTCCTATTATGAGTGTAGTGTCCAAGTGCTCAGAAAGAGAAGTGAAGAAAGTGTGAAAATAGGATGGGTCGTCAACATTTGGGCCATAAATCCTTGCAATACATAGATCCAAATTTTGAACTGAGATTTTTAATATTATAAATCTACCTTCCAGATCTGCTATGGTATTATTCACAACAAAGCGTATTCTTCTGTTTACCAATATAGCTACCCCCCTTTGTTTAGAATTAAAGCCGGCTGAGTACATGTGGGGGAATTCCGGGGAGGTGAGCGCAGACTCACGTCATCTACAGACGACTTAGAAACGTGTTTCCTCTAATAAGACAAAGTCTGCCTGTAGATCCTTCAGTCAATTAAAAACTTTTAGCCTCTTCTCCCTGGTACCAATTCCACGCATGTTTCACGTGACAAACTTAAATGTGGACGTTTTCACTAACTGGTTTTGTGCTAAAGGCTAACTAAGTGTGCCTATGTGATTATACAGTGGGGCAAAAAAGTATTTAGTCAGCCACCAATTTTGCAAGTTCTCCCACTTAAAAGATGAGAGAGGCCTCCAATTTTCATCATAGGTATACCTCAACTATGAGAGACAACATGAGAAAAAAAAATCCAGAAAATCACATTGAAGAATTTTTAATGAATTAATGGGTAAATTCCTCTGTAAAATAAGTATTTGGTCACCTACAAACAAGCAAGATTTCTGGCTCTCACAGACCTGTAACTTCTTCTTTAAGAGGCTCCTCTATCCTCCACTCGTTACCTGTATTAATGGCACCTGTTTGAACTCGTTATCAGTATAAAAGACACCTGTCCACAACCTCAAACAGTCAGACTCCAAACTCCACTATGGCCAAGACCAAAGAGCTGTCAAAGGACACCAGAAACAAAATTGTAGACCTGCACCAGGCTGGGAAGACTGAATCTGAAAATAGGTAAGCAGCTTGGTGTGAAGAAATCAACTGTGGGAGCAATTATTAGAAAATGGAAGACATACAAGACCACTGATAATCTCCCTCCATCTGGGGCTCCACGCAAGATCTCACCCCGTGGGGTCAAAATGATCACGAAAACAGTGAGCAAAAATCCCAGAACCACATGGGGGACCTAGTGAATGACCTGCAGAGAGCTGGGACCAAAATAACAAAGGCTACCATCAGTAACACACTACGCCGCCAGGGACTCAAATCCTGCAGTGCCAGACGTGTCCCCCTGCTTAAGCCAGTACATGTCCAGGCCCGTCTGAAGTTTGCTAGAGAGCATTTGGATGATCCAGAAGAGGATTGGGAGAATGTCATATGGTCAGATGAAACCAAAATAGAACTTTTTGGTAAAAACTCAACTTGTCGTGTTTGGAGGAGAAAGAACACCATACCTACTGTGAAGCATGAGGGTGGAAACATCATGCTTTGGGGCTGTTTTTCTGCAAAGGGACCAGGACGACTGATCTGTGTAAAGGAAAGAATGAATGGGGCCATGTATCGTGAGATTTTGAGTGAAAACCTCCTTCCATCAGCAAGGGCATTGAAGATGAAACATGGCTGGGTCTTTCAGCATGACAATAATCCCAAACACACCGCCCGGGCAACGAAGGAGTGGCTTCGTAAGAAGCATTTCAAGGTCCTGGAGTGGCCTAGCCAGTCTCCAGATCTCAACCCCACAGAAAATCTTTGGAGGGAGTTGAAAGTTCGTGTTGCCCAGCGACAGCCCCAAAACATCACTGCTCTAGAGGAGATCTGCATGGAGGAATGGGCCAAAATACCAGCAACAGTGTGTGAAAATCTTGTGAAGACTTACAGAAAACGTTTGACCTCTGTCATTGCCAACAAAGGGTATATAACAAAGTATTGAGATGAACTTTTGTTATTGACCAAATACTTATTTTACCGAGGAATTTACCAATTAATTCATTAAAAATCCTTCAATGTGATTTTCTGGATTTTTTCTCATTTTGTCTCTCATAGTTGAGGTATACCTATGATGAAAATTGGAGACCTCTCTCATCTTTTAAGTGGGAGAACTTGCACAATTGGTGGCTGACTAAATACTTTTTTGCCCCACTGTATGTCCGTAATGTATGCATATATCTGTATATGTTTCTTGTGTATAAAATATATACCTACGCATGTATGCTTGGGTGTGCACGCATGATGTCTCTGTTCCATTAACGGGGTGTATGGACTTGGGTGCATGTACTTAAAAGTTACCTCCTATAAACCAGAAGTATGAGAGAAAACAGACACAAAGGTTAGTAAATGGTGAAAAAAATGCAGATAACATACAACGACCTAACAACTTTAACAAAATTAGTTACAACAGACAAACAAGCAAACAACAACCTCAGCAGAAAAGAAAAAAACATTAGACAAATGTTAACAAATTAAACTGAGATTGAATAAGAGACCTGCGCACAATCACACTCTTTTTTCCACCTGTAGCTCAGAAAAAAAAGGAAGTTCATCCATAAACAACTTGCCATCTATATACAAACTATCCACAGAGACAATAGCTCGTTTACCTTCTTGGATTTTTTGTTTTCTTATGGGAAAAAGCTTCCTCCTCCTTTCCAGGATTTTCTGTGGAAATTGATCATTTAGACCATAATTGGTGTTTTTAAGCTGCCTGCCTTGCCTCTGTACCAAAATTTTTTACTTGAAATGCTCAAATTTGGCAACAACAGATCTGGGACGTTTATTTTGAGGATTTTTTTTTGCCCAGTTTGGTGGACTCAGTGGAAGGTAATTGATTTTGTGACTTCGGTAGACAATTTCAGTTGCGTGTACATAAATTCTCGGACCAGCTGTTCTGGATTTTCATTACTTTTTTCAGCAATTCCAGAAAAAACAAGGTTATCTCTCATGCTGCGTGACTGGAAATTGAGAACTGTTTCCTTTATCTTCCTGTTCTCTCTTTCAACAACGCCAAGTCGCATGGTTAGTGTGTTTATTGACTTTTTCAAACTACTGTTCTCCTCTAAGAGAGAGATGAGCTGCGCCCGACTGTATTCCAGACTCTCACGCACGCTCTGTAATTCTTTATGGAGCAGCTCTACGAATGCTAATCTGCCATCCATGCTGGTAAATTTATTTTCAATAGAAAGAAGGATGTCACTAATCTCAGAGCCGGCTTGTGATTTCTTGGGTGTTATTTTCGGCGAGTCTGCCGGTCTCAGTCGCTTTGACTACGAAGCAGGGATGGGAGACTGCTCCATGACAAAGCAACAGAAATATAACTCATCAATATATGATGAGTTATATGATGATATGATTATTGACTTCAGGAGGAAAACTCCCAGGCACAAAGTCACTGTACTAAAAGGCCAGACCACTGAATGTGTACAATCCTATAAATATCTTGGGATGATTACTGATAGTAATTTAAACTTTGAAGAGAACTGTGAAAGGGTGTGCAAAAAGGGTCAGCAACATTTGCATTGTTTAAGGAAACTTGCACGCTTCCAAATTGACCAAACCATAATGACAATGTTTTATCGGGCTTTTATTGAATCTGTTTTATCCTTTTCTTTAGTGTCATGGTTTGGTCAGATAAAACTGAAACAGAGGAAATCCTTGGATCAGGTAGTTAGATGGTCCAGTCATTTGCTTGGTGAGTCACAGCAGAGCCTGACATCCCTGTACACCAGACAGGTACAGAGGATGGCTACCTCCATTTTAAATGATGAATCCCACCCTTTGCACTGCAACTTTCAGCTTCTTCCCTCCAGACGGAGGTTTGCTGTCCCAAAAAGTAAAACCCAGCGCTACAAAAACAGCTTTGTTCCTGCTGCTGTTAAAGAGTTGAACAAGATGTAACAATATATTGCACATAATTTAGTTACCTATTTATTAATTTTATTTTATATTTACTTATTTTTGTAGGTTTTTTATTTGGGTTCTAAATCTTTAATTGGGTTTTAGACTTTTGAGTTTTTAACCTCTTTGACTAGTCTTTAACTTTTTAATATGACCCTTTTCTCTTATCTCCTTGGGGTTTTTTTCTCTTATCTCTTTGTCTTATGTCCTGATTGGAGGAGCCTTGAGCACTTTTATCATGTTTATAGTCAGCTTCATGTGTGCCTGTGTTTGTGTTCATGTTGAATGTAATTGTGGTTTGTAAATATGGATGTCACCTGACTGCAAAACAAATCTACCTACGGATACAAATAAAGTAACCTGAACCTGAACCCAATATAGTTCTCTAGTTCTTCCAGCTCCATACGAAAAAAGAAAGCTAGAAACAGTCAGTTAATGGATTAATTACAAAAAGTAGAAAAAAAACTACTCATGGAAAAGTTTGTTTATGCTCGGTCGGCGGGTGCCGCCATTTTGGGTTATTGCACAACAGTCTCGGAACATCTCGCGATCACAGCATCGGCCCCTCTTCCTCCTCCCTTCTCATTTTTTTGTATTTTTCTCATTTTTTTGTATGTTTGTCACACTTAAATGTTTCAGATAATCAAACAAATTTAAATATTAGACAAAGATAACAAGTAAACACAAAATGCAGTTTTTAAATTAAATGGTCTTGATAAAACACAGTGGAAAAACACCAGCAGATGACGTGGTTCCTCAAATCATCACTGACTGTGGAAACTTCACACTAAACCTCAAGCAACTTAGATTCTGTGCCTCTCCACTCTTTCTCCAGACTCTGGGACTTTGATTTCCAAATGAAATGCAAAATTTACTTTTATCTGAACAGAGGTCATCTGCTGGTGTTTGTCCACTGTGTTTTATCAAGACCAAAGTCAGCACAGTCGTCTACCAGAAAATTTTAGAGCACTTCATGCTTCCCTCTGCTGACAAACTTTATGGAGAAGCTGATTTCATGTTCTAGCAGGACTTGGCACCCGCCCCAAACTGCCAGAAGTATCAAAACCTGGTTTAATGACCATGGCATCACCGTGCTTGATTGGCCAGCTCTTGACCTAAACCCCATAGAGAATCTATGGAGTA
This sequence comes from Pholidichthys leucotaenia, assembly GCA_020510985.1. Classification (NCBI taxonomy): domain Eukaryota; kingdom Metazoa; phylum Chordata; class Actinopteri; order Cichliformes; family Pholidichthyidae; genus Pholidichthys; species Pholidichthys leucotaenia. Next base: position 119,325,317 of record CM035850.1, read on the forward strand.
CTGTCAAGAGGAAGATGAGAGACACCAGACCCAACAATGCAGATGAGCTGAAGGTCACCATCAAAGCAACCTGGACCTTCATAATACCTCAGCAGTGCCACAGGCTAATCACCTGCATGCCACACCACATTGATACAGTAATTAATCCAAAAGGCGCCCTGACCAAGTATTGAGTGTGTACATGGACATACTTTTCATTCGGGCCACATCTGTATTAAAAAACTACTTTTTTAATTAATTTTATGTAATATTCTAATTTTTGAGAAACTGAATTTGGGGTTTTCTTGGGCTGTAAGCCATAATCGAGCCTTGCCGTCCACCGCACACTCACAGAATCTGAGTAAACTGTGCAGTCACACCTAGTGTGTGAGTCCGACAAGGACACGGTTGGTACAATATCAAGCCTTGTGTATTTCACAGTTTTTTTCCCCTAAGTTGAAGTTTGCCACTGTCATTTACCATCCCAGAACTGAACACATTCTCCCAGCTTCCCTTGGCATTTTCAACATATATGACATGAAATAAAAGGAAAAATAAAAAGTTTGTAGTGCTGTAAGGACAACTCCAGAATCATCACTGCTGTAGTTGTGGTTTGTTCACTTCCAATATTTCACTGGATTGGTCTATATAACTAGTTTCAGGACGATCACACTGGTGATGTGAATAGTGGTAGGACAACTCAATATGGTCAACCCTAGATGCTTCTGAGGCCAAAGAAGTCAACGCTGCCTCTGAACACGGTTAACATAAGACTTCTTTTTCTGCACAGTACAGCTTTAAGGGGTATTTGTAAATGTAACTCCGTATTGTAGTAATCAACAAAGTTTTGCCAAAGTATTTCCTTGCCAAGTGGTTATATCAGTCATTTACTGTATGAATGATGATTCTTAATGCAGTGCTTCCTGAAGGACTGGACATCACAGGCTTCACCTTAGGCTTGTGCCTTTGCCTTTTAAGCAGTGAAAATCCTCCTGATTTTTTTGAGTCATTTAATAATATGCACTGTAGAGGGAGAAATATGCAAAAACCAATCCTTCTTTAAGGAACACTGGGCCTCATGCAAGAGCATGTTAGTATTAGTATGTGTAAATCCCGTGTACTTTATTAGTAAGCTGCATTAGTGCAAATGAACCACGCCAGATTCAACAAACACTTGTATGTCCTCCAAACATGTAAACAGTGCATGTAAAAATGCATAGTTCTAGTGAACATGCGCTCTCGAGAACTGAAGATCTGCATAGCTGACAGCCTAAAACTACTGCATAAGACCACACTTCTGTAGCTAGGACAGTAGTTTCATTCACAAAACCGTCTTCAATGTCTAAGAAAAAAAGAAAACTTCTCGAGTGATGCTGTAGTTCTCCTGTCTTAGACCTCCCAAAATTAAAAAATATAATTTAAGTAGCATCTGAGCAGAATCAAAGTACTAGCAAAAATGAAAGACTCCATCAGATTATAGAAGACACTTCAGTGTGTTTGCTGCAGATGTTCCTCTTAACAGCGACCGACATGAAGACACAGATGAGCGCAGCGCACTTTGATCATCTGTGCCACCCGTGTGCAATACTGAAACTGTCCCACTTTGTTAAGTAGTGTGACACATTTCAGCAATTTGGGCTTAAAATGTGTGCGCTTAAAAAAAAGGTAAAAAAAAAATAAAATTACTTTTCTTCATTTACACAGTAAAATGTTTGTTCATGAAAATACAACCTCGTCTTTGCTCAAAATCAGCAATCAAAGTGGACGCTCACCTAGAGACGAAGCCCACACCTCATATGAACGCAGTAAAAACCAGGATGATATCCATGTGATTTGTGTTGCGGTAATTGATAATTCCCTTACCGATCAGCCTTACAGATTACCATCACCTCGCCTGAGACACTCCACTGTGCTGTTCTCAAGTAGAAGCCACGCGCTGCCCCGGCAACAGTGCCGCAGTGACTTTTAGACTCTTATATTTTACATCTGATATAATTGGGACATTGATAGAATTATCCTGTTTTTCATTTTTTAAATGATTATTTAAATTTTAGTTATAACTTGAATCAAAGTATAAAGTCTTGTCAACTAATTACAGGGTTTATGCTCATACTTGATCCAGACAAATAAAATATTTCATTTAATGAAAACTCAGGTTAGAATAACAGCGAACTGTTTACACAAAACAACTGGTCTGGAACACATGCTAATTTTTTTAGACCCCGTACAAAATTTCAAGATACTAACAGACTGATGAATCACACAAGTTCACATAAATTGATTGTCCATCATGTTTACGAAGACGTCTGTTAGCACTAACAATTCTTGCATGAAGCCCAATGTTTGTAAACATTTCAGTAATTTTATGAATGCTACTTTTCTACCAGATCATGATTACACTCACTTGCTGACATCACCTGTTTGAAAGCACGTCAGAATGTCATTTTTTAAACATCATTATTGGCCCTTTTAAAAGCGTTCTATTTGATCTATTGCAGGCCTGGAATGTAGGAATGTACAGTATATATGTTAACAAATGAAATTAGAATCAGCAGAGGAAATCTTGGGTTATACTGCATGTAACGAAATCCAAGTCAAAGTAAACTCAAGAATCACTGAGGAGTTATTTTTATGTGTTGTGTTGAAAATGCAGTTTAAACACACGTGCGTGCGTGTGTGTGTGTGTGTGTGTGTGTGTGTGTGTGTGTGTGTGTGTGTGTGTGTGTGTGTGTGTGTGTGTGTGTGTGTGTGTGCCATAAAAAAGTCCCAGCCTTTTAAGATTTGGGGTCGTAACAGTGGTCAATCAGTAACAGCAGTCTTGCCCTTCTGGTTAAATAGTGGACAAAGAGCATGTGTAAGACGTAAATTTATGTTACCTGGGGTAAGGATTTTTAAAGACCTGAGTCATGAACTGGACACGCAACAAGTACCCCAACAGGGGGTAGACGGAGATCATCTGGAAGAGCAGGAAGAACCGAGCCAAAAACACCATTATATCACTGCTGGGGAAGTTGTCCAAGAAGTTCTGATGGAGACAGACAGCGCAGTGTACTTGTAAAGAAATTCTATTCAGTTCCAGTCATCTAACAGCAGTTCACATCAGTCCTCTCAAGGCACATCATCAGAATCAAGTAAGATCAGCTGAAGAACTTACTGGTTCAATGCAGTCTTTGGAGAGAGGAGGTGAGGGGTAAGAAGCGAAAACCATCACTCCCACATACAGATAGGTTAGGGCCACTAAAGCATAAGCCACAGACAGGTCACGCACCTGAAAACACCAAAACACATTTACCTTACCTCATATGGCCTAATACGTATGTTTTCTAAATTACAATGAGTAAAGAAAATACACATATAAGGTTGTCTTGATTAAATTTTCGTTATTCTTATTTAAAAAACAGCTCATTCCAGTAGGAAATAGATACATTAAGAACTGTGCTACCTAAATGAAGTCAGTAGGGAACAGGCTAAATGAGTGCTGGACAGGCACTGTATCTGTGAAGACTTTTAAAGACTTTAGGGAGCAGAAGAAAAGTGGACTTGCATTGTTCTCCTGGTGTCTGTTGTTCTTCATTAGTGTGATGATGCAGTTGTGGATGAAGAAGGCAAGGGCGAGGACACCAGTCAGCTGAGGGAAAAGGAGTCGGAATTCTGAAAGAAGACGAGATTTATTATCCAACAGTTAGTTCTGACCGAGCAATTTGACTGGACAGTAAGGATTCATTTATAGTTCCCGATAACCACACTGGCACATGTACATGCAGTTGAAACCAGAAGTTTACATACGGTACACTGTATAAAAAGACACACGACCATTTTTTTCCCTCGCTGTCTGACATTAAATCAGACTAAACTTTTCCTGTTTTAGGTCAGTTAGGATTACCAGAATTACCAAAATATTTGCTAAATAAGTTGTTAGAGAATTTTTATTACTTTCTTCAAAGTCAGAAGTTTACATATATTTTCTCAGTATTTGGTAGCATTGCCTTATGACTTGGATCCAACGTTTTGGGTATCCTTCCACAAGCTTCTCAATATAGTCTGCTGGAATTCTGGCCCATTCTTCTCGACAGAACTGGTGTAACTGAGTCAGGTTTGTAGGCTGCCTTGCTCCCACACATCTTCTCAGCTCTGCCCATAAATTCTCTATGGGATTGAGATCAGGACTTTGTGATGGCCACTCCAAAACACTGACTCTCTTGTCCTGACACCACTTTGTAACTAATTTGGCAGTATGCTCTGGGTCGTTGTCCATTTGGAAGACCCACTTGCACCAAAACTTTAACTTCCTGCCTGCTGTCTTGAGATGTTGTTTCAATATTTCCACATAATGTTCTTTCCTCATGATTCCATCTATTTTGTGAAGTGCACCAGTCCCTACTGCAGCAAAACACCCCCATAAGATGATGCTGCCACCCCCGTACTTTGCACCTGGATGGTGTTCTAAATCGACTTTCAATCAGGGTTCAAAGGAACCCCAACTGGAAAAAAAAAAAAAACTGAGAAGACCTTACAGATAGCCTTTGGAAAAGTATGTATATCAATGATGACTGCTGGACAACAGAAAATTTTGTTTAACACAAGTGTAAAATGTCAGTAAAGCTACTGAGTGAATGAATGAATGAATGAATGAATGAATGAATGAATGAATGAATGAGTGAGTGAATCTTTATTTCGGATATATTAAAAGTAGAGATTAAAAAAGAAACAGAATAATATAACAAAGGGGGAAAGAAAATCCAACAAGGTCAAATTAGACAATAACTCCTCTGATTATACAATTCAACATAAGTTATCCAAAATGGGTGATGGCTGAAGCCGCAGCTTATATTGCCCACCCATATTCCATCCAAGAATTCAAAAGAAAAACAAAACAAAACAAAAGCTATTATTCTATATCATGTTTCTTCTTCTTCTTTTAGATTTGATTGGCGGTTGGCAACCAGCTTACAGGTGCATTACCGCCATGTACTTCACTCTATCTGGTCAGGAGCTGTAGTCCTTCTATCATCATTGCTGTGTCCAATCGAACCTCCTATATCATGCTTGTTGTTCGTGTTAGTTAGCAACATCCAAGAGTAGCAGCGGCGATCTGCTCGTTTTGGTGCAGTGATATTAGTCTTGGTCGAACAATGCATCAATATATAAACAAAACAAAATCTGTTAACTTTTTTTTAACCTTTATTTAGTCAGCGGAGGCCCACTGAGAGGTGGCCTCCCTTTTCAAGGACGCCCTGATCACATTTACACCTGGAAGCAGTCCAGTACAACCACAGACTGACCTGTGGCCACTGAGCAGCTCCACTGGAGCAGTTGGGGTTAAATGTCTTGCTCAAAGGCACCACAGTGGGGTTAACACAACTATGCCATCTGGCCCACCCAGATCTGATCCCTGCCAGTCTAAGTATTTTAACCAGCGACCCCCCCAGTCATGAGCTCACATTCATAATCATTAGCCCACCACTGTCCAGCCTGTTTTTCTAGTGAGGGGCCAACACGAAAGCTATTTTTTGAGTCTGATAAGCTGAAAAAGGGAACACACCTCAGAGGATGTTCTTATTGTTCACTGGGCTAGCATACATGTAGACAGAGCAGAGTAAACCAGCTGGTCTTACCCAAGTTTTACAGGAAACTTTTAAAAGAAACCAAAAGCATTAACAGTTGCAGCAGGTTTACCTGGAACGAAGAACTTTGTTTGGTGAAACCAGTGAAACTCCAGGTGAAAGCCGAGGCGGGTGGCTTTAACGGTAACCAGCACAATCAGGTAGGCTACTGACGCAGTTCCTGGATGAGAAGGAAGGAGACAACAATGGGCCGATGAGAGACACCACACATTCAGCAGGAACACTACCTCACCCTAACTAGTCAGCTAACCAATAGGGATGAACCGATCCGATCCGACGTACTGGTATCAGGTTCAATCCAGGCAAAATGGCCAGATTGGGACTGGTAAGGAATAAAAGTAATTTACCGATCCGATACGTTAATAATATTAAAATGAAGGTTCTCAGTGCGCGCGGCTTCTGTGAGCAAAAGCAACAAGCGTCACATCACTGGAGCCTGTCTGTGGGAGTCACCTCAGTATGCTGCAGTGTGGTACCAGCATTTACAATTTTACACCACAAACTTGAGAAAACATTTGCAAAAGTATCACGGCAGCAAAAAAGTATGCTGAATTGTCTCAAGAACCGAGCAGAACCAAGTGTGTTGTGCAGCAGCAGCCGCTGTTTTACTGCTGGAATATGATAGCAGTGAAACTAAAAGAAGAAAACTAACTAACTAACTAACTAACCTGCACTTATATAGCGCTTTTCTAGTCACAAAGACCACTCAAAGCGCTTTCACTAATACTAACCCTCTATTCTAAGGGCCTATAGGAGACAGATATCTAGGGACAATTTAGAACAGCCAATTAACCTAACATGCATGTCTTTGGATTGTGGGAGGAAACCGGAGCCCCCGGAGTAAACCCACGCAGCACAGGGAGAACATGCAAACTCCACACAGAAAGGTTCCAACCCCTGCCAACCTGGGGATTTGAACCAGGAACCTTCTAGCTGTAAGGCAACAGTGCTAACCACTGCACCACCGTGCTGCCCAAAACTGAAAGTGAAAACCAGAGGAGCAAGAATGAAGACACAACATGGGCTTACCTTTTAGATGGACAGTTACAGCTGATGAGAGGTAGGTGACAGAAACATGAACAGCAAATTATAGCTGGTGAACTGGAAGCAGGACTAACAAAGACTAACAAGGCTACATGAAATGAAACAGGGTTGACTTCAAAATAAGAGCAAATCTAAAAACTATGGACAGAGAATAAACTACTAAATAAACTGAGGACCAGGAGAATACTTATGATGATGATGATGATAATAATAATAATAATGGATGACAAAAATACAACTTAAAGGGTTAGTTCCTCTATTTTCAGATCTACAGCATTTTTTTTACCTCATGCACAGTGGCACTTTGAATTTTATCTGAATGTTTACTTAAATGCTCAGCTTTAAAGTTTATGTTTTTATATGTATGCAAAATGTAACCAGTCATTATCAAAGTATGTTCTGTACTGTTGTTTTAAATACGAGAGACAGTTTGGATTTGGGTTTGGATCGGTATCGGCCAATATTCAAAGTCACAGTTTCAGTAACGGTCTTGAAAAAGTGGTATCGGCTCATCCCTACTAACCCAACACCTCTATATAAACCCACCCTGCATATAAACATGAAAAAACATGAAACATGAAAAATACGCAACACAGAAAGCCCTGAATGAGATTTTGGTGGCCATCAGAAGCCATGTGACGTCTGCCCCGTCAAATCTCAGCAGGCTTCAGTTACATAAAGCTCAGCTATCTGTGTCAAATGAATGATGGACGTTATGTCAAAATGCATCAAATTACCACCAGCTATGACTGAAATTGAGATTATTATTTTTAGAATTCGTCTTTATTTGAAAACGATATCTAGCCGATGTAAGTCAAAACCGGGGTCTGGACATCCTCTAGCTTAAATGACACACCTGCCCACTGCCTCCATACACTGAATCATCAGACTAGCTGAGGTTAATCGAGTCCTGATTTATTCACTGTGGATGAATAAGACAGTAACAGTCATGAATGGGCATCAGGATTATGTACATTCATTTAGTTGAAAACAGCAGCCTGGAAGAAGAACACCACAAAAATTATCCACTTTGAGCACATATTTGTTAAATGCGGCAAGTGTAATTTAAATATTTCATATATAGCAAAAATAACACAAATTTATCAAGTGCCCTTAAATAGTATAATGTCATATTATTAAAGGAGATCTATGCACGTGTCGTCTTCATGTCATTAAGGGCCCCATCTTACCTAAGAACGTGAACTTTGCAAAGAAGGAGGCTGAACGGAAGGAGAGCAGTGGCAGCAGCAGAATGATGAGGTAGAAGGGGATGGTGTTGGTTTTGCTCCAGTACTGCTGGAAGGAGCCCACATCTGAGCTATTTCCAGCTTCACCAAAGAAAACAGCAGTGTCGTTCTTTTGAGGATGAATGTCTGGGTATGGACAGATGACTGGTGAACAAATGGGGAAAAAAAACACATTAGGTTAAACACAACTAGTTTTTAAATCTGATAGGTACAGTACAGTGATTAAGACAGAAATGATGGCTCAGAAATATGCAGAATCAAAAAGATCAAGATGCAATAGTGCTGAAGCGTTCCTTTCCTTTCTGAGGTGCAAAACTAGCTGACAAAATGGCGACATATTTGCGTTCCATAACAATAACCTGGAGAACCGAGGTCCTCTTCCTGTGTTTTCAGGCAAATTTAACCAATGTCACTATTTTTACCAAAGACATTTAATTCTTTGACTGTGAAATTATAATATGCACTTCAAATTAATTGTTTTTCTTTTACTGTAGTTGTTTATTAGTCACTGTTAGCAAGAGTGACTGAAGACAAAGAGCATGTGGTAATTTAATGATGAAAACAATGTACAGTATGTATAGAAAGACAAGTTAGGCAGTAACTTGTGTATCACCGACCAGAAGTGACATAAAGTGTAGAGTTATCAGAGATGGATAGTAACTAGTTACAATTGATCAAGTACATGTACTTCACAGCCCCTTTTCATAGCATAGAGATCGTTGGGTGACCACTGAGAGATCAAAAATTGTCCCGATCTCTCAATTATCTCCTAAAGTCTGGAAAGGGCCATTTCTGCATAAATGTGAGATCAGAAATTCAATTTTCAGCAACTTTCAGGGCAACCTACAGACACCTTTGAAAGCTCCTTCAGAGATCACTAAGATATAACAAGATCACAGAGAGACCAGAAGAGATTGCTGAGGGATCATTGGGTTTCTTGGCCAACCAAGGAGGTTGCTGAGCATTTCAGAGGGTTTTAGTGCTTTTCTACGCCTTTACACATTGGTTGAAATAGTTGAAAGATTGTTGAGCAATGAAGAAAAATGGCCAGATCTCTCAATGATCTCTAAGCAATCGTCAAGATCTCTCAACAATCTTCCAGTGATTACCGCAGTTGCCTCAAAGTTTTGACTCTGTCAAAACAATCTCTCAGCGATCACCAAAGTGAAGTGATCGTTCAAGGAGCGCTCAAAGATCTCATCCATCGCCCTATGATCTTTCTGCAATCTCTGCTGCAGTCTCTTAATGAACTCTATTGGTCTTTCATCAAACACTCAGTGATCCCTTACTGATCTCTCAGCCATCTCTACCTTCGGGGTGAAAAAATTTTGCATTTATTGAAAGACCAATGAGAGACCATTGGAAGATCAATGAGATCACTGAATGCTCCTTTAGCACTCATTGAGAGTTTATTGAGAGATTGTTTCCCTTTGGTGATTGTTGAGAGAATTTTTGGGACTGAATCAAAACTTTGAGGCCGTGGAGATCATTGGAAGATCATTGAGATCTTGGCAATCACTGGGCACTCATCGAAATATCTGAGAGATCTGGCCATTTTTTCATCTCTCAATGATCTCCACCCCTGAATTAAAGGGAGGTTAACTTAAACATATAAAGGCTCAACCGACTTCACTAAAGGGACCCACCCCCCCACCCCCCGCCCCCAAGTCCGAGAAAAGGAAGACAGACTGAAAAAAATAAAACCAGACTGTCAAGGATGGAGTAGCTCATTCTGGCTCATTCTGGTTTGGTCAGATAAAACTGAAACAGAGGAAATCCTTGGATCAGGCAGTTAGATGGTCCAGTCGTTTGCTTGGTGAGTCACAGCTGAGCCTGACATCCCTGTACATCAGACAGGTACAGAGGATTGCTACCGCCATTTTAAATGATGACTCCCACCCTTTGCACTGCAACTTTCAGCTTCTTCCCTCCAGACGGAGGTTTGCTGTCCCAAAAAGTAAAACCCAGTGCTACAAAAACAGCTTTGTTCCTGCTGCTGTTAAAGAGTTGAACAAGATGTAACAATATACTGCACATAATTCAGTTACCTATTTATTAATTTTATTTTATATTTACTTATTTTTGTAGGCTTTTTATTTGGGTTTTAAATCTTTTATTGGGTTTTAGACTTTTGAGTTTTTAACCTCTTTGACTAGTCTTTAACTTTTAATATGACCCTTCTCTCTTATCTATCTCTTTGTCCTATGTCCTGATTGGTGGAGCCTTGAGTACTTTTATCATGTTTATAGTCAGCTACATGTGTGCCTGTGTTTGTGTTCATGTTGAATGTAATTGTGGTTTGTAAATATGGATGTCACCTGACTGCAAAACAAATCTACCCGTGGGTACAAATAAAGTAACCTGAACCTGGCCTGACGAAATCACCCTGTGTGCTCATACTTCCTGACCTTTGACCTTAACCTTGAGACCAACCTGGAGGTGGACCCTCCTGAGGATCATTGTGAGTTTGGTGAGCAAATGCCTCGAAGGAGCAGTGATTCTTGTGAAATGTGGGCCGACAGATGGATGGACAACAGATGCCGCATCATAACTTTAGTTCCTTCGGGCTTTGCCAGAATGAGCTAAATACATTTCAACCATTAAACTACTTGCAAAGGGTTAAATAACTAAAATGATAAAAACTATAAAAGGGCATTGTTGTTATCAGGCCATTGTCAATAGACACGTTCCTATTATGGCTGGCATACCAAACAAAGATGGCACTTCACTAATATTTGGTGGGATCCGTAGTTGTTCTAGAGATTTAAAATGTCTCAATACAAGAGACAAAATCAGATGAAATAAAATGACGCCAATGCCAATTCTCCTGATAATAAAATCTCTCCACTAATGGTTGAAGCGACCTACCTCTTTCTGAGCCATTGGTTCCAAACTCTGAATCTGGACTGCTGATGTTGTGAGCATAGTCTACAGACAAGGGAGGGAAACAGAAAGCAGTTTGGTAAAGCACCCATGGAGACCCAAGTGTGTAGACACACTGTCGGAAACTTGCTTGCTCTCGTAAGTCCTGAGTTTTTAACAAACAGCACTGCACATTTACAAAGATCTGCCCTGTAGTTTACTGACAAAAGCATGTTCTACTCACTGTAGATGAACTGTCCGGCATTAAAGAGGAAATTGGACATGAGGACCCAGTAGACCACCATAGCTCCAATCAGTGACACCATGGAGAAGACCAGGCTCGACCACTGACCAAACTTTCCAAAGTAGTACTTACAGACATCAGGGAACTCCCAGGTGGAAGTGTCTAAGCTAGCTGGAGAGATTAAACACAACAGAGGAACTTCATCACTCATCAGTCCATTTTCTCACACTTAGCCCGGGTAAATTGAGCTCGCCAGCCCACGTGACAAACGTGCAATGCATTCTGGGATTAGTAGGTTGGGCGATTGTAAGCAGACTGCAATGACACAGTGTCTCAACATTTCTTGTGAATGAACAAAAAAAAAAAAAATCACAAAATGGACCGTTCAAAGGAAAATTTATAGGGACAGTACTACGCCAAACTGAACAGGACTGCAAAGGCACGCTATTTGGCAAGGCTTTAAGGGGTTAATGGGCTGGATCCCTACCAACATACAATGTGGAGTTCAGACGTAAACAGTCTGCCTAACTCCGACCATGCCTCCATTTATTTTATTTTATTTATTTTAACTGTAAGTCCATATACACAGGAAGTTTTCAGTAACTTTAGGTCTTTGCAGCAAACCCAAGTGCAGTTCACAGATAGATGGGTGATGACTGGAGATGTACAAGGCAGACCTGGAGACAGCTGTGAGCACAAAGGTTTGTTTCTTTATATTTCCTCTCTTGTTATTACCTCCGCCAAGGAGGTTATGTTTTCATCGGCGTTGGTTTGTCTGTCTGTTTGTTTGTTTGTTAGCAAGATAACTCAAAAAGCTATGGACGGATTTTCATGAAATTTTCAGAGATTGTCACAAATGGGGTATCCTACAGATGATTAGATTTTGGTGGTGATCCGGATCACCGTCTGGATCCAGGAATTTTTTTTTTATTTAACATTGTGAGATAGGGCCATAATTTTATTTTTTTTATTTTTTTTTTTCTGCATGTAACTCTGCCAAAAAATCGTCAGAACACTTGGGGGAAAAAAATAAATAAATATATGTAGCATTAATATTTATGATGTTAAACACTGTATGGGGGAACTGTGGCGCTTGGCGGAGGTCTGCGCTCTCCGAGTGCTTTGCTAGTGTTAAACATTGTTCTTTCCCTATACAACCAGATGAAATTAAAATGTGCAGCACTCTGAAAATAGTTTTCAAAATGTACAGAAATTATATCATTTTCAAGTACTGTGAAAAAAATGTGTGACCTTGTCATTTGTTTTAAATCTATATGAAACATTTATCAAATTGTTTACTTTGTTTTGATTATACAAATTAGCTTGTTATGATTATAGCTCTTCTGCTTAATCTGTTGTAATTGTGAATGTGCTGTGGTGTACTTGCAGGCAGCCAGAAGAGCTGGATGACATGGGTGCCTGTCAAAACCAAAACTATGTAATCCAGTGGTTCCATCTAGGATGTGGGACTCAGTCCAGCAGCAGCCCCACAGCAGCCGTGGTTATACCTCATGTGCACACTAGAATAATACTATAGTATCAGTCTGGATATATAATATAACATTGTTCTGTGAAACACATTGATGCATGGCATTTTATATTCCTGTATTTTTTACTACAGTTTTTCCATAATTCTGGGCTGTTTTTATTTCAGTTGTGTGTTCTGTAACTGTGTTTTATCTAATCCTTCTCTTATAGTTAATTGTGCAGTAGCCTGGTGGAGCTCCCACAATCTGGTTGCACTGTACAACTGTACAATGACAGTGAACCTTATTCTATTCTTTGTGACTTGAAAGTGTTCCACATTATACAAAGCTTTTGAAAAGTATTACAGCCAATAAAAAAACAATTTTTGGACTGCACTTAGCAGACATTCTGTACAGTGTTTCTCACAACTTAAATTACACTCAGAATTTTGCACCTTGTAAATAAAGAGCTGGAGTTTGTAAACCATTGTGTACTTTATTTTCAAATTGTTACAAAGCAGTTTAAGAGATTATGTCTGAAGGGGGTAAACCATACCAAAAACATGTCAGTGTCTACACTCTAAGACTACGGCTTTATAACGACACTTGGACACATATTGGTCAAAGCACAGGTTGCAGCAACAATTTTATCCAGTAAAGTCATGTCTTCACCTTCACATGGTACTGCAAAGGCCAGGAGTATAGTGTCATTCAGGATTTTATATTTGGAGCGCATGCACCCTATTGCTCTCTCAATTCAATTCAATTTGTTTATATAGCGCCAAATCACAGCACAGGGTTATCTCAAGGCACTTTACAAAGGGCTGGGTTTAGGCCATCCTCTGGCATCAAGCTGGCTGTGGCCCCTGGTGGATGCAGGTATTTTCAGTGTGGCACCTACAAGGGCAATGCTTTCCTTAATATCAAATCCACAGTCTGCCAACACTGTCTCCTGGTGACAGCTTCTGAAGAAAGCCACAGTCCCACAGTTTTGTTGTGCTGTACTACTGTACAATGACAATAAAGCCTATTCTATTCTCCTCTTGCAAGAGTAAAATTTGGTTAAGCCTCAGGTGACACATGCTACAGTTCTGCTGTTCTTGCTCATTTTCCACTGGAGCATCATCAGCCAGACAGATCTGTGCTGCTTCATCAGATGTTCTTTCCTCCATCTCAGCCAGAGGTGTGATGTAATCTTTTGGTGATAAGGACAATATACTACTTAATATACTTTGTAATCAAAAGGAATCCCAAGACACATTTCAGAAAGAAAACGATAGGCCAAAAAAAAAAAAAAAGACTACCTAAATATAAAGGAGCTACATTATGCATCTCAGTCACAGGGCCAGTGGTGTTGGGGGGTCTGTGTTTTGGGTTCACTTGCATGCCCTGCCAATTCTTTCTGGCATGATCTCATCCTTCTGCATAAGCGATTAAACCTGTCAGGAGTGGTAGCTTGAAGCTCTGCGTGGCCAATGTTTGGAGAAGGTGCCCAGTCAGGATCACAGTCTAGCATTTCATAAGCGGGTCTGCCTGTTAAAGGTGACGGACAGTGACATTTTTTTATTGAACCAATCAAATGATTGTATGAAAATATTCCATTCTGCCCATTCCCCTGATTTAATATGTGTCACCATCCTCCATAAATGACATTATTTGGTCATAGCCCATCTTTCACTCAGTGATGCTGCAGTACCGCCATCTCCCGATAGGTGCGGGCAATCGTGACGTCATTTCGGTTTGGCCGAGAAAATGTCTGAATGAGAGCAAAGTGATTCCGACAGCGATTACTTTCTCGACTTTGACGACCACAATATAAATGATGACATTGACAACGAAGAATCTGATGATGAAGTAGTTTTGGGTGGTGCTGAGAGGGGTATTCAGCCTTATTTGTTCGAGCCAGAGGGAGAGGAGGAAGACGAAACGGCGACGGGAACAGACCACGTTGACCAGGATCGGCTTGAAGATTTATCTTGGTAAACTACGCTTAGAAATATTTTTCTTTGGCGACATGCATGGTCACACACTTAATTTTCAAACTAAAACTACCCATTGGTCACTCGCTGCCTGATGACATGTTGTTAATCATCATCTTCTCAATACTTTTAACAGCTGCTGATTAGCACCTGCTGGTCTGTGCGCAGCTGGAGCTGATGAGACAGATGACGTCGTCCACACGAGTGAGTTTATAAACAATATTTATTCATTTGATTTAATTTCCCAGATGAATTATGAAGAAATCATTCAATACATTCAATAATCAATGCAAACGGAATAATCAATGCCAACCCCATATTTTTCAGGCGATACAGATTCATAGCATACAGGCAACTGGTCCGGTGGTGTTGGGGATTTTTTGGGGGAAGAAGTGAGGGTTATGTTGCCTGCCTGTGCTGTGAGCCTCATCAGAGAAACCTTCCCATCTCATCACTACAAGGGATTTTGCCTACCAAGATTAGATTTGTGAACAATGTTATTTAAATAAAGTTTTGTAAAATCATATATTGAGTTTCTTAATGTTCATGTCAATGTTATAATTCTCATAGTTCAGCATTCATCAAAGTCGCATGTCATATACATTTCAATAATTTTTCTACCATTTTATGGTATAAATTTGGATTTACATAAAAGTCCTGTTCATCAGCTTCCTCTGCTTGGTCAGAAACATCAACACTATTTTAAGGTTGAGTGACAGTTGATAAAATCTGCAAAAAAAGTAGATCATCATAATTTTATCCCAGAGGTCTCAAATTGGATTACATACATAGAAATATAAATTGATCAAACAGGCACAACCACCTCCCTATACAGCACTAAATATTTCATATTTGATGAGTATGAACACCCTAATATGCTAATATTTGATAAGTTGGTAATAAATAAAAAGTTGGTAATAAAAAAAAAGTTGGCAATGCAAACCATGGCTTGGAATTCATTTAAGATGTTTAGTAAACATTTGCAGTGAATATTAAAAATAAAAAAAACTTACCCTGTTTACTTCTCGTGTTCTGACAGTTGATCGCATCGGTAGATCACCCGTGCTTTTCACGCCACTGTCACTGACCCCTTTCTCAGAGTCACACTTGGAAATCGAGGCATATATAGTTGGAATAGCCGTTTTCTTTATCAGCAATCTTTTTGCAAATTTCATTTCAAATTGATATAATGTCTGGCCCAGGAAACACGCACGCAGGCTCAGGATAGATTTAACAGCTTTATTCAACAAGCAGGTGTGTGTGAATGGATGTATGCGGTATGGGGATGTGCTGACGAGGCGCAGGTGTGCGCGCAGCTGAAGCCGCTGAGGAGCGGCGAATCGTGACACAAATTGCATCTTATTCTCGAAATCGCTGTCAACGAAATGTCTACTGCACATTGGGTGTTTTACCGACATCAGTCCATTTTTTTTCGCGTTTTCTGAACAAATTTCACCCATGCCGTTCTGATTTTCCCAGGGACAGGAAATTCAAAAACACTCACAGCATGCTCCTCTGGTATAACGTCGCACCCGTAGACAACACAACGACAAACCATAATTAATTTGATTCCTGAAATCCTAATGTTAATAAATAATCTATTTGTAATCCACAAGTATTCCGAGAAATATCGGAATACTTGGCCACTGACCGTGTGCCTAACCGAAATGACGTCACACAGTCAGTGGCCATTTTAGCCGCTGATCGCTTGGCTGGGTCAGACAGCTCTCCACAACAGCGTACTTCAAGAGCGCATTGTCACCTTATGCGACATACGTTGACACCAAAACATGTGGGGTTCAAATTAGCTCATCTCAGACAACAATTTGAGATATGATTTAGCGATATCGAATTTTCGTCTGTCCGTCGCCTTTAAAGCAAAGGAAACGGTAAGAAAATACTTTGGTGTAGAACAAATTAAACCCACTTACACACATGTGTAAGTGGTAACTTTTTCTAGCTACTCAGATATCGGAGTCTTTCTTTAGCTTAGCTTTGTTTAGCTTAGCATTGCTAACATAGGCTAAAAGCTATGACCAAGCAAGTTTTAACCACTCAGCAACAACATACTTATATACAGTAAATCACAACGTACCTTTATGAAAATGCTCTGAACACACCACTGATAAAGGAGTGTGGTTGAAAGTTATATTGGGTCTTCTCACTGCTGCAATCCAGGCCAGACGTCGCCTCTTTGTTACATTTGAAACGTGGGCTGTGCTGTTCTTCTTCCATGCTGGAAAATGATAAAAGCCTATTCCGTGGTTTATCTTTTTTCCACGGTGGTTGTAAGAACAACTATAACAGTTTACAACACAGCTGGCGAGCTCTATACTTCCCCTATGGCTGCTACATTGACATGATCTCAGCGAACTACCGAGTCCTATGATTCCCAGAATGCACTTGGTCAATTTTGTAAATGCTACGTCACACTGGCGAGCCTAATACTAAGTATAATAATATAATAATAAGTATCCCAAATCATACAGGGGTACACAAGACGTTCCCTAGCCAGCCCTACGACAACGACAAACTGTTGAAGGAATCATGGCGTTCTGGCACTATATAGAAAAATAAATATAGAAAAATTACAGAATACCTAATTATTGAAAATGAATGGGACAACCAAAATTTGCAACTGTTTCAGATCCCTTGTTTATTTGTTTGTCAGATCACTTATTTGTGTGATCTTTTATGACTTATATTCATAATAGTGTATCTTGCACTTTGGGGAATGGATCCTAGCATTTTTTTTTGCATTTTTCCTTACTAGTGCATACCTGTGCATGCCTGTGCAAACGGCCATGCCCGTAGAAACCAAGTATAATCAAGTATTTCTGCATGCCCATAGAAAGTAGGTATAAGCACATAGGCGATCCTATGATCTTTTAGCGAGTCCTATGGTAGTGACAGCGTCTATATGACATCATATAGACAGTGCATACTCGTCCATGCCTGTAGAAACCAAGTATAAGCAAGTATTTCTGCATGCCCGTAGAAAGCAGGTGTAAGCAAGCACGTCACCACTCATTCAGTAATGCCTGCCTTTGATCTTTGATGATGTCATAGGGAGTCCTATGATCTTCCTTGGCATACCCTATGCTGCTGAAGGGACTCCTCCTGTCTCAGACGGCTGTGTTGTTCACAGTCAGACCTGCGACGTACTGCTTGAACCTCAGGTGTTTCATCTTCATGGCATCTTTTCTGACATGCAGCAGTTCTCCTCACTCTATTGCTCTCCATCTCGTGGGTCTTGTTGTGCCTTCAGCAAAAAGTCTTCGTTCAGACCACTGGTTGAGGGATGGGTACATCGTAATTCCAGTTCATGGGAAGGATCACGAAAATAGATCTTCTTCTTCTTCTTCTAGATTTGATTGGCGGTTGGCAACCAGCTTACAGGTGCATTACCGCCAGTGACTTGATTATCATCACTCTGTATCTTTGTATAAAGAACTCCTTATGTGTGAAAAAAATTATCCGTCCTTGGACTGCGTCCGAGGTGCGTCCGAACTCCTGAGCTGGACATTCATAGCTATACAAAAATAAATCTGAGCAGAGTGGCTTTCAACCCTGTTCAGGAAGAGGAGCATCCATGTAATGATAAACTTTACCTTGTATACGTGGATCTCCTTAATGCCAAGCATTGCCAATGCATTGTTGTATTGTTTTGCTTGTTTTAACAATGTAATGATAAACTTTACCTTGTATGCGTATGCCTGGGTTGAAGCCAGACATAGGGATCTCCTTAATGTCAATACTTGGCATTGCCAGTGCATTGTTGCATTGCTTTGCTTGTTTAACAAAGTTTTGATGTTTCACTGAGCCTATGATGTGCCTAGGACGTCTACATGACATCATATAGACACCATAGTCATAGACACTGTGACACACGCACAGATTTTCTTGAATCACTCTATACTATGGTGTCTATATGACGTCATATAGACATCATGTAGAGATCATAGGAACATCATAGGCAATCCTATAATCTTTTAGCGAGTCCTATGGTCATGACACAGAGATTACTTGAATTATATATAGAGTGATGAAGTGATATATAGAGTGATGAGAACCAGGCCAAATGTCCTCACAAAAAAGGTGGTTTGTCAAGGGGTGGTCATTGTCGCCCCTGACAGACTGCTATAATGATGATGATGATGATGACGATGATGATGATCCACACAACAATAGAAAGACAGAAACACACACACACACACACACACACACACATACTGGTTTTCATGTTTGATGGGGACCAATTTTCTGATCAGCACTTGAGGGGACTAACCTTTCTACACTGAGATTCCTTTAGATAGAAGATTAACTTGACACTCGGCGGGGGGGGGGGGAGTCCGTCGAGGGGGGCGCCCCCCCCCCAAAAAAAAATAATGGTAATGAAAACACTGGTATATTTTGACTAAGCTTATACTCTGAAGATCAAAGGCAGCCTTCACTCACGATCATAGGACTCGCTATGACATCATCAAAGATCATAGGACTCGCTATGACATCGTCAAAGATCAAAGGCAGGCTTCACTCACGATCATAAGACTGTCATATAGACATCATAGGCACATCATAGGCTCAGTGATGCCTGATGTCATAGCTGACATCATCAAACCCTGTGTGTCACAATGTCATGATGTCACGATCATAGGACTCGCTAAAAGATCATAGGACTTGCTATGACATCATCAAAGATCACAGGCAGGCATCACTCATGATCATAGGACTCACTATGACATCATCAAAGATCAAAGGCAGCCATCACAGATCAAAGGCAGCGCACAGGGATGCACGGGCATGCACAGGTATGCCCTACTACTCTGAATTTTGAACATGTTTAAAATCCCATTACCTGCACAGTTCTTTCATTGCAAACCAAATCAAACTGAAGACAACTCTTTTTTACATATGCAAAGAACAGATACCAAGAACGAAAAATTCCAGCAACCTAGACTGTCAACACATCATAAAAGTGAGTTTTATAAAAAAGAACTCCTGACCTGGCCTAATGAGCATTTAAATTTAAACATTTAAAGGGGCATCCAAGTCCTTTTCGCTATTACAGTAGCACAAAAACAAATTTTGTGCCTGGTAGAAAATGCAAAGAGGCTGTCCCGATGCTCTTTATTATTCAGAGGTGTGTTTTGGGTGTAACATGCGGTAAATCAGTCACTATCTTTGCTCTCATTCCCTTTTAATAAACAGGGGTGTGTGATCTAAGGCGAAATACTAATATGACACCACTGAAAAACAAGGACAAATCCGTTTTGTGCTGGGGACAATGGTCGCAAAGTGAAAATGCATTTAAGGACCATCCACAGCTCTGCTCACACTGGAAATAAAGGTCCATAAAACAGGTTTTCAGTGAATAATTCAGTGTAATTTATTGTGCTGTAAAACTGAGATCACTCAAAATTTGCTGCGGGAATAAATAAATCAGTCTGCAGTCCACAACGATTGATTATCATTACGCACTGAGGAGAACTGTGCAATCCAGAGGTTATGCCAATCCTTCTCTTTGTCAATGATTTTGACAGAGTTGTAAAAATTCCTTCAGTCATTCAGTTAAGCTCACTGAATGAGACCTAGAGAGACCCAGGCAGATCATAACATAGTGATAGGCTGTAGTTTATTTTTTTGGTAGCCACTCAAGATACCTAAATTCATGCACAAATTATCAATTTATAAATCATGCATATTTTCATCATACAGTGGGGTAAAAAAGTATTTAGTCAGCCACCAATTGTGCAAGTTCTCCCACTTAAAAGATGAGAGAGGTCTCCAATTTTCATCATAGGTATACCTCAACTATGAGAGACAAAATGAGAAAGAAAAAAATCCAGAAAATCACACTGAAGGATTTTTAATGAATTTTAGAATTTTAGAGGTTAGAATCACAGAATTCAGTAAAAAATTGTTTTGAATTGCTCCCATGATGAAAAGCGTGCATTCAAATTGACTGCCACCATTTACAACATTATCAGAAATTGTAGGCCACCTAGTGGGTGACCGGCTTCCCGTCCAGTATTGTGATACTAGGAGACTGGCTCCCGGCTGTCTAGTCACCAGTGCACCTGTGAGCTGTTTGCCAGCCAGCAATCAGATCTAGAAGAAGAAGAAGAGTGATATAAAGTGAAGTATCCAGCCTGTGTTGTGTTGTAGCTTAGTTTTCTTTTTTCTCTGTCACATTTTGTCTTAGTTTTGTTTTGAATTGTAATCGCTCTTGCCTGTTTTCTCTTTTGAATTCTTGGATGGAATATGGGTGGGCAATATAAGCTGCGGCTTCAGCCATCACCCATTTCGGATAACTTACATTGAATTGTATAATTAGATGAGTCATTGTTCAATTTGACCTTGTTGTTATATCATTCAGTTTCTTTCAACCTGTACTGTACTATCCGAAATAAATAAATTCATTCATTCATTCAAAAAATTGGGCTATGTATTACAATACTTCTACAGACTATAGTGGCAATACACATGAACAGAACTGGCCTCTGCATTTGACTGTGCTATTTATAAATACAGTGATCCCTCGCTACTTCGCGTTTCACCTTTCGCGCCCTCAGTGCATCGCAGATTTTTCAAAAATATTCATCAAAAATTCAAAATTGAGAAAAAATGGCACGAAAGTTGCCCGGGCACTAGCAGAAGGCAGGGAGACTACATTAGAACATCAGGTATCAACACGGAGAGCCCGCACAACTCAAAATCCACCTCTCTGACCACCGCTCCACTCCTCTCCGCCCACCTCTTCACCGCTCGGGAATCTCGCAAGCTGATTGGCCGAGACGTTTTACCTCGCAAGCTGATTGGCCGAGACGTTTTACCCAGCTTCTCTCCCTGCAGAGCGCCCATACCCAGCGAAGGAAGACCGCATTCATTGTTCTTTATCGCTCGTGTTGCTTAGTGGCACTTTTCGCTGTTCTCTTGTGCCTTTTTGTGCAAAATAGTGCTTGTGACGCCCTTGGGGGGGGGGGGGTGACGCTACTTCGTGGTTTTTCACTTTTCGCGGTCGGTTCTGGTCCCCATTAAACGCGATAAGTGAGGGATCACTGTAATATCTATATCTAGAAACGCATCGCTTCCCGGTCGCTTTTCCTCCCCCTTTCTTTTCTTTCATCGCCATGACAGCTTTCCTTGGCCACTGAACAGATCTTCCCAGGTGTTGGAAGTGTTTTGTAGTCGACTATCACGACAAAATGCACCAAAAACAACCAGTGTCGACGTACTCGCAATGGTAAACATGGAGGACTGTGTCACACTCGTGACGTCACGCGGAACTCCGGCTGCACTTCCGGTTAATCGGCGGATTTGTCTGATTTTTCAGGGCGGGAAATTCAAAATCGCGATTTTCTCCAAGATTCCGGGATTTGTGGAGGGGGTGCCAATGATAAATTATCTTTATAATTGTATGTACTATCACCCAGTGCCGTTCAATGCCGTTCAGTTCAGTTCTACTTTAAGCCCACAAAACACCATTTTGCACTGGACAGAACCTTTAAATAATTATTCTAATCATCTTCTTTTAGATTTGATTGGCGGTTGGCAACCAGCTTACAGGTGCAATATCGCCACATACTTCACTTTATATCACTCTTTTTCTTCTTCTAGATCTGATTGCTGGCTGGCAAACAGCTCACAGGTGCACTGGTGACTAGACAGCCGGGAGCCAGTCTCCTAGTATCACAATACTGGACGGGAAGCCGGTCACCCACTAGGTGGCCTACAATTTCTGATAATGTTGTAAATGGTGGCAGTCAATTTGAATGCACGCTTTTCATCATGGGAGCAATTCAAAACAATTTTTTACTGAATTCTGTGATTCTAACCTCTAAAATTCAGTTAAAGTCTACATTTTTAGTCACTAAATAATTAGCTGAACCACATGATGACAATGTTTTTCCCCTTTATACCTCCCACAGTTTCAATCAATAGTAGAAAAAAAAATTGCACAATAAAATTTATTAAAAAAAAAACAGCGACCACCCGGTTCTGAACCTAATTTGCAACCCCTATTGAAAATCCTGGCTATGATACTGGCACAGTTTATAAGTTACAAATATGAAGATAATATAAGTGCATACAATAGCTGCATCAAATATGTTCATTTCAGTGGTTATTCTCTTTTACCCCTAATTTGGTTTAAAAAAAATTTGCAAAAAGGCCTGCAATTCTTTTTTTTTTTTTTAATTCAATAGTAGAAAAAAATACACACAAACTACAAATATGCTAATAATACAAGTAAATACCCCGTAATTTGGTTATTTGGTTAAAAAAAAATATTAAAAAAATGCACAACTGTACGTGTTTGTCACAGTTTACAAGTTACAAATAACGCAACAAGATACTTTTTACGCTTTTTATTCAATAATAAGCCACTGCAGACGTTTAACAATGGCCGAGCTTGTTGCCAGCCATCATCAGCATTGTTATATCAAAAATGCTGCAGAACTTACGTATTGACTTGGTTGATTTGAGGATGATGTAACAGCAGTAGAGCATTAATGCACCTACAAGGATGACAATGAGGATCCCAAGAGTAAAGCCAGCCTGAAGGGACAAAATCGACACTGAATGGTCAATTTCCATTTCTGAACGTGGAACACTGACAAATCAACACAACTCATACATTTCTTTGAACAATGTGAAGAATTTAAGAGTGACAAATATAGCAATTCACCTGCTTTAAACCCCATGGTATGCTGAGTATAGATGTGCCCATCATTGTGTTCCAAATAGCAAATCTGCAGTGAGAGAAAACCAAGATGATGAAAACAGATCGGTTACTAAACTGAGTATGACGAAAAAAGCTCAAGCTAATTTCCAGACTGGCATAGGCAGGCCTTACATGGTGACGATGCTGTGGTTTTTAGAACCATGGTCTCTGCCCACCACCTTGAATGCTGTCCCCAGCGGACTGTAGATGTAGATCTCCTCTGGCTGGGGGATCACATGGTCTGGTGGACTCTAGATGGAATCATGACAGCAACATGAGCATCACTGCACATATAATTCAAGAAATCTCTTTCTTCTTCTTTTAGATTTGATTGGCGGTTGGCAGCCAGCTTACAGGTGCATTACCACCACCTACCGGGTCGAAGTGTGGACAAGAGAATGGCAGGGGGGAAAAAAATAAATCATCATACTGTGCTGGGTGTCCACAATATTAAAATTCAAGAAATCTCTGTGTCTGTGTGTCACGACCATAGGACTCGCTAAAAGATCATAGGACTGTCTATGATGTTCCTATGATGTCTACATGATCTGTGTGGCTGTGTCACGACCACAGGCCTTGCTAAAAGATCATAGGACTGCCTATGATGTTCCAATGATGTCTACATGATGTCCTATGATGTTCCTATGATGTCTACATGACGTCTATATGAAATCTGTGTGTCACAACCACAGGACTTGCTAAATTCCTATGATGTCTACATGATATCCTATGATGTTTCTATGATGTCTACATGATATTATAATTCCATGAAAATCTGTGTGTGTGTGTCACAGTGTCTGACTATGGTGTCTATATGACATCATATAGACGCCATAGTGTGTGTGTGTGTGTGTGTGTCTGTCACGTTTTATAGGACATCATAGGATGGCCTATGATCTCCGCCTGATCATCATAGGATGTCCTATGAACTCAGGCATCATAGGATGACTAGCAATGCCTATGATGGCACATAGACAAATGTGTCTTTATGATGTCATATACATCAAGCTGACGGCACATAGACAAATGTGTCTTTATGATGTCATATACATCAAGCCTGCCTCCATGTCTTTATGATGTCATATACAGTGACACCAGGCAACATGATGTCATATACATCAAGGTTGCCTTCATGTCTTTAAAGCACGTTTATAGGACATCATAGGATGGCCTATGATCTCCGCCTGATCATCATAGGATGTCCTATGATGTCATATACAGTGACATCAGGCAACATGTCTTTATGATGTCATATACATCAGCGGTCCCCAACCTTTTTTGTACTAGGGACCAGTTTCATGCATGAAAATTTTCCGCGAACCGGGTAGAGGTGCAGGGGTTCCAATAACAAAAACCTTTGTCAGTTCAGAGTATGTAATCTGAAACAATTACACTTTATATTCGGCAGTTACAATGATTCTACAGCATCATATCAACTCACCATAATCAGTGGGAACTCTGGGCTTGTGTCCCCGCAGCTAGAATTTTGTTTTTGGCTCATTTTTTCAAGAGTTAGCTTGTGTCACTGATGCATGAAACGTCGCGCCAGAGTCAAGAGCGGTAGTGAGGCGAGGGAGGAAACAGTTATTTTTCAAAATAAAATCTCCGCAAGAGACTAAAGGAAAAAAATAGCTTTAATATTACCCACAATTTTTTTTCTTTGCGGACGGTACCAAATGATCAACGGACCAGTACCGTCACGTACCATCAAGGCTGCCTTCATGTCTTTATGTTGCCATATACAGTGAGTCCATGCAGGAAAGCCTCTTTTTGCTCAGATCTATTTTCATGATCCTGTCCATGAACTGGAATTACGATGCACCTATCCCTCAACTAGTGGTCTCAATGAAGAAGAAGAAGAAAAAGACCCACCAGATGGAGAGCAATAGAATGAGGACAACTGCTGCACGTCAGAAAAGATGCCATGAAGATGAAACACCTGAGGTTCCAGCAGTACATCGCACCCGTCTTGAGACAGGAGGACACCTTTCACCAGCACAGAGTATGACAGACTTTAAAGCACGTTTATAGGACGTCAGAGAACGGCCTACGATCTCTGCCTCATCATCATAGGACGTCCTATGAACTCAGGCATCATAGGACGATTCGCGATGCCTACATGACGGCAAATGTGTAACCTGGAAGAATGCCAGTCTATGCTACAAATGTGTAAAATGCCAAGCAAAGCGCTGATTTTCTCCGGGTGCTCCGGCTTCTTGGTTTCTACGGGCATGCATGGGCCTTCCTGAACAGGGTCAAAAGCAACCCTTCACCAGCATAGGGTACGACAGACTTTAAAGCACGTTTATAGGACATCATAGGACGGCTTATGATCTCTGCCTCATCATCATAAGACGTCCTATGAACTCAGGCATCATAGGACAACTCACGATGCCTACATGATGGCAAGCAAAGTGCTGATTTTCTCTGGGTGCTCCGGTTTCTTGGTTTCTACGGGCATGCACGGGCCTTCCTGAACAGGTTCGAAAGCCACTTTTTGCTCAGATCTATTTTCAGGATTGTGCCCATGAACTGGAATTATGACGCACCTATCCCTCAACCAGTGGTCTGAATGAAGAAGAAGAAGACCCACCAGATGGAGCGCAATAGAATGAGGAGAACTGCTGCACGTCAGAAAGGTGAACATGAAACACCTCAGGTTCCACCAGAACGCTGCAGACATGACTGTAAACAACACAGCCGTCTGAGACAGGAGACCCTTCAGCAACGGGCATTGCAGAAATACTTGCTTATACTTGGTTTCTACGGGCATGGACCGGTATGCACGGGTATGTACTAGTCACTCTTCACTCTATAAATTTAAGAAATCTCTTCTGTGTCTGACTGTCTGTCACAATCATAGGACATCATAGGACGGCCTATGACATGCCTATGATGTCCCTATGATGTCGGCCTCATAGGACAGCCTGTGATGTCCCGATGATGCCTGCTTCATAGGACATTGATGCCGGCCATGATGTCTTTATGATGTCATATAGACATCACTCACAATGCCTGCCTTCATGTCTTCATGATGTCATATAGACCATCACTCACCAAAAAAGAGATACTCATCACCCAATGCCTGCCTTCATGACTTTATAATGTCATAAAGACCATCACTCACCAAAGAAGAGTACAATTTCAAATCCCATTTAAGGGACAGAGTCAATGCTTCGCAAACAAAAAAAGGAAGTGAAAAACGACAATAGCGAAGATGTAATGCTTAAAAAATTAACCGTGATTGCATACATTTATAAATAGATGTGTGTCTGTCTGTGTGTCACGATCATAGGACATCATAGGACAGCCTATGATGCGCCTATGCTCTCCCTATGAAGTCTGCATCATAGGACAGCCTATAGGACACACTAATTTAAACCGGGATCAATGCTGGTTGCCAACTGCCAAGCAAATCTAAAAAAAGAAGAAGGCAGCATCATAGGACTCGCTATGCCATCATCAAAGATCATAGGACAAAGCACACCTTCAAAGATCAAACGCAGGCACGACTCACGCTCATAGGACTTGCTATGACATCATCACAGATCACAGGACTCACCATGACACCATGAAAAATCAAAGGCACACATCACTGAATGAGTACTGACGTGCTTGCTTACACCCTTGCTTACACCTGCTTTCTATGGGCATGCAGAAATACTTGCTTATACTTGGTTTTTATGGGCATGCACGGGTATGTACTAGTAGTATAGAGTGATCAAAGGCAGGCATTACAGAATGAGTGCAAAATACAAAAATCTATTGCAATAAAGAATTATAAAACAATAAACAGGAGAGAAGACATCATTATCAATTTTTTGGTGAGCAATAAGTATACTGCTCAAAAAAATTAAAGGAACACTTTTTAATCTGAGTAAGCTGGACTAGCCTGCCACAATTTCTTCACTTTAAGTTTTGGAGTGTTTTCATTTCCATCAAAAGATGTGGCATCTTTTCATTCTTAACACGTTATCCAGTCCATATCAGTGTAGATATCCAGCTTATTTTTTCCCATTAAAATCTGATGTGTTTTCAAAGTGTTCCTTTATTTTTTTTGAGCAGTATATATTGACACCTCAGTTCAGAAGGGGGGAGTCCCAGGAGTTCCAGGGTGTGTGGAGCACACAAGTGTCATCTCAAAAATAATTCAGGATGCAAAACACAATCATGGAGATCTTGCAGTTCTGTGGCTTGATATATCCAATGCATATGGAACCATCCCCCACAAGCTGGTGGAGCTCACACTACAAGCGTACCATGTCCAAGGCAAAGTTCAGCATCTCTTACAAGAGTACTTTAACCACTTTAAGATGTGGTTTACCTGTGGGGGCTTTACCACCAGCTGGCAGTGGTTGGAGAAAGGCATTGTTACTGGATGCACGATTTCAGTCATTCTGTTTGCAGCTGCAATGAACCTCTTGGTCAAGTCAGTGGCGAAGCTGAGAAGAGGTGCAGTTTTGGCAAGTGGTATTCAGCATTCTCCAGTTAAAGCATTGATGGATGACCTGACAATAACTGCGAGATAATTTCCAGAGGGGCGGTGGATTTTGGAAGATCTTTGCAAGATTATTAGAGGAGCTAGGATGGAATTTAAGCCATCAAAGTCACAGAGTCTCGTACTAAGGAAAGGATGCATCCGGGACCGGTCCCGTTATAGGATTGGAGAAGAACTTATCCCCACTGTTAGACAGAGACCCATTAAGAGCTTGGGTAAATGGTATAGAGCAGAACTGAATGACAGAGAGAGTGTGAAGGAGATGTTTGGACAAGCTGAGGCGTGGCTGCGAACCTTGGACAGGAGTGGGCTCCCTGGTAGATTTAAACTCTGGGGCTACCAGCATGGAGTACTTCCAAGATTCCTTTGGCCACTGCTTATGTATGAGGTGCCATTAACAACAGTCGAAGCCCTGGAAAGGCGGATTAACACCTTTCTTCGAAGTTGGCTGTCAGTACCCAAAAGCTTCTCTTCAATTGGCCTGTACAGCTCAGGAAGCAAGCTGCAGCTCCCAATTACATCAGTCATTCAAGAATTTAAGGTAGCCAAAGCCCGGCAGGTGATAATGCTGCATGACAGCAGTGATCGACTTGTGCGTCAAGCAGATATTACCATCTGCACAGGACGAAAATGGGTAGTAAGTAAGGCAGTGGCAGATGCAGAGGAAAGGCTACGCCGCAAGGACATTGCGGGGATAGTCAATCAAGGTCGGCTGGGCCTAGGAGTCATAACCAGGGCAAGGTGGAGGGAGGCAGATACCAAAGGCTGCCGTAGTCTAGTCCAAGAAGAGCTTCGCATGATGGAGGAGGAGGGCAGACAAGCCAGGGCTGCATCCATGAATAGTCAGGGGAGGTGGATGTGTTGGACAGGTGTTCAAGGAAGGTCATTAGGGTGGAGGGATATGTGGGGCATGGAGGACCAGCAAATAAAGTTCTTCTTATGCGCCACATATGATGTCCTGCCAACGCTAGTAAACCTCCACCGTTGGGGGCTGGCTGAGAATCCAGATTGTATGCTGTGTGGAAAGCCGGCAAGTCTTGAACACGTGCTGTCATCATGCCAAGCTAGTCTGGTGACGGCAAGTTCAGATGGAGGCATGATCAGATATTGTCTGAGCTTGCCGTAGGTCTGGAGGTGGAGAGGAGGAAGATCCATAACGCCACCAGGATAACAGGGCCCCGCCTGATTAGGTTTGTTAGAGCAGGGGAAACATCTAGTAGGACACAAACAAGTGTAGGAATCATGGCATCTGCTGCTGATTGGGACATGAGAGTCGACCTCAGGAGGCAACTTAGGTTTCCAGAGGAGATTACACCATCAACCCTCAGACCAGACATAGTTTTATGGTCTAGAGCATCAAAACAAGTGGTCCTTTTTGAGCTGACTGTGCCATGGGAGGAGAGGATGGAGGAGGCCCATGACAGGAAACTTGGGAAGTACCAACCCCTCATTTATGAGTGTCAGCAGAGGGGATGGCGGGCGTGGAACTTGCCAGTGGAAGCGGGCTGCCGAGGATTTCCTGGGCAGTCACTCTGGAGTGGCCTGTCCAGACTCGGAATTAAAGGTTGCAACAGAAGAAAGCTAGTGGCTAATATCACCAAGTGAGCCGGAGCAGCATTGAGATGGCTGTGGCTGAAGCGCTGCGAGCGTTGGAACAACCCATCGGGCACAAAGGAAACACCTTAGAGCAGTGGTGGTGGAACCCATGGGGCCGAGGGGGCTGCTTTAGGAGGCTGGGGCTAGCTGTCAAGCCCTTTGGAGGTGTTGTGGGCTAACTGACGAAACACCGATGAAGGAGGGGACCCACCTGATGACCCTAAGAAAGCACCATGGGCCCATGCCACAAGGCTCAGTCATTCTACTTGCAAAGCATAAGTGCTGGCCATCATCCTCAAGAACATGGTTGGGAGATTACCCAGCCATTGAGGTGAGAGCGATGGATTCATCATATTATAGATGAATTTTAAATGATACCCTTTTCCCACTCATTTTTTAAAACATGCCCCAGACATCACCTAATTCTGTTTTCCTACCAAGGGTGGAACAAAATTCTCTCCATGTTGACCTTTTCCTGTTTTTAATAATCCTTTGAGCTACTGCCCTTTTCTTTTTATAATTGATAAATTTTCACTATTCATACTCTTCCTCAGCTCTCTGAATGCCTTGTTTCGCTCTTTTACTGCAATACTACATTCCTCATTCCACCAGGGCACAACCTTCTTCCTACCCTGTGTAGTTTTCTTACACACGTGGACAAAATTGTTGGTACCCCTCTGTTCATGAAAGAAAAACCCACAATGGTCACAGAAATAACTTAAATCTGACAAAAGTGGTAATAAATAAAAATTCTATGAAAATTAACCAATGAAAATCAGACAATGCTTTTTGAATTGTGGTTCAACAGAATTATTTTAAAAAACAAACTCATGAAACAGGCCTGGACAAAAATGATGATACCCTTAACTTAATATTTTGTTGCACAACCTTTTCAGGCAATCACTGCAATCAAACGATTTCTGCAACTGTCAATGAGACTTCTGCACCTCTCAGCAGGTATTTTGGCCCACTCCTCATGAGCAAACTGCTCCAGTTGTCTCAGGTTTGAAGGGTGCCTTCTCCAGACGGCATGTTTCAGCTCCTTCCACAGATGTTCAATAGGATTTAGATCAGGGCTCATAGAAGGCCACTTTAGAATAGTCAAATGTTTCCCTCTTAGCCATTCTTGGGTGTTTTTAGCTGTGTGTTTTGGGTCATTATCCTGTTGCAAGACCCATGACCTGCGACTGAGACCAAACTGTCTGACACTGGGCAGCACATTTCTCTCTAGAATACCTTGGTAGTCTTGAGATTTCATTGTACCCTGCAGATTCGACACCCTGTGCCAGATGCAGCAAAGCAGCCCCAGAACATAACAGAACCTCCTCCATGTTTCACAGCAGGGACAGTGTTCTTTTCTTGCTATGCTTCATTTTTGCGTCTGTGAACATAGAGCTGATGTGCCTTGCCACAAAGTTCCAGTTTTGTCTCGTCTGTCCATAGGACATTCTCCCAGAAGCTTTGTGGCTTGTCAACATGCAGTTTGGCAAATTCAAGTCTGGCTTTTTTATTATTTGTTTTCAACAGTGGTGTCCTCCTTGGTCGTCTCCCATGAAGTCCACTTTGGCTCAAACAACGATGGATGGTGCGATCTGACACTGATGTACCTTGACCTTGGAGTTCACCTTGAATGTGTTTAGAGGTTGTTCTAGGCTCTTTTGTTACCATTCGTATTATCCGTCTCTTCCATTTTTCATCAAGTTTCCTCCTGCGGCCACGTCCAGGGACGTTGGCTACAGTCCCGTGGATCTTAAATTTCTGAATAAGATGTGCAACTGTAGTCACAGGAACATCAAGCTGCTTGGAGATGGTCTTATAGCCTTTACCTTTAACATGCTTGTCCTTAATTTTCTTTCTAATCTCCTGAGACAACTCTCTCCTTTGCTTCCTCTGGTCCATGTTTAGTGTGGGAAACACCATGTCACCAAACAGCACAGTGATTACTTGTCACCCTTTAAATAGGCCGACTGACTGATTACAAATTTGTAGACACCTGTGATGTTAATTAGAGGACACATCTTGGTTGAGCATGTCCCTATGGTCACATTATTTTCAATCTTTTCTAGGGGTACCATCATTTTTGTCCAGGCCTGTTTCATGAGTTTGTTTTTTAAAGTAATTCTGTTGAACCACAATTCAAAAGCACTGTCTGATTTTCATTGGTTCATTTTCATAGAATTTTTATTTATTACCACTTTTGTCAGATTCAAGTTATTTCTGTGACCATTGTGGGTTTTTCTTTCATTAACAGAGGGGTACCAACAATTTTGTCCACGTGTGTAGGTATACTTGCTATTGCAGCATTCAGAATATGATTGGTTACGTGACTTGAACATTCTATGCCACCTTCTAATGTTACCAAATGACATGATTGTACACAGTATTGCCAAAATTTTCCCCAATCTGCCTTGTCAAAAGACCATCTTGTAAAACATCTTCCCTCTTGTATACATACTTCATACAATTTTTAATGGCCAATGCCTATAGATACCACCATGTAAAAATGAGCTCAATTGGAGCAGGTCCCTGGGACTAGTGCGTTCAAATGCGAGGTGTGACTTTTTTCCAAATTGGAGGTGGGGCGACTTTGAGGCAAGACGGCGCCCTTCCTGTTAGCGGTGGGTATGGGCCACAATGCATGTCTCCTCTACACACACTACCTCTGGAACAACTTCCAGTTCGTAAAGATACTTCTTGAGTTCTTGTCCGTTTGCTATAAGATTCCTCGCATTCCACTGTAGTATGTGTAGTACCATAATTAAGATCTTAAGTTTCAACATGTGCATTCTCCCCAGTTTCAGCTGTCAATAAAACATGAATCTGGTCGGCTTTGATATCTTTCACATCTAGGAATCTTCCTGCTGCTTCCACAATGGTTTTGATTCTGTCACCTTTCTTCTTTAGCTGTGCTGCAACATTAATGGTGTGGCAGATAAAAGCTACAAAGTTTGTCCTTTTAACTATCAATGTGTCATCATCTATTTTGCATTTGTGAATACAAAAATTCCAGCAGCGGCATGATCTTGTGTCTGTGTGGGATTTCTTGATGGCTGTGCTTCCCTTTGAACTGAGCTTCTTTGAGGAAGGCCTGTTGTGTTTCTGACCATTCCTGCCTCTTTAACTGTCTTTAGAGGTTCCGCATAAGAGATTTTCTTACTTACTCTAATTTCCTGGGCTTATCTAGATTCCCTCTCCACAACACATCTTCCATATGCAGCACTGTGCTCACCCCCGCAGTTGCAACACTTTACTTTGGTGTCCTTTTCACATTTACCATATTTGTGCTCCCCTCCACATCTAGCGCATCTTAACTTTCCCTTACATTGCTGAGCAGTGTGACCCATCTTTTGACATTTGTAGCACCTGAGTGGCTTTGGGACGTATTCTCTGACACTGTAATACAGGTATCCTATTTGAACTGATTTAGGGACTGTTTCCTCAAACTGAATCATTACAGACAGTGTATCCTTCAGTGAACCTTCTCTTTTACTCTTCAGCCTTTTCACATCCTTCACCTTTCCTCCTTGGATCTTGTTTTTCACTTCTTCCATAGACATGCTCAAAGGGACACCTGATATAGCTCCCCTCAATTTTGCTGTTGCGCCAGGAACATGAGCCTTCATTTGTTCTTCTTTTAGACATGTCATTGTCAGTATTTTCTCTTGCTGTTGTTTACTTGATGCATGTATTAACAGCCGGTTATTATTCAAGAACTTTGCAAACTTAACTCTCCCAATTTCTTCCTCAATTGCTTTTGTTAACTTAACAGGGTTATAGTGCCCCCCACCCTAATTGAACTCAATGACAGCCTTCCACTCATTTCCTACATCATCAAACTGCCATCCATGTTGGCTAGTTCATGATTTCTTAGCATTGTTACTTCTTCCCGCGTCACTCTCATCTGACCAGTTTCTAGCTCTTGCTTTTCTTTCTGCCTCCCTAGCTGCTCTTTTCTGCCTCGTAGACCTGGGTACCATCCACTCCATCTCATTTTTATCAAGCCAGTCAGAGGTAGATTTTACAGAGTACAGTTTATGATATCCGCCACAATCAAATCACTCCTACTGCCAACTGAACACAGACGTAAATGCCGTCTCAACCTCCCACCTGTCGAAGTCCGTCCACCGCCTTCGTGAGTGATGACTGCCTTGCTCATCTTCTGCCTTACTGAGTGAGATTTCCTTCTTCTTCTTTTAGATTTGATTGGCAGTTGGCAACCAGCTTACAGGTGCATTAAAGCCACATACTTCACTTTCTTTCTGTGTCTTCTTGTTCTCTCAGTTACTGGCGGATAGCAAACAAGTGAAAGGTGCATACCGCCACCTACTGTACAAGAGTGTGTAACATTACGTCATTTGAGTCCGACCCCTAAAATCTATGACTTAATCCTGTTATTTAAAAAAGAGAAAAGAGCCCTTCTCGTGATTCTTAGTGCCTCTCCATCGCCATCTGTTCCCAGAATGCCAGTTAAATCCCATCCCCTACCGGCCTCTCAAACTTCATTTTTCAATCTCTCTCTTTCATTTCCATACTTGTACTCTATATCTTTGTATAAGGAGTTATGAACAACTCCTTACAGTGGGCCAAAAAAGTATTTAGTCAGCCACCAATTGCGCACGTTCTCCCACTTAAAAGATGAGAGATGTCTCGTATTTTCATCATAGGTATACCTCAACTATGAGAGACAAAATGAGAAAAAAAAAATCCAGAAAATCACATTGTCTAATTTTTAAAGAATTTATTTGCAAATTATGGTGGAAAATAAGTATTTGGTCAATAACAAAAGTTCATCTCAATACTTTGTTATATACCTTTTGTTGGCAATGACAGAGGTCAAACGTTTTCTGTAAGTCTTCACAAGGTTTTCACACACTGTTGCTGGTATTTTGGCCCATTCCTCCATGCAGATCTCCTCTAGAGCAGATGTTTTGGGGCTGTCGCTGGGCAACACAGACTTTCAACTCCCTCCAAAGATTTTCTATGGGGTTGAGATCTGGAGACTGGCTAGGCCACTCCAGGACCTTGAAATGCTTCTTACGAAGCCACTCCTTCATTGCCCGGGCGATGTGTTTGGGATCATTGTCATACTGAAAGACCCAGCCACATTTCATCTTCAATGCCCTTGCTGATGGAAGGAGGTTTTCACTCAAAATCTCACAATACATGGCCCCATTCATTCTTTCCTTTACACGGATCAGTCGTCCTGGTCCCTTTGCAGAAAAACAGCCCCAAAGCATGATGTTTCCACCCCCATGCTTCACAGTAGGTATGGTGTTCTTTGAATGCAACTCAGCATTCTTTCTCCTCCAAACACGACAAGTTGAGTTTTTACCAAAAAGTTCTATTTTGGTTTCATCTGACCATATGACATTCTCCCAATCCTCTTCTGGATCATCCAAATGCTCTCTAGCAAACTTCAGACGGGCCTGGACATGTACTGGCTTAAGCGGGGGGACACGTCTGGCACTGCAGGATTTGAGTCCCTGGCGGCGTAGTGTGTTACTGATGGTAGCCTTTGTTACTTTGGTCCCAGCTCTCTGCAGGTCATTCACTAGGTCCCCCCATGTAGTTCTGGGATTTTTGCTCACCGTTCTCGTGATCATTTTGACCCCATGGGGTGAGATCTTGCGTGGAGCCCCAGATCGAGGGAGATTACACTTGGACAGTTTTGTGGTAGTTGCGGGGGATTTTAATCACACCAGCTTAAAGACTGTGCTCCCCAAGTTTAAACAATGTGTAGACTTTAAGACCAGAGGAGAGAATATGTTGGACTTAGTGTACACAAACACAGATGCATATAAGGCGATACCCCGCCCCCATCTCGGCCTTTCTGACCACATATCCATGATGCTGCTGCCTGCCTACAAACCTTTATTGAAGCGCAGCAGGCCAGCAGTGAAACAAATCAGAATTTGGCCAGAGAGTGCAACCTCTGCACTGAAAGACTGTTTTCTGCACACAGACTGGGAGGTCTTCAAAATAGCAGCCTCCCAGGAAGACAAGACAGATGTGGAGTATGCTGAAACGGTCACCAGCTACATCGCGAAGTGCACAGAGGATGTCACTACAGTGAAGACCATCACTATGTGGGGTAACCAGAAGCCCTGGATGACTGCAGAGGTGCGCTCGCTGCTTACAGCCAGGGATGCAGCCTTCAGAGCAAAGGACAGGATCGCCCTCCGCTCAGCCAGGTCTGCGCTCTCAAAGGGAATTAAGGCGGTGAAGCGTGCCTAGGCGGAGAAAATCCAGGGACACCTCTGTGACACGAGAAACACCAAGCAGATGTGGCAGGGAGTTCGGACACTGATGGGCTATAAGTCTAGGCAGGGGGTCGATGATGACGACACTTCGCTTCCAGACAGGCTCAACGACTTCTTTGCACGTTTTGAAGCATCAAACTCGACAATCAGAGGGAGGGCTGGCGCACCCCCACCATCGGTCGGACCAGCTTTTACCATCAACACAGCGGACACACAGAGGACCCTACCCAGAGTCAACCCATGTAAAGCTGCAGGTCCGGACAACATCCCGGGACGTGTGCTCTGCTTTAGAATCCCCAGTTGATGCCAATTAACCTAACTTGCATGTTTTTGGCATGTGGGAGAAAACCGGAGAAATCCCGGAGTAAAGCCACGCAGACACAGGGAGTACATGCAAACTCCACACAGATCACTGTTGGTCAGGGGCTGGGATCGAACCCGGGATCCCCCAGCCAAGGGTGAGTTGCTGTGCTGCCGCAGACCCATTAATTGCATTTGTGAGCTTAATTGGGTTCCACTCACGAAACGATGCCCCTTCCTGAGTAAGTTTAATAATTACTTTACACTCCTTCTGTTCATTCCGGGATCATTCATCCTCTGATTCCTCAACACTTGATAACGGTCTTGATTGAGTTTCTTGACATCTACATTTGTTTCTTTTAGACTCCACTGTGCTCCAAACTTCCTCTTTCCCACTCCCCACCTCCATTCCTCCTAGTTGAATTATATCCATTTCTTCTAGATTTTCAGGAGCTGTCCTCTTGCACATCCACCTTGTCCAGTGGCTGCTTCAGAACTCCAGCTGTCAGTCCTCTCAGCGGTGCCTCATATAGACACCATAGTATCACTCGTCACTCTATCACTCTATAAAAGCAAGAAATCTGTGTGCCTATCATGTTCATAGGACATCATAGGATGGCCTATGATGTCTGCCTGAACATCATAGGACGTCCTATGAACTCAGGCATCATAGGACTCACTTTGCCGTCATATAGACAAATGTGTCTTTATGATGTCATATACACATAGGACATCATAGGACGTCCTTATGATGATATAAGAGTGAAGTACGTGGCAGTAATGCACCTGTAAGCTGGTTGCCAACCGCCAGTCAAATCTAAAAGAAGAGAGTGATATAGAACTTAAAATGTGCTAGTTGGTGACAGTAGAGTGATGATATAGAGTGAAGTACGTGGAGGTAATGCACCTGTAAGCTGGTTGCCAACCGCCAATCAAATCTAAAGAAGAAGAAGAAGAAGAAGAACTTATAATGTTGTGAACAACAAGTGCATGGCGGTAATGCACCTGTAAGCTGGTTGCCAACTGCCAATCAAATCTAAAAGAAGAAGCAGGTATCACTGAACGAGTGGTGACATGCTTGCTTACACCTGCTTTCTACGGGCATGCAGAAATACCTGCTTATACTTGGTTTCTACGGACATGCACAGGTATGCACTAGTTAACACAAAAAACCAATATGTTAACATCTTATCATATAGTGACTACCTGACAGTGTTTTTACATCGAACCTATTTGGTCTGGACTTTTGGACTTTTCAGTTTGATCCCGATGACGATCATAGGTGTGAAACCTTCCCTGGAATACAGCCCTGCCCAGAAGCTAATATCTGGTCTTGTAAAAACAGATGATCTTGGCCCAGATCAAACTGGAATCAGAAATTGGACTACAATCTTGCAAACGTTTTCAGAAATGAAAGCGATGAAAGGACTGTCATTTGCTTCATGACCACAAGGTGTCACTAAAAAACTAAAATACCTTCCCAAAGTGCCAGAGCACCTTCTTCTTCTTCTCTTGGTTACTGGCAGATAGCAAACAACTGAAAGGTGCATACCACCACCTACTGTAAAAGAGTGTGTAACATTATGTCATTTCAGTCCGACCCCTAAATTCTATGATTTAATCCTGAGTTATTTTAAAAAAAAGAGAAAATAACTCTTCTCGTGATTCTTAGTGCCTCTCCATCTCTATCTGTTCCCAGAATGCCAGTTAAATCCCATTCCCTACCGGCCTCTCGAACTTCATTTTTCAATCTTTCTCTTTCATTTCCATACTTGTGACAGTGTAATAAGATGTGCTCGACATTTTCTTTTACTCCACATTCTCCACATTTGTCACTTTCGCTTTTCCCCAAGGTGAATAAAGTGCCATTTAAACTTGTATGATCCAGTCTCAGTCTTGCCATGATGTCTTCCCTCCTGTTTGTTGTTTTATAATTCCTTATTGCAATAGATTTTTGTATTTTGTAATACCATCTACCTTTATGATCTTCATCCCATCTTTTTTGCCATAGCTCAATTCCTTTTTTCTTGATTACTGCTTTCCCTTCACCTTTTCTAAGAGACAATGGTATAGTTATTTCTTTCCCAACTGCACTTTTTGCTAATTTCGTAATAATCAGGTGCAGGAACCCAACAAAACTCAACTTCTCCACCACCCCTGTACCCTAAATAAACTGTGTTCACACCTATTAATACCTTGACATGCCCCCCCCCCACAGTGTCATATGTTGTATTTTTGACAAACAAGTAAGAATAGTAAAGTACCAGAACCACTATTAACAACATGTGTCACATTTAGGTTTAGGGTGAGGAAATGGGAAAAACCAGTAACTGACAGCTGATGCAGGTCACATCAAAAATGCCAACTCAACAAGAAAAACAGAAAGCTGAATCACCAACTTATCTCTTAAGTCAGCAAAACAGGAGAAAAAGGTTTTTGTTTTGTTTTTTTCAAACCACCCAGCCCTAACACAGCTGAGCTCTTAAAGTTATCAAGGCAACCCAGACTAGTTGACTTTTCACCTAAACAAGAAGCAGGAAAAAGATTGCAGAAGGTTGGCCATTAGAAGTCTCACTGCTAAGATAACTGTCGGTGTCTAGGATCACTAATGGTGTCTAGGCACTAGTACTGAAGGAAACCTTGTAGATGGGACACCAACAACAGATGCCACCCTGAAATGAAGATGTACTTTTTGTGAAGAATTTTTTTGACATGATTTGGATCCATTTGTCCCTTGTCAAGAGTCACTGCAAATCAACAGAAAGTTGCTCTGAGTGACTGCTTTGAAGCAGACTGACTACACACTACAATTTTTAGGTCAGGACAGCAAACTGGATAGAGCTCCTGACCAGATGGAGTAGGCTTGCTGAGAGTGATGATATAGAGTGAAGTACGTGGCGGTAATGCACCTGTAAGCTGGTTGCCAACCGTCAATCAACTCTAAAAGAAGAAGAAGAAGAAGAATGAAAAACATGGATAAATTCTAGCCCGTGTGTGGGAACATGCATATGTTCACACTCATTCCTTTTTTAAATGCACTGTTTAAACAGTGATTGATAACACAGGGTTACAAAAATAAATTTTTTTGTAAGTTGTCTGTGTTTTTTCAACTGATTTAAGACAATTTTGCACTGCTGAATCCGAAAATGACATCCGTTTCTCTCAATCAGGTGCTAAGTAAAAACCTGTACTTACTTAGTACTTACTTAGTACTGTGCATGTACTTACCTTTATATAAAAATAAGTACATGTAAATTGAATGTTACGTCATCATTGTTCAAAATTCAGAGAATTTCAAGACATAAAAAAGAATTTTGCATCATATAAAGTGAAAATACCCGTACATGTAAACAAAAACGTATAAAACAACATGTGGCCATAATTCAAAAAGTTGACCTGATTGAGCAAAACCAATGTGATTTTTTGATTCAGCACATCAAAATTGTCCTAAATCAGCTAAAAAAAAACTTAGACAATAAATTTGGTGTTGACCAATGTAATGAATCAACTTTGCACACAGTTTTTTGTTGATCAGAGGCACCTTGCCAGAAAATGCAACATAACAGCAATGTGCTGAACTTTGTGCACACACTTTATATGCACCCCCTCCTTTGAAGAGTCATCATTATTTAGACAGCGAAATTGCAAAAAATAATAAAAAAAAGACAATGTGTTAACGGAAAGTAATATAACCACCATCATCATCATCATTATAGCAGTCTACCAGGGGCGACAATGACTGTTTCATTTAGGTCTGATCAGATTCCTCCACGCAGCTCTGTCCTTCGCCCTCCGCTGCCAGGAACTCCTGACTTTGTTAACCCCGGCGACGCCCAAGCTAGTATGGGTTGTCCTCTGACCGACCATTTCATGAAACTGCTTACAAAGTATTTCAGTACTGCTAGCTTTTGCTGGACTAGCGGCACATTCTTGGCAGATAGAAGTATTATCAGTGGCAAGGACAGGCCAAGACAAACTGACTCCAGTATCTGTTGCAGTGACTGACCAGATGATAGGTTTGTTTATCTCTGCTCTTTGTGTAGTGCATGTCACGATGTACCGACTAGCAAAAGTCCACCACAGACCTTGCGACAGATGTGCTTATCTGCCAGGATGTCCAGTCTCACCTCGTGTAACTAGGAGTGGTCCACCACAGACCTGTGACAAATATTGTTTTTAGTTCTGCCAGGATGCCCAGTTTCACCCTCCATGCCCTCAGAAGGGCAGGGTTGCTTGTTGAGTCACCAACGGCCCGACCCATGAGACAGGTAATACCAGTTTTCATGGTTATCTGGTAGCAAGCAAACCAACACCTGACCTGACACTTGACATAACCACCGTAGCAGGAGGCAAATGGCACAAATGCATGCTTAAGAATGACATACAAGGGCCTTTAAAGACTTTAAGGGGTCAAGACAAAGTAAAGACCAAGACAGGCAGAGGCGAAGTTGAGACCACTTTACCCGTTAAAGTCTTGGTGTTGTGTGGTCTTGTCTCGCTACACTCTGGTCTCAGTCTGCTATGGTTTGATGTGGCCTTGATATGCAAAGATGATCTGAATCCTGTATTATTGTCTTTGTGATCCAAAGGGCTCCTCTTAAATAAATAACAAATTTGTTTCTTGTTGCAAAGGTGTAAAACAGAAATCTCCAACACCATCAAATCACCAAAGGAGAGACCATCTACTGGGAGAACAGGGTTACGCTTCATGAAACACAAAATCAATACCTGTCAAAGGGGGCTTTCACACCTAACCTGTTTGGTCCTTTCTGACTTTTCAGTCTGGTCTGGACCAAAATGTTGGGTGTGAAAGCTCCCCTGAACCATGCACCAGACCAAAGAGTCGAAATTTTGTCTGGCAAAAAGAGGTGGTCTTTACCCGGATCAACCTGAACCTTGGTCCAGTTCATTTAGTGTGAAAGCAATTTTCAGAAAGGTTTGGACTTTCAGACCAAACGTAGGAAGTCAAGGCAGGCGATAAGAGGGAAAATGAGACATGGTATGACTTGAAGAGGGGGAGAGACCAAGATTTTAATCTAAATATGGTCCATTACCAGCATTAATAGCACAGGGTTGCAAAAATATTTTTTTTGTAAGTTGTCTGTGTTTTCTCAACTGATTTAAGACAATTTTGCACCACTGAATCCGAAAATGACATCCGTTTCTCTCAATCAGGTGCTAAGTAAAAACCTGTACTTACTTAATACTTAGTACTGTGCATGTACTTACCTTTATATAAAGGTAAGTACATGTAAATTGAATGTTACATCATCATTGTTCAAAATTCTGAGAATTTCAAGACATAAAAAAGAATTTTGCATCATATAAAGCGAAAATACCCGTACCGTACATGTAAACAAGTCTGGTCTCACTAAACTAGTTCACTGACTAATATGATGGAGTCTGAACCAGTTTCCACTTAAAGTGTGGTTACAGATGTGACCGGAGCCGCAGAAGACACCTCCGATGGTGAGTAGCTAGATGATGCTTGTTAACTGCAGCTTCTGTGCTAACTACATAAATGTCGTCATGACAGCAATGTGTCAGTTGTTGTTACGTCATGTTGTTTGGTCCGCTTGGATAAAGAGAGGTGTGAAACCAAACCTAACTGGACCAAATGTAAACAATGTAACAAAATAAAAACTTTAGTCTGGACTTTGGCACGGATTTCCAGGTGTGAAAATGACCTGTTTTAGGGATAGCGTAGGTTGAATGAAAGGACTAGCTGTTACAATCCCTGATGTTTGCACCACTTCTGAGTCCATGGGGAGTTCTTGAGAGATGGCTACTATAAGGCTTCACCGTGGGGACACATTGTCAGTTGTGTACCTCACCATCACAGGGTTTTCGGCCATTTATCACAAGACACCCTACACTGAGGCAGGCCCACCACAGGTTGATCAAGCCTGGGTATGTGTCCCATGGTTTAGCTGTTTGCCTTAGAAGCCCAGATGGTATCACTCCTTTTCATTCCCAGCTAGCAACTGGTCCTCTCTTCTTCTTCTGTTAGATTTGATTGGCGGTTGGAAACCAGCTTACAGGTGCATTACTGCCACGTACTTCACTCTATATCATCACTCTATCTGGTCAGGAGCTGTAGTCCTTACCGCCACGTACTTCAAACACGTAAACATCATCTTCTTGGTTGGCAATCTCTTCTTCACTCTATATCCTTGTATAAGGAGTTCTTAATCTTCTTTAAACATTGTTCAAACAGTGAGATTTCCATGTCTACATGATATCTATAACACTATCTGGTCCATCTTCTTTAAACATTGTTCAAACAGTGAGATTTCCATGATGTCTATAACACTATGTGGTCCATCTTCTTTAACCTCTTGCACTCCGCTGTACCACGGACGGACACGTCTCTGCGTCCTAGAGTGCACGAGGGCGCCCTAGAATGCACACTGTGCGTCCTACGGCGCACTGAGAAAAAAAAAAACCTGCACTTCCGTTCTTCCACTACAGACACAGCCGCGAACAGAAAGCCAAAGGAGTGCTTTGATTGGTTTAGATGTGACTGACCTCTCATTCGACTAACAAGAGCCTTGAATTGGGTTTCTGAAACCTTGAAGAACCAATGACTGAAAACCTAGCAAGAAGGACCCGCCTACCAACGGCTGCGAATACAGCAAGCCAGTTGAAGCACAGTAGTTCGAAAGCGTGCCTCCCTTGCAAAATCTGTTTTGTGTAAGGCTGGGTGACACATACGCGTTCGCCAGTCTTTTTTTCTTACTACTGTTCTTATTTGTTTTGAAAAATCGTTCGCCAAAACCGCAATCATGGAAGCGCAAAACCGCAATAATGGAATTATGGTTTGACCGGGTCACGTGACCAGAACCACGAGTCGTAACAAGCGGACCAGCGTCATGTTCGTCTGACAATGAGGAAGAGAAGTTCGCCAGCGACACTGCTGTTGTGGACAGGTAAGTGTTATAAGCTAAATTATTCTTTATCCCTGAAAATTGTAATCAAAATGACTTTTGACCGATCAGTAAATTACAACTGTGCATAGTAGACCGCGGCACACGGACTGGACACGGTTCGTGCACCGCGTCCGGACCGTGAAGGCCCCCACCCCGCGCTACTCTTCTGTAGCGGATTGCAGATATTTTAGTACAACTGTGCGTAGTAGACCGTGGCGCACAGTCCCCGCTTTCCGTCATGTAGCGATGGGTGATGTCCGTCCTCTCTAGCGGGGGGGGTGGGAGTTGTTATCTTCTACATTACAGATATTTTAGTATAATTTTTAGTGCACTGTAGGTTATTTTTTCTTGTAAAAAAAAAAAAAGCCACACATTTTTTACATGGCATGCTTCTTTGTGTGTGGGGGCTTGTTTGTTCATTCATTCATGAATGAATGAATAAACAACCCCCCCCACCTACACACACACACACACACACACAGAGCCCTGAGTGTCACCTTTCATTAGAGCCCAAGATGAAGCTTCTATATTGAATCATTCAAAAGTTACAGACGTTTTTCCAAACTGTGCCATTTGGCACAATTTGGCACAGTTCAAAAACGCCTGGGAACAACCTAAGAAAAAAGCTGTGTAATATATTCATTTTTTGTGGTATTGTTACAAAATTTTGACCTCAGCTGGATAACACTTGGTTCTACATTTCTGTTGCATTTTCCAGCCCGGATCTGACAGCTGTGTGTTATTTGCAAGCATTTGTATCCAAAAAAACACCCAGGCGAAATTTATTTTCTTCAAGTTCAGTATGTTTAGATTGTGGAGACTGTGTGGAAAGGATGAGGCAGAGTTATTTCTCAGGTTCCATTTTTATTCACAACACACTCTCCAACATTCAAAAGCAGAAGAAGGAGAAAAAAAAACAACATCTGCCAGTCTTATACCCCTGACATCAAAGTACAAAATCCCATTGTCTTTAAATCCCAAACACAATGCATCCCCCCTGCAGTTCCTCTCGCTTCCACCCCAACCTGGGTGGTCAGGAAATCATTCATGTCCATCTCTTTGCATATCAAAAGGCCAACTCTCTCATCCTCCTCTTATCCCTAGGAGGTCCAGACCTTTTGTTCCTCTTCAGACGTGAAGCCAAAATAAGCACACAGGAATATACATGAGAGCATATGAACAGTCATACACATGTGAGCCCGTGAGACTACATATGTGCACCACATATAACCCCCCCCCAAACGTCTAAGATGGAACAAACTAACACAGATTGCATGTCATAATAAAATCGCCATACATCAGTCCACATGCTGTCTTGGTCTCAACCGTCTGCCGTATCTGCTGCAGGCGGGCTTAACCTCTTCCGCGGCGTCCTCCTGCTGTGGAGCTGCTGTCTGGGGATTAAAACTGTTAGTCAATCTCTGTGGGTGTACTGGGGAATGCTCCCTAGGGGGTCTACCCCGTCGCGGGGCCCTCGCCAACTGCACAGCTTCGTCAGCCATCACAAAAGCAGGTTTGAGTCTGTCTATGCCAATCATCTCCTTTCTGCCCCCCAAATCTAGCAAAAAATGCTTATCGCCTGTTTCTAGCACTCTAAATGGTCCATCGTAAGGCGGTCGCAGAGCTGTGCGGTGGGCATCATGTCTGACAAAAACAAACTCCGCATTTTTTAAAGCTTTAGGCACAAAAACACGCGGAAAACTGTGGTGAACGGGGCCTGGTAGGACACTCGGGCCCATGCTATTCTGCAACCACTGAGCCGAGGAGAACTCTGGCGCTGGGTTGTCAGGGAGAAATTCTCCAGGCAGCCGAAGTGGCTGTGCGAACACTAGCTCCGCTGGGGAGGCGTCTAAATCCTCTTTAGGTGCAGAACGCAACCCCAATAGAACCCATGGTAGTTTGTCAACCCAATTTGCATCCGTAAGCGACGCTCTGAGAGCCGCCTTCAGCGACCTGTGAAAACGTTCGCATAACCCGTTAGCCTGCGGGTGATACGCGGTCGTGCGGTGGATCGTCGCCCCCAGGCTGCGGGCCATCGCTGACCAAAGTTCGGAAACAAATTGTGGGCCTTTGTCAGACGTAATATCCGACGGAACTCCAAAAC
The DNA here is from genome assembly GCA_020510985.1 of Pholidichthys leucotaenia. Taxonomy (NCBI): domain Eukaryota; kingdom Metazoa; phylum Chordata; class Actinopteri; order Cichliformes; family Pholidichthyidae; genus Pholidichthys; species Pholidichthys leucotaenia. The sequence continues at coordinate 119,370,174 of CM035850.1, forward strand.
GCGCTACCCATGCAGTTAAAAAAGCTCGCGCCACCTCCTCGGCTGTGGTTGATGACAGGGGAACCACTTCTGGCCAGCGCGTGGTGCGGTCAACCATTGTCAGAAGATGTGTGCACCCTTGCGAGGGCGGTAGGGGGCCTACGAGGTCCACATGGACATGATCAAACCTTTTAGCTGGAATATGAAACGGCTCCAAAGGAGCTCTCGTGTGTCTATGCACTTTGGCCCGCTGACAGAACATGCAGGCTGCCGCCCACTCTCTAACTTGCTTGCGCAGGCCCGGCCATACAAATTTCTCCCCTACCATTTTGACCGAAGCGTGCACCCCCGGGTGCGCCAGCGAATGGATCAAGTCAAAAACGCGGCGGCGCCACGAGGCCGGAACCACCGGATGGGGTCGCCCGATGGAAACATCGCAGATTAGGGGGGGCATACCGTCTTGCAGCACCCTGTCCTCCAGCCTTAACCCTGTTGGTCCAGACTGGAGCGCGTGCACGTCCGCATCGCCGCCCTGCTCCGCGGCCATGGCTGCGTAATCTATCCCTACGCGGACTGGGGCCGCGCGCACTTCTGCGCCGCTACCCTGGTCCGCGGCAACCGCTGCGAAATCTACCTCTACGCGGGCTGGAGCAGCCACAGCACGCGAGAGGCAGTCTGCCACTACGTTAAGTTTACCCGCTACATGCTGGATATCGGTAGTGAACTCCGAAATTGCGGCCAGCTGTCTCTGCTGCCGACCAAGGTTCCGAAATCTTGGCCATCACAAAAGTCAGCGGCTTGTGGTCAACGAACGCGGTGAAACGGCGTCCCTCCAGCCAAAACTGGAAGTGACGAATAGCCAGATGGAGAGCTAACAACTCCCTGTCGAATGCGCTGTATTTTCGCTCACTATCGCACAAAGTCTTGCTGAAAAACGCGAGCGGCTGCCAGGCTCCAGCCACATACTGTTCAACAACCGCTCCTACGGCCACATCTGACGCGTTGGGACTGGATGCGCTAACAACGCAGTGTTTGCCAAGGCTGTTTTGACTTCAGAGAATGTGCGCTCTCGCTCGGGAGACCATTCAATTTTATTTGCGGGTTTTTGTTTTTTAAGCGCAGCGTACAATGGTTGCATGAGCTGCGCCGCGCGGGGGAGGAAACGGTTATAAAAATTCACCATTCCCAAAAACTCCTGTAACGCTTTGACCGTTTGTGGCTTGGGAAAATTTGCCACCACGCGCACCTTGTCAGGCAGAGGGACTGCTCCTTCGGGAGAGACGCGATGCCCCAAAAAATCAATCTGGGCCACCCCGAACTGACACTTCGCTGGGTTGATTATTAGCCCGTGCTCCGCCAACCTCCGGAAAACTGCCATGAGGTGTTTTTCGTGTTCGTCTTCGGACGCACTGGCTACCAAAATGTCGTCCAGGTAGAAGAACACGAAAGGGAGATTGCGCAACACCGCGTCCATCATGCGTTGGAAAATCTGCGCTGCGCCTTTAAGCCCAAACGGCATGCGCAAAAACTCAAAAAGCCCGAAAGGAGTTATTACCGCTGTTTTGGGTATGTCCTCAGCGTGGACTGGGACCTGATGATAACCGCGTACCAGGTCTATCTTAGAAAAAATGCGTGTCCCCGCCAAATGAACTGAAAAATCCTGGATATGTGGGATTGGGTAGCAGTCGTGTGCTGTAGCATTGTTCAGCCTGCGAAAATCACCGCACGGCCGCCACGAGCCATCAGTTTTAGGGACCATGTGAAGCCCAAGGGCTCTTTGAACGTCGGATGATGCCCAATTTTTCCAGGTTGGCCAACTCCTCGCGCGCTATGGCCAGTTTAGCTGAATCCAAGCGCCGAGCTTTTGCAAAAACGGGCGGTCCGGTGATAGTAATAAAATGCTCCACCCCGTGTTTAGCCACGGTCGCCGAAAACGTTGGCACTGTGAGTGCTGGAAACCGAGTGAGGAGTGTGTGGAACTTACCACCTGCAGCTGTGACGTTGGCTTGTGCTGTTGGCGGGGCCACTCGCGCTGTGCAGGGAATAGAAGAAAAAGAGAGTGCATTAACCAGGCGTCTGTTAGCAACATCGACGAACAAACCATGTGAGCACAAAAAATCAGCACCTAACATGTTGAAATTGACTGCCGCTATGACGAAAGTCCACTCAAATGTGCGGCCGTGTAAAGACAGAGACAGGGTCTTCTCTCCGAAGGTCTTAATCGCCGAGCCGTTCGCTGCTGACACCACAGGGCCAATGGAAGACGCCAGCCGGTCAGCGTAGGAAGGTGTGATGAAACTCAGCTGGGAGCCTGTGTCCACGAGGAAGTGCCTCCCCGATCGCGCGTCCCTCAAGTAGAGCAGCTTGTTCTCCTCACCGAGAGCCGCAGCTGCTACCGACTCCCGGTCTTGGCGTTTCCCGAGCGCTTGAATTGGCATGGTGGAATGCAGTTGCGTGCCCTCTCGGCGAAACGGTGATGGTAAAAGCAAAGGACGTCGTCCGCTCCGCGCCTCCTGGCCTCCGCCGCTGCCGTTGTCGGTGAGTCTGGTGCTGCAGCCTCTGGCCCCCCGCCATCTCCGGATGTTGCGCCCAGCTCCGCTGCTGCGGTCGTGGCCGTGTGTCGTCTATGGCCATCGACGAGTCGTTGCGCCTCCTGGCCCAGCTCGTGGTAGTCTCGGTGGGCCAGCAGCTGTGAACTGGCTAGGGTAACTCTCACCGCCGGCGATAGTGTCCTGAGGAAAAGGTGGGCGAAAATAAAGCCATCATCTTCGGCGTCTCTCAAACTCAGCATCTTCGCCATCAGGTCTGCAGGTCTGTCAACTTCACACTCAGTCAACGCCAGGAGCTTCTCTGCTCACTCTCCCAGCGAGGGGAGTGAAAAAACGGATGAGAGCAGCCTTCAAAGTGCCGTACTTGTCGCCGTCTGGAGGGTGGTTGATCAGGCTCTCTACACGCTGGGCTGTGTGGCTGTCCAGTTTTGCAACTACATGGTAGAACTTCGTGGCGTCTGCCGAAACCTTCCGAAGATGGAACTGTGCCTCGACTGCGTTAAACCAGGAGCGCGGACTGTTCTGCCAGAAGTCCAGAAGCTGGACTGTGGTAGCTGCATTAGCTTGGCTGGCTCCTGATGAGTCCGGTGCAGGAGAATCGTCGCCGGCCATAATACGTCTTAAGGTCACCAGTGTGGAGATTGTGTGGAAAGGATGAGGCAGAGTTATTTCTCAGGTTCCATTTTTATTCACAACACACTCTCCAACATTCAAAAGCAGAAGAAGGAAAAAACCCCAACATCTGCCAGTCTTATACCCCTGACATCAAAGTACAAAATCCCATTGTCTTTAAATCCCAAACACAATGCATCCCCCCTGCAGTTCCTCTCGCTTCCACCCCAACCTGGGTGGTCAGGAAATCATTCATGTCCATCTCTTTGCATATCAAAAGGCCAACTCTCTCATCCTCCTCTTATCCCTAGGAGGTCCAGACCTTTTGTTCCTCTTCAGACGTGAAGCCAAAATAAGCACACAGGAATATACATGAGAGCATATGAACAGTCATACACATGTGAGCCCGTGAAACTACATATGTGCACCACAAGATGACTGTTACTCAGTGGCCGGAACACTTAAAGAGATTATGACTGTTTTGGCAAAAAATTCAAAGTGTTTTCTTTTAAATGAGACCAACCCCGTGAAGATGCTGCAAAGGGCTGAAGAACAGTTTTTGATTTACTTTGGGTACGTTATTTTTTGGCGTTTTTAGGGAAACTGACTAGAGTGCAAGGGGTTAAACATTGTTCAAACAGTGAGATTTCCATGTGTACATGATGTCTTTAACACTATCTGGTCCTTACTCTATAAGTTCTTCTTCTTCTTCTGCTTCTGCTTCTGCTTCTTCTTCTTCTTCCTCCACTGCCCGCATATTCAGTTTTTGGTTTTTTTGTTTTTTTTGGGTGGAGGATGGCGACCTTGGGAATGCCACCTCCATCTATCCGCCAGGGGGTGCGGATCGTTCCCCCGGACAGCAGTGTTACTGTGGAGGAGGTCCCTCTGGCTGTGGGTGAGCAGGTGGGCCATGATGCAATCTACTATGCGTCCCGAATGAATAGAGCTGTAGTTGTGTTTCTGGCTGCTGAGGAGGATGTCCACACTCTGATTGCGAGCGGTGTTGTCATCGGGGAAACGTATGTACAGGTGTCCCCCTTATCTGTCCCATCAACGAGTATCACCGTCTCAGGTGTTCCACCTTTCATCACTGACGAGCAGTTGGCAACAGAGCTCCGCAGATTTGGGAAGTTTGGGGGGCCGTTTAGAACTGTGAGTTTGGGATGCAAGGATACCAAGTTAAAACACGTGAGATCACTCAGGCGGCAGGTGTTCATGTTTCTAGACTCGCCCACTCAAACTCTGGAAGTGTCCTTCCGGGTCAAACACGGGGACAGCTCCTATATGGTGTATGTGAGCTCAGGACAGATGAAGTGTTTTGAATGTGGAGACGTGGGCCATAAACGTTTCGCTTGCCCGCACAGGCAGCGGGCGGGGGGCTCTGATGGAGCCGCAACTGGAGCCGGCGGTGCGGCTTCCGCTCACGCCGCTGCTGCGGACGGCGTTGCGGGGGCTTCCGCCGCGGCTGAGCCCGGCGGGAGCGGAGAGCCTGGCAGCGCGGCCTCCGCCCCCGCCACTGCTGCGGCCGACGTTGCGGGACCTTCCGCCGGTCCTGCTCTGGAGCCTGCCACTGTGTCTGTGGACAGCCCCCCTGTGGCGCCCGCAACACAGCTTGCAGCTGGGACTGTCGCTGGTGATGGCGCCCAAACAGTCACTGACGGTGCGTCAGAATCTCGCTGTGTGACATCAGCGGCTGTGCTTCCGGAGGCTGCTGCCGCTTCAGAGCAGCAGACAGAACAACGCCGGTCAGCTGCTGGAGGTGCCGTCCAGGAACATGTGGCTAATGATGAATCAGCTGGGCCAGCTGGAATGCCAGCTGAATCCAACAGTCAGCTGAGTTGTGCTGACGAGGAAATGGATTCTGATTCTGACACTGTGTCTGCTAAAACTGAGTCTATTGGGGCAACTTGCAGTACAAACACGGGTTTGTATTCACTGGAAGAAATAAATGCTTTTCTGGATGAAACCTATAATAACAGCCGTTAAAGTCACTGATTACTTCAGTGACACTGATAAATTCATTAGGTCTGTTAATGTGCTAAAAAGGCAGGTTGGTCTTGACCTCCTGGATGAAAGAAAACGTTTTCGCCTCAAGAAGCACCTCACAGCCCTGCGTAAATCAGCAGGGGGACAAAAGGTCAAGCGCGCAAAAATGGAATAACTTACATGGCCACAACACGGTGTTCCTTAGATCTATCGCCCTATGCAAAACATAAAATTAGGATCCTTAAACATCAATGGTGGGAGGGGCAATCATAAGAGGGGATTAATTAGTGACCTGTTCCGACGAAAAAATCTCAACATTTTGTTTTTGCAGGAAACTCATACCACTTCGGCAGATGAAGTGGACTGGGGCTTGTGGTTGAAGGGCCCTTTTTCACTCAGTCACGGTACCAATCTTAGTGCAGGAGTGGCCGTTTTGTTTGGGGAATCAGCAAATGCAACAGTTTTATCGGTGGTGGAGATAGTGAGGGGCAGGCTGCTTCTTGTTAGGGCCGAAATAGGGAATTCCGTGTTTTGCCTGGTCAACGTTTACGCTCCAAACCACAGTTCTGAAAGGGTTGCCTTTTTCAATACACTGACAAATGAATTGCAGAGCTATCACCAAGACCAACTTATTGTTGCTGGTGATTTCAACTGTACCTTGGACTTCACTCTGGATCGCACTAATGCAGAACCCCATCTGCAGTCTTCTCGACTCTTGAAAAATCTCACTGTACAGTTCGACTTATTGGACACGTGGAGGTCTAAACATGCAAACGCTAGACAGTATACCTGGGTCAGAGTCACTGACGGTGTTGTCAGTGCTGCTAGATTAGACAGGATATATGTTTCTCAAACCTTTGGCCCCGGAATCCTCCACAGTAACATAAGTCCCGTCGGCTTCACGGATCATCACCTGGCCACTGCGGTGTTAATTACCTCACCAGGGGAAGGGACTAAATCTTATTGGCACTTCAATAACAAGCTCCTTCAGGACAACACCTTTTGTCAATATTTTGTGTGTTTCTGGGAACACTGGAGGACCACAAAGGCTCATTTTAGTTCCCTGGAACAGTGGTGGGAGGTTGGCAAAGTGCAAATTCGCATTTTTTGTCAACAGTACACTGCGAACTCCACTTCCATCATCAAGGCCAAGGTCGGTGAACTTGAGGACACTGTCAAGAGGCTGGAGGACAGTTTGGTTACGGATCAGGATTCTACCGCAGGTCCTTTGCTGCAGGAGAAGAGATCGGCCCTGCGCACATTCATGCAGGAAAGAGTGAAGGGGGCACTTGTGAGGTCACGGTTCACTCACCTGCAGGACATGGATGCCCCAACGTCCTTCTTCTTCAATCTGGAGAAGTCTGCTGCGAAAAAGAAGTTGATGACTTGCTTGATGCTCCCAGATGGTTAAATGACTACAAATCCATCCGAGATGCGGCACCATGCAGTGGATTATTACGAGGCCCTGTTTGGTGTGGGACCATGTTGCATGGACTCTCAAAACCAGCTCTTCGAAGGTCTTTCGGTGCTCAGCCCGGAGGACAGGGCCGCTCTGGACTGTGCCCTGACTTTGGATGAGTTAACTGTGGCTGTTAATCAGATGTCTCTGGGACGCGCACCTGGACTTGATGGTCTTTCTTCTGACTTCTTTAAGCATTTTTGGAATATTATTGGATCAGACTTCTATGACGTTCTAACTGCCTGTTACAGAAAGGGAACCTTACCTGTCTCCTGCCGCCGTGCAGTGCTATCTCTGCTGCCTAAGCAGGGGGACTTGGCCTTGCTGAAAAACTGGAGGCCCGTGGCTCTTCTTTGCACGGACTACAAGGTGCTTTCGAAAGCCCTGTCAAATAGACTGAACAATGTATTGGATTTGATCGTAGATAGAGATCAAACATATTGTATTCCTGACCGGACCATTATGGACAATATTTTCTCGTACGTGACGTTCTCCAGCTCAGTAAATGTTATGACTTACAGTTCGGTATTATGTCTTTGGACCAAGAAAAGGCATTTGATAGGGTTGACCATTCCTATTTGTTTTCCACACTGAAGGGGTTCGGTTTTGGCAATATGTTTTTGAGGTGGGTCAATCTGTTATATACTGGAGCTGAGTGTTTGGTAAAGATGGGGGCAGGGCTGAGTCGGCCAATCCCTGTACACCAGGGAATAAGGCAGGGTTGTCCAATCTCAGGTCAACTGTACAGCTTGGCTATTGAGCCTTTGCTGTGCAGATTGCGCACTCAGCTGGGTGGTCTGGTTCTGCCGGGGCCCTCCAGCAGTTGCCGCCCAATCGTCTTGTCTGCTTACGCGGACGACATCAGCGTTTTCATCACATCCCACAGGGATGTACAGCGTCTGGTGGACACTTTATCTATTTATGAAAGGGCATCTTCTGCACAGGTGAATTGGGCCAAGAGTGAGGGTCTATTGGTGGGCCAGTGGTCACATCAGGACATTCCTCGGCTGCCCGGAGGTCTTCAGTGGGGGAAAGCCAGTCTCAAAGTGTTGGGGGGTTTTCTGGGCTCTGAGGAATTTGAATGCAAAAACTGGGAGGGTGTTAAGGACAAGGTGTGTGCTCGCTTTTCTAAATGGAAATGGTTGCTACCACAGCTGTCACATAGGGGCAGGGTTCTGGTCGCCAATAATCTGGTCGCCTCAGCTCTTTGGCATAGGCTTGTTGCTTTGACACCACCCAGGAGCCTGCAGGAGGAGGTTCAGAAGATCATCGTTTCTTTTGGTCTGGTCGACATTGGGTCCGTGCGGCTGTTCTCTACCTGCCTGTTGCCGAGGGAGGACAGGGCCTGGTGGACATACACTCCAAGATCGCCTGTTTTAGGCTTCAGACTGCACAACGCCTCCTTTACGGATGTAGCCCCTGCTGGATGGACACTGCAAAACTGCTCCTGAGGAGAGTTGGCCGCTTGGGCTATGATAAGCAGCTCTTCCTCGTGACATCTGGGGAGGTGGACCTTACTGGACTTTCTGCTTTTTACACATCCGTCTTGCATGCATTGCAAGTCTTCGCCGTAGCCCGCTTCCCTGATGAGACACCGGGCATGTGGCTGTTCGAGGAACCACTGTTTTTCAATCAATTCATCGACACTCAGGTGCTGCAGTCAGTCAGTCTGCGAACTTGTTTACGAGAGGCATGCTGTACCAAGCTTGGTCATCTTATGAAGATGTCGACCACATCGATGGAAACGCTGAGGCAGAGTGCCAACATTACATCTGTCAGACTGCTGCAGAGGGTGGTGGGGGAAGTGTGCGCCGCCCTGCCACGACCGCTCCGAGCGTTTGCGGAAAACCGTACCCTTTCCACTCAACGGGATGATGACACTGTGTCCAACTTTCCTGCCCTTTCCATAAGTCCTGCTGTGGGGGAGTGCTGGCCTTCAGAAATCCTCGTCTGGGCAAGTTCCAGTTTGTGGGGACGAAGACGGTGTATCACAACTCTGTGAAAGTTCTGAATCTGCGCTCTCTGATGGACGTGAAGGAGTCGAAGTGGGCAGGGTTTTTGGGGCCAGAGGTCTCCCCGAAAGGCAGCTGGCGGTGCATGTACAAGCTCCCTATTGAGAAACGGACGGCAGATCTCCAGTGGAGGATTGTTCATGGGGCAATAGCTACGAATAAATACAGAGCACACCTGGATCCAACTGTGGGGGAGGAATGTTTGTTTTGCTCCTGAGTTGAGACCCTGGAGCATTTGTTTGTTCAATGTTTTCATTTATCTGGCCTTTTTGATCTTTTGAAAGTGTGGTTTCGGGCTTTGGGTGAATGTTTCTCTTTTGGTTTGTTCATTTACGGTCCAAAGTATAAAGTGGCAAAGAAGTCTGCGCACACTTTGATGAACTTCCTATCTGGTACTGCTAAATTTGCCATCTGGCTGACAAGGAAAAATCGGGCTACCAACGCTGGCAATGTGGATCCTGTGTCTGCTTTCAAGGCCTTGTTGAAAGTCAGACTCCAGGTGGAGTTCTCTTACTATCAAATGGTGGACAATTTGGAGGCATTCACCAATAGATGGGCTGTGGGGAATGTTTTGTGTTCTGTGGGAGAGGGGGATGAGTTATGTTTGCACTTTTGAGATGTGACACACTTGGGGGCATGATATTGGTGTTCTTACATTTTTGAATTGTACAATAAAGCCATTTTTTAAAACTCAAAACTCTTCTTCTTCTTCTTCTTCTTCTTCTTCTTCTTCTTCTTCTTCTTCCAGTGAGATTTTCATGTCTACATGATGTCTATCACCTGTGGCTGTCTGCTCACTACTTCTTCTCCTTCTTTTAGATTTGATTGCCAGTTGGCAACCAGCTTACAGGTACATTACCGCCACGTACTTCACTCTATATCATCACTCCATCTGGTCAGGTGTTGTAGTCCTTCTATCATCATTGCTGTGTCCAATCAAACCTCAACTCTATCTTCAGACATCACTCTTCTTCGTCTCCTCGTACTTAACTCTATATCATCACTCCATCTGGTCAGGAGCTGTAGTCCTTCTATCATCATTGCTGTGCCCAATCAAACCTCAACTCTATCTTCAGACATCACTCTTCTTCGTCTCCTCGTACTTAACTCTATATCATCACTTCACTCTATATCATCACTTTACACATCTTGGCCGTGGCAACTGTCATGGCCAAGATGTCGGCCACCCAGGCCGGTTTATCACTGTCTGCTCACTACAGTTAATCACCCTATGTATAATTCAAGAAATCTCTGTGGGTCGGCGGCGTCGACCAGCTTCTGATAGCCCATAGATCATAGGAAATGATCCATAGGCTATATGATGTCCTATGATGTCCTAGACATCCCATTTGATGTCACAGACATCATAGACCCACATGATCCTATAAGATGTCATAGACATCCCATTTGATGTCATAGACAGACTATTAAATGCCGGGATCCTTTGATGTTGACGATTAAAAATTGTAGCTCTGATGCTGGAATCCTTTGATGTTGACGATTCCATGAGTTGTTTTGATGCCAGAATCCTTTGATGTGACACCCCCCGCCGAGGCAGACCCACCACAGGTTGATCAAACCTAGGTGTGTGTCCCATGGTTTAGCTGTTTGCCCTAGAAGCCCAAATGATGTCACTCCTTTTCCTCCACAGCCAGTGACTGGTCCTCTCGGCGGTGTTGGCCAGCTCTTTAATTGTCCATCTGTAATCCTGTCCCCTGATCCCAATCTCCCTAAGCAGCTTTACAGTTGTTGTGGCTATGAAGCCCCTGCATCCCACCTCCACTTGGCGCACCTTTATCTTCCAGCCTCTGTCCTCTGCCTCAGCTGCTAAGTTGGAATACTGCAGCTTCTTACGCTCATAAGCTTCCTCAACAGCGTCCTACCAGAGTACTGTCAACTCAATAATATAGGCGAGCTTAGATGAATTAGTCCAGAGGACAAGATCTGGTCGCAGGGTGGTCGTTGCGATCTCCGGAGGGAAAATGAGCCTTTGATCCAAGTCAGCTCGCATCTGCCAATCCCTGGCTGCATTCAGTGGACCCAGATCAGGAAGTAAGGGACCAGTTCTCAGCTTGGACCCCGCTTGAACAAATGATGGTAGGTGTCGGCGAACATTCTGGTTGTTGAAGGGTTGGGAGTTGATGGATACTCTCTTGCACTCAAGTTTATCAGCTAGACTCCTGAGGACCTGGTTGTGTCTCTACGTGTATCTACCTTGAGTGAGGCTAGTCCTGCAACCAACCAAGATGTGCTTGAGTGTTGCTGGGGCTGTACAGAGAGGGCAAGATGGATCCTTTCCAAGCCACAGCTGCAGATTTATGGGAGAGGGCAGCACATCATATGTATCTTGGATGATGAAGCTCAGCCTGTTGGATTCCATACCCCAGAGTTCTCTCCATGCGATTTCCCTCTTTTCGACACCCTCCCACCTCGTCCATCGACCCTGTTTGGCTTGTGCTATGGCTCTGGCCCTTCTGGCTGCTTCCTCCTGTTGACGCACCTCCTCTACCACCATAGTTCGGCGTTCAGCTGGAGATGCCTTTTGCCAGAGAGGTGTCACTGTTCCAAAGCCAAGGCCTCCTTTACCTTGTTAGACGTGGCCCACCATGTCACGATGGAGGAGCGCAGATTTGGCCTGTAGTAACACCAGCGTCTCCCTCCGCAGTTACTCTACTCACAGTTATGCGAGGGCAAACGCAATCAGGGTAGACCAAGGCTCAGATTTAAAGACACTGTAAAAAGAAACTTGAAGAAGTTCAGAGCTGTGTGGAGGAATCTGATCAGACCTAAATGAAACAGTCATTGTCGCCCACAACAGACTGCTATGATGATGATGATGATGACAGCCATGTTTGGGGTCCACTTCTTCCCTGTTGCCAGGGTAGGAGCAGCACCTCTTACTATAGGGTCCCGGGAGTTGGCGAGCGACATGTCCAGCCTCACCTTGGCACATCTGAATTCCTCAACCAGGCTAGACAATGGCAGCGACAGGGCTCCATTACTGTAGAGTCCAATGCTGCTGAGACATTTTGGGAGGCCAAGCCACTTCTTCACATAAGAGCTCACTAGCCTTTCCAAATGCTGAGCATGGGTTAGAGAGACTTCATACATGGTCAACGGCCACAGGAGTCTGGGCAGCAGCCCAAACTGGAAGCACCAGAGCTTCAGTTTCCCTGGAAGTGTGGTGTTATTAATCTGCTTGAGGCCGTTAGCTGTGTCCTGCTAGTTCTACTGCTAGTTGAACTAGTTGTTCAAGTTGTTGGGCGTCTCTGAGGTCTGTGTTATACTATCGTCCGAGGCTCTTGATGGGCTTCTCTAAGACTGTGGAGATTAGTTCATCGCTGATGGGGAACCGCACTCCCGTTAGTTGGCCTTTAACAATGGAGATGCTACAAGATTTGCTTGGCTTAAACTCCATTCTTTCCCACTGGATGTTCTCCTGTTGTTTTTGCAGCAAGCGTCTAGTGCATGGTTTTGCTGCTGTGATGATGGTCATATCATCCATGTATGCTCTAATTGGCAGAACACGCAGGCCAGTCTTGGTCATCTCGCCACCCACTACCCAACGGGATGCCCATATGATCACTTCCATTGCCATGACGAATGCTAGGGGGGAAATGGTGCATCCTGCCATGATGCCCCTTTCCAGGTGCTGCCAGGCTGTGGTGCTGTTCCCGGCTGCCACACAAAACTGGAGAGCCTGAAAGTAGCTCTTGACCAGCTGTGTGATGTGGTTTGGTAAACTGAAGTACTCGAAGGCCATCCACAAGATCTTGTGCAGGACTGAGCTGAAGGCACTGGCAAGGTCTAAAAAGACCACATGCAGGTCTCTCTGTTCCTTCTTGGCAGACTGGATTTGGTACCAGATGATACTGGCATGCTCCAGACATCCTGAGAAACCCTGGATCCCTGCCTTCTGCACTGACGTATCAATGAAGTTGTTTCTTTGAAGGAATGTAGAGAGCCTTTGGGCCAGAACAATGAAGATATTTCCCTCTACATTTAGCAGGCTGATCTGGCAAAACTGGCTGATGGATGAAGCGTTCTCTTTGGGGATCAGGATGCCTCCCGCTCTTTGCCATGCCTTCGGTACCACTCCCTTCTGCCATGCTACCTTCATCAACTTCCAGAGGTATTTTAAGGGCTCCAGGGGTGTTCTTATAGAGCCTATACAGGATACCACTGGGCCCAGGGGCTGATGCTGATCTTGTCTGCTTCACGGTCTTCTCCACCTCACTCCACGTGGGGGGCCTTATGTCCATTTGCTGCTCGAGTGCTGGCCTTGGTGGCAGGTCATTTGGGATGGTGACTGGCTTATGCCTCTGATTGTCACAGCAAGTCTTCTTCAGGTGCTCTTCCACATCTTTTATGGACACTTTAAGACTCCCACTCTTCTCTCGGTCAAACAGGCTTTTGACAAAGCTGTAGGGACTGCTGTAGAATAGGGTCCTTGACCGTCCTTTCCTCTTGCGTTGCCATCTCAGGTGTTCTGCTCTCCGCAGCTTTGTCAGTCGTTGCTTTATTTCAGTCTGCAAGTCATCAAGTCCCACTCTGTCTTTGTGGCTTTCTTCCAACACTTTCTCAGTTCTCTCCTTTCACCAATTTGTCAATTTCCCGCTGTCTCCTGGACTTCAGCTGGTCCACAGGGGCTTTCTGCTGCCTCGGTGTCGCCTCGGTGTCCTGCCCTTTACCTCAAACCTCTCTGTACCGTAGCTGTAGATGATGGATCTCGTGTTCTCCAGCTTTCTTTCAAAAGGACCCTTCTGTTGTTCCAGTAGGTGGACCAGACTTGAGTCAATGGTCTCCCATTCTCTTCTCTGGCTGGATTTAGAACACTGGATCTGAGGTTTCCTTCCTTCCATCTTCCTTTCCCTTGCTGGCAATGGTTGATTGAACCTGGTGTTGGAGACTGTTGCTGAGTGTTGTGACTGGCTATGCTCTGGGCTGGAGACTGCTGCTGGCTGTAACTGGCTTGGCTCTGGGCTGGAGACTGTTGCTGGCTATGACTGGTTGGGCTCTGGGCTAGAGATTGCAGGAGGGTCCATGCGAAGCTGAGCCTCATCTGAGGTGCTGATACCCTGAGGACTGTGGGGGCTCTCCTGCATCTGGGCTTCACTCGACTGATTTGGCCTACTTCTTAAGAAGTATTGGACAATGCGAGGCCCCTTGCTGAGCTCGCCAAAGCATTTTCCCTGCTTTGATGGATTTTAAGGCTCCTCTCTGTTGTCACCTTTGACCAGCCACATATGCAGCTCTGCAGCTTTTGTCCTGTCAGTGTTAACGGTTCATCAGTTGCAGTGCTGGCTGTATTCATTGTCAGTTCCGTTCCACGGTCTGTTACCGTAAGATCCATCCGTGATGAATCATCTTGCGCCCCTGCTCTTACAGACCCTAGGGGTACTTTCTTCCTTGAAGCTTTTGTAGCAATGATGGGTGGATCCAAGAACGCTACTCAGCGATGGGTCCTGCAGGTATGAGTGTAGAGTCTCTGTGGCTACATTCAGACTGCAGGTCCTGATGCCAAATTAAGATGTTTTTTGCTCTGATTCAATTTTTTGTGTGGTTGTTTATTGTTTAAATGAGGCCTATATCAGACCCCAGTGTGAGCTGACCGATAACACTCTACACTATCCGTGGCCTACCATCGAAGTGTCTCCGCATGGCTTTCATGCGGCCAGAGGGGGCAGAGAGGTCAGCGGTCCACAGGCTTCTATTTGGCCCAGCACAGAGATAAATAGCAGGGAGATTCTGTTTCTATTCGCCACACATTTGACAGCAAAACAGCACGTTTGCACATGGCTTCAAGCAACGAAGTGTGTTCTATTCAATAGGAAAATATCCTAAACTTAATGAACAGACTACTGATTTCTATACATATTTTGTTACTATTTTTAAACTATAAACTACAAACTTTTAATTAATTTTTAAAATGCCTGCTAATGGGCTGAATGATGGCTGCCACCATCCACTCACACAGCCTTTGGTGAAAATGCAAGCCTGATCACAGGTTGCTGTTCCAAACTGTAGGCCTACCAAAATGGTAAATGGTAAATGGCATTCACTTATAGTGCTTTAATTCTCATCTCTTGATGACCAAAGTGCTTTACAGATCCTGCTATCCACCCATTCACACACACATTCACACACTGATGGCGTGTGTGAGCGAAAATTAACCTTAATATACTGCTTTATGGAAATGATGGAGGCTTTTTTGAAGAGAAAGAGCATCTCATCTTGCAAGCTATAACTGTCAGTGGGGAAACCTGACCCACCCTCCCATCACACACACACAGTTGAGATCAAGATGCAATGACTTTCTCGCAGCCCTCATCACAGAAAGGGATGATGCTAAACAAAAACCAATGGGGAACAGAGGGCCATTTCACTTTGCACAGAACAAGTCACCTGGCACCAGTGACAGCGTATCCTAAGATTCTCACTAGGAGTGACTAGAAGGGACAGGATCAGAAATGAGTATATCAGAGTGACAGCTCAAGTTGAGTGGTTTGGACACAAAGTAAGAGAGACAAGGCTGAGATGGTTTGGACATGTGCAGAGCAGAGACAGTGGAAATACTGGAGAAAGGATGCTGAAGATGGAGCTGCTAGGCAGGAGGAAAAAAGGAAGACCACAGAGAAGATTCATGGATGTAGTGAAGGAGGACATGGAGAGGGATGGTGTTACAGAAGAGGATTAAAGGGATAGGGTGAGATGGAGGCAGATGATTTGCTGTGGCAACCCCTAAAGGGAGCAGAATAAAGAAGAGGAAGAAGAAGAAGAACTGACTGTATAAACTGATGAAGCTGAGAACAAACTCTGGCCTACCAGCACTCTGTCAGAAGAGCCCGTCAGTTTGCCGTAGTAGTGGACTCTGCTGTTGAGTATGGCAGCCTCAGCGGACACTCTCTCCTGTGGGTCCACATCTACAATCTTCCTGGGCTCCACATGGAAAGGTCTGCAGGAAACACCCCAAAACATAATTCAATTTGGAGTAATGTAATTGTTTATAATTGTTAGTTTGTATAACCATTTCAAGAATTAATCAAAGATATTCAAATCATGAAAAAATATCCTAAATTATCTGATGTGTTAATTAAGGCTCAAAGTGGCATCTAATTTACAATACAATTTCTGATATAATTTATAGATAAAAGCAGGGTCATTCCTAGCCTCTATTTCTTTTAAATGGGAAGGAGTCCAAACCCTTATTTGGGGAACATAAATCTCTGCCTTGGAACAAAAACATTTAAAAAATAAACTTGGGTTATTGTATAGATGAACAGAACAAATAAACCATTACATAGACTAAGAATAAATTTATATAAAAAGTTACAAATTTACCACAAAAAAGTAACAAATTTATAAGAATAAATTTACAAATTTACAAGAAAATGACTGGGAGGTCTGAACTGGGAGTGTGGGAGCTCTGGGGAAACAGTTCTATCCTCCAAGAATGACCAACAAAATTCACAAGCGTCAAAGACAAAGACACATGTGGATATGAGTTGGTGGAAGGGCATGTTTGTGATGCTTTATGGCCTAGAAAGCTAGCTGGTGACTGTGAAATACCAAAGTGGATCACACAGTACTAATACAGCTGGGGAATGATGCTAGGGGAGTGGCACACACAGCTCATGCTTTACCTTTGCCAAGTGAATTCCTGGAAGTGGAGCTAATAAAGAAGACAGTTTATTACCCAGCAGAGAATATGTGTGTAGTAGCACTGGAGTGGAGGCCTTGTGGCAGAGCATCCGCCCCACAGTCGGGAAGTTGTGGGTTCATGCCCCAGCCAGGTCATACGAAAGACCATAAAGATGGTACTTTCCACCTTCTAGCTTGATGCTCAGCATAATAGAATGGAGAAAGGAAAGTTGGTTACCCAGCCACAGGGGGAGCACAAGCCAGTGTACTCCTTGCGCCAGTCCCAAGCCCGGGTAAATGGGGAGGTTTGTGTCAGGAAGGATATCTGAGGTAAAATCCTTGCCAAATCAGATATGCAGATCCAAGATCTGCTGTGGTAACCCTGAAGACGGAGCAGCCCAGCATTCGCCACTCCGTGAGATACATGCTTAAAAGAATATCAATGTCAACTTTATTTATATAGCACATTTAAAAACAACAAGGTTGGCCAAAGTGCTTTACACATGATAAAATAAATAAAATAACATACAATAAAATACATATGTAACAAAAATAAATAAAATTAAGACAAGCTAAAAAACACAGGGACCACTACATAACATGACCTGTAGGACTCAAACTGAACTTGAATTAAAAGCCAGATTAAAAAGATGGGTTTTAATTTGTGATTTAAAAGACTGTAAGGATTCTGTGGTGCGTTTATGGAGTGGCAGGTTGTTCCATAACCTAGGGGCTGCCACTGCAAAGGCCCTATCCCCTCTCTGTTTTAATTTACTTTTAGGCTGCTGTAACAATTCTGTGTCAAGAATTCTGCCTCCAGGCTATGAGACTGATCAAACATTGCTAATTACATTATCAATTAATGCTTAACTTATTAATTGCAAAATTCCTAAGTTGAGTTGGTTCTTAACAGAGTTCCCCCGACTCTTAAAAAAAAACGTTGGTGGTGCCCCATCTAGTGTTACAAATGCGGTATTACAAGTATTATTAAGAAGCTTTAATTGTATTTCCAAATTGTAGGACTCAACACTACACTGCACTAAAAGCAGCTGGTCGGAAGACCTTAATGCTCAAGCAGGAGAATAAAAGTCCAGAAGATTGGTTAGATTAAAAAGGTGCCAAACCATTCAAAACCTTAAAAGTACATAAGAGAATTTTAAAATCGACGTGAAGATTGACTGGAAGCCAGTGAAGATCTGCCAGAGCTGGAGTGATGTGATCATACTTTCCAAATGGTGGATAGTGGATTTTCCAAAACCAAACTAAAGTGAGTTGCAGTAGTCTAGTCTCGTCTTTGTGGGGTAAATAAGATTTGGCCTTGGCAATCTGACGTAACTGATAAAAGCTTGACTGAACTGTGTTCACTTGCTTTTCCAATTTAAAAGAACTATCTATAAACACACCAAGGTTTTTGACAGTCGAACAAACAGGAGGCGAGATAATCAGGCATACAGTAATGTCACTCAGAGAGGTACATTTTCCAAATAAAATGATTTCTGTTTTGTTCTCATTTAAATGAAGAAAATTTTGTGTCAGCCATTCTTTGACCTCATGTAAACAGTCCAGTAATGGCTGCAGTGGGTTGGGAGTATTAAACTGAATGGGAATATAAATGTGAATATTATCAGCATAACAATGAAGTGGAATGTTGTGTTTTCTGAAAATATTACCCAAAGGCAGCATGTACAAAGAGAACAAAGTGGAGCCCAAAACAGACCCTTGAGGCACACCACAGGAAATGGGGCCTGAGCAACAGGAGAAATCTCCAATAACAGAAAATGACCTTTCAGATAAATAAAGATAAGATAAGATATGCCTTTATTAGTCCCACAATGGGGAAATTCCAGGATTGCAACAGCACAGGGATGGCAACACTCAGAGCAACAATCAAGAAGACAAGAAAAACAAGAGCAGCGAATATACATATGTACATATAAATATATAAATATATAAACACAGTGCGGAGCATTGTAGCTAGATGGAATAAATATATAAATATATATACACGCACTGTGCGGAGCATTGTAGCTAGATGGAATAAACAGCATAACCGTCTGCTTAGTTATCCTACATAGTATGAATATGTACCCATACATATTGTCACCCTCCGTAGCGACTGATATTGTCCTAGTTGTATACTGGAGGGGACCATTGTGTAAGTCTATTGCGTCTTTTGCATTCAATACTATTAGGTTGTCACGTTTTTTTTGCCATCTCTGCAAGCAGCCCTGCTTAGGTTATACAGTCTGACAGCCGTAGGTAGGAAGGACCTGTGAAACCTCTCGGTTGCGCACCTACAATGATGTAGTCTGCTGCTAAATGAGCTCCTCAGTGCGTTCAGTATGTCCTGCATAGGGTGGGACTCGGGACTCCAGCAGAGATGACAGTTTAGCCACTATCCTTCTCTCTCCTATCTCCTCCACTGGGTCAAGGCGCTGCCCCAGGACAGAGCTAGCTTTCTTGATCAGTTTGTTCAGTCTCTTCCTATCGGCTGCTGTAATGCCACTGCCCCAGCAGACCACTCCAAAAGTGATGGCTGATGCCACCACCGTGTCGTAGAATGTCTTCAGCAGCGCCCCTTGTACACCAAAAGACCTGAGTCTCATCAGTAGGAACAGCCTGCGCAGTCCCTTCTTGTAGAGTGCGTCGATATTGTGTGACCAGTCTAGTTTATTGTTCAGATGAACACCCAGGTACTTGTAGGATGTCACCATCTCAATGTCTGTTCCCTGTATGTGTACTGGTGCTGTGAGGGGTTGTCCTTGCCTGCGGCAGTCCACCACCAGCTCCTTAGTTTTCCTCGCGTTGATCTGGAGGCAGTTCCGATGGCACCAGTCCACGAAGTCCTGGATAAGTCCTCTGTACTCAGCTTCATCTCCGTTGGAGATGAGGCCGACGATCGCAGAGTTGTCAGAGAACTTCTGTAGATGGCAGTGTGTTGTGTTGTGTGAGAAGTCCGCAGTATAAGGGGTGAACAGGAAGGGAGCCAAAACCGTTCCCTGGGGGGCCCCCGTGCTACCGATGATCGTGTCAGACACATAGTCCCGGGTTCTCACAAACTGTGGCCGGTTAGTGAGGTAGTCCAGGATCCATGATGACAGGTGCTGGTCCACCCCTGCGCACAGCAGCTTGTCCTTCAGGATCATCGGTTGGATGGTGTTGAAAGCACTGGAGAAGTCAAAGAACATGATCCTCACCACATTCCCGGGCTTCTCCAGGTGGGACAGAGAACGGAGAAGGAGGAAGAGCACTGCATCCTCCACCCCAATGCCATGCTAGTAGGTGAACTGGAGTGGATCCATCGCTGGTCCCACCAGGGGGTGGAGGTGAGCAAGGAGCAGTCTCTCCAGGGTCTTCATCATGTGGGACGTCAGGGCCACTGGTCTGTAGCTGTTCAGGTCTTTGGGGTGGGAAGTCTTTGGTACAGGTACCACACAAGATGTTTTCCACAACTGTGGCACCCTCCCCAGCTTCAGACTCAGGTTGAAGATGAGCTCCACAATCCCACACAGCTGGTCTGCACAGGACTTGAGGAGCTTTGCGCTGATGCCGTCCGGTTCCGACGCTTTCCTCGCCTTGATCTTCCTCAGCTCCGTCCTCACCTGGGTCTTAGTGAAGGTCATGTTGGGGGGCTGTGTGTTGGAAGTGGGGGGGTGTTGGTGGAGTGGGGTGTGGGCAGCAGGACTCAATGTCTCTAGAGGCAGCAGTGGTTGTTGTGCAATCGGGGGGGAGGGTGGTTGGTCAAACCTATTAAAAAACAGGTTCAGATTGTTCGCCCACTCCTTGCCCCCCGTGGCCTGGGGGGAGGTATTCTGGAGCCCAGAGATGGTTTTAAGGTTTCTCCAGACCCCACCGATGTCGCTCTGTTGCAGCTTGTCCTCCATCTTCTTCCTGAAGCTGTCCTTGCCTTCTCTGATCTTCCTCCTCAGCTCCCTCTGTACGGACTTCAGCATCTCCCTGTTCCCCGACCTGAAGATCCTCTTCTTCTCTCTCAGAAGTGTTTTTATCTCAGGGTTGATCCAGGGTTTGTTGTTCGAGCAACACCGTATGGTCTTGGTGGGTACGGTATTGTCCACACAGAAGCTGATGTAGCCCGTGATGGTGTGAGTGAGGCCATCGATGTCCTCACCATGTGGATTGCAGAGCTGCTCCCAGGCAGTGGTTTCAAAACAGTCCTTTAGAGTGTCCATTGCCTCCTCAGACCATAACTTCACTGTTCGCATGACTGGAGGTTGTCTGTGCACTAGGGCTTTGTACACCGGCAGGAGATGAACCAAGATGTGATCCAATCTCCCGAGTGGGGGGAGTGGTGATGAGGTGTACGCCTCCTTAGTGTTTGCGTAGAATAAGTCCATTGTTTTATTGTCTCCAGTGTGGCATGTGACATACTGGGTGAACGTAGGTAGAATGGGAGACAGTGAAATATGGTTGAAATCGCCTGAGACGAGGAGAAGAGCATCTGGGTGTTCTGTCTGCAGCCTGCCAGTTACTGAGTGGATGGCGTCACGCGCTGTCCCAGCGTTCGCCGTCGGATTTGCATAAATAACAATGCAGATCACGTGTGAGTATTTCCTCGGGAGATATGTAGGCCACATGCTAACAGCTAGCAACTCCATGTCTTTGTTGCAGTGTTGTTGTTTAACCGTGATATGTCCCGGTCTGCACCAGTTGTTATTGACATACATTATCACTCCTCCGCCCCTTGCCTTCCCACTGTCTGGTGTTCGGTCTGCCCGTATTGCGTGGAAACCCTCCAGTTCAATGTTAGCATCTGTTGCTAATTCTGTTAGCCACGTCTCCATGAATAGCATCAGGCTACACTCCCTGTATTTGCTATCGTAGTGGGAGATAGCCGCTAGCTCATCTGTTTTTCTTAGTAGTGATCGTACATTCCCCATAATAACAGATGGGAGGGCGGGTCTGTACCTTATATTCCTCGCCTGCCGTCTTGCTCCAGCATGACATCCACACCGTTTTCATCTTATTTCTCCCGGTATGTCAAGTTTTTGCGTTAGCATCGTGGGCCGGTTAAGTGCTAACAGCTGGTCCCTATTGTACTGCCAAGAAGCCTTTGACTAAAGTTGGCTTCTTCTTTGACTAATTCACACTCAGCAGGGCTGGAGGAAACGGAAGACAATTTGCATACAAAGGACAATTCACAGACGGACAAAGAGCCACAGGAGGCAGTCAGATGGGACGTATGCATGTATCCTCGAGCCAACCAATGTCATGCTAATCATGTGTATTGACTGATATGCTAATGTGCCATGCATTCTCTCTTTCTGTATAACAATTATAAAAGAGCTTACGATACATGCCTCAGCAGCACAGTAGCTCAGTGCTACAATGTGTGTCCCATGATGTTGGAGGAAATAAAACTTTACAACTTTCCAGCTCGTCATATCTCACCTGATCTTATTCCTCCATACTCCACACTTAAAGAAGCCAACTTTATTGTCATTCAGTCCATACAGCCAACTGTGTACAGTAGAATGAAATTATGTTTCTCCTATCTACAATGTTAATCACATCTAGAATCAGAGGGGCTGCTGCCATGCAAGGCGCCGCCACAAACAACTTTTCCTTCCCCCATTCTATTATGCTGAGCACCAAGCTAGAAGGAGGGAAGTCCCATTTTTATATCAACTCTTAAAAGGGCTGTCTCAGTGCTGTGGCGAGATTTAAAACCAGACTGAAACACTTCGCCAATATCATGACTGTTTAAGAATGTCTGAAGTTGATTAAAAACTTTTTCCAAGAATAATGATTGTGACTCAGTGATTCTTACCTTTTAGACAGGGAAGTTGTGGAGCCTGTTTGTGGGAGGCCCTGTCCATGCTGCTCCGACAACAGAGGTTTGCACTCGTCTTCCATGGCTTCTCTGAAATTTAGGTTCTGCCTCTAAATTCTGGTCACCTGACTGGGAGGAAAACATGTTGTTGAGTTCAATTACATTCAAAATGCTTTCAAATCAAAGAATACAGTCAAGGCAGGAAATACTGACTGCTGCATCTCTGTCAGATAACACACCACTTCTCCCAGAAAACTTGCAATTAGAAATCTAACACATTTCACATAGAACTTCAAATCCTCAGATGATTCTTCCCCTTCTTTCTTTCCTCCATGCTTAATGTGGTACACACTGACCCACAAAGCAAAAATTGAGTCAACTTTTCCCTGGTTGTGAGTGTGATTTCTATAATGCCAGCACCCAAAACCTGTCACAGTTCAGTTTAATTACCAAGGGTGGGAATCACGAGGGACCTTACAATACGATATGTATCACGATGCTTGGGTCACGATGCAATACTATCACAATACTATGATTCCTTAAGTACTGCAATACCATATATCAGTGAATGATATGGCAGCCCGTGGGCCATATCTGGCCCAACACAGCTTTCCATCCGGCCCCTAGAATATTACTGAATTCAGGAATAGCTTAGTTCAAACTTTGTTTCATTAATTAATTTATATTTACAAAAAGTTCCGATAGTCAAATTTCTGAGCGTAAGTGAACACAGCGTCAGATTAGTCACCCCTCCCTTCCTGGACAGCAGGAGAGTGTGAGGAGGAGACAGGCGGCCTGCAGATCTTCTACAGGTAACCTTTGAATTCACATTATAATACCAGCCTTGGATTTTATTATTATTATGCAAAATGCTCAATATTTTGGGGTCTTTTTGAAATTATTCTGTGAGAATACATACCTGCCAATATTTAGGTTTAAAAGAACTGGAGGTTCTCACTGGGTCGTGGGGAGTTTAGGCATAAACTTATGTAATATTATAACAGAAAGGACTATGTATTTAGTCATTTTAATTGCGCCTCGGTGAAACAGAGGCATATAGTAATTGGTTAGTGCGTCTGGTTGTGGCTGTGTGTATCTGTCTGTCTGCCTCTGTTTCAGCTTGCCTGGTCAAAATTAAAGTGGAACTAAAGGCTTATATCATTGTATCACCATATTTTATCAACTTTTAATTTGCCAAAATTGTGAGATAAGGCTTTCCTTTCAAAATAAACACAAATTTAACTCACCATTTTTGTCAATGCAGCCACAAAAACAGGAAATGTAATAACTATGGCCGGCCAGTAGAGGTCAGAGTGTCACTATTTTACAGCCGCCCATGCTACCACCATGCCACAAGCACCGAGGCATCAGCACTTTGGTGCTTTTTATTAATTTTGTTTTATTTTATTTTTTGAGAATTTGGCTCTACAAATTAAAGTTTAAAAAAAGCTAAATGTAAAAAAAAGTTTGTCACAAGTTTTTCAATTTTGTTGGGAAAATATAGTAAATTCATTTTAAAATAGAGATAAATTTAGTGAAAAATCCACAGATTGATGTGGGGAAAATATAATACATTTACAAGAAAAATTTCTGAATTCATTCATTCATTCATTCAAATTTATAAGAAAATCCCTTGCAAATTTATGAGAACAAATCTTAAATGTACAATAGTCCTAAATTTACAGAGGCAAAAATATAAATAATGAGGAAAAAAGTTCACAACTGAAGAGACAAAAATCTTTCAAATTTGCAACAGAAAAGTCCTTAATTTACAAAGAAAACTGTCATAAATTTATGAGGAAAAAACCCTCAAACTGTCCAAAATAAAATCACATCTCAAATACGTTTTTAAGTACATGCTTTCTTGCTCTTACTCATACTCATTTAAAAAATAATAATAATCTAAACATATTTGTAAGGAAAATTAATACATCAAATAATAATATACTGCTCAAAAAAATAAAGGGAACACTTTGAAAACACATCAGATTTTAATGGGAAAAATGGATACAGATATCACAACAGACAGGACACAGAATTAATTTTGCCTCACCCCATCACTGTCTAATGGACTGAAAAGTCAAATGGTTTTTATTAGGCTGGGTGTCCACCAAATGCATTTTTTCTGCTCTGGGCAACTGTTTTCTATTCATTCTCTATGTAGTCCAGCGTTTACAGCACTGAGTGCCCTCGGCGTTGAAAAAAGTTCAACTTTTCAGACTGCAGCTGAGCTCGTCAATGTCAGACCTTTCTAAGCAGCCAATCAGAATTAAGGAAGGGCGGGACATGGGACGCCAATACAGTCTCTATTCAGACTTCTGTTTTTCATGTCATCATATTTTACATCCAGAGCTGCCAAAACATGTTTTCTGTCCATTGTTATTTAGAGACTGCTATTAAAAAATAAGTAGAAAGTCTGACCACAGGAAAAGCGGAAGTGCTGAGCTGAGAGTGACAAGCTGTTGCTGGGATACAGGGCGCAGACTTTTTTTTTCCCAGAGCACAGCGCACAAATGCTGAAAAAAAAAAAAAATGCTCAGGGTGGTCGGGCGACAAAAAAAACGCGTTTGGTGGACACACAGCCTAAAAGAGGACCCACATGCTTGAAATACAATCATTTCTTACAATTTTGAAAAGGTGTCAATATTTTTGTACAGTTTATTTTCTGAGTACTGTGTGGAATGTCTCAGATTGTTTTTTCTGCTTTTTGTATTGCTCCAATGTAAACAACTGAAATAAACAAAAGAATGTCAAAGCATTTGTAATTACAACAATTATCAGTGAGAAGCAGTGTGTCATCTGACAGAAATGCAGAGGTATTTTCAGTATGAATTACAGATGTCTGCAGAAGGTTTATGCAGTGCGTATTTCACACATGTGCTGATCTTCTCCTCCAGGATTGTGCTGTTACATGTTTACTGCTAGTGAAGCAGCTGGTGGACCCTGATTTATTCTCTTTATTAAAACCATTCCAAAGCTCATAGATTGTCATAAGACAAGAGGAACACAACAGCAAGAACAGTTACTATCAGTTCAGACAAGCAAGTCAAGATAATAAAGAACAATATATTATTTTAGCTGATGTGGTTAAACAATGCAAATAAGGTGCCACAAACCAAAGAGGGCACACAAATCCTTGGATTTTTTCTTTTTTTTTTACATTTGTCTATTTATTTATTTATTTATTTGTTTTAGGTGGGCAGTCGCAGTTGTTGGGTTACAGTTAGAGGAAGCCATTTATATGAATTAAACAGCAACGATCCATCTGTTGAAACTTGTTGAAACTTGTTGAAACATAATCTAACCGAAATATCACAGTAAAAGTAACCTTTCTTTCAGTTGTTATGTATCAGAGGAATTCTCAAGGTACCTCAGTCCCTTTTACCAGAAACTAGACTGGATTTTGACCTTGAACATCAGCACCAAACAACACACAAATCAGGAAATCAATTTTAGTCATCAAATTTTAGTCATTTGCTATCAGGTTTTGTAGGGTGGCTTTAATTGCATTATTCCAATGCATGCAGTATGTTTAGGTTATTTATTCCTCCTGCCTGTGTTTGCTTGTTTGCTAGTATCACGTGTCATCAATGATCTCCCGATTCAATTCCATTCCGATTCACACGGTCCCAGTTTCATTCAGTATGATTCAGTATCAATTCAGTTAGAGATATTGCCATTTTCATAACCATTTTCCCTGCATATGAAAGACCTTTTCAAAGACATAATGTTGTAAATTGTACCAAGAGCTCCCTAGCTTTGTGAATTAAATACATGAAAATATATGAACGGCCATGTAAAAGTCCTCTTAATAACTTCAAAAAGCAATTTTCACACTTGAAAAGTCATTATATAATTGATATTTTCAAGAGGTCATTTACTGGACTTTTCCTACATGTTGACAGCTAACACACAGGTCTTAATGAATTGTTTGACATATTTTGCTCAAATTGCCTTTAATCATTGCAACATGATTGTGAATCATGTTTTGCAGCCTTTCTCAGAATGGCTCACTTCACTGCATGTCTCTTTAAGTCCCTAAGGACACATTTAACGCCACCCTCCCTCTTAAGTAACTATTGCTAATCTTAGCTAGCTCCTAGTTTGGAAGCAACCCTGAGCCAACTAACAAAAATTTGTCTCAAAGAATGAATGGAATAAAGTGTGGAGCCCATAATTATAACCTATGTAACTCACATGTGGCTGGCTGAATTCAGCCAAGAGAGACTTTGAGCTAGCCATGTGTATTGACTTCACACCTCAAGAGGAAGACGTGTCTGCACCCCCTGGGGACTCAGGAGAGGGGAGAAGATTACCCGGCCTGACCTTTGGGGGTCGGAAAGGAGAACAGAAGGACTCTGGGTGTTCTATTACAGATGAAAGGATGTAGCTGTGGATTGAGACTTTTGTGTGATGTATTATTAGAGATGAGTGTATAAATGTATGTGTGTGACTGCGTCCTGTCTCTTTTCACTCCGATCGAGAGAGGACGTAGGATGAATGAGAATTAAAACAGATACTGGAAAAATCATCCAGTCTCCTCAATTCTTGACTCCTACAATTGGTGACCTACGCATGAATCTGAGCACGCCGAGGCTGGAGGACAGCCTCGTGATCGATATGGAAGAGCTGGGAGACAGCCGCTCAGACCCGGATTCACCGGGGAATGCCAGCAGGGGCACAAGACTAATTAAGCTCCCCAAGTTCTGGCAAAGCGACCCGCACTCGTGGTTCCAGCATGTGGAGTCGCGGTTCCTGCTCGGGGGAGTTTCAGCGGATGACATTAAATTCCATAATGTCATCGCGACGCTCGACAGCCGCACAGCTCGGTGTGTGCGGAGCCTGGTGCAGCAACCACCCGCTGTCGGCAAATACGACGCGCTGAAAGCCACCCTCATCAGGAGCTTCGTGCCGTCATCTGAGGCAAGAGCCAGGCAGCTGCTGGACCTGCGCGACAGAGGTGGACGCAGGCCGACTGTCCTCATGGAGGACATGCTGCAAATGATCGGGACGGACAACGACGCGTTCCTTTTCAAACATATTTTCCTGAGAACCCTCCCAGCGCACACGAGAGGTTCCCTGTCCAGCAGGAGATGTGTGACCCAGCAGGACTTCTGCGACCTGGCCCAAGAGGCAGAGCGGCTCCTCAACGCCTGCGAGGAACAAGAGGCTTCCGTGGCAGCGGCAAACCTCGGCGCGGTGGCCGGGGGCAGTGTGGAGCCAGAGACGGCAGTGACCACCTCAGCGGCGACAGCAGCGGCGGGATTCCGTGGCAGGGGAGATGACGGCCTCTGTTTTTACCATCGATGTTTCACTGGGAAGGCGCACAAATGCACTCCGCCCTGCAAGTTCAAAAAGCAGGGAAATGACCGGACCGGGAGCCGTTAGCAGCTTCCACTCTCGGCGAACGGAACAAGCTGCTTTATCTTACAGACGCGGGCTCCGGGCGGCAATTCCTAGTGGACACCGGAGCCCAGAGGAGCTTCATCACTGCCACCTATGCTGATCGGGTCGCGGGACCCCGCGGAGACGGAGCGACAGCGGCCAACGGCTCCAGCATCAAGACGTACGGAGAGAGAACCTTGTCTCTGTCCTTCCACGGCCGCGCCTATGAGTGGAAATTCATCGTGGCGGCAGTGAGCTTCAATATGTTAGGTGCTGATTTTCTGTGTTCACATGGTTTGTTAGTTGATCTGGCCAACAAACGACTAGTAAATGCACTCTCTTTCTGTTCTATCCCTTGTGCAGCTCGGGTGTGCCCGCCGCCAGTTCAGACCAACGTCGCCACAGCAGGTGGTAAGTTTCACAGCCTTCTACACCAGTTCCCAGCACTCACAGTTCCTACTTTTTCAGCTAAGGTGGTGAAGCACGGGGTGGAGCACTTTATTACCACGAGTGGCCCACCCGTTTTTGCGAAGGCTCGGCGCTTGGATGCAGCGAAACTCTCCATTGCGCGCGAGGAGTTCGCCAACCTGGAAAGGTTGGGCATAATTCGCCGCTCGAAGTCCGCTTGGGCTTCCCCCCTCCACATGGTACCTAAAGCTGACGGCTCATGGAGACCTTGTGGGAATTACCGCAGGTTGAACAATGCCACAGCACAGGACTGGTACCTGATTCCGCATATCCAGGACTTTTCAGTGCATTTGGCGAAGGCGCGAATTTTTTCTAAGATAGACCTGGTCCGCAGTTATCACCAAGTCCTGGTCCGACCAGAGGACATCCCCAAAACAGCCGTAATAACCCCGTTCGGGCTTTTTGAGTTTTTACGAATGCCTTTTGGCCTTAAAGGCGCCGCACAAACCTTCCAACGGATGATGGATGCAGTGTTGCGCGACCTTTCTTTCGTTTTTGTCTATTTAGACGACATTTTGGTAGCCAGCACCTCCGAGGAGGAGCACGCAAAACACCTCACGACAGTTTTTCAGAGGCTAGGAGAGCATGGGTTGATAATCAACCCGGCCAAGTGCCATTTTGGCGTGGCACAAATCGATTTTTTAGGGCACCGCGTTTCCTCGGAGGGAGCAGTTCCTCTGCCGGCCAAAGTACGCGCAGTGGCAGATTTTCCCCAGCCTCGAACGGTAAAGGCGTTGCAAGAATTTTTGGGGATGGTAAGTTTTTATAACCGTTTCATACCCCACACAGCGCAGCTTATGCAGCCCTTGTACACCGCGCTCAAAAAGCAGAAGCCCTCCCATGTGATTGAATGGTCCCCGGAGCGGGAGCGCGCATTCACAGAGGTTAAACGGGCACTGGCAAACGTGACACTGTTGGCCCACCCAGACCCGGCAGCCCGCACAGCGCTAACCACGGACGCGTCAGATGTGGCCATAGGGGCCGTAGCGGAACAGCAGGTTGCCGGGGTTTGGCAACCACTCGCATTCTTCAGCAGATCCCTACGCGAGGCTGAGCAGAAATACAGCGCGTTTGACAGGGAGCTGCTGGCGCTCCACTTGGCTATTCGCCATTTCCAGTTCTGGTTGGAAGGGCGGCGTTTCACCGCATTTGTCAACCACAAACCGCTCACTTTTGCGATGCCCAAAACTTCAGAACCGTGGTCAGGGCGGCAACAGAGACAGCTGGCCGCAATTTCTGAATTTACCACCGATATTCAGCACGTAGCCGGTAAAATCAATGTGGTGGCAGACTGTCTGTCACGCGCAGTAACAGCACCCGTCCACGCGGAAACGGATTGCGCAGCCGCTTACCTAGAGCGCGGTAACAGCGCGGACACGCACGCGGCTCCGGTCCACGTGGGAATAGATTATGCAGCCATGGCGGCGGAGCAGAGCGAGGACGCGGACGTGCGCGCACTCCTGTCTGGACCAATAGGGTTAAGGCTGGAACGCAGAAATCTACAATCCGGTTTTCCCCCGCTTATTTGCGATGTATCCACGGGGCGACCGCGCCCAGTGGTGCCAGCCGCGTGGCGCCGTCGCGTTTTTGACGCCGTGCACTCCCTAGCGCACCCAGGGGTGCGCGCTTCGGTGAAAATGGTGGCGGAGAAGTTTGTTTGGCCGAGCCTGCGCAAGCACGTGAAGGAGTGGGCTAAAACCTGCATGGCTTGCCAGCGGGCTAAAATTCACAGGCACACTAAGGCGCCCTTAGAACCATTCCACATTCCGGCTAAAAGGTTTGATCATGTGCACGTGGACCTCGTGGGTCCCCTGCCCACTTCACAAGGGTTCACGCATCTCTTGACAATGGTAGACCGAACCACTCGTTGGCCGGAAGTGGTCCCGTTAACATCGACCACAGCGGCAGAGGTGGCACGCGCTTTTTTAACAGCCTGGGTAGCGCGGTTTGGGGTCCCGTCAGATATTACGTCTGATAGGGGACCTCAATTTGCGTCGGAACTGTGGTCAGCAGTGGCCAGCGGCTTAGGAGCGGTGGTACATCGCACGACCGCTTACCATCCCCAGGCCAACGGTTTATGCGAGCGTTTTCACAGGTCTTTGAAGGCAGCCCTCAGAGCATCACTGACGGGCACAGATTGGGTAAACAAACTACCATGGGTTTTTTGGGGTTGCGTTCAGCACCCAAAGAGGATCTAGATGCCTCACCAGCAGAATTGGTCTTCGCACAACCGCTCAGGCTGCCAGGCGAGTTTTTACCCGACCACACGGCACCAGGGCCCCCCCCCCCCGATCCGGGGGTCTCTGAGTAACACGGGAGCAGATATGCTCCCGGGCCCCGCTCATCACTCTTTCCCGCGCGTGTTCGTGCCCCAGGCTTTACGAGACGCAGAGTTTGTTTTTGTCAGGCACGATGTGCAGCAGCATAGTCTCCGCCCACCTTACGACGGTCCATTTCGAGTGCTGGAAACTGGGGAGAAATATTTTGTGCTAGAATTGGGGGACAGGAGGGAGACGATCAGTATCGATAGATTAAAACCTGCTTTTGTGTTGCATAACGAGTCTGTGCGACCGGCGGGTGTACCTCGACGCGGCAGGCCTCCGAAGGGGCGGCCCCGGGACCCCCCACGGGGGGGCAAATAACCCTTCTCCCCCTCACTCCACAGATGCACAGCAGGACGGCCCAACACAGAGCAGGAGGCCTGCATACAGCAGATTTGGGTGAAGATTGAAACCTAAGCTGCATGCAGAATGATGTGGGGGGTTTTTTTGGTCAGGTTGTTTGGGTTGCTGTGAGATTCTGTTGGGGGGGGTGACGTGCTGTATGACTGTTGTATGACTGTATGTGGGTGCCCAGTCTTTCGCGTGGAAGGGGGGAGTGATGTGGAGCCCATAGTTATAACCTATGTAACTCACATGTGGCTGGCTGAATTCAGCCAAGAGAGACTTTGAGCTAGCCATGTGTATTGACTTCACACCTCAAGAGGAAGACGTGTCTGCACCCCCTGGGGACTCAGGAGAGGGGAGAAGATTACCCGGCCTGACCTTTGGGGGTCGGAAAGGAGAACAGAAGGACTCTGGGTGTTCTATTACAGATGAAAGGATGTAGCTGTGGATTGAGACTTTTGTGTGATGTATTGTTAGAGATGAGTGTATAAATGTATGTGTGTGACTGCGTCCTGTCTCTTTTCACTCCGATCGAGAGAGGACGTAGGATGAATGAGAATTAAAACAGATACTGGAAAAATCATCCAGTCTCCTCAATTCTTGACTCCTACATAAAGCATCATTGATGGGCAGGGGTGTGTGGTTTCAGTAGTTGACAGGATATGACTGGTCCCTGGAGTACAACAACCACAGAAACATTCACGAATTGAGTGCCTAAACTGCTAGCTTCAGCTAGCTGCCTTGGGTCTCGGTTAGAGAAAATAAACTTTAACTAAGCTAAAATAACAAACAACATATATGGTGAAGTGTTGTTAGATCAACAAGGACTCCAGTGGGGAGTGAACAGAATTTATAGAAATTAGTGATCCAAACAGGCCGGACTGACAATTAAGCTAACACAAGGCTTGTGTCTGCCAGCCTCTCCCCACTGAGGCAAGCTCTAATGTGGTTAGGCTGACTGACTCTGATTGCCTAGCCAAGCTAATGCTAATGGTTTAATATAGCATCACCACAAAAATATAACAAAATAAGCCTGATTGACGGGAGATATATTATCCACTGGATTAGTGAACCAGGTTTAAACAGGGATGTCTATTAGGGTGACTGAAATCTAAAGAAAATAATAATATAAAGCATGGTTGTAAGCTAACTCACTAGTAGCACTATTAGTTCTGAAGCTAATGCCTTGGCTGGGCTCCCCACTCATCTACGTACATGTTTGTAGACACAAAGCTATGCTGACCAATAACAGAGCAGCAGGCTGGTATCAAGGCTGGGCTTACCTTTTCATGACTTTCTGTAGCAAACCTGGAAGAGTTAAAACAGCTCCTCGGAGACAGAAAAGATAGAAAAGCTGTGTGTTTTTTAAGAGGAGGTTTTTTCCAATAATCACATGACCAACAGACACATTTCACAAAGTTAAAACCTACAAAAACACCATTTTTCAGTTGATGAACCCTTTAAATTTACCCCTATTGATTGGTATTATTTCTTCCATCACATTTTAAACAATGGTGATTCCAACTTGTTACATCTACAAAGGACATTAAGTAATTGTTTTGTTGAAAAGTTTATAATGAGTCTAAGGATTATGCAAGCATGAAAATGGAACCAGAGGTGGAGTTTACTTTAACTTTGATGAGATCGCCTTTTGAAGTCGTTCTATCAGAATACATGGAGCCAAAAATTTCTTGAAGATCTATGCACCATTTTTGAAATTTGGTCATTTGGATATTTCCTGTTATATTCCTGTCTGACTAAGCTGGATCCAAGAAATCTGGGAAATGTTCATTCTTGGCTTGTGCTTCAGCAACTTAAACCCAACAACAGCTGACTCAGCCACAATGATACACAACAACTTCCTCATAGCTTCTTTCACACAGAGAGGCCTCATGACATTTACAGCACATGCCTAACACTGTAGACACTTTACATAACAGTCAGTACATGACAAACATGTACTGACTTCCTATCAAACATCAGGGGACCCAGAGATAGCAGACCATCTCATTGAATCGCTAAATACAGCTCGGCGAAAGAAATGGGAGGAGACAGTTGCTGACCGGAGCTTTACCCACTCTAGCAGGAAATGTTGGAGCCTCATCCGTCGCCTAGGAGCTGCACAGAAGCCCCCTAGCCAAAGCCGAGCATCCGTCACACCCAACCAAGTTGCATCCCACCTACTGACTATCGCCAAAGCACCCCAAGACAAAGACACCAAAAGAGCAGTTACAACTGAGCTAAAAAAAACACCAAAAAATGCCTGTAGAGGAAACGAACCCTGAACCCTTCGAGGCTGCTGAACTGGAGAAAGTCCTACAGAGCCTGAAATGTGGAAAGGCAGCAGGATACGATAACATCTTCCCAGAATTCATGAAAAATCTTGGCCCCCGAGCCCTAACCTGGTTGACACAATTCTACACAAGGATCACACAAACAAACTCGATCCCAAAGAAATGGCGGACAGCAAAGGTCATTGCCATCCCAAAACCTGGCAAAGACCACAAATTACCAGCAAGCTACCGCCCAATCTCCCTACTCAGCGTTCCTTACAAAATCATGGAGCGCCTAATTCTGCAACGCATTTCCCCAGAGGTAGAGGATATTCTAAGTGTGGATCAAGCAGGTTTCCGCAAGGACCGCAGTACAGGAGAACAAGTACTGGCCCTAACCACCTTCATCGAAAATGGCTTCGAGAGCAGACTGAAGACAGGGGCTGTGTTTCTCGACCTTACAGCCGCCTATGATACGGTCTGGCACAAAGGCCTCCTCCTGAAACTTATAAAGGCGATCCCTGCTTGGGCAACAGCAATTATAAAAACCCTGCTGACCAACCGAAGGTTCAGAGTCCACCTCAGTCAGAAGACAAGTGCATGGAGAATGCAGAAAAACGGACTCCCACAAGGCTCAGTTCTAGCTCCAACTCTGTTCAACCTCTACATAAACGACCTGCCTACTACAAAATCCCGCAAATTCACCTATGCAGACGACATCTGTTTGGCATTCCAAGCACCAGACTTTGAACCACTGGAACGGGTGCTCACGGAAGATCTTGCCAAACTGGACCAGTTCTGCAAAATCTGGCGCCTAAAACCAAGCCCAGCAAAAACCGTCTCCAGTGTATTCCATCTCCACAATGCAAAAGCTGCCAGAGAACTAAACATCCACCTGAGCGGACTCAAGCTTAAGCATGCCCCAAATCCAACTTATCTTGGAGTGACCCTTGATAGGACCTTATCCTTCAAGGAACATCTAAAGGGGACGGCTGCTAAGGTGAAGGTACGAAACAACCTGCTCTGCAAGCTCGCTGGTGCAAAATGGGGGGCGGCAGTCTCCACCCTGCGCACCTCAGCACTGGCCCTTTCATACTCTGTAGCAGAATATTGTGCCCCTGTCTGGTCCAGGTCATCTTACACACACCATGTAGACACCCAGCTCAACACAACCATGAGAACTATAACTGGAACAATCCGCTCAACACCACTCCCCTGGCTCTCTGTACTGTCAAACATAGCCCCTGCACACATCCGGCGAGCAGCATTAACTCAAAGGATGCTCCAAAAAGTTAAAGATTCTCCTCACTTACCAATCCATGCAGATATCTACACTCCACCCACTGCCCGACTTTCATCCAGACGGCCGATTTGGAAAAACCCTCCCCCAGCTGACTTTACCATCCAGACAGCTTGGCAAGAGGAATGGGAGACCAAGGAGGTCCCAAACAAACAGCTGGTGATAAACCCCAACCAACAGGTCCCGGGCACCAACCTCCCAAGGAGACAGTGGTCTACACTCAATCGCTTCAGGACTGGACATGGCCCCTGCTTGGCCAGCCTTTACAGATGGGGCAGTAGCCCTAGCCCACTGTGCGCATGTGGAGAGGAGCAAACAATGGAACACATCATAGAGGCTTGCCCGCTCCAAAGACTGGAAGGAGGATTACACACCCTCCATACAGCAAACCAGGAGGCAACTGCTTGGCTTAAGGACTTTGCATTCGCTAAATAAATAAAAAGTACATGACAGGCAGCACGTGGCAACTGGAGGAAAGAATGTGCCCTTGTATCAGAAGTGAGGAGCCACAAAAAGTACTCAACTAAAATTAGAGTTACCTCATCATGACTCGAGTACAGGTAAGAGTAGTTCACCACCCCAAAAAAATGAATTGAGAAAGAGCAAGAAAGTATCTACTAAAATAGCTACTTGATTAGTGAGTAACAACTTTACCCTCACAATAACTGAGCTTTTACATTAAATTAAGTGAATTTGGGACATTTTAGTATTACATTTAAGACATTTTTTTCTCACAAATTTGCATTTGCTCATAAATTTGTGCTTTTTTATGCATATTTCCAACTTTTTATTCATATTTGCAATTTTTTTCTTGTAAATTGATTATTTTTTCTCACAAATATAAAACATTTCGTGTACATTTGCAACTCTCAGTTATAAATTTGCAATTTTGAAGTTTGTGAGGTTTCTCTCCAAGATGTGATAGAGCAAAATATAGAGAATGGGCACTGACATTTTAATGAAATGCATTTTAATGAAAATTTTTGAAAAACTGGTCAGACGTGAGGTCCTAAGGCAGACTGAACATGCATTGGATCCTCTGCAGTTTGCCTATAGGCCTCACAGAGGAGTGGAGGATGCCACTGTCACTCTGTTTGACATGCTTTTTAAACATCTGGATTTTAATGGGACACACGCCAGGCTTTTATTTGTGGACTTTTCTTCTGCCTTTAATACAATCCAACCTCATATTTTAGTTGAAAGGCTCCTGCAACAATTTGATTTAAGCAATAATCTGGTGGGTTGGATTCTGGATTTCTTAACCAACAGGACGCAGAGAGTAAGGGTCAATGGCACATTGTCTGATCTAAAGTGCTCTTCTACTGGCTCTCCTCAGGGGTGTGTGTTGTCACCACTACTCTTCATCCTGTACACAAACATGTGTCGGAGCAGACATGACAACAGACACATTATAAAGTATGCTGATGACTCAGTCATTGTCAGTCTCCTCCAGGATGGTGAGAGTGGCCACGGCCCAATAGTTGATGACTTTGTTCACTGGTGTGAAGATTCCTACCTGCAGCTGAATACAACAAAAACGAAAGATATGATTATTGACTTTAGGTGGAAAACTCCCAGGCACAAAGTCACCATACTAAAAGGCCAGACCACCAAATGTGTACAATCGTACAAATATCTTGGGACAATTATTGATAGTGGATTGAACTTTGAGGTGAACTGTGAAAGGGTGTGCAAAAAGGGTCAGCAAAATTTGCATTGTTTGAGGAAACTTGCACGCTTCCAAATTGACCGAACCATAATGACTATGTTCTATCGGGCTTTTATTGAATCTGTTTTATCCTTTTCTTTAATGTCATGGTTTGGTCAGATAAAACTGAAACAGAGGAAATCCTTGGATCAGGTAGTCAGATGGTCCAGTCGTTTGCTTGGTGAGTCACAGCTGAGCCTGACATCCCTGTACACCAGACAAGTACAGAGGATGGCCGACTCGATTTTAAATGATGACTCCCACCCTTTGCACTGCAACTTTCAGCTTCTCCCCTCCAGACGGAGGTTTGCTGTCCCAAAAAGTAGAACCCAGCGCTACAAAAACAGCTTTGTCCCTGCTGCTGTCAAAGAGTTGAACAAGCTATAAAAATTATATTGTACATATTTTATATTTACCTATTTTGTAAGATGTGTGCCTGTGTTTGTGTCTATGTTGAATGTAATTAGTGGCTTGTAAATATGGATGTCACCAACTGCAAAACAAATCTACCTACGGGTACAAATAAAGTAACCTGAACCTGAACCTGAACCTGACGTCACGCCACGCTGCATTCTGAGCCGTCGTAGCCATTGTCGTGGTCTGGCTTCTTCGCTTACTTGTAGTCTATGGCAACTGCTAACGGGGACAGACATACAGTATGTGCGATGGAACACAGCAAACAGAAAATTAAAATTCCTTATTCAGCTTCTCTGAATAAGGAAGCAAAGGAGTGCTACCTCCAAAAAATTAAAGAAATAAACAGGATCGATCCGTATGAGCACAAAAAATGGACCACGGATCTCAACCAGCTGCCTGGAGTCACGCTGTCAGATGTGTTTGCCTACCTGGTTTGTGGGGTGAGTGCATAAACCCATGAGCAATTTAACAAATTGTTAGAGGCTCATGTTCATTTCACCAGTGGATGGGTCCAGCCGCCTCAAATCTTCTGGGTGAACGACCAGAAAACGTTTGGACAAAGGTAAGCAATCATTGTTTCTACATGGTTTTCTGCACTAGCACGTGTCTCTGCAGCTACAGGCATTTCTGAGAATGTTGGATTTATGTTCAAATTTGTCATACAATGCTTGATAAGTATATACACATTATTATACAACTGGAGATGAAATACTAATCAAGTAATGTGATAAGCCTGACACTTGCGCACCAAAAAAATTACTGGTATAATTAGCCGCTATAAAAACATAAAAGGGACAGAGGTGGAGGGGTCAGAGGCAGGAGCTGGGATAAGAGCCCTAATGGTGGTGACCTTATCAATGAAAAATGTAAAAAAGCCATTGCACGTTTCAGTGGATGCTTCCATAATGACAGTCGGCGAGCCTTTAGAACAGAGTCAATGGTCTTGAATAACATACGTGGATTATGATGGTTGAACACAATAATAATTCTGGAAACAAATGAAGGCTATGAGCTCCCACCGGTCTGTTAGATCAAACACTATTGATGGTGTGACTGGTGATGTTAATATTGCTGAAAAGTGGAAATGTCAATATGAAGCTATTTTCAACTCTGTCATAACCTTGGACTCAGGGAACACACGCACACGGGCTCGGGAAGATTTAATGCTTTTATTAACAGTTAAAGGTGTATGAGTGCGTGAGTGGGAATGGAGATGTGGTGTGGGCGGACACCGTGCCAGGTGCGCGGAACAGCTCGCCGTTCGACCAGGTAACCCTGAGGGGAGAGCAGAGCAGGAGGTTAGATGTAGCCAACCACACCGTGAGAATAATTTATTACGTTTGCTCACGTGCAGGGGAATGAGTGGCTGGCGTTGGCTTGACAGCTGTGTCCTGGAAGACAGCGCGGCTGTGCGCCCTTGATGCGTCGGAGCCATGCAGGCGGAGATGAGGCGAGGAGGAGGAAAAGCCGCCGCCTGGGAATCCACCTGTGCACAGGGGAAGGACTGAAGAGAAGGTAAGGGTAGGATGAGTTGCTTACGTGTAGAGAGCGTTGTCGGTAGAGACCGGATCTGTCGCCGTGTTGAGGAGTAGATGCGAAGACGACTCCAGGCCGAAGCAGAGGGCAGAGGGGAAGATATAGCTCATCGCCGATGAGGCGCAGGTGTGCACGCTGCTGGTGATAATGATCGGCGAGAGCCAGGTGTAACAGTACCCCCCCCCCTCCGAGCAGCGCCTCCTGGCGCTGGCTTACCTGGGTGCGTCCGATGGAACTCTGTGATGAGACTGTCGTCCAGCACCCAGGACGGCGGCACCCAGGACCTGTGCTCCGGGCCATATCCCTCCCAGTCCACCAGGTACTGGAGACCGCGGCCACGGCGGCGGGAATCCAGGATGGCCGTGACACTCCAAGCAGGATCTCCATCGAGCAACCTGGGGGGAGGAGGGGTCTTGGGAGGAGGACAGAGAGGGTCAGTCAGCACAGGTTTAACACGAGACACATGGAAGGTAGGATGGACCCGGAGGGAGGGGGGGAGAGCCAAGCGCACAGCCACCGGGTTAACGATCTTGGTGATGGAAAACGGCCCGATGAACCGTTGCGCTAGCTTACTCTTCTCCGCCTTCAACTTGATGTCTTTGGTTGACAGCCAAACGCGCTGAACCACCTGGTATTCGGGAGCGGCCCTCCTGTGGCGATTGGCGAAGCGAGAGTTGCGCTCCGCTGTGCGTAACAGAGCCTGGCGCGTACTAGTCCAAATGCGCCGGCAGCGCCTTACATGAGCCTGGACCGATGGAACCGCCACCTCCTTCTCCTCCTCCGGGAACAGCGGCGGATCGTACCCCAAGGACGCCCGGAAAGGGGACATGCCGGTGGCCGAGGAAAGGGTGGAGTTGTGGGCGTACTCGACCCAGGGTAGGCAGGTGCTCCAGGAGGATGGATTGGACGAGGTGACGCAGCGCAGGGTTGCCTCCAGCTCCTGGTTCGTGCGCTCATACTGGCCGTTGGTCTGGGGATGGTGGCTAGAGGATATGCTCACCGTGGCCCCCAGCGCGTTGCAGAAGGCGCCCCACACCTTGGAAACAAACTGGGGACCCCGATCCGAGACCACGTCCAACGGGATCCCATGCAGCCTAACCACATGCTGAGTCAGCAGCTCGGCCGTCTCCCGCGCCGAGGGGAGCCCACGGAGAGGCACAAAGTGGGCCGCCTTGGAGAACCGGTCGACAATGGTCAAGATGGTGTCAAAGGAGTTAGACTTAGGGAGGCCGGTAACAAAATCCAAGGCCACATGGGACCACGGTCTCCCGGGAACCAGTAACGGGTGGAGGAGACCCGCTGGAGGGGAAGTGGAGGTCTTACCCATGGCGCACTGAGGACAGGCACGGACGTAGTTGGAGACGTCACCTCTGAGACCCGGCCACCAGAAAGACCGCTGGATAAGCTCCACCAGCCAAGAGGTACCAGGATGGCAAGCGAACTTGGACGTGTGGGCCCAATGGATGACGTCGCCCCGAACTGACGACAGGACGAACAACCTCCCGACTGGGCCGCCGCCAGGATCAGGCTCCGCCTCTTGTGCCCTTCGGACCTTGGCCCTTTATTCCCCATGCAACAGCCCCCACAACACACAAGGATGGAAGGATGGTATGCTCACAGTCCGCCGGTTCCTCGGGTTCAAACTGCCTGGAGAGCGCGTCTGGTTTGCCGTTCTTGGATCCAGGCCGGTAGGTGATGGTGAACCTGAAGCGACCAAAGAACAGCGACCAACGCGCCTGGCGGGCATTCAGGCGCTTGGCCGTCCTCAGGTACTCCAGGTTTTTGTGGTCAGTCCAGACCACGAACAGCTGAGAAGCCCCCTCCAGCCAATGGCGCCACTCCTGAAGGGCCAGCTTCACCGCTAGGAGCTCCCGATCCCCGATGTCATAGTTCCGTTCAGCGGGGGAGAGGCGACGAGAGAAGAAGGCGCAGGGGCGTACCTGCCCATCCACTGGCGAGCGCTGGGAAAGCACTGCTCCCACCCCTGTGTCGGATGCGTCCACCTCGACCATGCACTGGAGAGCGGGGTCCACCTGGGTGAGGACCCAGGAGGAAGCGAACTCCGTCTTCAGGGCCCTGAAGGCCGAGGCAGCCTCTTCATTCCACCTGAACGGCACCTTGGGGGAGGGGAGGCGGGTCAGGGGGGCGGAGATGGCGCTGTACTTGGGTACGAAGCGGCGGTAGAAATTAGCAAAGCCTAGGAACTGTTGCACCTGCTTCCTAGAAGAGGGGGTAGGCCACTCCACCACCGCTTTAACCTTAGCTGGGTCGGAGAGGACCTGATTTTGAGCAATTACAAACCCCAAAAAGAAAGTCTGGTTGGTGAAAAATTCACATTTCTCCACCTTTACATACAACCTGTTCTCCAGGAGGCGCTGAAGGACCCACCTCACGTGGACCTGGTGTTCCTCTCTGGACCGGGAGAAGATTAGAATGTCGTCCAGGTACACGAACACGAAGACCCCCAGGAAATCCCGAAGAACATCGTTGATTAGCCGTTGGAAGACAGCCAGCGCGTTGGTAAGCCCAAACGGCATAACCAGGTACTCGAAATGGCCGCTGGGCGTCCGGAACCCCGTCTTCCATTCGTCGCCCTCCCGGATCCGTACAAGATGGTAGGCACTGCGCAGGTCGAGCTTGGTGAACCAGGTGGCCCCCTGGAGGGAGTCGAAGGCCGAGTCCATCAGGGGCAGCGTGTACTTGTCTCTGATAGTGATGTCATTCAGCACCCGGAAGTTGATACATGGGCGCAGGGACCCGTCCTTCTTCCCCACAAAGAAGAACCTAGCACCAACCGGGGACGAGGATGGTCGGATAATGCCTGCGCTGAGCGACTCCTTAATGTAGACATCCATGGCCTCATGCTCCGGGGCAGACAAGCTGTAGAGGCGACCAGATGGTAACGGCACCCCCGGGCGGAGGTTTATGGCGCAGTCGTAGGGACGGTGGGGGGGGGGGGGGAGAGAGACAGTGCTTTAGATTTACTGAATACCTGTCCGAGATCATGGAACTCAGGAGGCACCAAGGATAGGTCCGGAGGCGGGGAGTCCAGCGTCGGGTGCGGCACCGAGGGGGCACAGGCGGCAGACTGGAGACAGGAGCTCATACAGAACGTGCTCCAGGAGAGAACACTGCCGGACTGCCAGTCTAGGACGGGGTTGTGGAGCCGCAGCCAGGGATAACCCAAGATGACAGGAGAGGACGAGGTGGGTAGCACAATCAGGCTGAGGTCCTGCCTGTGATTGCCGGAGATGATCACCGGGACCGGTTTAGTCTTATGGGTAGCAGTCACTAAGGGCGAGTGAGCAAGGGTAACTAATTTCAAGGGGGATGGTAGGGCTTGGCAAGGAATGCCCAAGCGGGTTACCAGGCCTTGTGAAATAAAATTTTGTTCCGCCCCTGAGTCCACCAGTGCGTGTGGCGTGCGCAGTGGAGTTGTGACAAAACCTAACCGGGAGGATGCATTTGGTGAGGGTGCTCGGACGGGAGGCGTCCGCGAGACCCCCTAGAGCGACTCGCGGACGTTCCCCTTTCGGCCGAACCGGGCAATTCTCCACTGAGTGCTGATCCCCTCCGCAATACATGCAGAGAGACAGCTCTCGGCGGCGCTGTCGTTCCGCAGGAGCCTGGCCCGACCCACCTGCATTGCCTCCGAGGCATCGGCGGACCCAGGAGTGGGAACCACCAGGGGGCGAGACTGAGGAACCCGGGCGGAAGCTCCGCTTGAGCAACCGGAAGTACGGCGCTCGGCGGCCCGCTCCCTCAGCCTGTTATCAACACTAATAGCTAAAGATGTCAAATCAGCTAATTTGTCCGGCAGCTCCCGGGAAGCCAGCTCGTCCAGCAGGGAGGAGTTTAGGCTGCGAGTGAAGATGCTACAGAGCGCCGCTTCGCCCCAACCAACTTCCGCCACTGCCACCCGGAAGTCGACAGCGTAGTCGGCAGCAGACCGGCTACCCTGACGAAGATTTAACAACCGGGTGGCATGGATGTTATCTTGAGCAGAATGGTCAAACACCTCCTTAAATTGGCGCACGAACTGGGCATAGGTCAGGCTCGCATAGCTGGGCTTCGCCATGACGGCATAAGCCCAGGCTAACGCTCGCCCTCCCAGGAGGTTAGCTACCTACCCAATTCGGCTGTGATCTGACGGGAAGTCTCCGGGGACACGCTCAAACACCGACTCACACTGCAGAAGGAACCCCCTCGCTTCACCGAGTTGTCCGGTGAAGCGTGCCGGGGTTGGGATGGGTGTGAGTTGGGTCAGCGAACCCGAGCTATTGAGACTTACCGAGGGGGGAACGGAGGCTGACCCACCGGAAGGTGCCGGAGGAGCCAAGCGGCTCATTTGCTGGACAATTTGGGTAAGCTGATTGACAACTGTCTGTTGCTGATGAGCAATTAAATCAACCCGAGCCTGTAGGTTGGAAAAGCGGCGTGCTAGCCCGCTGTCCGCTGAGTCACTTTGCTGGAGTCGTACTGTCATAACCTTGGACTCAGGGAACACACGCACACGGGCTCGGGAAGATTTAATGCTTTTATTAACAGTTAAAGGTGTATGAGTGTGTGAGTGGGAATGGAGATGTGGTGTGGGCGGACACCGTGCCAGGTGCGCGGAACAGCTCGCCGTTCGACCAGGTAACCCTGAGGGGAGAGCAGAGCAGGAGGTTAGATGTAGCCAACCACACCGTGAGAATAATTTATTACGTTTGCTCACGTGCAGGGGAATGAGTGGCTGGCGTTGGCTTGACAGCTGTGTCCTGGAAGACAGTGCGGCTGTGTGCCCTTGACGCATCGGAGCCATGCAGGCGGAGATGAGGCGAGGAGGAGGAAAAGCCGCCGCCTGGGAATCCACCTGTGCACAGGGGAAGGACTGAAGAGAAGGTAAGGGTAGGATGAGTTGCTTACGTGTAGAGAGCGTTGTCGGTAGAGACCAGATCTGTCGCCGTGTTGAGGAGTAGATGCGAAGACGACTCCAGGCCAAAGCAGAGGGGAAGATATAGCTCATCGCCGATGAGGCGCAGGTGTGCGCGCAGCTGGTGATAATGATCGGCGAGAGCCAGGTGTAACAAACTCAGTCAAGAATGTTTCAATGAAGGATTCTGTTATGCATGATGTTCGCCTGTATAATGACATGTTTGATACCTCCGATATTTCTGCTATTACTCCTGTTGAAGTTGCTTCACTGATCAAAGTTCTCAAGAAAGGCAAATCAGCTGGCCCTGATTGTCTCACCAGTGAATGCCTCATCAATGCTGATTTCAATTTGTGTATTCTGTTGTCATTGTGTTTTAACTGTATGTTTGTTCATGGTTACATGGCAGATATGTTGATGGACTCTGTTATTATTCCCTTGGTGAAAAACAAGTGTGCCAGTCTGTCTGATATGAACAACTACAGACCTATAGCTATTGCAAATGTTATATCTAAATTGTTAGAGGGTTTAATTCTGAACAGAATTGAGGATTATCTGTGGACAAACGACAATCAGTTTGGTTTCAAGTCAGCCCATTCAACTGATAAGGCTGTCTACCTACTCCATGAATTTGTTGACTACTTCAGAAGCCAATCCACTAGTGTCTATGCTACGTTTTTAGATGCTAGCAAAGCTTTTGATAGGATCAACCACTGGTGTTTGTTTAGAAAACTGATCGGTCGAGGTATTCCTATTTACATTGTTAGCATCCTGTTATACTGGTACAGAAGGTAGTCTATGGTTGTTAGGTGGGGCAATGTTACCTCATCCAAATTTCATGTGACCAATGGTGTTAAACAAGGTGGTATACTGTCACCCTTGTTGTTTAATGTCTATGTTGATGATCTCAGTGTACTGTTGAACAATACTAATGTGGGTGGCTCCATTAATGGTGCACTGTTAAATCACATTTTCTATGCTGATGATCTCTGTTTGTTAAGTTTGTCTACAGCAGCGATGCAACATCTCCTCTCAGAATGTGAGAAATTTGGTGAAAAAAATGACATCTTGTTCAACTGTACTAAATCTATGTGTATGGCTTTCAAACCGAAGGGTGTCAATACTTTGAATCCTGTTATGCCACTCTGTGGTAACAGCTTGAACTTTGTTGAAAAAGTCAAACACCTAGGTGTGTGGATTGAATCTGATAAGACCAATGTTGATTGTAACAGGCAACTCAGGAAACTCTATGCTCAAACAAATTTACTGTTGTGAAATTTCCATAGATGTTCTCCTGAAGTTAAATGTATGCTGTTGAAGACCTTCTGTACCTCAATGTATTGCTCGCCTTTATGGTTTAATAGCAATGTTGCTGTTAGGAACAAAATCTGCATTGCATATAATAACTCCCTAAGAAGGTTGTTAGATATACCTCGTAGGTCAAGTGCAAGCAAGATGTTTGTGTCCTTGAACATTCCGTCTTTTGGCGAGTTGATACGAAAGAATGTTTACAGTTTTATGAGAAGGTTGCTGGCATGTAACAATCATCTTATATCAGCAATTGTCAGCTCGTCACTCACACTTCACTCCAGCATTTGGAAGTGGTTGCGTTCTATTTTATACTGAGTTCAATATTGTATGTTATTGTTGTTACAAGAGCGCCGAGTGACTGCTGAACTGTATATACTTTTATTTTCTACACGTTTTAGTTCTGCACATAATATGAACCCTGAGTTTGAAATAAACGTTTGAATTTGAATTTGAATAATATGAGACAAATGTTCCCTTTTAGCCTCTTTAACAGCACTCTGAAACCACTGTTATAAAATCAACGCTGCATAAAGCTCCAGCTGATTTTAAATCCATGTGTAATGAAGGCAACAACATGTGTTCTGAGAATTCCCAGCTGACTTGCTAAAAGTTAGCAACAACTCCACACACGTGTTTAAATCACAACTTACCTTCATGAGAAGGTTTTATCCATAGACTCATAAGGATCATCATCTATTTAACCTAGTAGTAGTCTATGTAGTATATAAAGTTATCTAAGTATTTTTACTTAAGTGGGTAACTCCATTATGCTGTGTGCATTTCTGCTGGTT
This sequence comes from Pholidichthys leucotaenia, assembly GCA_020510985.1. Classification (NCBI taxonomy): domain Eukaryota; kingdom Metazoa; phylum Chordata; class Actinopteri; order Cichliformes; family Pholidichthyidae; genus Pholidichthys; species Pholidichthys leucotaenia. The sequence goes on from CM035850.1 coordinate 119,414,973, forward strand.
TTGGATTGTCTGCTGTGTTATGCTGCTGTTACACTGTAAATGCCCAGTTTGGGATCAATAAAGTACATTAATCTATCTTCTTCCAAGTCGGGAAGTTAAAAAAAAGCGTACGCCGTTGTCAATCTTTTTCCCACACCAATCGTGACAGTGGTTGTTGCATTTGATAACGCAGCAAAACTTCCCCATTCTAACGTTGCATGGTATTCGGATGAATAATAACACACTGAAGCAACCCTCTCAAAAACTTCAGCTTAGCAGCTTTCGTTGCTCACTACTAAACAAAGACAGGCAGACCACTTTTCCCACAATTCCTTGCGTGTTTTCCACCAGGTGACGTCACGCACCCATTCCCTATAAGTTAGCCACATGTGCCATCTAATAAAATATAAATTATATGTAGAAAAAGTAATAAGTCAAATATTTACTAAGCAAAATATGAAAACAGTGATTTAAAAAAAATCTGATGAGAAGAAAAACTGATGAGAAAAAGCCTGACTGACACTCATTAAAAAAATGCAAACATGAAAGGCTTGTTCCCTGTAATTTAGTGACTTTTTTCTGCACTTCTTTTTTATTGTAAATTGCATTTTTTAAAGACAGTGCAAGTTGATAAACATCGATATCAATCAGTGTAAACTTCCCAGACTGGAGCCAGTGGCTAATTTCCATAGGTTGTCCATGGGTTACAGTTTTGCCCTTTCTGCATTTATTTTAGGTGCAAATGTTTTCATTTAAATAAAGCAAGACACAAAACTGCCAGATATCCATTCACCTACATCAGTGCTTCTGATGTTAAACGCTTAAACTGCAAAACCAGCATTCTATAAGCATTTAGCCTAGCATTTATTTGAAGGGACACGTCCTCCCCAGCCCCCCTAAAAACTCCGCCTGTGTGAGTACATGTACTTGAGTAAATATAACTTGTCACTACCCACGTCTGTATTTAATTTACTGAAAATACATAAAACAAACTATTAAAAATGAGCTAGTAAAACAAATCAATATTACAATCACATCAACGGAAAATTAAATGGTTGCAATGTCAAAAATAAATTTTAATACGAATACATAATGATGCAGCTTTAATCTGAAAGACTTCTATGGGGAGAGACATTTAAAGGAGAACTCTTTGTCATTTCCAACTTAACTGCGTTACCAAAATTGGTTACATTTTAAGGCACATGTATTAAAAAGCGCCTTAAAATTAATGTTTCATGGCAAACTACTTACTTATAGGGTGTATACGCATGATGCTACAGAACCAGTAAACCACAGTGTGTATGACACAGTAATAAAACTCCGTGAGTCGTATGAATGAACGCAGTCTTCACCTCAGACTGCCGTGTCCGCAGCTCATCTCAGAGTTTACCGTGTCAGCAAAGGATTCCCTCCCCGAAGTTGGACTATATTCCCAAACAGCTCCAGTCTGTTTGTCCACTCTTTACGCTGAAAGTGTCCTCGGACCGGCAGGCAGGATCAGTGACGTTCTGACCAATATGTCCTGCCACGCTGCAAGCATTGTAGAGGAAATTAAAGCAAAGCGAAAGTATTTCCCTTCCTGAAAACGTGACAAACTACAACCGTTTCGTCTGGTCTGTGGCTGAAATCCGGTTAGTTTCTTCTCTTCGGCTTCTTCTTCTTCTCTCGGTTACTGGCGGATAGCAAACAACTGAAAGGTGCATACCGCCACCCACTGTACAAGAGTATGTAACATTATGTCATTTGAGCCCGAACCCTAGTTTCTTCGCTTAGTCCTATTGGAGGTTTTAAACAATCTTCCTGGTGCATTACTGCCATCTACCGGAAAGGAATGTGGCGATCTCCTGAATCCGGGTTCTTTCACGGTTTTCAGATTTCTTTGGCAAAATATGCAAATACCCATTTTTTCGGTACTTTGAAATCCAGACAGCTTCAGCGTTCGTTTTGTTCTAAGAATGTGGTTCATTTTTCTTTTTGTTATAGAGGCAATTTTTTTCAACACTAATATGTTGTACAAGTGTGATAAATCGATTCAATTGGGTAGGGTTAAGCAAAACTTTAAATCTATATATATAGCTGCCTATCAGATAATTTAATCACTGAGTCACCTGTTAAGGCTGTGGAATGATGATGCTGACTGATTAGTCATGCCTGCAGCAGCAAATTGTGACGTCTGCAAGGTTCACACAAAGAAAATGGAGCAGATGGCTGTGATCAACCAGATTTATTTTGTACACCCCAACCCCAACTTGCTTCTGTGCTACAGAGTGGAGTGGAGGTCATTCTCCCACACCTCCGTTTCAATCATGGTTACACACACAGATACATCTTGCCCTAATCCTGCTAAACACTGCTGGGTCATTATAATGCAGTTATAATGACACAGCAGTGTAACTCAGAAATAACACATTTAACACACACAGTAACGTTTCAAACTGGCAAAGCATGCTGGGAAATTCACTTAACATGGCCCCAACGTTACACTGCCCCCCCCCCCCGGACTGGTTTCTGTCCCCAGAAAAATTAAAGTCCAATTTAAAAGTCCAATACAAACTCATCCAGGTGTCGGGGCGGTCTTCGGCGCCGGTGGCCAACACGTACAGGCCCCCTAGTGTCCATCTGGGTCTCGGTCGAGGTATCGGGCCGGGATGGAAGCTCCGGTTCGTCCACCAGCGGTGCAGATGGCCGATACGGGGCGAGACGGTCACGATGAAGGACCACAACCCGGTCCCTTTTTCTAAGCCTCACCCTGTACACCACATCTGACAGTCTCTCCAGGACCACGCATGGCCCCGACCACTGGCTCGTCAGCTTCGGTGATCGTCCTCTCTTCCTCTCAGGGCAGAAAACCCAGACTCGATCTCCCGGTGCAAAGTCCATCCCCTGGCAGCGGGAGTCGTACGCTCGCTTCTGCCGACCCCCTGCCGCTGCCAGGGCCTCTCGAGCCAGCTCGTGCACCGTGTGGAGACGTTCTTTCAAACAAAAAAAATAATCCAATCCAGGTTTTCCTTCCACCTCCGGCTCAGGGGGGCAACCGAATACCAAATCCACCGGTGTGCGCAGCTCGTGTCCAAACATGAGCGCCGCAGGGGTGCACCGGGTAGATTCCTGAGCAGCCGTCCGGTACGCTCACAAAACAAAAGGCAGATGCAGGTCCCAGTCTCGCTGTCGCTGGTCCACTAGGATAGCGAGCTGGGTGGTGAGGGTCCGGTTGAATCGTTCGACCAGGCCGTCGCTCTGTGGATGCAGTGGGGTGGTCCGGGTCTTCCGGATGCCCAGCCGTTTGCAGACCTCTCCGAAGACCTCCGCCTCGAAGTTCCGACCCTGATCGCTGTGCAGCTCCTCCGGTGCGCCAAACCGACAGAACATTTCATCCACCAGCTTTGATGCCGTCGTAGCGGCGCTCTGATCCGGGACCGCGTACGCCTCTGGCCACTTAGTGAAATAATCCATCGCGACCAGCACGTAGCGGTTCCCCCGGTCCGTGGTCGGGAAAGGGCCCAGGATGTCCACTCCCACTCACTCCATCGGTGCTCCCACCCGGTACTGCTGCAGGGGAGCGTGGGATCGCTGAGTTGGTCCCTTCTGAGCTGTGCATGTGTCGCAGCGATGAACGTGGAGCTCCACGTCCTGATGACAGCCGGGCCAGTAGAACCGGGCCCGAAGGCGCTGCAGCGTCTTTGTTACCCCGAAGTGGCCCGCTCCTACCGCCCCATGAACCAGCTGGAGTACTTTGGGCCGGAGTCAACGAGGAACCAGCAGCTGCCAAATGTGCCGCTGCCCAGCTGGAGTCTGCCACTGTCGATACACCACGCCCTCATGACAGCGGAGGTTGGCCCACTGGGAGTGTAGGGCCTTAGTCTCTGGGTCCAACGGTGACACAACCTCCCAGGCGGGCCGCTGTCCTGCGTCCAGCCACTGCCGAACCCGCGAAATGACCGGGTCTCTGTCCTGCTCGCTCTGCAGCTGCTGCGTGCCAAGAACCTCTGTGACGTCATTGCCGGGGAGAACTGCCTGATCATCTGAGGAGGGGCTGTGCATCGCTGCATGATTCCTGCTCGCAGCGGCTCGGAGAGCGGCAGCCCGTGGGGCGATTTGGTCCCGATCTTCAGCCCGTTGACAGTGACGACACTCCTCTGTCGCGCAGGGGCGCCGAGACAGCGCGTCAGCGTTGGCATGGAGGCGGCCTGCCCGATGCACAATCTGGAAATTATAATCCTGCAGTGCCTCCAGCCACCTTGCCAACTGTCCATCCGGTTCTTTGAAATGTAACAACCAGGTCAGGGAAGCGTGGTCCGTCCTGAGCTGGAACCTCCCACCGTACACATACGGGCGGAAATGACGCAGTCCTTGAATGACAGCCAGCAGCTCTCTGCGAGTCACACAGTAATTTCTCTCGGCTCTGCTGAGAGTGCGGCTGAAGTAAGCGACTGCCTGCTCTCCATGCTCTCCCTCCTGGGATAGCACCGCCCCGATGCCCTGGTTGCTGGCGTCCGTGTCCACAATGAAAGGGCGGCTCGGGTCAGGATACCGCAGGACGGGGGCTCTGATGAGCGCTGCGCGAAGCTGGCAGAAAGCAGCAGCACAGCTGTCACTCCACTGGAACGGGCGTCCTTTCTGTGTCAGCTGATGCAGCGGGCTGGCAATGGTGGCGAAGTCTTTCACAAACTTCCTATAATAGGAGGCCAATCCAAGAAAACTCCTCAGTTCTCCAACGTTCCGCGGCACTGGCCAGTCTCTCACTGTTGCCACTTTTTCCGGGTTGGTGGCGACCCCCGCTGCGCTGACAACGTGGCCCAAAAAGGTGGTCTCTCGCTGGAACAGGTGGCATTTCTTAGGGTGTAACCATAGCCCCGCCTGCTGGATGGCTCCCAGCACCTCTCGGAGATTTGACAGGGCGCTGTCAAAATCAGCTGCATGCACCAGCAGGTCATCCAGGTAAACAACGCAGCGGCTCCTGGGCACGTGAGCCAGCACTCGCTCCATCAAGCGCTCAAAGGTGGCCGGAGCGTTGCAGAGTCCAAATGGCATCACTTTAAACTGGTACAGTCCCTGCCCGATGGAGAAGGCTGTTTTTTGGCGGGCCTCGGGTGACAGCTCTACCTGCCAATAGCCGCTGCGTAGATCCAGCGAGCTGAACCAGCTGGAGCCTGCGATGTGGTCCAGCGCGTCATCGATGCGGGGCAGGGGGTAGGAATCTTTCCTGGTGGCATCGTTCAGGCGTCGGTAATCCACACAGAACCGCCACGACCCGTCCTTCTTCTTGACCAGCACCACAGGCGCTGCCCAGGGGCTGCTGGAGGGCTCAATAACATCTGCCTCCAGCATTTCTCGCACTTTTTGTTCCGCCGCTGCCCCCCTTGAAAAGGGCAGCCGGCGTGGGTGGAGTCGAATCGGCCTGGCCTCACCGGTGTCGATCTCGTGCTGCACCAACCCGGTCCGGCCGCATTCCTCATCCTTCGCAGCGAAAACACCCACGTAATAGTCCAATAGCTCCCGCAGCTGGCGTCTCTGTTCCGGGTCCAGCCCGCTGCAGCTCCGCTGAAATAATTCCTCCACTGCCTGCTGCGTCTCTGCTGACACGTTGGCCCCTCCCCTTGCTGTCCCTGTGTGTGCTCGTGCTCCCTCTGTCCGCGCTGGTGACGTCATCGTGTCCAGTCCTCGCGGTGGCCTGCCTGGTCCGGTCTGTCTTGGCGATCCCTCGATTGCGCGGGCCCCCGCGTCCCTTCTCTGGGTTCTGCTGTGGAGCGTGATGGTCCGGTTTCCCAGCTGGAGGGAAGGTCCGGCGGTGTCGATCTTGGCACGCCAGGCTGTGAGCAGGTCTAATCCAATAATACAAGGGTCTTGGATGTCAGCCAGCCAGAACGGGTGTCTTATGTTCTGACCGGCGACCCCCACCACCAGCACTCTCCGCCCCTTCAGTCGGGCACGCTCACCGGTAGCTGTGGTGACGCAGCGCTCGGTGGGTTCCCACCCCCGCGGAGCCGTCTTGCTCGTGCCCGGCAGTACGCCCGGTCGAACCAAGGAGATTGTAGAGCCGGTGTCAATCAGGGCCCGGATCGATGTCTTCCCCAAGCTGCACTATAGATAGATCCCTGGAGAGTGTCCAACTCGGCCCACGTGCGGTGCCGGCTCCTCGGGGGAAACATCTGCTGGAGGTGGCCTGTCCCCGTTCACGCCACCTCGCTCTAGTTTAACGCCGGCGAGGGGCCGGTTTGTCGTGGGGTGGGTGCGGGGCAGTATCGCGCGATGTGTCCCATCTCTCCGCAGCGGAAGCACCCTTCCTCGCGCCGCCGAGGCCATCTTCTCCGTGGACGCTCCGCCGTGGTCTGCCGTAATTCCTCCTCCTCCCCCTCACTCTCCATCGTAGCCTGGTAGGTTCTTGGGCTGTGCGTTGCTGCTTCAGCGGTGCGATTTATTAGCGGCTCTGCCCGCTCTGCTTCTGCCACTGCAGTCTTCCAGTCGCTCGCGGCGTGGAGCCGTACGTGGCTCTGGAGCTGGGCCGGGCGGAGACCTTGGATGAAGCTCCGGAGGGCAAGCTTCTCTACTGCCTCCGGCGCGAAATCTGGGTAGCTGCGCCGGGTTAACAGCCATATGTCTGCAGCATAGGCTCCTAGTTTCTCCTGGTGGTTCCGGCGGCGGCGGGTCAGTTGTTCTTGGGCGTGCTCAGCGTCCGCTATTCTCCCAAATCGTCTCTGGAGCGCCCCTTGTAGTGCTGGCCAGCTGTAGTGCTCCTCGGGCCGGAGATCAGAGAGCGTGCAGAGGGCTTTCCCTTCCAAGGCCAGCGCGACCTGTACGGCGGTTTCCTCTGGTGACCAGCCGTTCAGCGCCGCAGTCAGCTCGACCTGTGTCAGGTAGTCATCTAATGTGGCTTCGCCGTTGAAACGGGGAATCTTGGCCCGCTGTCGAACAGGTGGGGTGGTCGTTTCCTGATTGATCGCCACCCTTGATCGCCGTGGGGTCGCCAGCCCGTGCTGTCCTGAGAAGGGTGGAACGTTTGCTCTGTTCTGCCCGCTCTGTCTTGAAAAAGACAGGAGGCGGGGTGCGCTGGCCCCGTCAGGTCCGCCGCTTTGTTCGTCCCGGCTCCAGGCTCCCGGTGGTGGTGTCTCGTCATCCATCATCAGCTGAGCAATGGCCTGCTCCAGCTGCCGGATCTCCATTCTGATCGCTTCCATTTGCTCCATCCTACTTCTGACACCAGTGTGACGTCTGCAAGGTTCACACAAAGAAAATGGAGCAGATGGCTGTGATCAACCAGATTTATTTTGTACACCCCAACCCCAACTTGCTTCTGTGCTACAGAGTGGAGTGGAGGTCATTCTCCCACACCTCCGTTTCAATCATGGTTACACACACAGATACATCTTGCCCTAATCCTGCTAAACACTGCTGGGTCATTATAATGCAGTTATAATGACACAGCAGTGTAACTCAGAAATAACACATTTAACACACACAGTAACGTTTCAAACTGGCAAAGCATGCTGGGAAATTCACTTAACATGGCCCCAACGTTACAATATATACAGACGTGGACAAAATTGTTGGTATGTGGCAACCTGGGGAGAGCCTAATTGTATACCATCTTAGACAGGAACAAAGAGCGGGGGTTCCCTAGTAAGATAACGGGGAGGTGTTAAGGATGAGTGCATTGATTGCGATTGGACGAGAAGATCATCTTTTGTGTTTGAGAAGATTCTAGAAGAATGTCATGGTATTTAAGAGAAGAGCTTCTACTTGAACGTCATTCTTACTATGCTTGAGAATGTGAGAGTGTGTAATAAAGCATCTGAAACAAATCTGCCTCTTCATTTACACGCTCCACACTGGTGACCCAAGACATATCATGGAACACGGTTCAAGATCCCCGGAGCCGACCTCGACGGGAGCCTCCAGCCACGCATGTGCGGTCGCAGTCAAGCTACCGGAGTTCTGGCAGAACAATCCGCGCTCATGGTTCCACCTCGTCGAGGCGCAGTTCGCCCTCCGGGGAATAACGGCAGATGACACCAAGTTCCACTATGTGGTCGCAGTGCTCGACGCCCGCACAGCTCAGCACGTAGCAAGCCTGCTCGATCAGCCACCAACTGGCAACAAGTACGAGGCGCTAAAGGCTGCGCTCATCCAACACTTCACTCTCTCAGATGGTGAGAGAGCAGAGAGGCTCCTGACGCGGACCGAGTTGGGAGATGGGTCGGCAATAGACCTTATGGAGAAGATGTTGACGTTGAGGGGCACGGACGACGACCACTTTCTTTTTACCCACCTCTTCCTCTGGAAACTTCCGACAGCGGCGAGAGCGGCCCTGGCCAATTCGCCGTTGCTGGCCGAGCGGGAATTTCGTGCACTAGCCCGGGAGGCAGACCGGATCATCATCGCCACCAGGGCATTCACGACCATCGCAGCAGCGACGGAGGTCAGCGAGACGACCAGAGGAGGCGAGGAGCCACCGACGGCAGCAGCAGCGGGGGCCAAGGAGCGCAACGGAGACACGCTTTGTTTCTACCACCGCCGCTTCGGAGAGAAGGCACGCAGATGTACACCACCTTGCCAGTTCAAGCGCTCGGGAAACGCCAAGACCGGGGGTTGGTAGCAGCCGCGACCCTCGGGGAGGAGAACAAGCTGCTCTACCTGACGGACGCACGCTCGGGGAGGCATTTCCTCGTGGACACCGGCGCCCAGAAGAGTTTCATACGGCCGACCTATGCTGACCGGCTGGCAGGATCTAGCGGACCCGAGATGGCGGCAGCGAACGGCTCGGAGATTAAGACCTTTGGTGAGAAGACTCTACTCTTGTCTCTACACAGCCGTACATATGAGTGGACTTTTGTCATAGCAGCATTGGATTATCATATACTGGGGGCTGATTTTCTGTGTGCACATAATTTACTGGTTGATCTTGCTAACAGGCGCCTAGTTAATGCACTGTCTTTCGACTCTCTCCCCTGTATAGCTCGAGTGACCCGGCCGACAGCACAAGCCAACGTCACAGCAGCAGGCGGTAAGTTCCACACACTGCTCACCCAGTTCCCAGCACTCACAGTCCTGACGTTTTCGGTAGCCATCGCTAAACACGGGGTGGAGTATTTTATCACCCCCACCAGGCCGCCCGTTTTTGCACGACCTCGGCGCTTGGACGCAGCAAAACTGGCCATAGCGCGCAAGGAGTTCGCCAATCTGGAAAGGTTGGGCATCATCAGGCGCTCAAACAGCCCATGGGCATCCCCACTACACATGGTCCCTAAAGCTGAGGGCTCGTGGCGACCGTGCGGGGATTTCCGCAGGTTGAACAACGCTACAGTTCACGATCGCTACCCAATTCCCCACATACAGGATTTTTCCGTTCACCTCCCCGGCGCGCGCATTTTTTCCAAGATAGATCTGGTCCGCGGTTACCACCAAGTCCCAGTGCACGCTGAGGACATACCCAAAACAGCGGTAATAACTCCGTTCGATTTATTCAAGTTTTTGCGCATGCCATTCGGGTTGAAAGGAGCGGCACAGACGTTCCAGCGCATGATGGATGCAGTGCTGCGCGATCTCTCGTTTGTGTTCGTCTACCTGGACGATATCCTGGGAGCCAGCGCGTCCAAAGACGAACACGAAACCCACCTCATGACAGTTTTCCAGAGGTTGGAAGAGCACGGGTTAATAATCAACCCAGCGAAATGTCAGTTCGGAGTGATGGATATTGATTTTTTGGGGCACCGCGTCTCTCCCGAAGTAGCGATCCTGCTGCCTGACAAGGTGCGTGCAGTGGCGGATTTTCCCCGGCCGCAAACGGTCAGGGCGCTACAAGAATTTTTGGGAATGGTAAACTTTTATAATCGTTTCCTTCCCCGCGCAGTGCAGCTCATGCAACCATTGTACGCCGCGCTCAAAAAACAGAAACCCGCGGATAGGGTCGAATGGACCCCGGAGCGAGAGCGGGCGTTCTCGGAAGTCAAAGCAGTCCTGGCAAACGCTACATTGCTGGCACATCCAGACCCAACGGCCCGCATAACGCTCACCACTGACGCTTCAGATGTGGCCATAGGGGCGGTCGTGGAGCAGCGCGTAGCCGGGGCTTGGCAGCCGCTCGCCTTTTTCAGCAGGACTTTGCGCGACAGTGAACGTAAATACAGCGCGTTTTACAGAGAGTTGCTGGCCCTCCACCTGGCCATTCGCCACTTCCAGTTCTGGCTGGAAGGGCGCAGTTTCACCACGTTCGTTGACCACAAGCCGCTAACATTCACGATGGCCAAGGTTTCAGAACCGTGGTCGGGCCGGCAGCAGAGACAGCTGGCCGCGATCTCAGAGTTTACTACCGATATTCGGCATGTGTCGGGTAAACTGAATGTAGTAGCAGACTGCCTCTCGCGCGCCGTGGTGGCCCAGGTCTGCATGGGGATAGATTACGCAGCCATGGCCGCGGAGCAGGTTAGTGACGCAGACGTGCGCGCGCTCCAGTCTGGACCAACACGGTTAAGGCTGGAGAGCAGGGTGCTGCAAGACAGCATGCCCCCCCTAATCTGCGATGTGTCCACGGGTCGCCTGCGTCCCGTGGTCCCGGCCGCGTAGCGCCGCCGCGTGTTTGACTCGATTCATTCTTTGGCGCACCTAGGAGTGTGCGCGTCGGTCAAAATGGTAGGGGAGAAATTCGTGTGGCCGAGCCTTCGCAAACAAGTGAAAGAGTGGGCGGCAGCCTGCGTGTCATGCCAACGAGCCAAAGTACACAGACACACGAAGGCTCCCTTGGAGCCGTTTCATATTCCGGCTAAGAGGTTCAACCATGTTCACATGGACCTCGTGGGCCCCCTCCCACCATCACAGGGGTGCACGCACCTCCTGACAATGGTGGACCGCACCACGCACTGGCCGGAAGCGGTTCCGCTGGCGGCAACCATGTCCGAGGAGGTGTCGCGCGCAAAAAAGCGCTGTTAAAAAAAACAGCATGGGTAGCGCATTTTGGAGTCACGTCCGACAGAGGCCCTCAATTTGTTTCCGAACTCTGGTCAGCGATGGCCTGCAGCCTGGGTATTACAATTCACCGCACAACCGCGTATAACCCACAGGCTAATGGGTTATGCGAACGTTTTCATAGATCATTGAAAGCGGCTCTCAGGGCTTCATTGACAGATGCAAATTGGGTAGACAGGCTACCGTGGGTTTTATTGGGGTTGCGCTGCGCGCCTAAAGAGGATCTGGAAGCTTCCCCGGCAGAACTCGTTTTTGCACAACCACTCCGGCTGCCCGGGGAGTTTCTGCCAGATAATCCCGCGCTGGGCAACTGCCCGTCTCAGCTTTTGCAGCGTAGCGCAGACGCAGGCACGCTGCCGGGCCCTGCCCACCACAGTTTTCCACGTGTTTTTGTGCCTAAAACTTTGAGGAACGCGGAGTTCGTTTTTGTCAGACACGACGCCCACCGCCCTCCACTGCGCCCACCCTATGATGGACCATTCAGAGTGCTGGAAACAGGGGATAAGCATTTTTTGCTAGACTTGGGGGGTAGGAGGGAAAAAATTGGCATAGACAGACTCAAACCTGCTTTCGTTGTGGCGGATGAGCAAGTGCTGTTGGTGAGGGCCCCTCGGCGTGGAAGACCCCCACGGGGAGCTCCCCAGAGAGACGATTCCTCAGAGCACCCACATGGACAGACAGAAAGGTTTTACCCCCCAAACAACAGTCCCCCAAAGGCAGGGCAGCGCCGCGGAGGCGGCAAATTCTGGTTACAGCAGATACGGGAGAAGACTGAAGCCCAAGCAGCATGTGGACTGATGTTAATGGTTCTATCACAGCATGTGGACTGTTATCCTTTTGTCCTATCTAAGTTGCTGGGGGGGGGTGGCAACCTGGGGAGAGCCTAATTGTATACCATCTTAGACAGGAACAAAGAGCGGGGGTTCCCTAGTAAGATAACAGGGAGGTGTTAAGGATGAGTGGGTTGATTGCGATTGGACGAGAAGATCATCTTTTGTGTTTGCGAAGATTCTAGAAGAATGTCATGGTATTTAAGAGAAGAGCTTCTACTTGAATGTCATTCTTACTATGCTTGAGAATGTGAGCGCGTAATAAAGCGTCTGAAACAAATCTGCCTCTTCATTTACACGCTCCACAGGTACCCCTCTGTTAATGAAAGAAAAACCCACAATAGTCACAGAAATAACTTGAATCTGACAAAAGTGGTAATAAATAAAAATTCTATGAAAATTAACCAATGAAAATCAGACAATGCTTTTGAATTGTGGTTCAACAGAATTATTTTAAAAAACAAACTCATGAAACAGGCCTAGACAAAAATGATGGTACCCTTAACTTAATATTTTGTTGCACAACCTTTTCAGGCAATCACTGCAATCAAACAATTTCTGTAACTGTCAGTGAGACTTCTGCACCTCTCAGCAGGTATTTTGGCCCACTCCTCATGAGCAAACTGCTCCAGTTGTCTCAGGTTTGAAGGGTGCCTTCTCCAGACGGCATGTTTCAGCTCCTTCCACAGATGTTCAACAGGATTTAGATCAGGGCTCATAGAAGGCCACTTTAGAATAGTCCAATGTTTCGCTCTTAGCCATTCTTGGGTGTTTTTAGCTGTGTGTTTTGGGTGATTATCCTGTTGCAAGACCCATGACCTGTGACTGAGACCAAGCTGTCTGACACTGGGCAGCACATTTCTCTCTAGATTACCTTAACAGTCTTGAGATTTCATTGTACCCTGCACAGATTCAAGACACCCTGTGCCAGATGCAGCAAAGCAGCCCCAGAACATAACAGAACCTCCTCCATGTTTCACAGTAGTGACAGTGTTCTTTTCTTGGTATGCTTCATTTTTGCGTCTGTGAACATAGAGCTGATGTGCCTTGCCAAAAAGTTCCAGTTTTGTCTCGTCTGTCCATAGGACATTCTCCCAGAAGCTTTGTGGCTTGTCAACATGCAGTTTGGCAAATTCCAGTCTGGCTTTTTTATGATTTGTTTTCAACAGTGGTGTCCTCCTTGGTCGTCTCCCATGAAGTCCACTTTGGCTCAAACAACGACAGATGGTGCGATCTGACACTAATGTACCTTGACCTTGGAGTTCACCATGAATGTGTTTAGAGGTTGTTGTGGGCTCTTTTGTTACCATTCATATTATCCGTCTCCTCCTGCGGCCATGTCCAGGGAGGTTGGCTACAGTCCCGTGGATCTTAAATTTCTGAATAATATGTGCAACTGTAGTCACAGGAACATCAAGCTGCTTGGAGATGGTCTTATAGCCTTTACCTTTAACATGCTTATCTATAATTTTCTTTCTAATCTCCTGAGACAACTCTCTCCTTTGCTTCCTCTAGTCCATGGTTAGTGTGGTACACACCATGTCAACAAACAGCACAGTGACTACTTGTCACCCTTTAAATAGGCCGACTGACTGATTACAAGTTTGTAGACACCTGTGATGTTAATTAGAGGACACATCTTGGTTGAACATGTCCCTATGGTCACATTATTTTCAATCTTTTCTAGGGGTACCATCATTTTTGTCCAGGCCTGTTTCATGAGTTTGTTTTTTAAAATAATTCTGTTGAACCACAATTCAAAAGCATTGTCTGATTTTCATTGGTTAATTTTCATAGAATTTTTATTTATTACCACTTTTGTCAGATTCAAGTTATTTCTGTGACCATTGTGGGTTTTTCTTTCATTAACAGAGGGGTACCAACAATTTTGTCCACATCTGTATATATGCCTGCAGCATATATACATATATTTTTACCCCACTGTATATATATATATATATATATATATATATACAGTGGGGTAAAAAATTATTTAGTCAGCCACCAATTGTGCAAGTTCTCCCACTTAAAAGATGAGAGAGGTCTCCAATTTTCATCATAGGTATACCTCAACTATGAGAGACAAAATGAGGGAAAAAAAATCCTGAAAATCACATTGTCTGATTTTTAAAGAATTTATTTGCAAATTATGGTGGAAAATAAGTATTTGGTCACCTACAAACAAGCAAGATTTCTGGCTCTCACAGACCTGTAACTTCTTCTTTAAGAGGCTCCTCTGTCCTCCACTCGTTACCTGTATTAATGGCACCTGTTTGAACTCATTATCAGTATAAAAGACACCTGTCCACAACCTCAAACAGTCAGACTCCAAACTCCACTATGGCCAAGACCAAAGAGCTGTCAAAGGACACCAGAAACAAAATTGTAGACCTGCACCAGGCTGGGAAGACTGAATCTGCAATAGGTAAGCAGCTTGGTGTGAAGAAATCAACTGTGGGACCAATCATTAGAAAATGGAAGACATACAAGACCACTGATAATCTCCCTCGATCTGGGGCTCCACGCAAGATCTCACCCCGTGGGGTCAAAATGATCACGAGAACGGTGAACAAAAATCCCAGAACCACATGGGGGGACCTAGTGAATGACCTGCAGAGAGCTGGGACCAAAGTAACAAAGGCTACCATCAGTAACACACTACGCCGCCAGGGAGTCAAGTCCTGCGGTGCCAGACGTGTCCCCCTGCTTAAGCCAGTACATGTCCAGGCCCGTCTGAAGTTTGCTAGAGAGCATTTGGATGATCCAGAAGAGGACTGGGAGAATGTCATATGGTCAGATGAAACCAAAATAGAACTTTTCGGTAAAAACTCAACTTGTCGTGTTTGGAGGAAAGAGAATGCTGAGTTGCATCCAAAGAACACCATACCTACTGTGAAGCATGGTGGTGGAAACATCATTCTTTGGGGCTGTTTTTCTGCAAAGGGACCAGGACGACTGATCCATGTAAAGGAAAGAATGAATGGGGCCATGTATCGTGAGATTTTGAGTGAAAACCTCCTTCCATCAGCAAGGGCATTGAAGATGAAATGTGGCTGGGTCTTTCAGCATGACAATGATCCCAAACATACCGCCCGGGCAACGAAGGAGTGGCTTCGTAAGAAGCATTTCAAGGTCCTGGAGTGGCCTAGCCAGTCTCCAGATCTCAACCCCATAGAAAATCTTTGGAGGGAGATGAAAGTCTGTGTTGCCCAGCGACAGCCCCAAAACATCACTGCTCTAGAGGAGATCTGCATGGAGGAATGGGCCAAAATACCAGCAACAGTGTGTGAAAACCTTGTGAAGACTTACAGAAAACGTTTGACCTCTGTCATTGCCAACAAAGGGTATATAACAAAGTACTGAGATGAACTTTTGTTATTGACCAAATACTTATTTTCCACCATATTTTGCAAATAAATTCTTTAAAAATTAGACAATGTGATTTTCTGGATTTTTTTTTCTCATTTTGTCTCTCATAGTTGAGGTATACCTATGATGAAAATTGGAGACCTCTCTCATATTTTAAGTGGGAGAACTTGCACAATTGGTGGCTGACTAAATACTTTTTTACCCCACTGTATATATGTATGTATATATATATATATATGATACACTTTATAATACACTTTCCTTCTTGCCTTGAGAGAGAGCAGTCGCATTTTTCTTCCCTCCTCCCCTGCCTTCCTGATCTATTCCCAGCTTTTGCAATGTTGCGTTTTTGTCTGTATTTAGTCGCTCTTCTTCTGCTGAATCTTAATCTAAACGGAAATTATGGATTTGGAAGCGGCTTAAATGTGCTATTGTCACTATTTTCAACAAGAATTGGGCCAAGGGGGAGCCCAAGAATTGGAACCTACGAGAGACTCATGGACATTGGAATCCATGCGTCTATGGCAATATTATTGGCTGTGATCTCAGGACTTCTATTTTTGGCTGTGGAGAGTTCCCTGATGCATCAGAAATTGAAGGAAGGTGAGAGAGCGGATCAAGCGGACCCAGCCAGCTCCTTCATCAAATTCGACCAGTTGGGGAGGGCACGAGTAGCGGCAAACGGTGAACTGAATGACAGTGATTCAGTGAAGGAATACATCTGAAAGCCCTGTGCTCTCTATGGAAAAACAGTTTAAGCCTGCATATATAATGGAAGCACAGAATTACACGGGTGAGGACAAAATTCTACTCTCTGAGTGCACTGTGCTGATTTGATTTGATTTGACCTTGTTTGCCCCGTGTTTACATTCCTCCTGACTGAGATTAGCGGAAGAACCGGCTCTTATGTCTACCCATACAATCAACAATCAGTTGTTGTCGTCAGCGGATTGGACTCTCAAGGACAATGCCCATGTGCCTTCTGCAAGCAAGAGAGAAAGAGAGATAGACTCTGAACTCTGGACTTGTTTATAAGTCACATGATTATAACATCTATCCACTGCCAGGAGGCGCCCTCTGCTGCTCACTAACAACTGTTACATTTACACTACACAATGACATGCAAATATACACACACTGCTCTCCCTCCCTCTGCTGTGTGATTGTCCACTACTGCTAAATATGCATTGAGGGTTTTTTTGCCTGCAATCAAAATTTCGCTTACCCATTAAGCGTCAGTTTGGTAAAACATGTTTTTTTCTCTCGCCTATTGTGTCATATCATTTCTTTTCTTTTTTCTTTTCTTCTTTATGACTGGCGCCTAGCGGCTGCCCCGGCCTTGGATGCGCTCTGCAGAGCGTGCCCAAATGCCAAGTCACGTTTCGTTACCTTGTATTCATACATGTGTAATGACAATAAAGTTGAATCTCATCTCA
Organism: Pholidichthys leucotaenia; assembly: GCA_020510985.1. NCBI lineage: Eukaryota > Metazoa > Chordata > Actinopteri > Cichliformes > Pholidichthyidae > Pholidichthys > Pholidichthys leucotaenia. Next base: position 119,431,546 of record CM035850.1, read on the forward strand.
TCTCATATATATATATATATATATATATATATATATACACATATATACAGTATATACGTATATATATATATATATATATATATATATATATATATATATATATATATATATATATATATATATATATACGTATATATATATATATATATATATATATATATATATATATATATATATATATATATATATATATATATATATATATACACACTGTATATATATATAGATAAGATAAGATAAGATAAGCCTTTATTAGTCCCACAATGGGGAAATTCCAGGATTGCAACAGCATAGGGATAGCAACACTCAGAGCAACAATCAGAAGGCAAGAAAAAACAACATCTAGTAAACATATGTCCATATTACTATAAATGTATATATATAGACACACAGTGCAGAGCATTATGGCTGGTGAATGTGCAGCAGAAAGTCTAAGCTCTCTCTCCGCGGATGCAGCGGGCCAGCTGGAAGTCTTTGGGCATGATGGTGACCCCCTTAGCGAAGAAGAGACCCACCAGGTGGGCCTCGCTGGTCTCCTGCAGAGCCATGACGGCGAAGCTCAGGAAACGCAGGACGGTCTTGAAGTCCTGAGCGATCTCCCTCACCAGGCGCTGGACGGGCAGCTTACGGATGAGCAGCTCCGTGGATTTCTGGTAGCGACGGATCTCTCTCAGAGCCACGGGCCTGTGACGGCGAGGCCTCTTCACTCTGCCGGTGGCCAGAGCGCCTCTCCGAGCAGCCCTGGTGGCTAGCTGTCTCCTGGGGGGCTTCTTCCTCCAGTAGATTTTACGGGCGGTCTGCTTGGTTCTTGCCATCGCTCTTTATTATTCTGTCTTATATTTCTTTCACGCCGCCTAAACTCCAGCCCGGCACCCGCGTCGGGTATATATATATATAGTAATGTAGGGGCTGTGTTTAAGGGGGCGGGGATTCTCCCGGCATGCTTGCGCCGGGGAGGATTCAAAGATTGTTATTATTCATGTGTTCTAAGTGTTATTGCTGTGTCACTATAACTGTGTTATAATGGCACAGCAGTTCAGGTTCGGGTTCAGGTTACTTTATTTGTACCCGCAGGTAGATTTGTTTTGCAGTCAGGTGACATCCTTTTAGACACATATTTACAAACCACAATTACATTCAACATGAACACAAATACAGGCACACATGAAGCTGACTATAAACATGATGAAAGTACTCAAGGCTCCACCAATCAGGACATAAGACAAAGAGATAAGAGAAAAAACAAAGAGATAAGAGAGAAGGGTCATATTAAAAAAGTTAAAAACTAAGTCAAAGAAATTAAAAACTCAACAAAAGTCTAAAACCCAATAAAAGATTTAAAACCCAAATAAAAAACCTACAAAAATAAATAAATATAAAATAAAAATTTACAAATAGATAACTAAATTATGTGCAATATAATTGCTACATCTTGTTCAACTCTTTGACAGCAGCAGGAACAAACCTGTTTTTGTAGTGCTGGGTTTTACATTTTGGGACAACAAACCTCCATCTGGAGGGAAGAAGCTGAAAGTGGCAGTGCAAAGGGTGGGAGTCATCATTTAAAATGGAGGTAGCAATCCTCTGTACTTGTCTGGTGTACAGGGATGTCAGGCTCCGCTGTGACTCACCAAGCAAACAACTGGACCATCTGACTACCTGATCCAAGGATTTCCTCTGTTTCAGTTTTATCTGACCAAACCATGACACTAAAGAAAAGGATAAAATAGATTCAATAAAAGCCCCATAAAACATTGTCATTATGGTTCGGTCAATTTGGAACCGCGCGAGTTTCCTTAAACAATACAAATGTTGCTGACCCTTTTTGCACACCCTTTCACAGTTCACTTCAAAGTTTAAATTACTATCAATAATCGTCCCAAGTGTGGTATATATTACTCATATATTCCATACCTACATTTGTTAGAGCATGTGGAAATGTTTGAGACAGAATATACAAAGGAACTTCACACCTCTGAAAGGACAAAGGAATCTCACCGCCGTGTGAAGACAATGACGTCACAGGACGCGGCGGCAACAGACTTGACACCTTCACCCCCTAAGGCAAGGAGAGGTTTTCCCATCACCTCCCAAGACGAAGGGAGGAGTTAACAGGACTAATGGGGGATTTAGATAACGGGGTATTTCAGCTTGTGTTTTGCATGTCTTTGATGTGTGCCTGTATTTAACCAGCGAGCTGGGCAGAATTCTCTCTCTTTGCCTTCTGCCAAGCTCTGCACCAGATGAGACAAGATAGAAGAGTTGTTCATTAAAGACTCTGCTTTTGTGATACAAAACCGCCTCGTCATTTCCAGCTCTTCTACACTGGTGACCTTGACGCGAGTATGGACCTGAGGCGTTCTTCAAGCGACTCATCCGCGGCGAATCTGACTTACGCCAGCGACAACGCAGATGAGGGAACAAGCAGACAGCTGTTCCCCCCGGCAGAGGGTACCGAGAGAGCTCAACCGAGCTCCAGCACCGCCGTGAGAGCCGAGGCAAGGCACTCTCACCCGGCGGGCACAACAGTGATGATGTGCACAAACGCCGTCGCTGTTAAACTGCCAGATTTCTGGCGAGAAGACCCGGCCTCTTGGTTTCACCAAGCCGAAGCCCAGTTCATATTGGCGGGCATCACGGCAGACAATACTAAGTTCTACCATATCGTCTCCAAACTCGACTCCGCCACTTCGAGGTGTGTGCGAAGCTTGATCCAGCGACCACTGGCCCGGGACAAGTATGAGACACTCAAGGCGACCATCGTGGTGAATTACGTCCCGTCGGCGGAAGAAAGAGCCGAAAAAATCCTGGCAGTCTACGGCCACAGAGGGGGCAATCCAAAGACCCTCATGGAGGATTTACTGCAGCTCAAGGAGGAGGACAATGATAATTTCCTCTTTCAATTTATTTTCCTCAGCACGCTACCACCACACATGAGAGGGACACTCGCCAGTATGAAGTGCAACAATCATCAGGACTTCCGCACGCTGGCCAACGAGGCTTATCGGCTCGTCAACGCCTGCAGAGATTGGACACCCACAGCGGCATCCGCAGACCTCAAAACTGACGCCCCGAACCTTGGAGAGTCACAAACCACGGAGCAGGCTCAACCCACGGTGACAGCAGCGCGGCCCAAGCGCAACAAACAGAATGACGTCTGTTATTATCACCACCGCTTCGCCGAGAAAGCCCGGAAATGTGTTCCCCCCCTGCAAGTTTACGATGTCGGGAAACGCCAAAGCCGAGGGCCGTTAACGGCAGCGGTTCTCGGCGAGAAAAATAAGCTGTTATACGTGACGGATGGACACACAGGCAAGCAGTTCCTCATCGACACAGGAGCCCAGCTGAGTTTCGTCATGCCCTCCCACACAGATCGAGCCATGGGCACCCGGGGCAATGGAGCAGTGGCAGCCAACGGCTCGGACATCGACACGTTCGGGGAAAAGAGCCTGCATCTCCTCATTCACGGCCGCAGCTACAGATGGACATTTGTTGTAGCGGCGGTGAGTTTTAACTTGTTAGGCGCAGATTTTCTGTGTGCACACGGGTTATTAGTTGATCTAGCAGTCTTTTGCTTCTATTCCTTGCTCAGCTCGAGTCTCTCCACCACCTGTGCAGGCCAACGTCACTACGGCAGGAGGTAAGTTTGAGCAACTCCTCACCCAATTTCCAGCACTCACAACCCCCAAATTCTCAGCCACTGTAGCCAAACACGGGGTTAAACACTTCATTCCAACAACGGGACCTCCCGTTTTTGCCAAAGCTCGCCGCTTAGACGCGGCCAAGCTCAACATAGCAAGGGACGAATTTGCAGCTCTTGAAAAATTAGGCATTGTCCGACGTTCAAAGAGCCCTTGGGCTTCACCACTTCACATGGTTCTGAAATCCGACGGTTCTTGGAGACCGTGCGGAGATTACCGCAGATTAAACAACGCCACAGCGCATGACCGCTACCCCATCCCTCATATACAGGATTTTTCACTGCATTTAGCGGGCGCACGCATTTTTTCAAAGATAGACTTAGTCCGCGGTTATCACCAAGTCCCAGTCCGAGCTGAAGACATTCCTAAAACAGCGGTTATAACCCCTTTCGGCCTTTTTGAATTCCTACGAATGCCGTTTGGTCTCAAAGGCGCTGCTCAAACTTTTCAACACATGATGGACGCGGTCTTACACGACCTCCCCTTTGTTTTCGTCTACCTCGACGACATGCTGGTAGCCAGCTCATCAGACGAGGAGCACGAGCAACACCTTACTACTGTTTTTCAGAGGCTAGAAGAGCATGGGCTAATAATTAATCCAGCCAAATGCAAATTCGGCGTATCGCAAATTGATTTTTTGGGACATAGAGTCTCCCCGAAAGGGGCAGTCCCGCTTCCAGACAAAATTCATGCGATAAAAGGTTTTCCACGGCCCCAAACGGTCAAATCGCTGCAGGAATTTTTGGGGATGGTTAATTTTTACAACCGTTTCCTCCCTCATGCAGCTCAGCTCATGCAGCCCCTGTATGATGCGCTCAAAAAAAAGAAAGCTTCCCAAGCGGTCGAATGGACCCCGGAGCGCGAACACGCTTTCGCGGAAGTAAAAAACGCCCTAGCTAACGCAACAATGTTAGTCCACCCAGATCCCTCGGCCCGCATTACTCTAACCACAGATGCTTCAGACCTGGCCATAGGGGCAGTTGTAGAACAACTTGTCAGCGGGGTCTGGCAACCTTTAGCATTCTTTAGCAAATCGCTAAACCCGACGGAATGCAAATACAGCACTTTTGACAGGGAGCTGCTGGCGCTTCATTTGTCCATCCGCCATTTCCAGTTTTGGTTAGAAGGGCGGAGTTTCACGGCTTTTGTGGACCATAAACCGCTCACTTTTGCGATGGCTAAAATTTCAGAACCTTGGTCGGGCAGACAACAAAGACAGCTAGCTGCGATTTCAGAGTTCACCACAGACATTCGACATGTAGCGGGCAAACTTAACGTAGTAGCGGACTGTCTCTCTCGCGCTGTGGCACCACCAGAGCACGAGGAGACAGATTACACTGCTTCAGCAGCGGAGCTTTTCTCTAACGCAAACACATATGCAGCACTTATCCTTGAAGGGATAGATTATGCAGCCATGGCAGAAGAACAAAGCAGGGATGCGGACGTGCGCGCTCTCCTGTCTGGACCAACAGGGTTAAGGCTGGAGAAAAAAGGGTTGCGCGACGGCGTGCCCCCCCCTAATATGCGATGTTTCAACCGGCCGACTTCGCCCGTTAGTACCAGCTGCTTGGCGCCGCCGTATTTTCGACGCAATTCACTCCCTCGCGCACCCAGGTGTGCGTGCTTCAGTCAAAATGGTTGCCGGAAAGTTTGTGTGGCCAGGCCTGCGTAAAAACGTAAAAGAATGGGCAAAAACTTGCATTCCTTGTCAACGCGCCAAAGTACACAGACACACAAAAGCCCCTCTGGAGCCTTTTCCCATCCCTGCTAGAAGGTTCGACCACATTCATGTCGACCTTGTGGGACCACTGCCTTCCTCCCAAGGTTTCACACACCTGCTAACAATGATAGACCGCACCACGCGCTGGCCAGAGGCAGTCCCTCTAGCAGCAACTACAGCGGAGGAAGTCGCTCGCGTTTTTCTAACGAATTGGGTGGCACGTTTCGGCGTCCCAACAGACATCACGTCAGATAGGGGGCCTCAATTTGTCTCAGAACTCTGGTCAGCCATGTCCAACAGTTTAGGGGCAACCATTCATCGCACCACCGCTTATCACCCTCAGGCTAATGGGTTATGCAAGCGTTTTCACAGGTCCTTAAAGGCCGCCCTCAGAGCCTCATTAACGGACACAAATTGGGTAAACAAACTCCCCTGGGTTTTATTGGGGTTGCGTGCAGCACCTAAAGAGGATTTAGACCAGGGGTTCTCAAAGTTTTGATGGGTGAGGGCCAATTTGGGAATCCAAAGTTGAACCGAGGGCCACCAAAGGGACGGAGGCAAAAAAAAAAAAAAGACTGAAAATTCAATTCCATTTGTAATCCTTTTAATTATCAGATTTAATTAGTTTGGGTAAAGTCATATTAACAGTAAGAAATTGGGACTGATGAAAATACAATTTTAGTTTGTCCGTGCTTTCATCCGTCCGTGCTTTTTTTTAATATCCGTGCTTTCATCCAGTGCGATGGAAAACGCTCCCTTTTCTAGCCCCTCCACACGTATCGCCAGTTGGTCCTTCAAATCATTTGCCAGATCTTCGATTCGTCTTGTGACTGTGTCATTCGACAAACTTACGTCACGGAACTTTGTTTTTTGGTCTGGGCATACACGCTCTGCCACTTTTAGCATACAGTCTCGAACAAATTCTCCGTCACTAAACGGCTTGCCCCGTTTAGCTATTTCATGAGCTACCACATAGCTAGCCTCTGTTACTGCTTCGCTGGTTTTTGAAAATTGCGTGAAGACTGACTGTTGTGCTGTGTAGCCCCTTTTAAGTTGTTCCATCTTTGTGGTGCGATCCTTGCCACTGAATTTTTCATAATTTTTGTGTTTTGTTTCGTAATGGCGCCTGATGTTAAAGTCTTTTCGCACTGCGATTACCTGTCTGCAGATGAGGCATACAACTTTATCTGACCCGTGAGGTTCAACGAAGTAGTCCAAAGTCCATTTTCCCTGAAACTGCCTTTTTTCCTCGCTGACAGTTCTCGGTTTCCTCGAGTGAGCGGTCTCCATCTCTGCCTCTTTCTCTCGCTGATCCATCTTTATTTCCACACTTCGATTTCCACAAGCACTAATATTTATTTCTTATTCTTCTTCTGACTCAAAATGGTGCTCCGAAACCGTTGCCAACCAACACTTCTGCACTGTGCGCTGAACGTTCCATCTCCCATAATACAATTGGACTAGCTGCTGCAATGAAGTGATCGCAAGGTCGACAACACATGTAATTACGGCTTGTGCCTACAGATGGCGCCAAAGACCACTAAACGTAGATGTGTATCGGAATTTTTCCAAAGCAATTAGTTCAGATCATATATTGGTTAAGACGTTAACAGATTGGCCGCGGGCTGCCAGAAATGTTTTCGCGGGCCGCCATTGGCACGGGGGCCGCACTTTGAGAAACATTGATTTAGACGCTTCCCCTGCAGAATTAGTCTTTGCCCAACCTGTCAGACTCCCAGGTGAATTTTTACCGGAGAACCCGGAACCAGGGCACCTCCCAGTCCCAAGGTTTTTAGGCAGTAACGGACCGGACTCTCTCTACGGTCCAGCTCATCACTCTTTTCCGCGAGTTTTTGTTCCTCAATCTTTAAAAAACGCTGAGTTTGTTTCTGTTAAACATGAAGCACTAAAACCAACTAAAACCAACCACTAAACCAACGTTTAGTGGTTGGTTTAGTGGTTGTAACGTTTAGTGTAACGTTTAGTGGTTTAAACCACTAAAACCAACGTTACGCCCAGTATACGATGGCCCGTATAGAGTGCTGGAAAATGGTGACAAACACTTTGTGCTTGATTATGGGGATAGAAATGAAACAGTCAGCATTGACAGACTCAAACCTGCTTTCTTGCTGAGAGACAAACCTGCACAGTTGACGAGAGCACCTCGGCGAGGCAGACCCCCCAAGGAAAAAGTCTCTGCCCCCAGGCAGGGAACAGATAATCTCTCCCCTTCCCACACTGCAGATTCCTCACAACAAGATCCCAGCAGGACGTCTAAACCAACCTACAGCAGCTTTGGGAGAAGATTGAAACCTAGACAGCACAGGGACTGATTCCAACACTCCGCAGTTTTTCGTTAATTGTGCTGCAACAGTTTAGGACTGACTTATGATTATACTATGCTGTTATGTTTTCACTGAACTCTCTTAGGAGCATGGCTGCTTGAAAGTTTCTTCTGTGGCAACAGCTGTAACACGTAGTATGTCTTAGTAATTACCCTAGACTGTGAATCTTTCTGTGTCCTTTCATAGTTGTTTGGGGGGCCTGTGGTATATATTACTCATATATTCCATACCTACATTTGTTAGAGCATGTGGAAATGTTTGGGACAGAATATACAAAGGAACTTCACACCTCTGAAAGGACAAAGGAATCTCACCGCCGTGTGAAGACAATGACGTCACAGGACGCGGCGGCAACAGACTTGACACCTTCACCCCCTAAGGCAAGGAGAGGTTTTCCCATCACCTCCCAAGACGAAGGGAGGAGTTAACAGGACTAATGGGGGATTTAGATAACGGGGTATTTCAGCTTGTGTTTTGCATGTCTTTGATGTGTGCCTGTATTTAACCAGTGAGCTGGGCAGAATTCTCTCTCTTTGCCTTCTGCCAAGCTCTGCACCAGATGAGACAAGATAGAAGAGTTGTTCATTAAAGACTCTGCTTTTGTGATACAAAACCGCCTCGTTATTTCCAGCTCTTCTACACCAAGATATTTGTAGGATTGTACACATTCAGTGGTCTGACCTTTTAGTACAGTGACTTCGTGCCTGGGAGATTTCCTCCTAAAGTCAATAATCATATCTTTAGTTTTTGTCGTATTCAGCTGCATGTAGGAATCCTCACACCAGTGAACAAAATCATCAACTACTGGGCCGTGGCCACTCTCACCATCCTAGAGGAGACTGACAATAACTGAATCATCAGCATACTTTATAATGTGTCTGTTGTCATGTCTGCTCCGACACATGTTTGTGTACAGGATGAAGAGTAGTGGTGACAACACACACCCCCGAGGAGAGCCAGTAGAAGAACACTTTAGGTCAGACAATGTACCATTGACCGTTACTCTCTGTGTCCTGTTGGTTAAGAAATCCAGAATCCAACCCACCAGATTATTACTAACTAACTAACCTGCACTTATATAGCGCTTTTCTAGTCACAAAGACCACTCAAAGCGCTTTCATTGATACTAACCCTCTATTCTAAGGGCCTATAGGAAACAGATATCTAGGGACAATTTAGAACAGCCAATTAACCTAACATGCATGTTTTTGGCATGTGGGAGGAAACCGGAGAAATCCCGGAGTAAACCCACGCAACACGGGGAGAACATGCAAACTCCACACAGATCACTGTTGGTCGGGGGCTGGGATCGAACCCACGATCCCACGATCCCCACAATCCCCCGGCCAAGGGTAAACTGTGCTGCCGCAGTGCTAACCACTGCGCCACCGTGCAGCCAACTGCACATATTACTCAAATCAAATTGTTGCAGGAGCCTTTCAACTAAAATATGAGGTTGGATCGTATTAAAAGCAGAAGAAAAGTCCACAAATAAAAGCCTGGCATGTGTCCCATTAAAATCCAGATGTTTAAAAAGCATGTTAAGCAGAGTGACAGTGGCATCCTCCACTGCTCTGTGAGGCCTATAGGCAAACTGCAGAGGATCCAATGCATGCTCAGTCTGCTTTAGGACCTCACATCTGACCAGTTTTTCAAAAATTTTCATTAAAATTGAAGTCAAAGCAACTGGTCTAAAATCATTTACCGTTTTAGGACAGCTGGATTTTGGAACAGGGACAACCACAGCATCTTTCCAGACCTTAGGCACATGTTGTGTCTGTAAGGACTTATTAAAAATGTAGTGAAACACAGGACTCAGTTCATGTGCACAGGACTTTACCAAGTGTCCACACATACATATTATCAGGGCCCTGACTTTTGTTCACTTTTACAGCACAGAATGCCCTTTTAACATCCTGCACCTCACTGTTAAAGTGCTGATTGTCTTTGAGTTTCTGCTTCAAATCTTCGGTTTCTGTGCTAAAATCAAAAGAATCAAAACGACCATAAAAACAATTAAGAGCATTAGCCAGCTCTGTGTCTGAATTAAAACCATCTAAAAACACATGATTACTGTGCTTTGTGCTCTGAAAGCCTGCAGTAGTTTTCATACTAGCCCAGGCTGAACCAAGCTTGTTTGCTGCCATCTTGCTTTCCAATTCTGATTTATAATTCTGTTTTGCTCTTAAAATTTCGGACTTCAGCTCTTCTGTGGCAACCTGCAGCTCAGAAACAACCCCCTGTTTAAAGGCAAGTGCTTTCCTCTATAAGCAGGATTTAACTGATTTAGTAACCCATGGCTTATTGTTGGGATATATTTTGACACGTTTACGTGGAACGATCATATCCCTGCAAAAAGCCATGTAAGAGCACATCACCTTCACCAAAGAGTCCAAATCATCCCCGCAGGACAGTGTGAACACCTCCCAGTCCGTACAATTAAAACATTCCTGGAGGCAGAGCACTGAATCATCTGTCCAGAACTTCATGTCCCTGGTCTTCATCTTTTCTCTTCTGAGAGCTGTTTTATATGTGGGCACCAAATGTACACAGTTGTGATCTGAGGATCCTAAAGGAGGAAGGGGAAGAGATTTAAAGGCTCCCTCGATAGATCCATAGCACAGGTCCAATGTCTTTTCTCACCTGGTTGGGCAGGAGACATACTGATAAAAGTTTTTAAGTGTCTTCTTTAAAGACACATGGTTAAAGTCCCCAAAGATAAAATTTGGAGCCTCTGGAGAAATCAGCTGCAACCGCTGTATCACATCAAAGACGGTGCTGGAGGCAGAGGCAGCATCTGCCCTCGGGTGAATGTACACAGTCATTATGAAAAGTTTGGGGAACTTGCGAGGCAAATAAAAGGGGCGTAGCAATATGGACAGAAGCTCCACATCTGGTGTACAGATGTGCTCTCTGACCGTAACAGATGTACAGTACTGTTTATTAATATACAAACATACAGCGCCTCCCTGACATTTCCCCGTTACCTCTTCCTGCCGATCCAAGCGAAGTGGGGCTCCAAAACCGTCAATACAAAGGTCCGGGTCCCGGTCATGATCCGTAAGCCACGTCTCCATGTAAGCCATGACACAGCAGTTCTTGAAATCCTTCTGATGTCGGACATTTCCTTGAATTTCATCCACTTTATTTCTCAGAGATTGTATGTTCCCCATAATAATGGAAGGAAGAGGAATGCGGTTAAGCTGACGCCTCCTCAGGTTTAATCTTATGCCTCCACGCTTTCCGCGTTTCCTTCTCTTGTTCCTCTTTTCATTGCTGTGTCCATGAAAGTCTCTTAAAATAAAGTCTGGCAGTTGGGGCACAGATTCAAACACAGACTCTGGATTATCCATGTTTAGCTGCAGTAACATGTCTCTGGAATACTGCATTCTTACCAGCGTGACCGCGCTGACGTTCCAGACAAAGAGCCGGTAAGAAAGAAGCCACAGTGCGAAAACAAGAAGAAAATCCATACTGATGGAACCAAAGAGCTCTTCGTTATATAGTCCACAAACATTCAAGGACAAAAACGGCACAGAGAATTACGTTAAAACACATTCAAGTGCATAAAAACAGAGACTAAGACGCTGAACTTTTTCTACCACTGCTGGTCGCTGCGTGTGCATGCGCACAGCAGTGTCATAAGACCAGCTAGAGCAGTGATTGATCATGTGTTTGTGTCACCATAAGTGAGACGGGGGTCTGTGTGAATGACCTCCCCTCCGTTCTGTGTTGGGTGTGTGTATAAATAAAGCCTGTTCGCCACAGTCATCTCTCCTTTCTTGTGTGAACCCTCACAACGTCGCACTGGTGTCAGGAGTGGGATATGGAACAGATGGAAGCCAGAATCAGAGCAGCAATTCAGCAACTGGAGCGGTTCATCGCTCAGCTGTGATTGGACGACAGAGCTGGTAAACCGATCCCCGGAGTTGCTCGCCGAGATGAATGGAGCAGCGGACCCGACGGGACCAGCATTCCCCGCCTTCTGCTTTTCTCAGGGCAGGGCAGGCTAAGCAGAGCAGATCAGCCCTGCTTCCCGCCCTTTTCAGGGCAGGATGGGCCGGCGATTCCACTGCGACCAGGGGCGGCGATCAACCAAGAGGCAACCGTCCCACCAATCCGCCAGCCGGCCAAACTTCCCCACTTTAACGACGAAACCCTGCTGGACGACTATCCGGTCCAGGTCGAGCTGGCTGCTGCATTGAACAGCTGGCCACCTTAAGAGACCACCGTGCAGGTCGTGCTGGCCCCGGAAGGAAGGGCTCTCCGCACGGTGTCCAATCTCTGGCCCGAGGAACATCGCAGCTGGCCAGCACTACAAGGAGCACTCCGGAGGCAGTTTGGGGAGCGGCCAACACTGAGCACACCCAGGAACAGCTGGCCAACCGCTGGCAAGGCAGCCGAGAGAGCCTGGGAGCCTAAGCAGCGGACATACAGCTGCTGACATGGTGTGGCTACCTGGATTTCGAGCCGGGGGCAGTGGAGAAGTTCGCCCTCCAGAACTTCATCCAGGGGCTCCGCCCGACCCAGCTCCAGAGCCACGTCTGGATACACGCTGCGAGCAGCTGGGAGACGGCTATGGCAGAAGCGGAGCGGGTGGTACCGCTAATGGATTGTGCAGCTGATGCGTCGGCACCGAGCCAGAGAGCCTTCCAGGCCACAGCTGAAAGCGAGGAGGAGGAACTGCGCCAGACCACAGCGGCGCGGCCAAGGAGAAGATGGCCACGGCGGCACGAGGAAGGATGCTTCCGCTGCTGAGACATCACGCGGTACTGCCCGGCACCCACCCCCGCAACAAACTGGTCCCTCGCCAACGTTAAACTAGAGTGAGGTGGCATCGACAGGAACCTGCCGCCTCCCACAGACATTTTCGCCGATGAACTGTCACCACGTGTGGGCCGAATTGGACACTCGCCAGGGATATACCTACAGTGCAGGTTGGACAACACGCTGATCCGGGCTCTGATCAACACCAGTTCTACCGTCTCCCTGGTCCGACCCGGGGTACTGCCAGGTACGGACAAGGCAGAACCACAGGGGTGGGAACCCACTGGGCGTTGCATCACCACAGCCACCGGTGAGCGTGCCAGACTGGGAGGGCGGCGCGTTCTTGTGGTGGGGGTGGCCGGCCAGAACGCAAACCACCCGTTCTGGCTGGCCGACATTCAAGATCCCTGCATTATTGGACTCGATCTGCTCGCAGCATGGGGCGCAAAAATTGGCACTGCCAGATCGTCCCCCGTGCTGGGGGCTCGGACCATCATGCTCTGCAGCGGGGCCCAGAGGAGGAACCCAGGGACCTGCATGATTGAGGGGCCGCCAGGACGGACCAATCCGCGTGGGTCACCACAAGAACTGAACACAACGGCGCCACCAGCACAAGCAGAGGGAGTGCAATCACCGATAGAGACAGTGCAAGGGGGAGGGCCACAGCAAAGCGGGTCAATGTGTCAGCAGAAATACAGCAGGCGGTCGAGGAATTGTTCCAGCAGAGCTGCAGAGGACTGGAATCAGGACAGGGACGCCAGCTGCGGGAGCTGTTGGACTGCTACGTACACTGACGTCTTTGCTGCCAAGGATGAAGAGTGCACCTGAACCAGCTTGGTGCAGCACGGGATCGACACCGGTGAGACCAGGCCAATCAGGCTCCGCCCCTGTCGTCTGTCTTTTTCAAGGCGGGCGGCGGCAGAACAAAAAATACGGGAAATGCTGGAGGCAGATGTTGTTGAGCCCTCCAGCAGCCCCTGGGCGGCACCGGTGGTTCCGGTTACGAAGAAGGACGGTTCATGGCAGTTCTGTGTGAATTACCGGTGCCTGAATGACGTCACCCACAAGGATTCCTACCCCCTTCCCTGCATTGATGACGCGCTGGATTACATCACCGGCTCCAGCTGGTTCAGCTCACTGGACCTCCGCAGCGGCTATTGGCAGGTAGAGCTGTCACCTGAGGCCCACAAGAAAACAGCCTTCTCCATCGGGCAGGGACTGTATCAGTTCAAGATGCCCCGGAGCCGCTGCATTGTTTACCTGGATGACCTGCTGGTTCACGCAGCTGACTTTGATGGCGCCCTGTCCAACCTCCGGGAGGTATTGGACGCCATCCGACAGGCTGGGCTGCGGCTACACCCGCGGAAATGCCACTAGTTTCGGCAGGAGACCATATTCCTGGGCCACGTTGTCAGCGCAGCAGGAGTCACGACCGATCCAGAGAAAGTGGCAGCGGTGAAAAACTGGCCAGTGCTGCGGGATGTGGGAGAGCTATGAAGTTTTCTCAGACTGGCCTCCTATTATAGGAGATTTGTGAAAGACTTCGCCACCATCGGCAGCCCGCTGCATCAGCTGACATAGAAGGGCTGTGCGTTTCAGTGGAGTGAGAACTGTGCCGCTGCTTTTTCCCGGCTTCGCTCTGCACTCATCGGAGCCCCCATCCTGCATTATCCCGACCCGAACCGCCCTTTCATCGTGGACACAGACACCAGCAACCAGGGCATCTGGGAGGTGTTATCCCAGGAGGGAGAACACGGAGAACAGTCAGTTGCCTTTTTCAGCCGCACTCTCAGCAGAGCTGAAAGGAATTATTGCGTTATTCGCAGACAGCTGTTGGCTGTCATCCAGGGGCTTCGCCATTTTCGCAAGTATGTGTACGGGGGGAGGTTCCAGCTCAGGACGGATCATGCTTCCCTGACCTGGCTGCTGAACTTTAAAAAGCCGGATGGACAGTTGGCGAGATGGCTGGAGGCACTGCAGGATTATGATTTTCTGATTGTGCATCGGGCAGGCCGCCTCCATGTCAACGCTGATATGCTGTCTCGGCGTCCCTGTGCTGTGGAGGACTGTCGGCACTGCCAGAGGGCAGAGGATCAAGACCAAGCCGTCCCATGGGCTGCTGCTCTCCAGACTGCTGTGAGCAGGAATAACACAGCAGTGCACAGCTCCTCCTTGGATAATCAGTCAGCTCTCCCCAGCGATGATGTCACAGAGGCCCTCGTCACGCAGCAGCTGCAGAGCAAGCAGGACAGAGATCCGATCATCTCCCGGGTTCGGCAGTGGCTGAACGCAGGCCAGCAGCCCACCTGGGAGGCTGTGTCTGCGCTGGACCCAGAGACCAAGGCCCTACACTCCCAGTGGGCCAATCTCCGCTGTCACGAGGGTGTTGTGTATCGGTAGTGGCAGACTCCAGCTGGGTAGCGTCACATCTGGCAGCTGCTGGTTCCCTGGCGGCTCCGGCCCAACATACTCCAGCTAATCCACGGTGTGGTGGGGGCAGGCCAATTCGGGGTGATGAAGACTCTGCAGCGTCTTCAGGCCCGGTTCTACTGGCCCGGATATCACCAGGATGTAGAGCTCCATGTCCATCGCTGCAACACCTGCACGGCTCAGAAAGGGCCGACTCAGCAATCCCACGCCCCCTTGCAGCAGTGCTGGGTGGGAGCACCGATGGAGTGGGTAGGAGTGGACATTCTGGACCCTTTGCCGACCATGGACCAGGGGAACCGTTACATGCTGGTCGCAATGGATTACTTCACCAAATAGCCAGAGGCGTACACGGTCCCTGATCAGAGCGCCACCACCACAGCATCAAAACTGGTGGACGAGATGTTTTGTCGGTTTGGCGCACCGGAGGAGCTGCACAGCGATCAGGGACGGAACTTTGAGGCAGAGATCTTCGGGGAGGTCTGCAGGCAGCTGGGCATCCGGAAGACCCAGACCACCCTGCTGCATTCACAGACCGACGGCCTGGTCGAATGGTTCAACCGGATCCTTACCACCCAGCTCGCTATCCTAGTGGACCAGCGACAGTGAGACTGGGCCCTGCTTCTGCCCTTTGTTCTGTGGGCGTACCGGACGGCAGCACAGGAATCCACCCGGTGCACTCCTGCAGCGCTGATGTTTGGACGCGAGCTACGCACACCGGTGGATTTGGTGTCCCTCCCCCCCCCCCCCCGGAGCCAGAGGTGGAGGGAAAACTGGGGTTGGATTATTTGTTTTGCTTGAAAGAACGTCTCCACACAGTGCATGGACTGGCTCGAGAGGCCCTGGCAGCGGCAGGGAGCCGGCAGAAGCAGGCATATGACTCCCGCTGCCAGGGGAGGGACTTTGCACCAGGAAATCGAGTCTGGGTTTTCTGCCCGAAGCGAAAAAGGGGAGTGTCACCAAAACTGGTGAGCCATTGGTTGGGACCATGCGAGGTCCTACAGCAACTGTTGGATGTAGTGTACAGGGTGAGGCTGCAGAAAAGGGACCGGGTTGTGGTACTCCACCGTGACCATCTCACCCCATACCAGCCATCTGCCCCGCAGGTGGTCGAGCCGGGCCTTCATCCCAACCAGATACTCCGGCCGAGGCACAGATGGACACTAGCGGACCTGTATATACTGGTCGCCGACAATAGCGGCCGCCCCGACACCTGGACGGATTCGTGTTGGACTTTTGAGCTGGACTTTATTATTCTGGGGACAGAAACCAGTCCGGGGGGGACAGTGTAACATCAGGGCTGTGTTAAGGGGGCAGGGATTCTCCCGGCATGCTTGCGCCGCAGAGGATTCAAAGAGTGTTATTATTCGTGTGTTCTAAGTATTATTGCTGCATTATAATGGCACAGCAGTGTTATAAGACCAGTTAGAACAGTGATTGATCATGCGTTTGTGTCACCATAAGTGAGACGGGGGTCTGTGTGAATGACCTCCCCTCCATTCTGTGTTGAGTGTGTATATAAATAAAGCATGTTCGCCACAGTCATCTCTCCTTTCTTGTGTGAACCCCCACAACGTCACTATATATATATATATATATATATATATATATATATACACACACACACATATATATATACAGTATATATATATATATACTGTATATATATACTGTATATATATATATATATAGAGAGAGAGAGAGAGAGAGAGAGAGTATATATGCTGCAAGCATAACTAATCAGTCACAGTATCATGACAACCTCAACAGGTGACTTTGATTAAATCATCTGATAGGCAGCTAAATATATTTTTGTAAGCTTTGCTTAACCCTTATTTTTAACTAATTGATTGATAGATACAGTGGTGTGAAAAAGTGTTTGTCCCCTTCCTGATTTCTCATTTTTTGTATGCCACAATTAAATGTTTCAGATAATCAAACAAATTTAAATATTAGACAAAAATAACACAAGTACACACAAAATGCAGTTTTTAAATGAAGGTGTTTATTATTAGTAAGGGTAAAAAAAAAAATCCAAACCTACATGGCCCTGTGTGAAAAAGTGACACCCCCCCCCCCCATGCCATTAAAACATAATTAACTGTGGTTTCTCACATCTTTGGAAAGCTGAGTTCAATTTCTGTAGCCAGACCCAGGCCTGATTACTGCCACACCTGTTCTCAATCAAGAAATCACTTCAATAGGACCTGCCTGACAAAGTGAAGTAGACCAAAAGATCCTCAAAAGTTAGAGATCATGCTGTGATCCAAAGAAATTCAGGAACAAATGAGAAACAAAGCAATTGAGCTCTATCAGTTTGGAAAAGGTTATAAAGCCATGTCTAAAGCTTTGGGACTCCAGCGAACCACAGTGAGAGCCATTATCTGCAAATGGCGAAAACACGGAACAGTGATGAACCTTCTCAGGAGTTGCCGGTCGACCAAAATTACCCCAAGAGTGCAGCAATGACTCATTGATGTTGTTGTCACAAAAGACCCCACAACAACATCCAAAGAACTGCAGACGTCACTTGCCTTAGTTAAGGTCAGTGCTCATGACTTCACTATAAGAAAGAGACTGGGCAAAAATGGCCTGCATGGCAGAGTTCCAAGATGAAAACCACTGCTGAGCAACAAGAAGATAGGCTTGTCTCCGTTTTGCCAGAAAACATCTTGATGATCCCCAAGACTTTTGATCCCCAATACTCTGGACTGACAAGACAAAAGTTGAACCTTTTAGAAGGTGTGTGTCCCATTACATCCAGCATAAAAGTAACACAGCATTTCAGAAAATGAACATCATATCAACAGTAAAATATGGTGGTGGTAGTGTGATGATCTGGGGCTGTTTTGCTGCTTCAGGACCTGGAAGACTTGATAAATGACATGGTAAATGGAACCATGAATTCTGCTGTCTACCAAAAAAATCCTGAAGGAGAATATCCAGCCATCTGTTCGTAACCTCAAGCTGAAGCACACTTGGGTTTTGCAGCAGGAAAATGATTCAAAACACACCAGCAAGTCCACTTCTGAATGGCACACGGAAAACAAAATGAAGACTTTGGAGTGGCCTAGTCAAAGTCCTGACCTGAATCCAATTAATATGCTGTGGCATGACCTTAACAAGGCAGTTCATGCTCAAAAACCCTCCAATGTGGCTGAATTACAACAATTCTGCACAGATGAGTGGACCAAAATTCTTCCACAGTGCCATAAAAGACTCAATACCAGTAATCGCAAACACTTGAATGCAGTTGTTGCTGCTAAGGGTGGCCCAACCAGTTATTAGGTTTAGGGGGCAATCACTTTTTCACACAGGGCCGTGTAGGTTGTTTAGGGGGCAATCACTTTTTCACACAGGGCCATGTAGGTTTGTATTATTTTTTCCCTTAATAATAAACACCCTCATTTAAAAACTGCATTTTGTGTTTACTTGTGTTACTGTATCTTTGTCTAATATCTAAATTTGTTTGATATATATATATATATATATATATATATATATATAAACAGTTAGCTCTGACCGAGCAATTTGATTGGACAATACAGATTTCAGGAGTTACAAAATCCATGTAAATTACACTCCAATGTTTCACTCCGTAATATCTCAAACAGGTTCCTTTTGTCTTCTGGATGGATGGATAGATAGATAGATAGATAGATAGATAGATAGATAGATAGATAGATAGATAGATAGATAGATAGATAGATAGATAGATAGATCACAGACTGTGAAATTACAGTGTAACAGCAGCACGACAGAAGACGACCAAAATGATACAAACACACACAGCATAATAGAAAAAGGAATTACCCAGGCAAAGCAAATCTGCTTAGATAACTTTATATATATCACAGATGATGGCCCATATGGATACATGAATCGTACTCGCTTAATGATAAAACTGATATTGTTCTTCTGTTAAGACAAGGCAAAGGGATATCTCATACCTTTGACATGTGTCGACTGTTGTCTGCAGTCTTCTTCAGAAAGTGTAATTTGACGTCCATGAAATGTCATGCTCTCGCACATATGGGACTCTCTCCTCCAGAGACCATTGCACGGCGGGGGGCGTGACCGACCCAGCAGATCTGTTAAATCTGTCAGGACGGTCATGCCTACAGAAAGAATAAAACAGCTGATGTGACACATCACGGACATCAGATGACCCTTTCTGAAGAAGACTGCAGACGACAGTCGAAACATGTCAAAGGTATGAGATATTACTTTGCCTTGTCTTAATAGAAGAACAGTATCAATTTTATGTATCACTCTGCTTCAAAGGTGTTCATGTAACCATTAATTACTAATAGTAATTGACTATCAACTCTCTGAGAATCGCAGTACTGTTTTGGATACCTTAATTTCCACACTAAGGTGCTGTTTGACAAGAAATTAGACATCCGTGACCCAGAAGTCCCATTCTTTTGAAAAAAATCTTTGTTTACATCGGCCCTTGTATAAACATTGTTATTTCACTTCTGTTTAAAAAAAATAGGCAGTGCTAGAGTTGATTTATTGTCTCGATGATCAAACCACAATAGCTTTGTGATGATGGACTCTTTGTTTCATCTGAAAATGCCAAGAAAAAGCGAGCAAAGTGTGCTAAAGCCAAACAGCTAGCATGCTAACTAGCAACGCATTGGCCATGGTTTGATCTGGGCCTTTTTGGTACTGACTCAACTGGTAACAGGTATGTATTGATAAACAATGATTTTTGTGTGATGTATGGAAGATACCTGGGTGATGAATGAGGCAAGATGATCCTACACTGCCATCAACGACTCCCGTCCAGCCTTGCCACCTGGAGCGTCCTCCTGGACACGCCGCAACTGGTCAGCATGCCTCATCGAGCCGTCGGACAACCGGAAGCACACTGCTCCCAACTTCGCCACTATCCACAGACATGCTTGATGTTTTGATGGCTGTTGTTTGGCCCATCTTTGCCATGAACGTTCATCACCCCGAACCTGAATCAAGTCCATAACCTGAAGTGGAATTTTACTCAGCCCGATGTACTGCTGCTGAGCATGCAGTAACTTCATGCTCGTTGGTCTGGCACCGTCCTCTTCTATTAATGTTGTAGTGTACACTGTCAAGCTGTAGACCCCCCACCCAACTGTGGCCAGGTACCGGAGGCATCTGGGGCTAGCATGGTGTCGCTCATCGGCACAGGTACCGACACTGGGCGAGAACTGGTTGACTTGAAAGCGAGGATGTCCATTAGCTCTTCGTACCATTCGCTCCCAGTGTCCGTCGGGGTGATTTCTCCTGTGGGTTCCCCAGGTAAGACAAACGGCACACCCTGGCATAGTGATTAAAATGTCCACATCTACTACAACGTTTTCCTCTTGCTGGGCATTTCTTCGCTTTATGGCGGTGCGTCACGGACCCACAACCCCTGCAACGGGAGTTTCCTGGGACAGACCTTTGGCTGGCAGCATTGATTTCCCAGTAATCTTCGTCCGAGCTATCCTCACTACCAGGGTCCGCAACATTAGCTGAGGCGCGCGGCTCCGTTGGCTTCTGTGGCTGGCACCAATTTAGCTCCACTGCTACCTTATCAACGGCTTCCAACTGGAGAGCTAGCTCAACTGCTTCAGCTAACGTTAAGTCATTAGGCACCACTAATAGCCTAGCATGAGGTTCAGCACTGCACGTGTGCTCTGCTAGTTGGTCGCGTACCACCTCCTCTTCAAGCTGTCCAAAACAGCATTCGCTCACTAGCTGCTTCAAGTCATTGACATACTGGTGGAAAGGCTCACCTACATGCTGGCATCTCCAGCGAAAATTAATTGTCGGAACAGTCACGATGTCTGGGGTGGAGAAACGTTTAGCTAGCCGCTCCACAACATCCTCATACAAGTCAGCCATGCCAAGCATCCGTAGGACTCTCCGGTCCTCAATACCCAGGTTGTGGATGAGAAGCGCCCATGTCCTCACCTTATCGACTTCCCGAGGTCCAGCGGCATAATGTACGTTTCAAAGGCCTCGAACCAATGTGGCCACGGAACCAGTGGTTCGCCCGGGAGCTCGAGGAAGCGACAGAGTGGTATTATGGACACCTCCATGAGTTAATCCAACGTTGCCAAATGTTATGTATGGAAAATACCTTGGTAATGAATGAGGCAAGATGATGGTTGGCAAACACAGCTTTATTATGGATCTATATACAGAGTAGTACACGGCAGGCACCAGCGTAGGCATCCGGCAAAAACAGCCGTAAGATGGTGGCTTGCTCCTATATAGGGCAGTGCGGTGACGTGACGGGAAGTCCACGTCACCACACTGCACTTCACAACAAAGTGCCGTTTCCCATATACCACATTTTGCACTTGACATTATTTAATTTGTTTACATATGTGTGAAATGACAACCGACGTCTTCATGCTGATTGAGATGTTTAGCAACAGTTACTGGCTACATTGAGAAGGGACTATTTTTTTCTCAGCTGTGCAAAATAACTGGTTAAACAAACAAATCATATTTTGTCCAGTATTGCTGTCATTTAATAAATTGTGCTTGCCAGAATTGTTGTATAAAAGCAATATCACACTCAAGGTCGTTATGATATCATGACTACAGCGGAGGGCATTAGACATACAGTGGGGTAAAAAAGTATTTAGTCAGCCACCAATTGTGCAAGTTCTCCCACTTAAAAGATGAGAGAGGTCTCCAATTTTCATCATAGGTATACCTCAACTATGAGAGACAAAATAAGAAAAAAAAATCCAGAAAATCACATTGAAGGATTTTTAATGAATTAATTGGTAAATCCACAGAGATCACTGCTGGTCAGGGGCTGGGACTGAACCCAGGATCCCCCAGTCAAGGGTGAGTTGCTGTGCTGCCGCAGTGCTAACCACTCCACCATCGTGCTGCCCTGTTTGTCTCTGATTTTTCTAAATAGTTGATGCAAATGACAGTCAGTATAATTTTCAATTCATCAACCGTTAGAGCATAGTTCAAATTTTATTGAACAAACTTCCCAATGATATTTTTTTTTTGCAAAAATAATTAAAAAAAAACACTCAAAATGCACTGTTCCAAATTATTATGCACAACAGAGTTTCAAAACATTTTATTGGTTGTAAAGAACTGAAAATGGTCATTTGTTGAATTTGCAGCATTAGGAGGTCATATTTTGTCATGATGCTGAGCACGGGGGGATTCACCATGCTTATGTTCTTTAGTCATTTTGGTTATTTTCTGTATTTTCCCACTTCAGTTTATTATTTGTATGGTTGGTTTTGGTTGTGATTTATTATTTGAGTTGTTTATGTCTCTGGTTGTTCATTAGTACGGTACTCCTGTTCTTAGTGTTATTATTCCTAGTTCCATCTAGATTCTTATTATGTCTTTTTCCATCCAGTTTTCATATTATGATTATTATTCACCTGTTTTGACATGAGCCTACCCCAGGGGCGTAAATCCTGGGGGGGATGCAGGGGTCATGTCACCCCCTTCCATAAAGCTGTCCCCCCCAAAAATCACATTGTAAACACAAACATGTTTTATTTGAACAGCACAATAATGTTCATTGAAGGCACAATACAGGTGGTGTGACTTAAAAACTCACTGTTTGACATTTATAACTATTGAAAGATTAGACCCCCCCCCCCCCATCCTCACAGTGGTTTAGTCTAATCTGTTTCTCTCCCGTAGGCGGGGCTGCTGCGGCTCCTTATACACATGCTGACAGAGAGGCAGAGAGCGGTTAGGAGTAAGTAAGTGCATTGAAAGCTTAATGAGTGAACGGTTAATAAGTTATTTATCAGTCCATGTTTTCAATGATCACATACAGAACATGAAAAGCAATATTTCATCTCATTTGTCCAAAGTCTGCTGGCATGTTTTACATAAACTCAGCATATAGCATGTTAAGCTAATTAGTAGGGATATAATGTAACAATGAATCTGAAGTCATGTGTTTTATACTGGATACAGTATTTAGTTCACAGTGTTCTGGACTTGTAGCCTACACATTCATGCCAAAACTTTTTTCCTTTACTTAAAGAACAATAAATCTAGGCTAATTATGCACATTATCTGTGGTTAGGTGTTGCATCTTTCCAAAATCTGAAAATAACCTGTGTGCTTGTGCTTGTGCTTGTGCTTGTCCAGTTATGGCAGAGAAAAGAAAAGTAACAGATATCTGGTAATTTTTCAGTGCACCAAAACAACAAGTAAGTAGAAAGATCCTAATAATATTAAGGCAGTTTGTTGAAAAATTGCCATATAAAGGAATGAGGAGTTTATAGAAATGTTTAATAATTGTTTCATTAGGGACAGCAAAGTCAGGGCAGAGAGCTGGGCACAGAGAGACACATTCGGTCAACCAGAGATATAGAGTTTCAGGTAAGTCTGCTGAGCTTTTGTTTAGTGTGATGAAATAAGGAGAACTCACTTATTTAGACTACTGAAAAAATACAGTGCCTTGCAAAAGTATCCCCCTTTTGCTTTTTACCTATTTTGTTACATTACAACCTGTAATTTATATGTATTTAATCGGGATTTTATATAATAATTTGAAAAAAAAAGTCTACATTTGTGAAATGAAATGAGAGAAATATGAAAATACAAAAAAAAAATCAAAACCATACATTGGCATGTGCATATGTACAGTATTCACCCCTTTGTTATGAAGCCCTTAAAAGTTCTGGTGCAACCAGTTACCTTCAGAGGTCACAAGAATAGTAAAATAAAGTCCACTTGTGTCCAATCTAAGTGTCACATGATAATTTTGAATGAATTGACAAGGCACTGTATATGTGTATTGGGTAGTTGTGAGTTTGAAAGATAAATTATTTCTCTTCTAGGAAGCAGACAGTTCACAGTCAGGGACAGAGTTGGAAGGGCCAACCAGAGAGCTGGAGACTTCATTTGACAGCCCAGGGGACAGGGATACAGTCGGTCAAGATCAGAAACGTTCTACCAGCAGCAGCACCAGCACAGGGGCAGGGGACAGAGGCACAGCAGAGAAATCAGACCTCCGTGACTGTGCCAAACCGTATCAACCACATCCACAATTTATTGAACCACAAACTCTTACTCATAGAACACTTACATTCCAAGACAAATGGTTTCGGGATTTTCCATGGTTACATTACTGTCCATCACTTAAAGGAGTCTTGTGTTTTTACTGCAGCAAAGGCTACTCTCACCAGTCCTCTTTTGGACAAAGAGCTGATGATGCATTCATCAGTGCAGGCTTCAGAAACTGGAAAAGGACCATTGAAAAATTCACAGCACACCAAAAGTCTCAAGCCCACCACCACTACGTAAGTGTGAGTTCACATCAGCCAAATCCCATCGGTGCCCAGTTATCCAGCACATGGGGTAAACAGCAGAAGATAGCAAAACATTGCATAGCGAAAACTGTTAGTTCTGTGCAGCATGTAGCAAGACAGGGACAAGCCTTAAGAAGCCACACTACTGTTGCCGGGAAATAATACACACTGAACAACAAATGTATTTTATGGGTTTTATCTGATATATAGAAAATAAAGAGCAGCACGCTTCAGAATGAAAAGATTTACAAAAAATTTTAAAGGTAAATAAAATAAAATGAAATGTACAAAATGTCTCTTTGTATATAACTCTCACGTTTGTGTTACAGTCTGTACTGCCTCAAACACACAGGAGGCGGATCTTAAACAAAATGGTGGATTACTAACAAAGAAAAATACAATCTGATAAAATGCTCAGTAAACTAATGACCCCAAATAAGTCCGTACAAACGGTAGTGGTGATACTGGAAATGAGAAAGGTACATAATAGCTTTAGTACACCACAAACCTTAAGTTCACACTCCAAATAGGCTCAAAACTTAACAAGAAAAGCTTTTCACTTACAACATACACACGACGCCACACCAGCGCGTGATCACTGACTGATCTTCACAGGACACCCGAGTCTCCCTGGTTTGATTGACAGTATAAAATGTTTCAGTACTCGTCACCGTGTAAAACAAAAAAACACATCATAACATTGTGACCAGAGTAGCAAACAACACACTTTTACATTTACACTCATGCTTACATCGTACATAGCCTGATATTTTAACTATATCCTCTTGGATAGGCACTATGTTCAGCCACGGTATACCATGCTAGTCAGGCAGCAAATCTGTAGGTCAATCTACGTCTTATCTGTTACTAGGCCGACTTTATTACATCCTCCTCGGCATAATTCACCGTGTTCGTTAAGAGTAACAATATATTTTAACTGCATTGGTGAACTTACAACGTTTCTTTATGAAGATTATTCCTCGTCTTGCTTGCTTTTCAAATCCGGTCTCCTGAACCATTTTCCCAACCGAAAAAAAACCCAGATATTCAAAATCCTCTACCTGGCATATCCCGCCCACACCCTGAAGTCACTTCCTGTTGAGTCAAGTTCAAATCAAAATATTTAAACGCAAATCAAATCAACAAAGATCCATAAATATGACCCGGTTACATTCTCCCCTGCTTACAAGTCAACGGCCTCGGTGACTACAAATGAGTTTT
The DNA here is from genome assembly GCA_020510985.1 of Pholidichthys leucotaenia. Classification (NCBI taxonomy): domain Eukaryota; kingdom Metazoa; phylum Chordata; class Actinopteri; order Cichliformes; family Pholidichthyidae; genus Pholidichthys; species Pholidichthys leucotaenia. The sequence goes on from CM035850.1 coordinate 119,457,017, forward strand.
TGATTTCCCTCACAGCTTCTCTAAACAAGACCGTGCCTAAGTTTGCAAAAATCTGAGCGATTATAGCTGAAGAACTGGGATCCAAAACTGACTTTGGCTCATGGTACGGGTTTGAGTGCTGGCCTGCTGTTGACCTTGACTCCTGCGGGGAAAGGGAACAGGTTCAGGCATGGCTTCATCTTCTGTATCAGACCGTGTTTCTTGTGAGTCTACCTCAGATTCTGGTTCAGGAAATTCATCATCCTGCTCTGACTCACCATTGATGCTACCTTCTGCACTATTCTCACTGCTAGGGATCCTGACCTGACCATCAGTGTGAGCTGGGTTACGGATGGGACTCACTTCCGCCCTCACTTAGCCCTCACTTCTTCCAAAACTAAACCATCGGTAGGGTCCTCTGAATTTAAACTGTCCTCCGGCGGGGACTCTGGGGACTTTCTAAGACACTGGCTACTCGGTCGTGACCTGAAGACGGGTGGGGACACACATGGTCTGATGTCAACTCTGTTAACTCTTTTTGTCGGTCCTCCTTCTACAGGTTCTACCGTGTATGTAGTTCCTTGAATCTGCACCACACGGTGGGGAATGGGTTTCCAAGCATCTTGAATTTTGTTTCTGCCTGGGGGCCGGTTTCTGACATACACAATCTGACCTAGCTCAATAGGGGGACAGTACACCTTCTCGTTATGCATTGAAATGCGTTCAGCAGCTTTCTGTTCACAGTACTCTTTGGCCCTGGCATGAGCATCATTCAGACGCCTTTGGCGGATCGCCAGCCAGTCGTGACTGGGCTCTACAGTGGACTCCTGTCCTAAAAGGGCATCAACAGGAAGGTGTGGGTCCACACCAAACAGAAGGTAGTAAGGGGAGTAGCCTGTTGTTGAATGCGGGGTAACATTGTACGCATAGACTAACTCTGGCACATACTCTGGCCATCTGCGTTTTTTCTCAGGCGGGAGGGTGCGCAAGAGTTCATGCAACGTCCTATTAAAACGTTCACATTGGGCATTCCCAGTAGGATGATGGGGGGTTGTACGACTTTTTTTTACACCATACAACTTGCAGAGTTCTGAGATCACCTCGCTTTCAAAATTCCGGCCCTGGTCCGAATGCAAACGCTCAGGGACACCATACTTGAGAAACCACTCTCGCAGCAGAACCTTGGCTGTTGTGTCAGCTTTTTGATCACGTGTTGGGAAAGCCTGCGTAAACTTTGTAAACACATCGGTGATCACTAGAACATTTTCTCTACCATCGCTAGAGGGTTCTAGAAGAGTAAAATCAACTGCGACTACCTCTAAGGGCCTACTAGCTAGAAATGATTTCATGGGGGGGTGAATCTTGGGATTTGGCATTTTTGTTAACACACAGCGTTCACATTTCTTTATCCACTGTTTGGCATCCTCATGAATCCCTACCCAAAAACATCTTTGTCGTAGCAATTCCAGAGTACGCTCAATGCCTTGGTGCCCCATCGAGTCATGCACACTCTCTAACACCTGAGACTTTAAACAGCCTGGCACTAGTAGTTGAAAACGTTCCCCATACCTCACATCCTCAATCACCCGATAAAGCAGTCCCTCCTTCTCCCGAATATATGGCCAATGTTTCAATAAAGAGAGCACTGGTTTTTCAAGGTCTTTCCTCTCCTGAAAGTTAGGTTTACTTTTGCCGTCCCAAAACCTTCTAAAAACTCCCAGTACTGGATCCTGCCCCTGAAATTCCCTTAATTCCTCTTTTGAGTAGCCAGGTAAGGTAGGAGTATTACCCTGGGCTCCAGAACCGGAACCATCTCCCTTTTCGTTCGCCCGCATTTGCCTAATCTTGCAACTCTCAAGACCAGCACTTGTTAGCTCAGTGCCAAGTGTTGTCCCTTTCTGTATCACATTGCAGATAGCCACACACCCATCATAATCCATGTCGTCCGACATTGGTTCCTGCTCCCCTGCAAACGGGTGCCTAGATAATGCATCAGCAGCCCGGTTAGACCGGCCAGGCCGATACTGAACATCAAAATCAAACACTGCTAACTGAGCCACCCATCGCTGTTCTAGTGCTCCTAATCTAGCAGTGTTGAGATGACACAACGGATTGTTATCAGTAAGGACCGTGAATTTAGAACCTAATAGGTAGCCTCTGAATTTTTCTGATATTGCCCATTTCAGAGCTAGAAGTTCTAATTTCATACTGCTATAATTTCTGTCATTCCTCTCTGCATTTCTGAGCCTACGGCTTGCATATGAAATTACTCTTTTCTTTCCCCCTTGTTCTTGATACAATATTGCTCCCAACCCTTGATTACTGGCATCTGTCTCAACAATAAAGGGACGAGTAAAATCCGCATACCCTAGTACTGGGGCGCTAGTGAGTTTCTGTTTCAGAATATCAAACGAGCTTTGGCATTGCGGCGTCCATAGACTGCACATCCATTGATTCACCTTGGAGGGAGGCCCTGAATTCAAACAGAGATTCACCAGGTCGTGAAGCGGGCTAGCTATCTGGGAAAAGTGCTCAACAAATCGCCTATAATAACTGCAAAAGCCTAGGAACGAGCGCAACTCTTTCAGTGTGGTAGGCACTGGCCATTGCTTCACTGCCTCTATTTTACCTGGGTCTGTTTCAATTCCATCTGCTGAAACCTGGTGACCTAAAAACTTAACCTTCTGCTGCAGAAAGTGACATTTCTCTAGTTTGACTTTAAGACCGGTATCTTGTAGTCGTTTCAAGACTATGTCAACTCTTTCTAGGTGCTCCGTGAATGTCTTGGAAAACAGCAAAATGTCATCCAAAAACACCAGCATTATTTGGAAAATCAAATCATTCATCGCAGTTTGCATCAATCTTTGAAACGTTGCTGGACCATTACAGACACCCATGGGCATGCGCAAGTACTCAAAGAGACCAAAAGGGGTTGTGAAGGCTGTTTTATGTTGGTCATGCTCTTTTACTGCCACCTGGTGGTACCCACTTGCTAAGTCAATTGTTGAGAAAAACTTTGCTCCCTGCAAAGCATCGAAACTCTCATCAATTCGCGGCAGTGGAAAAGCATCTTTTCATGTCTTCTGGTTAAGCTTACGGAAATCCACACATAGCCGTATACTACCATCAGTTTTTCTCACTACCACCACAGGAGATGCGTAAGAGCTACAACTCTCCATGATTATCCCCTTTTTCAACAGCTTGGATATGTGCTCTTTAACCTCTGTGTATTGGTTGGGTGGAATTCGCCGATAGGGTAGGCTCACAGGTACATCATCCACTAGGTTTATGTCATGTTTGACTCTGTCTGTGTACCCCAAGTCATCATCATCGACAGCAAAAACATTAACATACTTGGCCAGCACAGTTTTCAATTGATCCTGTTGCTCTTTACTCCCTCCAATGTCTAATTTGTCCAAGACAGACGAGGTGCTGGCATCAAGGGCACTAGGCTGTTCAACTGAGACATGTTCGATACTTGCTGAAATACGGTTAAACTTTACTTTAACTGGGGGTTCGTCACTTAAGCACTCCACAGGGGAAAATACCCCAAGCCGGGTCCTCGCGTTTAGCCACACATCCTCCGATGAAAGATTCACTACTTGCACTGGGACAGTATTACTGCTAGCTTCAACTAATGTGGGTAGGACAACCAGACCACTTGGCAAAGTCATGTTCCCCAGCTCTAGTAATCTCAAGCCGTTACCCTCTTGTACCTTAGGAAACCCTTTTGCCATGACTGTAACTACTGATGCTGAGGGGATGTGGGCTCCATCCCTACCTACCAGCCTAGCCACACTCCGCCTAGTGACTGTACATTTCTGAACCTGCTGAAAGGCACTTCTCCAGTCTGAATCAAGTTTCCCCCCAAGGACAGTATCAAACTCAGCATGCACCAGTTGACGGCAGCGGCTAATGATATTCATGCCAACAATCCCTGCAGTTTCTGAATTCGGTGGGTCTTTCACAACGAGGAAACCGCAATCAGGTATTTTCAGTCCCATGGTCTCAATCTCTAACTCAAGATATCCTAAATATGGGATTTCTAATCCATTAGCAGCAGTCAACCTTAACCACCCCACTGTAGCCACCATGTCATCATCCTCCCCACACAAATGCTGACGGAAAAACTGTTCAGTTATGGTGCTGACCTGGCTGCCCGTATCTAGTAAGCAACGGGTTACCACACCACGTATGTTAATCTCTACCGTGGGACATGTTCCTACTGCACGGGCCAGTAACTGATCCTGAGTAATCTGTGCTTTAACTGAGTCTGAAGTGTTCCCCCTAATCGCTTGACTCACGGCGACTGGGGCCTCTAGTTTCCCTGATTCTGACCGCTTTGCTGTGCCTTTTGCTTCTGGGTGCAATTCTTGGCTATATGCCCCTCCCCTTGACATTTAAGACAGATGGGTTTTCCATCATCTGTAAATTTCAGCTGAGCTCGACGGCAGGTATTGGTCTGTTCACTTGAATTTGTTCTCTGCATAGTTAGGGTCTTAACCGCAGCAGCCAGCTCACTGATCTGCTTCCCTTGCTCTGCTACTACTTTGAAAAGATCACCCACTGTTCCCACTTGCTGTTCCTGAGCCGTTATGGCACTGCACTGGGTCTCTCTATCTCCACTGTCTCCTTTACTTCGGCTTTTAGAAGATCTGGAATGGCTAGTATCCTCCACTGACCACAAATAGGCTTCTTCTCGTACCTGTATCATAGTGGAGTCTGGTTTCTGTCTTGCAAACTTCCTCAGTTCTCGTTTAAGGAGTGGATCACTAAGGCCTTCAATGAACTGATCCCTAAGAACTTTCTGCTCATTAGCTAAGGCATTTGCGTCGTGCTTTGAGATCGTTCTCAAAATCTGACACAAGGCATGTGAGTAGCCAAGGATATCCTCACCATCTTTTTGTTTTCGACTGTATAGGTCATGTAAGAGCTGAGCGGTGCATCTTTTATCTCTAAAGGTTTCTCTGAGGTACTTGAACAGGTCAGCAACGGGTAGTGATTTCCCCCCACTACGAAATCGCATCTCCTCTAGAGCTGCACCCTTTAGAAGTGACATTATGAAGTCATACCGGTCACTGTTTGATTGGTATCTAGAATGCACTACACGCTCAACCTCCTCAATAAAATCCTCAACAGAACGACCATCCTTATCATAATCACCACTGAAAGGGGTGATTTGCCGTTCTCTAGGTACATAAACATAGGATCTCTGTGGTTCCTCACTCAAAGCCGCGATGGCTGTCAAGGCTTCAGTTTGTTTACGTTTCAGTTCAGAAACCTGTTCTAAAAGGTCTCTGTTTTCAGGTGATACCTCAGCATTTCTGCTCGCAGAGGAGTCCTCAACGCCTCTGTTTTCAACGCCCCCCACTGCGCCCTCTTCCATGTTCAAAAGTCTCTCTTACAAGTAGTCGAGGATATTGTATTGAACTGTCCAGTCTGATGGAACCCCGGGAATTGCAGTCTCTTGGCCCCGAGTCCTCTCCGCTGATCCAAGGTCCACAATCACTCCGGCCGGTCTCTCCGTCTGCACCCCATCAGGCTCCAACCGTCCGCTCCGCTCTCGTCTGCTTCGTATCACCACTACCGTTTACTGTACACCAACCCACTCTAAACTATCAGATAATTGACCCCACTCCTGGTACCAAAATTTGTTGCCGGGAAATAATACACACTGAACAACAAATGTATTTTATGGGTTTTATCTGATATATAGAAAATAAAGAGCAGCACGCTTCAGAATGAAAAGATTTACAAAAATTTTTAAAGGTAAATAAAATAAAATGAAATGTACAAAATGTCTCTTTGTATATAACTCTCACGTTTGTGTTACAGTCTGTACTGCCTCAAACACACAGGAGGCGGATCTTAAACAAAATGGTGGATTACTAACAAAGAAAAATACAATCTGATAAAATGCTCAGTAAACTAATGACCCCAAATAAGTCCGTACAAACGGTAGTGGTGATACTGGAAATGAGAAAGGTACATAATAGCTTTAGTACACCACAAACCTTAAGTTCACACTCCAAATAGGCTCAAAACTTAACAAGAAAAGCTTTTCATTTACAACATACACACGACGCCACACCAGCGCGTGATTACTGACTGATCTTCACAGGACACCCGAGTCTCCCTGGTTTGATTGACAGTATAAAATGTTTCAGTACTCGTCACCGTGTAAAACAAAAAAACACATCATAACATTGTGACCAGAGTAGCAAACAACACACTTTTACATTTACACTCATGCTTACATCGTACATAGCCTGATATTTTAACTATATCCTCTTGGATAGGCACTATGTTCAGCCACGGTATACCATGCTAGTCAGGCAGCAAATCTGTAGGTCAATCTACGTCTTATCTGTTACTAGGCCGACTTTATTACATCCTCCTCGGCATAATTCACCGTGTTCGTTAAGAGTAACAATATATTTTAACTGCATTGGTGAACTTACAACGTTTCTTTATGAAGATTATTCCTTGTCTTGCTTGCTTTTCAAATCCGGTCTCCTGAACCGTTTTCCCAACCGAAAAAAACCCCAGATATTCAAAATCCTCTACCTGGCATATCCCGCCCACACCCTGAAGTCACTTCCTGTTGAGTCAAGTTCAAATCAAAATATTTAAACGCAAATCAAATCAACAAAGATCCATAAATATGACCCGGTTACACTACTGAAAGTGGTAATCTATATCAGCTCTTGAAACTTAGGGCATGACCCAGTGTTGCAAAAGTGGTTAATGGAGCGCAGCACAATGTACACAAGCCACAAATCTCAAAATGAAATTCTGAATATCATGGCCAATACCATAATTCGAGGCATTGCAGCTGAAATTAGGTCTCTTCCCATTGCTCAGTTTTCAGTGATTGTTGATGGTACTCAGGATGTTTCTGGTGCATATAGTGTAGATTGTCTGTCTACGCTATGTGGATCATGACCTCGTCCCACATGAAGAGCTTGTAGGGCTGTACGAGGTGTCTGAGACAACAGGCCAGGGCATAGCAATGGTGGTAGTTGATGTGTTGTTGAGGCTTAATCTACCTATGTCTTGTTTACGTGGGCAGACTTATGACTGTGCCTCAAACATGGCAGGACGGTTCACAGGCACACAGGCAATACTGAGGAGGCAGCAGTCATTAGCCCTCTATGTTCCACCCTATGCAGGACATACTGGTTGCACTGAGGAGCTCATTTAGCAGCAGACTACATCATCCCAGGTGCACAACCGAGAGGTTTCGTAGGTCCTTCCTACCAACGGCTGTCAGACTGTACAACCTAAGCAGGGCTGCTCGCAGAGATAGCAAAAAGACGTAACAAACTAATAGTTTTTTTTGAATGCAAAAGATGCAATAGACTTACACAATGGTCCTCTCCGGCATACAACTAGGAACATACCGGTCGCTATGGAGGGTGAGAATATGTATGGGCACATAATCATACCATGTAGGATAACTAAATAGACGGTTATGCTGTTTCATCCCACCTAGCAACAATGCTCTGCACTGTGTGTGTTTATATATTTACATATTTATTCCATCTAGCTACAATGCTCTGCACTGGGTGTGTTTATATTTATATATCTATATATTTATTCCATCTAGCTACAATGCTCCGCACTGTGTTTTTATATATCTACATATTATTCCATCTAGCTACATTGCTCCGCACTGTGTGTGTTTATATACTTGCATATTTATTCCACCTAGCTGCAATGCTCCGTACTGTGGGTGTTTATATATTTACATATTTATTCCATCTAGCTACAATGCTCTGCACTGTGTGTTCATATATTCATATATTTATTCCATCCAGCTACAATGCTCTGCACTGTGTGTCTGTGTGTGTGTGTGTGTATATATATATTTTATAGTAATATGTACATATGTATATTAGCTGCTCTTGCTTGCTTGTTTTTTTTTTTTTGTTTTTTTTTTTCTTGCCTTCTGATTGTTGCTCTGAGTGTTGCTATCCCTGTGCTGTTGCAATCCTGGAATTTCCCCGTTGTGGGACTAATAAAGGCTTATCTTATCTTATCTTATCTTATCTTATCTTATGTGCATTGTGGCGTTCACTGTGTAAATCTAATTACACAGGTTGGCTGCATGTCCTCCCCACCGATTCGGGACTGCCTTTCTTGGGTCCACCAGTTAGGTGTCCTCTCTGGCCAGTCAGGCAAGTTCAAGAGCATGTTTGAAAACATTGCTATGTGTGAAGATATGACTGAGTATTAACAAGCCTACAGGAGATGACAGAAAGCACATTCAGGACAGGTTCAGCTTCCAGCGGCTTATTTGAACACTTCAGTAAAGGCAAGACTGTGTTGGGCCTCACACTTGCCACTCCTGTTGGAGAGCTGGAATGCCTGACTATTTCTCTACAAAAGAAAACCCACACTTTCTCAGGTATGCAGGCTGCAGTTAATTGTGTGAGGTCTTTGCTTAAGGGAAACGGAAATGACAAGAGCTACCTTGCACTATATGAGAAAGCTACAACATTGGTTGACTCCGTTGAAGCCATTGAATCTATTGAGATCAAACATCCAAGACCCTTTGCTGGGAAACCAATAGATTACTACAGGGCAGAGTTCTTTAAAGTGTTGGACAGTGTGGAGGTTCAGTTTGGTGAGCGCTTTGACCAAGAGACTCTAAAGCTTCTGCAAAAGGTGTAGCATGCACTCCTCACTGGGGAATTAGATGACTCTCTAGATCAGTACCCTGAGCTGAACAGACCTTCTCTCTCCGTGCAGTTGGCCGTCTTTCACAACAAATACCCCTGTAGCAGTAGTGTAGAGGCAGCAGAGATTCTCAGGGTGCTGCTAGTGGAGGTGAGGAGGGTGTTCAATCAAGTGGAGGTAGTCATCAGAATCTTGTTGGTAGTGCCAGTGTCTTCATGTGAAGTTAAGAGGAGTTTTAGTGCACTGTTCAGACTTAGAGTTGGCTTCGGGCTACTATGGTCCAAGGCAGACTGAACAATGTGGTTGTCTGTAATGTCCATAAGGAGAGACTGGACAAACTGGACATAAAAATGATCTACCAGAAGAAAAAACGTGGTTCTTTTGTTTAGAAAGATGGAGACCAGTTTGTTGTGACATGGTGTTCCAAAGAGTGCGCAAGATAGTTCCCCCCTCTGTTAGGAGCCAAAGAGTGCATTTACTTCAAGATATTTAGCCCATTTCCTGTACAATTACTACTATATGAAAAACAGCCAAATAAATCTGTAAAATGTTTCAAATGTAATAAAAATGCATATATGACCCTTTAGATAGGAGGATGCGTTTAAGTGCACATTCTCTCATTGCAGACACAAACTGTCTCCTTATCTGGCATCAATGATGATGAAAATCATCAGGATTATAAAAATAGGTGGGACATTTCTGTTTATATTGTAAATAATACATTTTGTATGATAGAGTAATATTTAAATGTTTTGCACTCATAGCTCAGCGTTTGCGCCTTCATCTTGCCCTGGTAGGGCGATTTATGACAATATTTACTGAAATCAAAAGCTATTTCGATTAAAAACATCTTAACAGGCCAAGTTACATGTTAACATAGGACCTCTTCTTTGATATAACCTTCACAATTCTTGCATCCATTGAACTTGTGAGTTTTTGGAGAGTTTCTGCTTGAATTCCCTTGCAAGATGTCAGAATAGCCTCCCACAGCTGCTGTTTTGATGTGAACTGTCTCCCACCCTCATAGATCTTTTGCTTGAGGATGCTCCAAAGGTTCTCAATAGGGTTGAGGTCGGGGGGGATGGGGGCCACACCATGAGTTTCTCTTATTTTATGCCCATAGCAGCCAATACAGAGGTATTCTTTGCAGCATGAGATGGTGCATTGTCATGTATGAAGATAATTTTGCTACGGAAGGCATGGTTCTTCTTTTTGTACCATGGAAGAAAGTGGTCAGTCAGAAACTCTGTATACTTTGCCGAGGTCATTTTCTCAGCTTCATGGACCCTAAAGGGGCCTACCTAGCTCTCTCCCCATGATTCTGGCCCAAAACATGACTCCGCCAACTCCTTGCTGGTGTCACAGCCTTGTTGGGACATGGTGGCCATCCACCAACCATCCACTACTCCATCCATCTGGACCATCCAGGGTTACACGGCACTCATCAGTAAACAAGACTGTTTGAAAGTTAGTCTTCATGTATTTCTGGACCCATTGCAACCATTTCTGCTTGTGAGCATTGGTTTAGGGGTAGCCGAATGGTAGGTTTGTGTACAACTGCAAACCTCTGGAGGATCCTACACCTTGAGGTTTGTAGGACTCCAGAGGCACCAGCAGCTTCAAATACCTGTTTGCTGCTTTGTAATGGCATTTTAGCAGCTGCTTTCTTAATCCAATGAATTTGTCTAGCAGAAACCTACCTTGTTATGCCTTTATCTGCATGAACCCATCTGTGCTCTGAATCGGCCACAAATTTCTTCACAGTACAATGCTCACACTTAAGTTTTCATGAAATATCTAATGTATTCATACCTTGTCCAAGGCAGGTATTGCACTATTTGATGCTTTTCGGCAGCAGAGAGATCCTTTTTATTCCCCCACATTGCTTGAAACCTGTAACATGCTTAATAATGTGGAACATCCTTCTTAAGTAGTTTTCCTTTAATTGGGCTCACCTGGCAAACTAAGTATGACAGGTGTCTGAGATTGAGATCGGTGATCCAAAGAGCCCTGAGACACAATACCATCCATGAGTTTAATTGAAAAACAAAAAAACTGAATATTCATGACACAAAAATTCTGCTTGCATAATAATTTTGAACGTGGTGTGTGTGGGTGTGTGCGTGCGTGCGTGCGCGCGCACGCGCATGCACACGTACATGTACACACAAACAGACACACTACTCAAAAAGTTAGGGATATTCAACTTTCTGGTGAAATTTCAGGATGCACCTACAATGCACTATAATCTTTACATGTGAACTTAATTTGACCTTCTCTAACCTTTTGAATGCACATTTCCAGCTGTTCAATGTTTCAATACTTTTTGTGTAACTTGCTGTTCTCTAACAAGTTGCTTTATGGCAAAATTCACAACAAGTGTTCGATCCATGAATTGACCAATAAATTTTCTGGTTCAATTAGAATTGGTATTTAAACAGTCCTCTTCATCATGCTGTTCACATTTTGACATCATGACACTAAGACAACGCCGAACAATTGATCAGCAGTACCTTACTATTGCAAGGCTTCAAACAGGATGTTCTCAGAGGGAAGTGGCCACTGAGCTTAGTGTCACAGAGTGTCATCAGCAGGTTGCAACAGAGATACAGAGAAACTTGATGAGTCACAGAAAGGCATAGAAGTGGACGTCCTTTGGCCACATCCCATACTGATGACCGCTTCATTGTGAACAGTGCCTTACAGAACCAGATGATGAATACCATTCAACTCCAGGCACATTTAGGGGAGGTGAGAGACACCCAAGTGTCACGTCAGACCATTCAAAATAGTTTACATCAGTGTGGTCTGCGTGCTAGATGACCTGCAAGGGTACCTGACCACACCACCAGGCACAGGCATCATCATTTGCATAGGCCAGGGAGCATTTACACTGGACAAAGGACCAGTGGGCCTCAGTGCTGTTCTCTGATGAAAGTCGATTCATGTTGAGCAGAAATGATGGCCACCAGCAATGTTAGAGATGTCAAGAACAACGCTATGCGTCAGCCACTGTTATTACCATGTTACAGTCTGGGCAGGTGTGTCTATCTAGTCAATACAGAACTGCCCTACACCTTGTGAATGGTAGAGTGACAAGCCGATACTACCTGATTATTATTATTTATTATTAAGATGACTGTATTTTAAGCTGCTAAGAGACTGCTGAACAGAGTTTCATTGTATTTTGTGTACAGTGACAATAAAGATTCTATTATATTCTATTCTGAATAACATCATTAATCCAGTCATTGTACCCCTGCATGAACAGCACAGGCCCAATTTCATCTTCATGGACAGCAATGCTCCACCTCATCGAGGTCACATCATTAGGGAGTGGCTGCTGGAAGCTGGGGTACCTTACCGGAGTGGTGGCTCAGTTGGTAGAGCATTGGCCCCACACCCGGGAGGCAGGGGTTCAAATCCCGGCCGGGTCATGCCGAAGACCATATAAAAAGCAGAACTTCCTGCCGTTCAGCTTGGTGCGCGGCAATAATGGAATGGAGGAGGGAAATATGTGGCGGCGCCTTGCATGGCAGCGGCCCTCTGATTCTACACATGGGGTGTGTGTGATTAACACTGTAGATAGATAAAACACAATTTCGTTCTACTGTACATGATTGGTTGTATGGTTGAATGACAATAAAGGGTGATTTAATTTAAATGGAGGGACCTGCACTTTCTCCAGACCTGAATCCTGTAGAAAACTTATGGGATCAGCTGAGTCGCCATGTAGAGGCTCATAATCCTGCACCCCACAACCTCAGTGACCTGAGGGCCGCCCTTCAAGAAGAGTGGAATGCCATGCCTAAGCAGACAATAAGTTGACTTGTGAACAGCATGAGACGTTGTTGTCAAGCTGTAATTGATGCTCAAGGGCACATGACGAGTTACTGAGACATTGACATTTTTTGTTTAAGTATACCCACCACTGTTGTTGGATTTTGTTTCAATAAATTGTTTGAGATGAGGAAATCACCATTGCATGCTTCTACTTAAATGCCCTACATTCATGATAAAATACCATTATAGCGTGAACTTTTTACATTTTCCATAAATTTCACCTGAAAGCCAAATATCCCTAACTTTTTGTGAGTAGTGAAGTATGTATGTATGTATGTATGTATGTATGTATGTATGTATGTACTATGTCGCCCCGGACAGACTGCTATGATGATGATGATGATGATGATGATGATGATGGTGTGTGTGTGTGTTCATCATCATCATAGCAGTCTGTTGGGGCGACAATGACTGTTTCATTTAGGTCTGATCAGATTCCTCCACGCAGCTCTGTCCTTTGCCTTCCGCTGCCAGGAACTCCTGACCTTGTTAACCCAGGCAACGTCCGAGGTATGAATTGCTTTCTGACTGACCATTTCATGAAGCTGCTTGCAAAGTATTTGAGCACCGCTAGCTTTTGCTGGACTAGTGGCACATTCTTTGCAGATAGAGCATTGGTCAACACCAAATTTATTGTCTAAGTTTTTTTAGCTGATTTAGGACAATTTTGATGTGCTGAATCCAAAAATCACATTGGTTTTGCTGAATGAGGTCAACTTTTTGAACTATGGCCACATGTTGTTTTTTTACGTTTTTGTTTACATGTACGGGTATTTTCGCTTTATATGATGCAAAATTGGGCAGCGCGGTGGTGGAGTGGTTAGCACTGTGGCAGCACAGCAACTCACCCTTGGCCGGGGGATCCTGGGTTCGATCCCAGCCCCCGACTAACAGTGATCTGTGTGGCGTTTGTATGTTCTCCCCGTGTCTGCGTGGGTTTACTCCAGGATTTCTCCGATTTCCTCCTACATGCCCAAAAACATGCAAGTTAGGTTAATTGGCGTCAACTGGGGATTCTAAATTGTCCTTAGGTACAGTATGACTGTGAGAGTGAATGGTTGTCTGTCTCTCTGTGTTGGCCCTGCGATGGACTGACGATCTGCCCAGGGTGTACCCTGCCTCTCGCCCAAAGATGCTGGGATAGGCTCCAGCACCTTCGCGACCCAAAAAGGATTAAGCGGAAGAAGATGAATGGATGATGCAAAATTCTTTTTTATTTCTTGAAATTTCTCAAACTCTGAAGAGTCTGCATGTGCCAATTTATGACATGATGTCATAAATTGTCATGATGGCTAATCACTGTTGGACTCTGAAGAGAGACATCCCTGCCGCTGAGCATTCTAGAGGTTCGAATTAACGGAAGTTGAAGCTCTGAATTTTGAACAATGATGACGTAACATTCAGTTTACATGTACTTTATCAGTGTCTACTATTCAATTTACAGTAATTGAAGTTTGTAACATTTAATCAATAAATTGTGTTAGAAAGTGATTTTTTCTCTTAAAAATCTATTTTGGATGAGAAATATTAACAAAAATCAACCGATAATTTCACAAAAATGTAATCGATTTAGTCAGAAGATCAGATTTTTTAAAAATCAACTTAGCATAAAAACCTGACCTGATCGAGAAAAATGGATGTAATTTTCGGATTCAGCGGTACAAAATTGTCTTAAATCAGTTGAAAAAACACAGACAACTTACAAAAAAATTATTTTTGTAACCCTGTGCTGTCAGTGGCAACGACAGGCCAAGACAAACTGACTCCAGTATCTGTTGCAGTGACTGACCAGATGATAGGTTTGTTTATCTCTGCTCTTTGTGTACTGCATGTCATGATGCACCGACTGGCAAAAGTCCACCACAGACCTTGCAACAGATGTGCTTATCTGCCAGGATGTCCAGTCTCACCCCGTGTAACTAGGAGTGGTCCACCACAGACCTGTGACAGATAATGTTTTTAGTTCTGCCAGGATACCCAGTTTCACCCTCCACGCCCTCAGAAGGGCGAGAAAGATAGAAAAAGATAATACTGAAGTTTATACTATAAAGTTGCTGTGATTGCAGCTTAACCGCTGGCACTATATATATATATATATATATATACGGTGGGGAAAAAAAGTATTTAGTCAGCCACCAATTGTGCAAGTTCTCCCACTTAAAAGATGACAGAGGTCTCCAATTTTCATCATAGGTATACCTCAACTATGAGAGACAAAATGAGAAAAAAAAATCCAGAAAATCACATTGAAGGATTTTTAATGAATTAATTAGTAAATTCCTTGGTAAAATAAGTATTTGGTCACCTACAAACAAGCAAGATTTCTGGCTCTCACAGACATGTAACTTCTTCTTTAAGAAGCTCCCCTGTCCTCCACTTGTTACCTGTATTAATGGCACCTGTTTGAACTCATTATCAATATAAAAGACACCTGTCCACAACCTCAAAGAGTCAGACTCCAAACTCCACTATGGCCAAGACCAAAGAGCTGTCAAAGGACACTAGAAACAAAATTGTAGACCTGCACCAGGCTGGGAAGACTGAATCTGCAATAGGTAAGCAGCTTGGTGTGAAGAGATCAACTGTGGGAGCAATTATTAGAAGTTGGAAGACATACAAGACTACTGATAATCTCCCTTGATCTGGAGCTCCACGCAAGATCTCACCCCGTGGGGTCAAAATGATCATGAGAACAGTGAGCAAAAATCCCAGAACCACACAGGGGGACCTAGTGAATGATCTGCAGAGAGCTGGGTCCAAGGTAACAAAGGCTACATCAGTAACACACTACGCCACCAGGGACTCAAATCCTGCAGTGCCAGTCGTGTCCCCCTGCTTAAGCCAGTACATGTCCAGGCCCCATCTGAAGTTTGCTAGAGAGCATTTGGATGATCCAGAAGAGGATTGGGAGAATGTCATATGGTCAGATGAAACCAAAATAGAACTTTATTGTAAAAACTCAACTTGTCGTGTTTGGAGGAGAAAGAACACCATACCTACTGTGAAGCATGGGGGTGAAAACATCATACTTTGGGGCTGTTTTTCTGCAAAGGGACCAGGACGACTGATCCGTGTAAAGGAAAGAATGAATGGGGCCATGTATTGTGAGATTTTGAGTGAAAACCTCCTTCCATCAGCAAGGGCATTGAAGATGAAACGTGGCTGGGTCTTTCAGCATGACAATGATCCCAAACACACTGCCCGGGCAACGAAGGAGTGGCTTCGTAAGAAGCATTTCAAGGTCCTGGAGTGGCCTAGCCAGTCTCCAGATCTCAACCCCATAGAAAATCTTTGGAGGGAGTTGAAAGTCTGTGTTGCCCAGCGACAGCCCCAAAACATCATTGCTCTAGAGGAGATCTGCATGGAGGAATGGGCCAAAATACCAGCAACAGTGTGTGAAAACCTTGTGAAGACTTACAGAAAACGTTTGACCTCTGTCATTGTCAACAAAGGGTATATAACAAAGTATTGAGATGAACTTTTGTTATTGACCAAATACTTATTTTACCAAGGAATCTGCCAATTAATTCATTAAAAATCCTTCAATGTGATTTTCTGGATTTTTTTTTCTCATTTTGTCTCTCTTAGTTGAGGTATACCTATGGTGAAAATTGGAGACCTCTCTCATCTTTTAAGAGGGAGAACTTGCACAATTGGTGGCTGACTAAATACTTTTTTTCCCCACTGTATATATATATATATATATATATATATATATATATATATATATATATATATATATATATATATATATATATTGTGGAGAGTGCAAATAAGGGAACCAGACCTGTACATCAGTAACACCTGTACAACAGACAAACTTTATTTCTCTCTCTCACTTCACTCATACACAGAAAAAGACTTCTCTAATACACCAGGGTCTCTCCTTTTATATCACTCCATTCCTTCCCCCTGTTGCCTGAAATCATGCATCACAATACATTCACACATTACAATATGTACTGTCCTCCATTAAATCCCCCACGTTCTGCAGAGGGAATATTCCCCTCCCCTCTGCTTCCAGTCTGAGATGAATAGTCCCAGTGTGGGTTCCCTACACCCCCCCCCCCCCAGAGTCTCAGACTGAGTTTCAACCCTCACATCCTTTTGGCTTCAGTCTCCTCCCATATCTGCTGTAACGAGGGTCCTTCAACTCCAGAGCGCTGCTGTGCCGGTTGGGTGCTCCTGGGGGTGTGTCTGTCTGCGGGTGGGCAATGGCGAGGAGGGGGGACATTCTACTTGCCTGTGTGGCTGCTCTGATGAATCTTCTACCTGGGGAGTTCTCAGTGGGGGTCTTCCACGCCGAGGGGCCCGAGCCAACATCACTTGCTCGTCCACCACCACAAAGGCGGGCTTAAGTCTGTCTATACATATTCTCTCCCGACGACCCCCCAAATCTAACAAAAAATGTTTGTCCCCTGGTTCCAGCACTCTGAACGAGCCATCGAAGGGTGGGCGCAATGGGGGGGGGTGGGCATCGTGCCTGACAAACACGAACGCCGCGTTCTTCAAAGTTTTTGGTACAAAACCGCGTGGAAAACAGTGGTGGGCCGGGCCCAGTAGCGTGCCTGTATCTGCGCTATGCTGCGAACGCTGCCGGCGTGGGATTATCTGGTAAAAATTCCCCAGGGAGCCGCAGTGGCTGAGAAAAAACAAGCTCCGCCGGGGAAGCCTCTAAATCCTCTTTTGGTGCGGAACGCAACCCTAACAGAACAGACGGCAACCGGTCTACCCAATTTGCATCCGTAAGCGAAGCCCTGAGCGCTGCTTTCAGCGACCTATTGATTACCTACCGTATTACCGTATTACCGTTGCAACAGCCTTTTTTATCTTCCTTCTTCTTTCTACACCTTTCACTCTATATATATATCACGGACACACAGATCGCTCCAAAGGTCTTCCGAGTCGGCAGACGGAGCCACTGTTTACAGCAGGAGACGTTACAGCAGGAAGAGCTAGCGCTAGCTAGCAGTCAACCGCCACCCGGTGCTAACGGTGAAACTCGACATACCGGGAACTGTAGCGAAAACGACGCGGGTGCCGGGCTGGAGTTTAGGCGGCGTGCAAGAAATATAAGACAGAATAATAAAGAGCGATGGCAAGAACCAAGCAGACCGCCTGTAAAATCTACCGGAGGAAAAAGCCCCCCAGGAAGCAGCTAGCCACCAAGGCTGCTCAGAAAAGCGCTCCGGCCACCGGCGGAGTGAAGAAGCCTCACCGTCACAGGCCCGTGGCTCTGAGAGAGATCCGTCGCTACCAGAAATCCACGGAGCTGCTCATCTGTAAGCTGCCCATCCAGCGCCTGGTGAGGGAGATCGCTCAGGACTTCAAGACCGACCTGCGCTTCCTGAGCTTCGCCGTCATGGCTCTGCAGGAGGTCAGCGAGGCCTACCTGGTGGGTCTCTTCTTCGCTAAGAGGGTCACCACCATGCCCAAAGACTTCTAGCTGGCCCGCCGCATCCGCGGAGAGAGAGCTTAGACTTTCTGCTGCACATTCACCAACCATAATGCTCCGCACTGTGTCTCTCTCTATATATATATATACTGTATAGTAATATGTACATATGTTTACTAGCTGTTCTTGTTTTTTCTTGCCTTCTGATTGTTGCTCTGAGTGTTGCTATCCCTGTGCTGTTGCAATCCTGGAATTTCCCCATTGTGGGACTAATAAAGGCTTATGTTATCTTATCTATGGAAACGCTCGCATAACCCATTGGCCTGTGGGTTGTACACGGTTGTGCGATGAATTGCTACACCCAGGCTACGGGCCATCGCAGACCAGAGGTCGGAAACAAACTGAGGGCCCCTATCGGACGTGATGTCCGACGGGATGCCAAAACGTGCCACCCATGTTGTCAAAAAGGCGCGTGCCACATCCACGGACGTGGTTGCCGCTAGTGGGACTGCTTCTGGCCAGCGTGTGGTGCGGTCCACCACTGTCAAAAGGTGCGTGAACCCCTGTGATGGTGGGAGGGGGCCCACAAGGTCCACGTGAACATGGTCGAACCTCTTAGCCGGTATACGAAATGGCTCCAAAGGGGCCTTCATGTGTCTGTGTACTTTGGCTCGTTGGCATGCTACACAGGCTGCAGCCCACTCTTTCACTTGTTTGCGCAGGCCTGGCCATACAAACTTCGCTCCCACCATTTTGACTGACGCGCGCACTCCTGGGTGTGCCAGAGCGTGAACTGACTCAAACACTCAGCGGCGCCAAGCAACTGGGACCACCGGGCCCGGGCATCCCGTAGAGATGTCACAGATTGGGGGGGCTGCCGTCTTGCAGTACTCTGCTCTCCAGCCTTAACCCTGTTGGTCCAGATGGGAGCGCATACACGTCCGTATCGCCAATCTGCTCTGCGGCCATGGGTGTATAATCTATCCCTACGCAGACTGGGGCCACTACTGTGCATGAGAGGCAGTCCGCCACCACATTCAGTTTACTGGCCACATGCTGAATATCGGTCGTAAACTCTGAGATCGCGGCCAGCTGTCTCTGCTGCCGGCCCGACCATGGTTCCGAAACCTTGGCCATCGTGTATGTTAGTGGCTTGTGGTCCACAAATGCAGTGAAGCTGCGCCCTTCCAGCCAGAACTGGAAGTGCCGTATGGCCAGGTGGAGAGCCAGCAACTCTCTGTCAAACGCGCTGCATTTATGCTCACCATCGCGCAAAGCCCTGCTGAAAAAGCGAGTGGCTGCCAAGAACCGGCGACGCATTGCTCCACGACGGCCCCTATGGCCACGTCCGAGGCGTCGGTAGTGAGCGCTATCCGGGCCGCCGGGTCCAGGTGTGCCAACAGTGCGGCATTTGCCAGGGCTGTTTTAACCTCAGAGAACGCCTGCTTCCGCTCCGAAATCCATTTGACTCTGTCCGCCGATTTCTGTTTCTTGAGCGCGGCGTACAATGACTGCATGAGCTGAGCTGCGCAGGGGAGGAACTGGTTATAAAAGTTAACCATCCCCAAAAACTCTTGCACCGCCCTGACCGTCTGAGGCCGGGGAAAATTCGCCACGGGGCACACCTTGTCCGGCAAGGGTATCGCTCCCTCCGGTGAGAGGCGGTGCCCCAAAAAGTCAATCCCCGTCACGCCAAACTGGCATTTTGCCGGGTTGATTATTAACCCATGCTCTTCCAACCTCCGGAAAACTGTCCTGAGGTGGGTTACGTGTTCGTCCTCAGACGCGCTGGCCACCAGGATGTCATCCAGATAGATGAACAGAAATGGCAGATCGCGTAACACCGCATCCATCATGCCTTGGAATGTCTGTGCCGCGCCTTTTAATCTGAAGGGCATGCGTAAAAACTCAAACAAGCCAAATGGAGTTATTACCACTGTTTTGGGTATGTCCTCCGCGCACACCGGGACCTGGTGGTAATCACGGACCAGGTCTATTTTAGAAAAAATGCGTGCCCTGGTGAGGTGAACGGAAAAATCCTGAATATGGGGAATCGGGTAGCGGTCATGCGCTGTGGCGTTATTCAATCTGCGGAAATCTCCGCACGGTCCCTCGGCCTTAGGGACCATGTGTAATGGGGATGCCCGTGGGCTGTTTGAGCACCTGATGATGCCCATCCTTTCCAAGTTGGCAAACTCCTCGCACGCTATGGCCAGTTTAGCTGCGTCTAGGCGCCGAGGTCGTGCAAAAACGGGCGGCCCAGTGGTGGTGATAAAGTGCTCCACCCCGTGTTTAGTGATGGCCACCAAAAACGTCGGGACCGTGAGTGCTGGTAACTGAGTGAGCAGTGTGTGGAACTTACCGCCTGGAGCTGTGACGTTGGCTAGTGTTGTTGGCCCGGCCCCTCAAGCTGTACAGGGGAGAGAATCAAAAGACATTGCATTAACCAGGTGTCTGTTAGCAACATCGACTAGCAACCCGTGTGCACACAGAAAATCAGCTCCCAAGATCGGGAAACTGCATGCCGCTATGACGAATGTCCACTCGTACATACGGCCGTGTAGGGATACAGTCAGTGTCCTCTCACCAAAAGTCCTAATGTCCAAGCCATTTGCGGCCATCAGCTCAGGGCCGCTAGCTCCCGCTAGCCGGTTGGCGTAGGACGGCAGGATGAGGTTCTTTTGGGAGCCGGTGTCTACGAGGAACCGTCTCCCCGAGCGCGAGTCCGTCACGTAGAGCAGCTTGTTTTCTTCAACAACGGTCACAGCTGCTACTGACTGCCGGCCTTGGCGTTTCTCGAACGCTTGAATTGGCACAGTGGCACACATCTGCGTGCGTTCTCTCCAAAACGGCGGTGGTAGAAGCAGAGCATGTCTCTCTGGCACCTTCTAGCCCCTGCTGCCGCTGCCGTCGCCAGCTCCTCACCTCTGCTGGTCGTCTCGCTGGGTTCCGACGCCACCGCGTTCACTGTGAGGGCTCTGGTGGTGAGGATGAGCCGATCTGCCTCCTGGGCTAGCACACGGTAGTCGCGTGCGGCCAGCAATGGTGAGTTGGCCACGACCGCTCTTGCCTCTGTTGGGAGGTTCCAGAGGAAAAGGTGGGCAAACAGAAAATGCCCGTCGTCCGTGCCCATCAACGCCAACATCTTCTCCATCAGTTCGACCGCCGACCCATCTCCTAACTCGGAGCGCCTCAGGAGCCTCTCTGCTCTCTCACAGTCCGAGAGTGTGTAGCGCCCGGTCAGCGCGGCCTTGAGAGCCCCGTATTTATCGTGGGCTGGAGGCTGTTGGAGCAGGCTCGCTACTTACTGAGATGTGCGAGCGTCCAGCGCTGTGACCACATAGTAATATCTGGTGTCATCTGCTGTTATTCCCTGGAGGGCGAACTGAGCCTTGGTATGGTGGAACCAAGACCGTGGGTCGTGCAGCCAAAAGTCCGGCAGTTTAACCGAAACAGTGCACGAGTTGCTGGGGCTTCCCGTCCAGGTCGTTTCTGGGATGCTTGCCGCGTTGCTGGGGCTTACAGTTCGGGCCGACTCTGGGGTTCTTGCCTCGTGTTCCATAGTTCGTCAAGGGTCACCAGTGCAAATAAGGGAACCAGACCTGCATGACAGACGAACTTTATTTCTCTCTCTCACTTCATTCATACACAGAAAAAGACTTCTCTAATACACCAGGGTCTCTCCTTTTATATCACTCCATTCCTTCCCCCTGTTGCCTGAAATCTTGCATCACAATACATTCACATATTACAATACATACTGTCCTCCATTAAATCCCCCACACTTTGCCGGCAGAGGGAATATTCCCCTCCCCTCTGCTTCCAGTCTGAGAAGATTATCCCAGCGTGGGCTCCCTACTATATATATATATATATATCAGAATCAGAATCAGCTTTATTGGCCAAGTATGCACAACACATACAAGGAATTTGACTTTGGCTAAAAAACTTGCTCTCGTTGTTCAGGTGAAGGATTTAAATAAGGATTCAATGACAACAGAGTATGTACAGTAAATTACAGTCTGTCCACGTTTCTATAAAAGGATGCAAATATATACAGGAATATATGCAGTTATTTACTCAGACTAACCACACTTTGCAGAAATATATAAAAAATATACAGTCACACAGTATTTCAATGTGAACTCAGATTCAGTGATATAATGTGAATAAAGTAAAAAGCAGTGTGAGAGTTATGTGCAATGTAATAATGGATGAAAAGTCATGAGTACAGCAACAGGTAGGACTAGGTGAATGTTAGGAATTCATCAGAGTGATGGCTTGAAGAAAGAAACTGTTCCTGTGACGGGTGGTTTTGACCTTCAGTGATCTGTAACGACGACCAGAAGATAGAAGTTCAAACAGTTTGTGGCCGGGGTGTGATGGGTCAGCACAGATGTTTCCCGCCCGTTTCCTGGTTATGGACCAATATAAGTTCTCAATGGAGGGTAGGTCGGTACCAATGATCCTCTCCGCAGACTTAATGATCCGCTGCAGTCTGGTCTTGTCCTGTTTAGTGGCAGATCCAAACCAGACAGTGATGGAAAAGCAGAGGACAGATTGGATGATGGCGGTGTAGAAGACAACCAGCAGCTCCTGAGGCAAATCAAACTTCTTGAGCTGACAGAAAAAACAACCTCTGCTGGGCCTTTTTCCGGACAGTGTCTATATGGGAGGACCACTTCAGGTTCCGGGAGATTGTGGTACCCAGAAACTTGAAGGAGTCCACAGTGGACACTGTGCTGTTAAGGATGGTGAGTGGGGGGAATGAAGGGGGGTGTCGCCTGAAATCCACAGTCATCTCCACTGTTTTGGCTGGGTTAAGTTCAAGATGGTTCTGGCTGCACCAGAGGATCAGCTGCTCCACCTCCCGCCTGTATGCAGACTCATCATCATCCCGGATCAAACCGATGACTGTGGTGTCGTCCGCAAACTTCAGGAGCTTCACCGAAGGGTCCTCTGAGGTGCAGTCTTTGGAGTAGAGGGAGAAGAGCAGTGGGGAAAGGACACATCTTTGGGGGGCGCCAGTACTAATTTTTCGGGAGCTGGATGTAAATCTCCCTAGCTTCACCTGTTGCCACCTGTCAGTCAGAAAGCTGGAGATCCACTGGCAGGTGGAGGGGGCACCTTGAGCTGGAGGAGTTTCTGATGAAGAATGCCTGGGATGATGGTGTTGAACGCTGAGCTGAAGTCGACAAACAGGATCCTGGCGTACGTCCCTGGGGAATCGAGGTGTTGCAGGATGTAGTGTAGTCCCATATTCACTGCATCATCCACTGACCTGTTTGACCGGTAGGCAAACTGCAGTGGGTCCATCAGGGGGCCTGTGATGACCTTCAGGTGGTTCAGCACCAATCTCTCCAAGGATTTCATGACCACAGAGGTCAGGGCAACAGGTCTGTAGTCGTTTAATCCTGTAACAGAGGGTTTCTTGGGAACTGGAATGATGATGGAGCGTTTGAAGCAGGAAGGCACTTCACGCAGCTCCAGTGATCTGTTAAAGAGCCGGGTGAAGATGGGGGCCAACTCGTTGGAGCAGACTCTCAGGCAGGACGGAGACACACCATCAGGTCCTGCAGCCTTCTTGATCTTTTGTCTCTGAAAGACCCGGCGCAGCTCCTCTTCACAGATCGTTAGTGCTGGTGGGAGGTCAGAGTGGAGGAGGGATGGAGTTCCTGGGGCTGCAGATAATCCTTTTGTGTGGGTGGGAGGTGAGAACTGTAGGTTCTTTTCAAACCTGTAGTAAAAGCTGTTTAGGTCGTTAGCCAGCTGGAGGTTTTCCACAGGGTGGGGGGATGGTCTCCTGTAGTTGGTGATATTCTGCAGGCCTCTCCAGACAGAAGCAGAGTTGTTGGCTGAGAAGTTTTTTTGTAACTTCACACTGTAGCTCCTCTTAGCAAGCCTGATCTCCTTCGCCAGCATGTTTCTGGCCCGCTTGTACAGAGTCCAGTCACTAGTCCTGTAGGCCTCCTCCTTGGTCTGACGTAGCTGCTTCAGTTTAGGAATGAACCAGGGTTTATTGTTGTTGTATGTGCAGAAGGTCTTGGTCTGCACACACATGTCCTCGCAGAAACAGGTGTATGATGTCACAGTGTCAGTGAGTTTATTTAGGTTAATGGCTGCAGCTTCAAAAACACTCCAATCTGTACAGTCAAAGCAGGCTTGTAACTCCAGCTTTGATTCCTCAGTCCATTTCTTCACAGTCCTTACAACAGGCTTGGAAGTTTTTAGTTTCTGTCTGTATGTTGGAATAAGATGGAGCAGACAGTGGTCAGAAAAACCCAGAGCTGCACGGGGGACGGCATGATAGGCGTTTCTTAAAACTGTGTAACAGTGGTCAAGTGTATTTGTGTCCCTGGTGGGACATTTAATATGCTGTCTGTATTTAGGAAGCTCATCTGTGAGATTAGCTCTATTGAAATCACCCAGAATGATAAGCAGAGAGTCTGGATGTTTTTCCTCCACCTCTGCTATCTGGTCAGCGAGGTGCTGCAGTGCCTCCGTTGTACAAGCAGCAGGCAGGATATAAATTCCGACCAGAATAAACGAGGAGAACTCTCGCGGTGAATAAAAGGGTTTACAGTTTATGAACAGTGACTCTAGGTTAGGGCTACAAAACTTCTTCAACACTGTGACATCAGTACACCAACCTTCGTTTATGTAGAAGCAGATTCCACCACCTTTAGTCTTTCCAGAGAATTCTCGGCAGCGATCAGCGCGAAACAGTTGGAATCCGTCCAGGCGCACCGCGTTGTCCGGGATGTGTTCACTCAGCCAGGACTCCGTGAAACAAAGGGCGCCAGATCTGCTAAAATCCCGGTTTTTGTGAGTCAGGAGCAGCAGTTCATCCATTTTGTTCGCCAAAGAGCGGATATTTGCCAGATGGATCGATGGGAACGGCGTGCGAAATCCCCGTTTCTTTAGCCTGACTAGCGCACCGGCACGTTTACCACGCCGCCTTCGTTTCCGGCCAGCGCCAATAGCCGCTGCTCCCACAGCTAAGATCGACTGAAAAAACTTCAGATCAGCAGCAGAAACTGGCGGAGAAGTTGCATTGGGAGGTAGTCTGAGTGAAAGTAGTTCCTCCCTTGAATAGGTGACTCGGACAGAAGAGCAGAAGTCCAAAAAAACACACAAAATTATCAAAAACATCAGAGAGCAGAAGCCAGTGGCTGCCATCCGCGGCGCCATCTTGGATTTTTTGATTTTTGATTTATTTTTTGGGGGGATTATATATATATACTGTATATATATGTATATATATATATATATATCACAGAAATTTTCACAGGCTGTTGTTCTAACCTGATAAATGGGCAAAATTACAAGAAAAAATGTTAATTTTCCAATCACCGGAAATGCATAAGAAAACAAATAAAAATGTCTCAAAAGATACAATAATTTTTTCAGGAAAAAGCATAATTTTGGGAGAAATCACAAAATTGAACAATGAAAGTAGCATTTAAAATAATTTTTTTTAATCTATTTTTTTATTTAAAAAAATCAATGGAACAATATAATGGAGGAAAATGATGAAAATGACAAACTTGAAATAAAGAGATTTGACTGGGCAATTCAGTGTCAGTAATGAAAATGAATGAACGGGCTTCTATCAGTGCTTCAAGGGCTGGTGCAGCAGCGGTTCTTGAAGCCATAGCCTATGAACGTTATACTATAATTATGTGTGTCGGCCCACCGGGCAAACGCCCGATATGCCAGATTACCTGTCCAGCCCGTCAGGATGTGGGCTGAAACCCACGTTCTCGCTTTGAGTTGTATGATTTTCTGTGTTTTTGGTTCTTGCTCATTATTATGATGATCTATGTGATCATTATCCCTGCAGTTTTGCTTGTTGGTCATTATTAGTACTAGTGCATACCTGTGCATGCCCGTTACTGTTACCATGGCAACAGCAACCATGGTGAAACCTGCCTTGGATCTTTGACATCACCACTCGTTCGTTGATGCCTGCCTTTGATCTGTGATGCCTGCCTTTGATCTTTGATAATGTCATAGCGAGTGCTATGATCATGAGTAATGCCTGCCTTTGATTTTTGATGATGTCATAGCAAGTCCTATGATCGGGAGTGAAGCCTGCCTTTGATCTCATAGCAAGCCCTATGATGTTTTAGCAAGTCCTATGATCGTGACATCATGACATCGTGACAGACAGAGTTCGCTTTAACTTGGGATTTTCTGTATTTCACCTTATTATTACTAGTACGTACCCGTGCATACCCGTCCATGCCCGTAGAAACCAAGTGTAAGCAAGTATTTCTGCATGACCATTGCTGAAGGGTCTCCTGTCTGAGACAGCTGTGTTGTTCACAGTCATGCCTGAGGCATACTGCTCGAACCTGAAGTGTTTCATCTTCACGGCATCTTTTCTAACGTGCAGCAGTTCTCCTCACTCTGTTGCTCTCCACCTGTTGGGTCTTCTTCTTCTTCTTCTTCTTCTTCTTCTTCTTCTTCTTCTTCTTCTTTTTCTTCCTCTTCATTCAGACCACTGTTTGAGGGATAGGTGCATTGTAATTCCAGTTCATGGACAGGATCATGAAAATAGATCTGAGCAAAAAGTGGCTTTCGACCCTATTCAGGAATACCCATGCATGCCCGTCGAAACCCAGAAACAGGAGCACCCGGAGAAAATCAGCGCTTTGCTTGTCATTTTACACATTTGTAGTGTAGACTGCCATTCTTCATGGGTACTGCTTCGAATGGATGTGGTTTAAATTAGTGTGTCCTATTCTTAATGGGGTGACAGACTGACACACTGACAGAGATTTCTTGAATTTATTGAGTGCCTTCTGCTTTACTGAGCAAGATTTCCAGATTTACTGCTTCGAATTAAAGTAGTGTGTCCTAGTTGGTCTCAGCTTCTCTGTGCCTTGCCTGGCGTGCAGCATTGGTGGCAAGCCAACTATTCCACATCTCCTCTGTCTCATCTTGTCTGTGCCTTGCCTAGTGTGCAGTGTGCTCGCTTTGCAGGTATTTCGGGCTTCAAGTGATTCCGCATGTGCATGGCGCACTGCCACATGTTTCCTCTCTATCTGTGCATCCATTGTCTGTCGTACCCTATGACGTGCTCGAACCTCAGGTGTTTCATCTTCACGGCATCTTTTCTGACGCGCAACACAGTCATGCCTAGGAGGTACTGCTCGAACCTCA
The DNA here is from genome assembly GCA_020510985.1 of Pholidichthys leucotaenia. NCBI lineage: Eukaryota > Metazoa > Chordata > Actinopteri > Cichliformes > Pholidichthyidae > Pholidichthys > Pholidichthys leucotaenia. The sequence goes on from CM035850.1 coordinate 119,484,084, forward strand.
GCTGTGTCATCTTCACGGAATCTTTCCTGACGTGCAGCAGTTCTCCTCACTCTATTGCTCTCATTTATGTAGCGTCTGGTTGGTCTATATGACATCATAAAGACATCGAGGCAGGCATCATAAGACACTACATCATAGGCAGCCAGTCCTATTGACTATATGACATCATCGCCTATATGACAAGGTTTGGATGCTGTGATATTTGAGTTTTGGATAACTTTTATGCACCATTAGAGAACTTGGGAGGCTCACTCAGTCACTCGGGGCCCATACCATTTGCATACACTTCCCTGTGGAGGAAACGGCTACAGCATACCTTACCACTGTCTCACTGTCCTCATACATGCCCTGCATCACCCTCACATACTTGTCTGCCACTTCTGACTTTCTCATACATTACAACACTTCCTCTCTTGGCTGCCTATTATATGCTTGTTCTTGATCTACAAAGACACAGTGCAACTCTTTCTGGCCTCATCTAGATTTCTCCATGAACTTTCTTTGCATGAAACCATACTGCTGCTCACTGATTGTGACCTCTCTTCCTAACCTGGCTTCAACAACCCTTTTCCATACCAACAAAGACCAACTTTATGCCTCTATACAGCTCTGCACATCACCCTTGTTCTTGGTAATTGGTGTATGAAAGTGGTGAGAATTTCTGATCACACTTAATAATTTAATGTTTCTGTCTTAGGGTTTTTTGCTGCACATACACTTTTAGTGGAGAAGAAGAAGAACCCTAAAAATAGCACTTGTCACTTAGCAGGAAGCTCAGGGGTTGCAGTGAACTGTGCAACATAAAACTGACTATTTGGATATTTGTCTCAACTAGTAAAATATTATAATGGAGCAGAGTGAATGAGTGCCACCTACTGACAAGGAGGTAACAATGTTATCTCATCACCTTTTAAGGTCACCTCAGGTCAACTCAGCTACCCTGTCTGATTTTACCAAAAACTGTATCAGTAACTACGAACTATTTACAACTATTAGCAAGGAAGATGCTTTAAATCAGGAGTGTCCAATCACGTACCATGGAGGGCCAAGACCCTGCAGGTTTTCTCTTCTACCTTGATGCAGACTCACCTGATGGTCATTTGGCATAGATTTGGAGAGAACTGGGGCAATTACCTAGGAGGAGTATTGATTCTTCTGAAACCACACAAGTGCCCTGACCATTGACCTTGACCTTGAGCCCAACCTGGATGTTGACCCACCTGACGATTATTGTGAGTGAGTCTGGCGACCATCAGGGCAACCGCCTAGGAGGAGTAGCAATTCCCATAAAATGGGGACGGATGGATACAGAGAAACAGCGTGTCATCGCATTTGCTCCTTTTGGCTTTGCCGGAATGAGCTAATCAAAAATATACTAATGACCATGGCTGCTTTTGGCTTCTGCAGCTTATAAAATCAGCACTTTCACTTTAAACACATTTCAGCAAAAAATGCAATGTTTATTACCCAGACTAATGCACATGGTTTAGTTTGGCTCACGTGGAAAACAAACAAAATCACCAATAATCCTGCAAAACATTTAATGAAAACAGAAAAAAGAACAATGACCAATACAGCCAAGATACACTCACATTTTCTTTTGGTTTTTTTTCCAAATTCTTTTCCAGGGACAATCAACACAAAGCTTCGCAAACCTGAACATCTTTGACCTTATCAAAGACTATATTCATGTTTGTTGTGTCCAGTAATTCTGCTACATGAAAAATTAGACATGAACATCTAAAGAATTTAAAGTACAAAATGATGTCAGTAGATTGTCTGTAGATCTTTTAGACTTTGTCACAAAGGCAGTGTAACTGTAAATAGACATGTTTTCTCTTTTTGTTTCAAAAAAATAAATATCCCCTAATGACCGATTGCCTCTGAAGTTAAGGATGCTCTTTGTTTTGAACTTTTTTCCATAACCAACAGCGTCAGAACGACTGGTTCTGATTGGCTTGAGAGCTGACTTTGAGGCTGTTAATAACATTTACAGTTAAACTTTACCATTTGTGTTCACATATAGGAAAGACTGATTCAGGTGACACATGTCCCATGGGTTACAAACTAAGCTGGAGTTTTCCAACAGATTTTAGCAACACAGTCCAGTGATGTAGCTCAGAAAAACGGGGAAAAACATGGACAACATCGAAACCTGTGTCCTCAAATGAAAATGCCACTTCCCAACAAACTAACACATTAATGTTTGAAGAGTTCCAAAGAGGGTGAGAGAAAGCTGACATAAAAATGTGCTGTTTTCCCACTGCAAAGTACTGGAACCTTTTTATAACAACTAAAGCAGAGACGCTGTAAAAACGAATTAGTTATTTCTACTTCAAAAAGTTAGTGTCTGGGCTGCTTTAACATTTAAGTTGACTGAATTTGAGTTTATTTGTTTTAAATCTTTATCATTTATCTTCTCATGTTCAGTCAACCTACAATTTTAATGTAGTAAAGACATGAACATTTTAAGGTTGACACAACTTTTTTTTTTTTACAGTGTACATGCTTTGAGGGCCTTTTTTAGGTTGTCTCTCCACTGAGAAGGACTGTTTAAAGGTCCCTTATTGTGCATTTTCCTGCGAGTCATTATAAATTCTGGTGTGTGTGTGTGTGTGTGTGTGTGTGTGTGTGTGTGTGTGTGTGTGTGTGTGTGTGTGTGTGTGTGGTTTTACAGTTTTCTCTGAAACAGTTGGTATTAATACTCAGAAGCCTCTAATCTGACTGGGTAGAAGGTTTATCAATGGGCCAATCAGGAGTAAGGAGGCAGTCGGGTGTGTTTGTTTTGCTAACATTTGAGAGCTGAATGGGCCACGTTTGTTTGTGACATCATAAAACCCAGAAGGTGCAGTCCCCTACTTTCTGTAGGGATTTTTAACTAGACAGCATATACTTCTTTGCAAGGTAAGCATTTTACTGTTTTAACTGGAGACATGTGACACAGGGGTGTGTTTAACAAGGTTACAGTCATGTGAGAAAATTAGGACACCCTGTATATGCCTCTGTGTTTTTTTTAACATATTTGGACATATGGATATTTAATATGTAAAAAATACTGGGAGATTCATGTAATACAACTAAACAATTAAAAATGAGTTAAAAACTTTTTTCAAATTTTCTGTAAAATGTAATTCTAAACAAATAGTGAGGAATAAATTAGGACACCCCCATCTTCACTCCCACTTGAAATGGCTAGAATAAATGTTAAAACATGCAAATAAAAACAAAAACAAGGTTAGACATAGCTACGCAAACATTTCTTAATAAAGAACTGTATATTTAATGGAGTGTCCTAATTTTTTCGCATGACTGTAAAAGGCCCATCCTGTCCAAAATGGCATTTTGTTTTTTTTTTAACTGTATAAAATATGTCCATGGCTCGCAGATAACCCATTAACATCTCACTTCATGGAGAGATTTAAACAGCCTTTATTTAGTTAACTGTTAAATAAACAAGCAGATTGCACTTCCTGGATTTTGTGATGTCACAAAAGAACAAGTCCTGCCTTCAGTTCCCCTCTAGTCTCACTCCTATTGGCTGTTACATTCTGCTGCTGCTGTAGGCTATGCCAATTTACTTGTGATTGGCTTACAACGCCTTGATCAAAAGTCTTTACTCAATCAAATTAGAGGCTCATGAATATTAATGAGCAAACTGTTTGAGAGGGTGCTTTAAAGGCAGCCTTTTTATATGCTTTAAAACAACACAGAAATGATTTTTTGTCCTTATAACCCCATATATATGCTAATGAGTATGTTAAAACTTTAATTTGAGAATGCACAATACAGGACCTTTAAAAAACACAAAAAAGCATTTTGCATAATCTGGGCCCTTCACAATGGAACACCTCTATTTCTATACTTCTGAAGTGTCTCAGTGCAGAAGCTAAAAAGTTTTTTGGGGGGACTACAGTAGTTCCTTACACTCTGGGTATGTGCACAACGATAGCCCCCAATTCTCAAAAGGCTCCTGTGGTGGGAACACAGCTACTGTATGACAGCGTCAGTTTTCTGCGTCATAAACGTGAGCTGAATACTAAACTGAAGGGTTTATGTACTTTAACAAATAGAAAATTGGATTTTTTCCAAATTTCTGACATCTTTGGGAAGCAGCACTATTTATTAACAGCAGTAAGACATCAATTTTCTTTTTCTCTGTTTTTTTAATAGTTCCTCTTTGCATGCATTCAGCTGGGGTCCATAGAAGCACCTTTATATATTATATAACATAGCACCATTTTTCATATAGTTTTCCTATTATACTGGGACCCAACCATTGACATGCATACACTCTAAAAACTGTTTAACTTGGTTAACCATTTCTAAATGTAGCATCATTTCAAACATTACAAGGCAAATAATGAATATCCATACAGTACTTTACATGTAGAAGATGAAGTTATACAGTACACATGAAAGAAAGTGCTAAAGTACAAATCTTTCTTTGATTTTTAAGTCTTTCTTTACAGGACTCTAGGACACACCAATGTATTACGTCACATGTATTCAAATATACACCTTTTCACATTTTCATTGTTAACTTCATTGGATGTAAAAAGAAAATAGCCAACATTTATATCTATACATTTCCCACTCCAAACCTCTGACGGTGGACTGAAGGCAAAACGACAAACAGCAGCAGCAGCAGCAGCAGCAGGTGTTCTTCTGGACATTCACGACACTCTACTGCACAACCACGGAGAAACACACACACCTCACCACTGCTCCACCGCTGTCGCTTTAGATACCGTGACCATTAAAATCCTCAGTGTGACTACTCTACCCAAATCCCTAGCAACTGTTAGTGAAAACTAATTTTTAGTTGACTGTGTGAATCAGTTTTAGGAAGAAAAGAACGCAAGAATTTCACTGTAAAGGTGCTTTAAGGCGTCGGGTTGGAAACATTATTTTTCTTTAACAGTTAACAGTCCAGACGTGTTTTTTCCCCTCAGCTGAGCTAATCTTTGAAGTCCAACATCCTGTAGCCCCCACCGGTAGCCTTGTTCCAAAATATCCACAGATAATGAGCTGGGAAAAGTGGTTTACGTAAGATGTATTTGTTTTTTATTTTTTCAGTACTAAAGAACTTGTGTTTCAGCTTTGGGAGAATGAGAAAAGGCAGCTGAGCATAGAGTCAGGGCTGCAATCGAGTCTAACGGGTTCATGTTTAGAGTCGGTCTTCACTGTCGAAAAATACTGAAACACCAAAATAATCCCAGTCCAAGACAGTGCTATCTCAAACTCATACCGCTTCACCTCTGCATCAAGCAGCTCTTCACTTTAACACTAACGTTTTCAACCAGGGAATGTCTGTGTTGCCACATAGCTGTGTGCAGTGGCCACCGCTGTAACTCTCCACCAGTCAACTGATCCTCCATAGAGAAGTTGCAGCTGAGCAGTATTCAACAATGTAACTCTGCGTTCATGTAGATGTGAAGCGGTATAGTTTGAGACAGCACTCTATTAAATTGTAAGTTTTTAAGTATCTATTTTAAGATAGTGAAAACTGGCTCAAAACTTGAGTCCATTACACTCCACTGCAGCCCTGACTGTGCTCAGCTGTCCTTCCTCGTTCTCAGAAAGGAGAAAAGCCAGCCCACCAACTACTTAAGGTAATTACACGACTACTTAGAAGTATTTAATTTAATTTCACTTTAAAAGACCTGACCTATCCCTTTAAGCGTTCCAGACATGGAGAGCGTGTGGCCAAAATAATAATTTTAAAAAATCCTGCTGCATTTTAACAGCTTCAATAGACCTGACCTCAAATTAACATTTATGCATACACATAGTCTAATCTTTAGTTGAGAAAAAAAAAAAAAACAGTTCCTACTTTTACAGGACAGTTAGAGGTGATTTATGACCATTTGAATGACCTTTCTCAGATAAATGGAAAAGTAATCACTGAGAAAAGTCAGAGCTCAAGCAGAATTTAGGCTGTGGATCTCATTAGTCCTTCTAGTCTTACTTAAATGCAGCATAATCGTGCACACTGCCATGACGTGGCACACTGGTCAATTTGGTAAACTTCATTCTCACATGGTTCTGTCAAATTTTGCCAGAGTTGCTGCTTCTACAGTAAGAGGGCTGGAGCCTGTTATAGTTAATAAACATGAATTTTATTTCATTTAATTTCTAAATCATTTGATGGTTATCAAAGCACCTTTAAAAAAAAAAAGATGAATGTAAAAATGCGTGCATTTATTGTTATGATCTGTGTGCAGTTGCTTCCCAATGATTCCAGGACTTTTCCCACATAACATCATAGCAAATGAAAAGTATTAAGAACCCACAAATTATTACGATATACACTTTGGTGATTTATTATAATTTATAATCTAATTAACAACAGATGTATAAAATTCATTGTTAGCTCTGCTGTGCAGTTTTTAATCAATTCCACTTTTTTGACTCCAGAGAGAAGACAACATCATAAGCATTTAACTCTTCCTCAAACTTTGTTACCTCGGTTTAGCAAAATCCTACAAAAATGAGAACGGGGTGCAAAGTGAACTTGAGCTCCCATGAAGCAATACTTCATTTCACAATGTTTTCATTAGAAATTCTCATATATATATAGTCTCAGTACATCTGACAATAGATATTTAATGTGGCTTGTACACACAAATATGTGTATATATTATCAATGAAGAGCTGTCAAAAGCCCACAACACATTAGTGGGAGTTTTTGTCAAGTTTTTTTTTTTTTTTTTCTTTGATGTGCAGCTCGTCCGATTCTAGGAAAGGGATCCATGATTGTCTCTGAACACCAAAGGCATGGATAGAAGTGGTCCCTTCATGCCAGCAGATTACAAAGCAGCAGAAGAAAAGTGCAGCTTTTATTTAAAGTGCTTTTCTTGGTGGGTGATGTTTGGAATTTAAGACAGACGTCCACCATACCTTTAAAGGACTTCACATACCACCACACCATATACAGTATATATATATATATATATATATATATATATATATATATATATATATATATATATATATATATAAAAATTGGCTTTATGTTCATTTCTTGGCGGAGAATATCTGTCTCTCGAGCATTACTCACCGAGACCCAGTGCTTACTGAATGTAATTTAAAGACGTGAGAATATTATGTGAATTGCACAGCATGTCAAAATAAATTGTGCTTTGAATTATACATTGGTTTATATATTATGGGCATATATCTTTTGCCATTTATATGAAAATAAAACAGCTCAACACACTGTAAAATCCAATTAGTTAACCTCACTTAGAAAAAGCATGCAAACCAACTGTCTTGAAGAACTTCCGTAAAGGGAACAGAAATTGCATGGTTGACAAACAAATGCTTCTTTACAAAAAACAAGTTCTTGTTCACTTAGCTTTTTCGAGGCAGTCCATCTGCAAGCTTTTTTCTAAGTGCGGTTAACTGATTGGATTTTACAGCGTATCTAATCAGAGTTCACACACTTCACCACACAGCACTACAGACACACCAAACCCAACTGGTCCTGTGCTTTTCATGCACTAAAGGCATCACAAGAATTGGCTGACAACAATACATATTTTTCTTTTAAATTCATTTTTGCATCTCCCCCCCCCCCCATACAGAATAACCAATGAGTCATTTCATTAAGTCTCAAATAGCTGAGGTGTGATGGTTTCACCATGTCAGAAAGCCTCATTGGACATACTGAGTCACTTTCAGATTAATCTGTCTAGATATTCAGACATGTCTCAGATTTCTGCTTACACACAGAAAAATAAAGGTGCCCACAGGGAACCAAAAGCTTCTTCGGAGTGATACATCGAAGAATCTGTTTCAGTTCCACAAAGAACCTTCTTCAGGAATGCCCAGAGTTCTGCCTCTTTGCAACTTCAGTAGAAATTAATAACTCAGTTCTTTAAAGAACCATCTTCTAAATAAAGAGGTTATTCAGTAAGTGATGGCTCTCTGAAGAACCACAAAGATCTGTGAGGAACGATTTATTTTCCTGTGTGTACGCCAGCTTTAACTGAAATTGTGAGGGCCCGTCCTCATAATGCAAAACGCAGTTTCTGGTATCAGAAATGCCGTGCTCAAGCTTGAGTCTGGACTGGGCCCTTTGCCAGTGTAACCAGCCCCTCTGTTCATACCATCGACGGTACACAGCTCGGTGTGGAGCAAACTGCCATCCAAGCTTGAGTAGAGAAGCAGCATTTGATTTGAACGGATTTTACACACAGATTTTAAGGACTTTTGAGTCAAAAAAAGAACACACAAGATAAACTGTAGACACTTTGAGACAGTAACTCATCACCGTCTCAGGAGAGACAGTGTGGAAAGGTAAAATACACGGTTCTGCGGGTACAAACCAACAAAAAAGATTTAAAAGGCCATTTGAGCAGGATATTGAGCCCTTTCTGTGCTACCGCTTATTTACAAATAAGCATTGAGGTGTTTGCTGAAATTACAATAAAAAGCACAGCGTGTACCTTGACCAATCATTTTATGCCATGCTGGATGAGCAGACGTGCAATTCTGAGCATTGGGTATTTAGCAGTTATATCACAGAAAACGTGTGTGAACAGCACCACAATGTATTATTTCTGTAGGTCCATAAAGGTTTGAAGGGGAATGAATTGGCGTTCAAGAGTAGACCAAAACCATCAAGACCAAGACTAACAGGTCAAGACCAAGATGAGATCAAGCCAAGACCAAGAAGTACTGACACAGTGGTCTTGTCAGGTCTTGATTGAAACACTGGACATAGTAAAATTTATTAAAGTACAATAAAGTGTATTTCATATAGCCCAAAGAGCCTTGAAAGTGTTAAAGCACACAAGCCTTTTCGAAATGTAGTTTATGACCTCCAAACTTGTTTAAGACAGACGCCATTAGGGCTGTAACAAAATATTGAATTAGCCGGATATTCCTTTGTTACGTTGATATTTTGTTCTCAAATTTGATATTCAGATATTCGGACATTATGAAAAACCAAAAACCTGCAAGTAAAAGAAAAAATTCACAAATTGACAAACAGTAGAAATTTGACGACAAAGTCACCATATTTACAAAAAAAAAAAGTCACATATTTAAATGAATAAATTTACAACTATAAGAAAGGGACTCAAATTTGCATGATGAAAATTGCACATTTATGAGGAAAAAATGCAAAGTTCACCACAAAAGTTACAATTGTTTTTTTTTTTTAAAAAAACAAAAACTCTGAAGAAAAAAATAACTATGAAAAACAGTAACTTTATGAACAAAGGTCTCAAATTTACATGAAAAGCAGAGTTGAAAACAAAGTTGAGAAAAATTTTCATTAAAATGTCACATTTCTGAAAACTACTGATGCTACTGCAGTATACCGAGGGAGAAGACTGAACAGAATATTCTGATATTTGCTTTGAATCACTCAAGATTGTTCAGAGTCCAGAACTGTTGTTCTGGACAGCCCTGGAAGCCACCGTTGATGCACAAGCTTCATCTCTGCTAAATGATCAATTAATAGGACAAAACTAGACATACACAGGACTTAAATGTCAGTCTCATGACACCCGTTTGCACCCTGCAACAGCTTCCCTAAATCTGCAGAATGCGTGTTCATGAAAGAATATTCATAGTGCTTCGATTCAGAGACCGTTTATGTCTGTCCTTGCACAGTGCCTTCTTTGAAATGGAGGTATTTTTAAGGGAACAGTTGCTATATAAGCATCTTTTTACACCACACATCTATGCTTTTTTTTGCAGCCAATCGATACAGGCACTGAATGGAGGACTAAGGAAGCATCCGTGAGGCCAGTAAAGACAAACTATGTTGGATCATCTGGTGTGCGCTCAGCAGAACACATGTACAATACCTTTCCTTCACAAAACTCAAGTATACCAATCTGAGCTATTGGAGTAAACTGTAGTACAAGCAGTGCAATCCACAAATAGGAGATACTGTAATTAAAATGCACGTGTCAATGTTTGCTCTTGCTTCAGATCTTTTCGGGGGGGGGGGGTAGTGAGAAAGGACAGTATGTACTACTGTATGTGTTGCACTTTTTGTCGTATTGACCATTCAAAAGCACTTTCAGAGCAAATGTGTATATCTGTAGGGTGATGCATCCATGCAGCACGTTCTATGGGTCAGTTTTCAAGTGTTCAAGGTTTAAATTACCAACCTACTTTATACATCCGTTAAAAATATTAAAGTGACTCTGCTAAATAGAATTATCGCCACATGACAAGTGGTCTTGTGCATGTTAGACGGAATCACAAGGGATAGATTGCACTTTTTTTTTTAAAATTAGTCGCCCCTGCATTTTAGGGCTCGCCTTCTGAAAGCACAGCTGATGGTGCAAGGGGCAACACTGCTGCACCAGTGAAATACACAGTGAGTTTAAGGCAAGCCATTTTGAGGCTGGACTGTTGATGCAGATACCCATAATTCATTTCTTCCTCATCAGAATGAACATTTCTGATGTCCAGAATGACATTCCTGACATTACTATTTCCCCATTCATAAGAACTGGGTTTTTACTTCCAGACATCTACTTTTCCGATCTAGAATAAACATTCTGGATATCCAAAGTACAATTCTATCTAGGAGAAACTCATTTCAGATATCTACAATTGTTATTAGCCACGCTTTTTATATCAGATATCCACTTTTTTTAAAAAAGGAAATGATACTTGACTAGTAACAATTGGATTATATACTGTATATCTGAAATGGGAGTTTGTCCTAGAAAGAATTGCAGAATTTCAGATATCTGGAATGTTTATTCTAGGCAGGAAAAATGCAATTGCAGCAGACCTGAACTGAAAACCCAATTATATGAATAAGGAAAAGTGACATGTGCCCTCAGACGAATGACATTTGAGATATCTGAAACAGTCGCATCATTCTGGATAGCTGAAATGTTCAGTTTGACTAGGGAGACGTGAGCTGTGAACATCTGCACTGAAGAAGAACTCGCTTGCCATAGTGAGTTCTTTGTAGGGTTGCCATGATACTAGAGTTCAAACTCGATAGCGATACTTGGCGTGTGAAACTCGACGCCATTTCTGACACCAATTCTTACTAGGAGAAACAATTGCATTTCAAATATCCAGAATGTTCATTCTAGGCAAGAAAAATGTAAAGGTGGATATCCTGATGTGAAAACCCAAGACACATAAGTAGGGAAAAGGGATGTCTTTCTTTAAGGAAGAATAACATTTGAGATATCTGAAACGATCCCATCGTTCTGGATATCTGAAATGTTCAGTTTGTCTAGGAAGAAACTGCAAATACGTGCAGTGAAGAGCCAGCTCAGTGATTTAATCACAAATAAGTTTGCCACAGTTATTTTTTTTATAGGGTTGTCACAATAATAGAATTTCAAACTTGATGCCGATACCTGGCAAAATAGCCGATACTCAATACCATTTCTGATACCATGTGGAAAAAAATGGCATGTCTTATAGTAGGAGAAACAATTGTATACAAGGTGTCCAAAATGTTTACTCCAAACAGAAAAATGTGATTGTCGAAATCCCAACACACGTGAATGGGGAGAATATCATTTGTCCTAGGAAGGATGCCACTTGAGATATCTGAAATAACGGTGTCATTCTGGATATCTGAAATGGTAACTTTGACTACGAAGAAAGGAATCGCAAATATCTGCATTGAAGAGCCAGTGTGGCTAACGTTAAACATGTTTGCCATAGTGAGTTTGTTGGGTGGTCGTCACAATGCTAGTATTTCAAACTTGATTCCGATAGAAAAATATCTGACAATGCCATTTTTGGTAGCACGGGGGAAAATTATGACAAAAAAAATTAACAAATGCAGTCTTTTTCATACACATTAGCATCAGTGACGACAATATTTTAAGGTCATCTGACAAAGTTAAATAAAAATTAGGATATCTACTGTAAGTTAGTGAAAAAGAAAAACTCCCCCAAAACAAATCGTGTTGCCTGTTGTAACTTCTTCTGCACTAATTTCCAAATATCAGTTTGTATATCTTGACAACCCCAGTTCTTTGCAACCTTGTACTCGTTTGAAATAAATCTCTGCAGTACTACAAGTTTCTTTCTAGTCTCACTGTGATGCTGACAGGTAAGAGGCAAATCAGCAGACTGCTACATCTTAATGCATTCCAGGCTGTTTGAGTGCACATATTGATAATTAAAACATCTAATGAGTGAGCCATGTAAATCAACTGAGACTAGACTTCTTAGAATGAAGGACAAGCTTCCAGTATAGATGTCGGCAAGAGCTGGACCAGGACATCACCTGGAGGTAACACACACCAGCAGTATGCGACGCATTCACTGGCATACAGTCCCAGAGTCGTTGCTAATAATGACAAACTCGTTTAGGTAACCATATTTTCCTAAATCATTGGAGAGTGGCCCATTCAAGATTTCTATAAAGCTGGATCTATGCTATATTATGTGTTGCCTCCAAAGCTGTCCAAAAACCATTTTTTTAAAATAAAATCAAGAACAATGCATTTAAAAAAAATTATGTCTCAAATGTTTTCATAAATACATTTTACTGGGCTATTGGCATGGCATTGAATTATTTGGGAAAATGTGCAAATTGGTTTTGGTCTTAAAATGTGAAGCAGTCGTCCTGTGTATGTTGCAGTGCCAGTCAAGCACACCTCTGTGGACGTGTCCCATCGAGTGATGATGGTATGTATAACGCTTAAAGTTTTTAATGACAAATGAAAGAGCAAATTTGGTGTTCTGACATCTTTTTCAGTCCAATTGTAATTCATCGGTTAATAAAAGGTAATACACTTATTTTGCACAATTCTTATAGTTGCTCTTGTCATTTAAAAAAAAAACTATACTCAACACTAGGGATACATAATACCAGTTTTCTAAGTATGAGTACTCACCAATGGCGAGTACCTATACAACAATTGATGAAATGCTTTTTTCCACTCTGCATCTTGTTTTTGATTTGTCATCATCTTTTTTTGGAAAGTACTTCCACACTTCTGATATTTCTTGATCTCTGCTCTACCCACCAGTCATGCAGTGAAGGAGCAGCTATGCTACTCACTGCAACTCGTGTTCTATGTGCATGTCTGCTGTAGCCCTCTTCCCAATGTGCATCAATGTGATATCGGTGCAGATTACAGGTGCAAATTTGAGAGCAGGAGAGCTAGTCTTAAAAAAAAAGTTCTGATACCTGCGACTATATGATACTGGTATCAGTGCATCCTCATTGAACACATTAAAGGAGCTACATTCAGTTTTTCTAAAAAAAAAAAAAACAACCCTCTGTAATTTAAATTTTTTGTTTAGAAACAACAGAGAGGATATTATACTAAAGTTGCAAATGTACTGCATTACAGAGATCTGTAATTAATTTCTTCATTTTCCCCAGTTTTACCAGTAGGGTGTCTTGAGTCAGGACTGTCACAGAGATTCCCTTTTTTGACACAATGCTGCCACCTGGTGTAGACAGAATTAATTAAAAGTTACATATAGCTCCTTTAAGCTGCTCCTTTTCTCTCAGCAAATAGCTGCTATGTACAAGATGCACATTTGAATGGTATTAAAAAATTACACAAATTAGCATTATTAATGTGATTTTACAAAAGTCTTTAGAGGGGAAATACTGACCCCATTGCTTGATTTTAAGGATGACACCTTTCTATCACTAATGTTTAACATTAGTGCCCTCTAAAATTTAAAGCCATTTTGAGAAATGTATGGTCCAAAAAAAAAAAAAAAAATGTATCGAGTCATAAAATATATCCAAGTATAAACTGGCCTGTTAGCATTTATGGTGATATTTCTTATTTACTTCATTCTCATACACGTAAAATTGTACTTGTAGAATTACATCATGTGTTTGGAAATGTGTAACCTTTTTCCTCATAATTTTGTAACTTTAGTCGTGTAACTCTATAGACTTTTTTTTTCTTTTTTCTTTTTTAAGTCAGAGTCACTTGTTATGGGAAAAAGAGCCCCATGCAGCTCCACGGTCACAGGTTGCAGAAGCCTTGCACTACAATAAAACAAAAGCAGACAACACAAAATATGAATGAATGACTTCTTGGCATGTTAAAACGTGTGGTTTAGCAGCCCTTGCAGAATGAGCTGGAAAGCTTGTGGGCAGGGGGCGCTGAAGAGGAGGTAATGACGGGACAAATCCCAGGCCCCGGGTGGAGGGGGGGGGGGCTATCTAAAGCTTAGAGTGGAAAATTAAAACTGGCTTTTATGTTTTAATTTTATGCCAAAGTATAACATGACGGCTGTATTCTGTTAAAAAAAAAAAGATGAACTTCTTAGGGAAAAACAGAAAATTATGGTGGTGGGCCACCACACAAACTGCTGTGACCGCCCCCCCCCCCCCACCCCCTAAATATTTTGCTGCGCCCCTGCTTGTGGGTATGATGTTGGGAGCACACAGAACATCATGTCACCTTCACGTGGCAGAGTCGCAGGACCTCCATTATTACGCAAAAATTCGCGCCGCCGTGAGCCCGCCGCAGAGGTCAGTCCTCGTGCTCGTCGCTGTCCCGCCGGGCGTCTGTCCTCTTCTCCTTGTGACACGTGAAGATGCGTCTCATCTCCTCCTCGTACCGGATGAAGTTCTCGCCGAACCGAGCCCACGCTTTCAGCGGCACCGTGATCGTGTTCCTGTAGGGCTGCCGCACCTCGCTGATTTTTAAAAAGACGCCGTAGCGGTTCGAGCCCACGTCAAAGTAAAACCTCTTGTTGTCCACGCGGAAGGACGCGGCCTCCGGCAGCTCGGGGCTGTCGTCGCGCGCCCTGGAGCCGCCGCGGCCGCGCTCCTCTCCGTCGTCGTCGCCGTAGTCCTCGATGAGCTGCGACAGCGCGTCCCTGAACTCGATGAGCCCCTGCGCCGGCAGCACGATGGTCTGCTCGATGCCCTGGCCGTAGTAGCCCATGGTGCCGTGTCCCTTGCTGACGGTCTGCCGTATGCGCAGGAAGCGGCCCCGCTGGTTCTCCTTCAGGTCCAGAAAGTACTTGCGGTTGTCCCGCTCGATGAACTCGCTCTTGAGGACGCGGTGCGCGTGGTCGTCGGACGCCGCCGAGCCGGTGGGGGACAGCACCTTGCGCGGGTCGTGGCCGCGGCCCTGGCCGTTGCTGCCGCCGTGCTCCTGCGCCTGCTGAGCCGCCGCCGATGCCGCCGGGCCCCCCCGCAGTCCGATCCGGGCATAGTAGTCTATAAAGTCCCCCAGGCAGTAGCGCAGAGCCGGAGCCATGGACATGGACAGGGTGAGCTTGCTCTTCCTGATGTTGTCATGTCGGCCCCGGCCGATCCACACTTCGGCGATTTTTAGGAAGCGGCCGCGCACGCTCTGCTTCACGTCCAGATAGAAGCGCTTCTTCTGGATGTCGACACGCTTGGAGGCTAATTCCTGGATGTCATTGCCCTGCTGCTGCTGCTGCTGCTGCTGCTGCTGCTGGGACCCGCTGTGGACATACTGCTGGGGAAAGACTTGTCTCGGCAAAGGATCTGACGCGATCTTCCCCCTGACTCTTTCCATCCCTCTGCAGCATCCATCAGCCATCATGATTCACAGTTTCACCGGCGCACGGCGGCAGGATTCACCCATCACAGTGGGCGACTGGGAGGCGAATAAAAGCGGACTTACTCACACAACACACGCGCGCACATGCACAGACGCACAATTCAGACAGACGCCTCGGTTGACCCAAAAAAAAAAAAAAAAAAAAAAATGGCAGCTAGTTTGGAAGTCACCAGCTGATCCAGTTTTCGGTGTCCCGCTTTGAGGTCAAGTTGGGCTATGTGGCCGTTTCCACCGCACGCCTGAACTCCATTTTCCGTCACCTATTTGCCTTTACAACTGCCCCTTTACCGAGGGAGCCGGGGAAGCAGCCAACCTGAGATGGGAGGAGGCGTCCAATACTACATGAACCCGATGAACCTGTCCGCCCCCCCCTCCCCGTCCTGAGAGCACCTCAGTTAAAGAGACAGGCTGGAGTCCCGGATCTGTGCTTCAGCAGCGCCGCGCGGCTCTGCAGCCACACGGAAATAGCAGACAAAAAGCTTCCGCTCAGAGTCAGCCATGCAGAGGCGGAAGATCGCTTTCATTCAGCAACACTGTGCACGCTGCGTCCGTGTACGGCGCAGATGTGACATACTCGCGCACTGTAAAATCCAGTTAGTTAACCTCGCTTAGCAGTAATCACGCGGACAGGTTGTCTTAAAAATCTAAGTGGAATAGAGAGCGTATTTTGTTCAAATGAACGCTTATTTAAAATAGAATTTCTTAGAGTATCTGCAAGATGTAGCGTGACATACTTCCAGTGGGTTCATTCCTGGTCAAGGCCAGAGTGCTTTCTCTTTATTAAAGCAGTACTATGTACTGTTACTGCTCCTAGCATCCTGAAAAGACCACAAGTTGTACGTTTTGCTTTCTTAGTTGGTGGTAGGGAGGCACCGATATAGCAGCCTAACATCGGTATCGGCAGATATATACTATCGGATATCAGCAGTGCTGATATTTTTCTGGTGTGTCCCAGTTGTGTGGCACTGATTTTGTCCTGAAATTGACAACAGTATTTCAAATTCAGAAAGCATCTAGAACTATTAGAGTATTTCAGTTCTGTTATTTTTATAATGCATATATACAGCTCCGGAAAAAAAATTAAGGGACCACTGCAATTTTTTTTGCTTAAATTAGAATCTCTATATGTAATGCAGTGCTTTTCAGCCAGGGTGCCCTGGTACATTCAGGTTTCTGTGGGAAATTATCTAATTTGGCTTGTTGATTGGTCCAAAATATTACAAATAATTTGCTGCTGTTGTGCATGGACTCTGTAGGCACCCATGCTCAACACTGGTAAATTATTAAGTGGATCAATTGATTTAATGATGAGAAAGCTGTACACAACAGTTGAATCCAGAAGTTTACATGCACTGTATAAAAAGACACATAACTCCTTTTTTCTCACTGTCTGACATTAAATCAGACTAAACATTTCCTTTTTAGCTCAGTTAGGAGTACCAAAATTGCTTCTATTTGAGAATTATTTTTTTTGTATTTGCTAAATAATTATTTAGAGAATTTTTATTACTTTCTTCAAAGTCAGAAGTTTACATTTATTTTCTTAGTATTTGGTATCATTGCTTTTAAATTGTATGACTTGGGTCAAATGTTTTGGGTATCCTTCCACAAGCTTCTCACAATAGTTTGCTGGATTTTTGGCCGATTCCTCCCGACAGAACTGGTGTAACTGAGACAGGTTTGTAGGCCGCCTTGCTCCCTCACGTCTTTTTAGCTCTGCTCATAAATTTTCAATAGCACTGAGATCAGGGCTTTATGATGGTCACTCCAAACCAATGACTTTGTTGTCCTTTAGTCACTTTGTAACTAATATAGCAGTATGCATAGGGTCATTGTCCATTTGGAAGAACCATTTGCACTCAAGCTTTAACATCCTGGCTGATGTCTTGAGATGTTGCTTCAATATTTCTCCATAATGTTCTTTCCTCATGATTCCATCTATTTTGTGAAGTGCACCAGTCCCTCCTACAGCAAAACACACTCACAACATGATGCTACCACCCCTATACTTCATAGTTAGGATGGTGTTCTCAGGCTTGCAGGTTTCCTCCTTTTTCCTCTAAAATTAACAATGGTCATTATGGTCAAGCAGTTCAATTTTGACTTTAAACTGTATAACTTGGCTCAAACGTTTTATGGCCAAACAGTTCAATTTTACTTTCATCAGACCACAGCACGTCTCCAAAAATGAAGGTCTTTGTCTCTGTGTGCATTTGCAAACTGTAATCTGGCTTTTTTATGTTGCTTTTGGAGTAATGGCTTCGTCCTCACCAAGTGGCCTTTCAGTCCATGTCGGTACAGGACTCGTTTCACTGTGGATAACGACACTTACCTGCTTCAGCCAGCATCTTCACAAGGTCTTTTGCTTTTGTTCTGGGGTTGATACACACATTTGACACCAAAATACATTCATCTTTGGGACACAGAACCGTATCCTTCCCGAGCGGTATGATGGCTGGAACTTCCCATGGTGTTTATACTTGTGTATAATTGTTTGAACAGACAAACGTGGCACCTTCAGGCATCTGGAAATTGTATCCAAGAATAAACCAGACTTGTGGAGGTCCACAGTTCTCTTCCTGATATCTTGGCTGATTTCTTTTGATATTCCCATGATGGAAAGCAAGGAAGCAGTGTGTTAGAGGTGTGCCTCCAATTAACTCAAATGTCGTCAATTAACCTATCAAAAGCTTCCAAAGCCATGACATCATCATCTGGGCTTTCCCCAATTGTTTAAAGGCATAGTAACCTTAATGTATGTGAACTTTGAAGAACGTAATTAAAAAAAAATCTCAAAAAAATTATTTAGTAAATATAATGATTCTGATTCTCTGATGTGCTTACCCTGCAGGATCATGAGGTGAGACAGACACAGAGCAGTTCACCCGAGAAAGGCTACTGGTCCCGATGGAGTGCCAGGAAAGGTGCTCAGAGCATGTGCAGATCAGCTGTGCTCTGTTTTGACTGACATTTTTAATTTGTCTCTCAAGGCAGCCTTTGTTCCACAGTGTTAAAAATCTGTAGTCATTATTCCTGTGCCTAAAAAACATTATCAGCAGTCTGAATGACTATCGACCAGTAGCATTAACACCCATTATTATGAAGTGCTTTGAGAAAATGGTATTGAAACATCTTTTGCCTAGTCTCCCCCCAGACTGATCGGTACCAGTTTGCCTACAGGCGGAGCAGATCCACTGAAGATGCTATTGCTATAGCTCTCCACTCGGCATTCAGCCATTTAGAAGACAAGGGGAGCTATGTAAGAATGTTGTTTGTGGACTATAGCTCGGCATTTAATACAGTTATTCCCAACATTCTCATCACTAAATTGCTTCAGCTTGGTCTGCCTACTCACACTTGCAGCTGGATGAAGGACTTCCTAACAAACCAAACACAGACTGTTATACTCGGACCCCATTCCTCCTCTACAGTCATGCTTAACACAGGCTCGCCACAGGGCTGTGTGTTGAGCCCCACTTTGTATTCATTGTACACATATGACTGCATATTTGTTCATCCCACAAACATTATAGTGAAGTTTGCAGACGACACAACAGTAGTGGGGCTCATATCAGGAGGAGATGAGTCTGCATACAGAGATGAGGTCCAGAAACTGGTGAGATGGTGCTCAGATAATAATCTGCTATTGAATACAAAAAAAAACAAAAGAACTCATTATTGATTTTAGGAAGCATAGCAGTGAGCCGCCTCCTCTATATATAGGCAAGGAGTGTGTGGAGAGGGTGGAGGCTTTTAAGTTTCTGGGTGTTCATATTTTTCACAACCTTACCTGGGCAGTTAACACCATAGCTACAATAAAAAAAAGGCTCAACAACATCTACACTTTTTGGGGCTCCTCAAGAGGAATGGCCTGAATGCACAGTTGCTGGTTTTATTTTATCGCTCTGCTATTGAGAGCATTTTGCCATATGGCATCACGGTTTGGTATGACAGCTGTTCAGCCGCAGACCGCAAAGCCTTCCAGAGAGTGATCGAGACTGTGCAAAAAATCACTGGCTGTTCTCTCCCTTCTCTGGAAGAGATTTCCAGGTCTCGGTACCTCAACAGAGCTACTGCCATTATTAAAGACTGCACTCATCCAGGCCATGATTTCATTCACTTGCTCCCCTCAGGAAAGCGGTACATAAATCCCGGACTACCAGGTTTAATCATAGTTTTTCCCCAGCAGCAGTATGTATTTTGAACGGGTTTATGTAACACGTACAGACTGCTGATGTTATTTTAGGTTATTCTGTGGCAATAACCTTGTGTGTATAAGCTGGTCTTATTTATTTACTATTGCTCAGTATGTTTTTATTATTGCTATGAACACATCATAGAGGCTTGCCCGCTCCAAAGACTGGAAGGAGGATTACACACCCTCCATACAGCAAACCAGGAGGCAACTGCTTGGCTTAAGGACTTTGCATTCGCTAAATAAATAAATTGCTATGTACATATTGTATTCAACTTTTTAGGTAATATTGTTTCAAGCATTATTTATTGTTGTAATTATGAGAATGTTAAATGCATGAGTGAACTGTGAGTGTGATAGTTTGTTTTAGGGAGCAGTATCTCAATTTCGTTGTATTGTTTTTTAGCAATGGAATGACAATAAAGTCACTTTGACTTTGACTAAAAATACTGGCAGCTGCCAGTGGTACCCCTCAGCCTCTGTTGTTGAGATGTAGCGGGTAACGGGGTGAACATGTGTACAAAGTCTGGTGACCCTAGCTTTACTTGTTCTATAGCGGCATATACATAGGAAATAGAGGAAGTTAACTGTGACCTTTGACCTTTTGTCCCCAAACCCACAACTGTAGGTCAGGATTCCAAGGTGAACCTGTGTACCAAGTTTAGTGACCCTAGCTTTATTTGTTCTGTAGCAATATAGCATAGGGGAAGCAAACCATGACCTTTGACCCTTTGACCCCAAACCCATCGTCAGAGAACAGGGTCTAAGCCATCGAAGACTTGTCTTAGACATGAGGATACTGATTTGAAAAAGCTACATTATTCATTTGTGTAGTTATTGTGTTACATGATTTAGGGAAAACTGACCTCTGAGGTCAGAGGTCACCCAAATTTTAACTCGTCCGAGATTTTTCAGATACATCTATGGTAACAATTTAAAAAGCCCACATCATTTCTTTCTGTAGTTATCGCGTTCACAAGGTAGGCATTGACACTGACGCCCATCTCCCCGGTGTCGTGACAATTATTTAGCAAATAAAAATAATTTTGGTAATCCTAACTGACCTAAAACAGGAAACGTTTAGTCTGATTTAATGTCAGACAGTGAGGAAAAAAGTTGTCTTTTTATCCATTTTTGTAAACTTCTGGTTTCAACTGTAGATTAAACAGTGTTGCACAGGTGTCCTTTAAGCCGGCAACAATAAAAGCTCTAAAATGAGCCCTTCTATCACACAATGCCACACATTCTCCAAGCTGTGGCTGAATGGTTAACCTTACCTAGTCCTGTGTTGTAGTGGTGTCCTGTTCCTTGTTTACAGCTAGGGATTGTAATTTTGGGCCCGTACCTTTGATGGAGGGATAATTAATTGGCCAATAGATGAAAAGAAACAAAATTCAATCATTACATAGAATAAAACTTTAACCAGCACCCATATGAACACTGTAAAATTACAAGAAGAAAGTTGCAAATTTATGAGAAAAAAGCCACAAATCTAAGAGAAAATAGTTGCAAATTTATAAGAAAATAAAAGTTAAAGGTAATTTTAATTCTGCCCTAAAAATGTTGAATGAACTCATAGCTAGGGCGCTCCAAAACAATATTTTGACTCTGGACATCGTCCATTCATCATCATAGCAGTCTGTCGCGGGCGACAATGACTGTTTCATTTAGGTCTGATCAGATTCCTCTACGCAGCTCTGTCCCCCGCCCTCTGCTGCCAGGAACTCCTGACCCTGCAAACCCGGGCAACGTCCAAGCCGGTATGAGTTGCTTTCTGACTGACCATTTCATGAAACTGCTTGCAAAGTATTTGAGTACCAGTACCTCTTTCGCTCTCCCCCCTCACTCCCTCCCCCTCCTCTGAGGACATCAGCACCAACCCCCCCATCACTGTGACTATAGACCAGGTTAAGAAACAGCTGGAGAGACTCCATCAGCGGAAGGCTGCGGGCCCTGATGCCATCTCCGCCAGGATCCTGAGGACCTGTGCCAACCAGCTACCTCCAGTACTGAAACACCTGTACAGCCTTAGCCTGAGTCTGAAGAGCGTACTGGTGCTGTGGAAGATGTCATGCCTGGTTCCTGTCCCCAAGAAGTTGTCTCCATCGGACCTGAATGACCATCAACCAGTTGCCCTCACATCGCATGTGATGAAGGTCCCGGAGAGACTGGTCTTAGCCCATTTGAGGCCTCAGGTGAAGATGTGGCTGGATCCGCTGCAGTTTGCATATCAGCCCTATTTCGGAGTTGAAGACGCAGTCATCTACCTGCTGCAACAAGTCCATTTGCACCTGGATGGTGCATTGTGACATGCACTACACAAAGAGCTGACATTACGTGTTTCAAAAAGCATCAACTATAAACATCTGAAATAAAATACTGCCAGTGGACAAAAAGGCATTACTGAAAACATTTATTCAGGCTGTATACAGTATGTCAGCATTAAGGTGTTCTAACAGAGGAACAGCTATTCAGAAATGTCAATACTGCCATCAGTCAAGCAATGGTTCATGTCTCTCACACATGACACTTTAGCTCATGGACGTTAGGAACAGGGGTCTGCAATCTGTGGCTTCTGAGTCACTCTTTAGCCCATTAGCAGTGATCCCCTGTGGCCCAATTTTCTAAGACTTAATAAGAAAAAAAGTATCATATTTAAATTGCAAACAAAAGCAGTAACAACCTGCCCTTTCCTCTTGTTGACCTGCCAGTTTATTTAGCTGTTTTACACTATGTCCACAGCAGGTAAAGCTCAAATATGTTTTATGGCTCCCTTTCAGGATTTGTGCCCCCCCCCCCCCCCAAAAAAAAATGCTCAAAATGGCTGATTCCATTGTAAACACTGTTTGACTAATGATTCAGAAGAAGGCTGCATGCCTAATAACAACATCAGGTTGGTATCACAGTGAACATATACAGTAACCATCATCAGTCCGTTTCCACAAAGCTGCACGTTAAAATGTCAGGAATACTTTCACAGGTCTCTTGACTCGACTTTTTCTGGTCAGTCTGACTCGTCTAACCATTGGGGTTCATTAGCAGGGTAATATCAGGTCCAGGTCAACATCAGTGACCGACTGCGAGTTGTAGAATTAAGAAGGCAGTTGCTCATGATCACAGCACAAATGATACAGACCAATTCAAGCAAATACCAGAAGAACACAAGATGCCATTACTGCGGTGATGCCTTCCAGAAATATAAGCAAGTGTGAATGCAAGCTGGCTTTAGGACCGTTTAGTTTATTTATTATTTTTATTTAACATTACTTTGATGATAAAAATGTCAAGGAAATTATGAAAAATGTGTTCAGTTCTCAGTTGCTCGAACAGCAGTGGCAAACTTCGGCACCTCCATTTCTGCAAGCATGCAGTTTATGCAGATTCCCTGGGCGTGCACTGGACCAAGACATTCAACAGCCGTGGATCAAGAATATTAACAGGAAGGATTTTGCTCCCAATAACGGCAGCAAAATTATTAGACTGCATCTGCTGAGCCAGCCATGCAGCAGCATGCTAATGTTTGCAACAATACTCAGCTAGCCAATGCTAACTGGCTAACATGACGGACAAAACTGACAGAAAAAGGACAGTCGTTTGAAGATGATGACTTACAAATTTTAGACAGAGGATCAATGGTTTGAGAGGGGAGTTAGAGGCCATTTATGTTCATGTAGAGAAATTTTCAGTCAGCAGAAACGGAGGTGTTACGATATAATCGACCATCTACCTACAGTGCATTACTATCTTCCCTTCTTAAGAAATTTGGGAATGTGTCCGGTATCCAACCAGAAGATACCCAATGTATATATGTGTATTTAAAAAAACAAAACAATGCATTTATCTGTTTTTTGGGGCATCAATGGTTTTTTTTTTACACTCATACAAATTTAAATAGTGCTCATTTTGTTTATTTTTCACAATTTTGCTGCTTGGCGGCCTGAGAGTTGCTGTTATTATGTCTGTTAACATCCGTCTGTGCATTCATTCCTGACTTACCAAGCTATCTGGATGAATGATGAAATGTTTCAGAAGAAAAAAATACTTGAATCCAGTCGACTTGACTGAGCTTTCATACAATAAGCAGTTTAAATATTAAAGTGGTATTATGAAATTTAAAACCAGACTCAGTGATGGAGTAGCTCATTCTGGCCGTATGAAATCACCCCGGGAATGCTCAGATCTCCTGACCTTTGACCTTGGCCTTAAGCACAGCCTAGATGCAGACCCATCTAGATGTGCTTAAAGTCAAGGTCAATGGCCTAGGAGGAGGATCGTTTTTCGTGAAATAATAAATGCTCAGATCTCCTGACCTTTGACCTTGAGCACAAATTGGATGCAGACCCACCTGAGGATCATTGTGAGGGGGTCTGGTGAGCATCGGGGCAAATGCCTAGGAGGAGTAGCGATTCCTGTGAAATGTGGACGGACGGACACTAAGTCATTGCATTAGCTCTTCTCAGCTCCTTTCGCTGGAATGAGCTAAAGAAATTGCTCAAGCTGGGGAAACCAAATGACCATAAATTAAGCATAAAGGAACCACAAACAGAACAACAGTGTCCTGAGCAGCCTTAAGTTTTGTAGGAGTAGAAGTAACTCAACACTATAGGCAGGTTCAAAAGACTGACGAATCGATATCTAGTTGATTTTATTTGAATGATACCGTATCGATTCACAAAATCCTATGACTGATTTTTTTAATATGTCTTTTCATGAGTGAAGCTTATAAGAGGTTTACAGGAAATACATTCTCTCACTCTTATACTTACAGATTATCAAAAAGCAGATAAAGTAGACTATGATGAACATCATTAGCAGTGTGTTCAAAATTGTTATTGTCATTACATTATAACGCAGTGTATATACACTACCGTTCAAAAGTTTGGGGTCACCCAGACAATTATTTTGTGTTTTCCATGAAAAGTCACACTTATTTACCTCCATGAGTTGTAAAATGAATAGAAAATATAGCCAAGACATTGACAAGGTTAGAAATAACGATTTGTATTTGAAATAATATTTTTTTCCAGACACTCAACCTGCTCAAAGGAAGGTTAGTTTTATAGCTTCTCTAACCAGCTAAGCTGTTTTCAGCTGTGCTAACATGATTGCACAAGGGTTTTCTAATCATCCATTAGCCTTCTGACGCAATGAGCAAACACACTGTACCATTAGAACACTGGAGTGATAGTTGCTGGAAATGGGCCTCTATACACCCATGTAGATATTGCACCAAAAACCAGACATTTGCAGCTAGAATAGTCATTTACCACATTAGCAATGTACTGTATATTAGATATTAGAGTGCATTTCTGATTAGTTTAAAGTTATCTTCTTTGAAAAAAAACAGTGCTTTTCTTTCAAAAATAAGGAAATTTCTAAGTGACCCCAAACTTTTGAACGGTAGTGTAATTAAGCTAAAAACATACCTCATGTATTTAAAATCCTATGCTGTCATATTGCAACTGTGCACAGTTGAAAACCTTTACAACAACGCACTGCAGAATTGGTGCGTTCAGACCCAACGCAAAGTGAAAATTCATGTCACTTTATTTTGTGAGTACCTCCGCCACAGTTGAAAGTAACATGTAAAAATTTGCTCCGTATTGGGGGGGGGGGGGGGGGGTGTTAAAATTTGACCAAATGTGGTTTATTTTTCAACAGTCTCCCCTTGGTCCACACATTTCTTCCATCGGTGCTACAGTGCTTGGATCCCTGTGGTTGAAAAATCAACCACATTTGGTCAAATTTGACCACTGTGACACCCCCCCCCCCCCCTTCCCGTAGAGGGGCAGGGTTACCTACATAGTTACTATACGCCTCATCATGATTAGGTTTACAACATCCTTGCATACAGTTGGGATAATTTAACTGCCTCCCTCAGGAACTACGTCTTGACAACTGCCATTTTTAGCACTACCTGAGGCTATCCGAAGCCCAGTTAGATAAGCTGCTAATGAGAACTGGCAGCAGGATTTCACAGATGGACACAAACTACAGGCACTCCATCTTGGCTGCAGAGCACCTGTCCATGCGTCTCCAATGAGAAGCAGTCTCATTTACTCGACAGTGAATGGTTATGATCAAGCGTCAAAAGAACTTTTCTCCAGAGTTAAGCAAATTCCTACGTGTGTGAAGGTGGATTGTTTGTATCCGTGTTTCCCAATGCAAATCTGCATCTACCATTCCTGTCTTTCCATTGACTTTGTACGGACTGTTGTGTCGTAAAAAATTCACTTCACAGCTGGTCTAAAAGTAGCATAAGGCCTCATCAGGCAGAAAATAATACAGCGTCATACTGAATTATTTTTCTGAAAATCTTTGCATTTAGATCTAATTTTTTAAAAGCTTATGTGTGTGAAGTATTTCCCATTTCAGATATTATACTTCCTATTGCAGACATGGTTGTTTAATTTTTTTTGTCCTCCAAGTGTCGGCTGGTAAAACAAAACTACTGCTATAAGCTTTACTTAAAATTGCACTTTAGTGAGTACAGTCCAACATACAACCTTCAGGATTCATCCTTGATTACGTGCATCAAATGCAGTGGGCAGTCCTCACTGCTTCAAAGGCTTGAAGTAAACAATTCCGTTTGTGTAGTTGATATACAAGTCAAGTGATCTGTGCTGTCACTGTGGCCTGTAGCCACCCAGCTGAGGCATGTAGCTGGATGCTGGGACCCAGTCAGCAGACTGTCCATCAGCAGAGGACGCCTGCTCATTGTCCTCCTCCAGGGGAGCAAACTCCAGAAACTCCTGCTGCTCCATCTCCTGATTTAGTGCATCAGATACAGTGGCGCCTTTGCTGTGAGCGAAGTGAGACTGGCGGAGGAAACGCTGTGACTGTCTGCTGCCCTCGTGCGTGGACATGTCCGGGTTCTCTTCGGAGTCCAGGAGAGGCTGCGTGGACTCGGATCGGGAGAAGATGGCCTGCTTGGGTAGGGAGTTCGGGGTCTGACCTTTGTAACCACTGGAGGCCACCACGGAGGAGTACTGAACAGTGCTGGCTGTGGTGTCGCCCATGTCACCGCCCTCGTCGCTGTCGGAAACACTCTGACGGGGGGACGACATGCAGGAGGAGCCGCCGATGCCGCTACTGTGCTCCTCGGACAGATACTTGTCCTTCTTCGGCAGACTGGCCTTGTCCTCCTCAAATACGCACTTTGCATCGCACATATCCACGTCAAGCACACTGATGTCAGACAGACAGTTTTCTTTGGGCATCTCCGTCTGCAGAGGAGGGCAAGTCAAAGAGAAATGTATCAGACTGAAAAATGGCAACATTTACATAACAGACATGTTATTGAACAGGCCCATTTTTTGGTTGTTTTTTTTGGGGGGGGGGGATATGTAAGATTTTGTCTGGGGGATCCTATTTTTGTAAAAGGGAAGATTTTAAATTCTTTCAAATGTGAGGAAAAAAAAAATCTTTCAGATTCCCAACAAAAACATTAAAAAATAAACTGGGGCCGGTGTGATGAACAGAAAACTTACATCCATACGAACATTGCATATTTACAAAAAAAAAAGTTGCAATTTTACAAGAAAAAAAGTCACAAATTAATAAGAAAAGCTGAAAATTTAGGAGAAAAAAGCTGAAATTTTACAAGAAATAAGAGTAAATCGGGCCATTATTGTGCATACAGTACTGTACTTTAGAAAGCCTCAGGTGTTCGGTTCTTACTTTCAGAGGATAATCAGGAGACCAGCTTCCAATGGTGCTCTCTCCAGGATTTGGAATCTGAGGCCAACATTTCTCTTTGATCCTGTGGAAGAGAAAACATTTTATATCAACATTATTATAATTAAGCAGTGGTGGACAGATACAGCTGGGCACTCTTTTGCTGTCAACAGTTTTGCTAAGTTAAAATGGACACACGTGTGTTAACAGCTGTTTAAGGCCACAGTTAAAGTGGATCTGTTATGCTCATTTCTACAGACCGACCGGGCGACTGATTTGAGTGTTGTGTCATCACCATTACTGCGATGGAATGCCACCACACATGGGAAGTTGGACTGACAGCATTAGCCAGTGGCTTCGATTCAAGTACTGTAGGTGTGGTAAACTGTTTCACACTGAGACATTACTGTGAACTGTTTCATGTCATTGAAACTGCTCTTAATATCACAGAGATTGTATTTAATTGACTTAAAACCCACAACTGAATGTGTGATGCACTTCTTTGATGTCATACTGTGTTATCAAAAACAAAAATTATTCCATCCGCACTGGTAAATCAGAAATATTAATCTTTTGAAAAGGTTTTAGTCCAGCATGAAATGTGGACATTATTGACTGTGTTGACAGTTTCTCCTGATCCTATGAAACGTACGGGTGCCCCACACACTGTTGTTGTTTGTAGTTCAGATTTAAGGATGTTTACTTTGTGGTCATTAGGTTACCATAGTAACCCCAATGTATTTCACATCCTGTTTTTCCCCTCCAAAACTGCTGTTTGCCACTGCTGTTTGAGCAACCTCGAACTGTAGACACTCTTGCTGATTTTCTGTCCATTTTCTAAGTGCAGACACTGAGTGTTCAGGTTTAAGTGGGACTTACACATCTTTTTTGTAGAAACACACCAGCATGGTCATGACAACGACGAACAGAAAGCCAAGGCTCACTCCTACCACGATCCCCTCGATCTCTCCTGGTCCTGGAAAGAAAACAGGATATTGAGTTAAGACAACTGAATACCAGCATTCAGTGGTTAAAATACTACGCAAAACCTGCAGAAAAAAGCTGGAGTCTGCATTAAATAGCATCCTGGTTGTTTATTAATCTAAGTGGTCTACATATCAGAGGTTGCAGTAAACTTTTGTTATCGGTTATTACCTGTCATTTTAATTAGATCACCCTCAATGTAATCTGTCAAAATGATAAACAGCTTTCAAATTTAATGTGTCGCTGTTATAGAGTCAACCACAGTTTTTGATTATTCAGTTTACCCCACTA
The DNA here is from genome assembly GCA_020510985.1 of Pholidichthys leucotaenia. Classification (NCBI taxonomy): domain Eukaryota; kingdom Metazoa; phylum Chordata; class Actinopteri; order Cichliformes; family Pholidichthyidae; genus Pholidichthys; species Pholidichthys leucotaenia. The sequence continues at coordinate 119,512,755 of CM035850.1, forward strand.
AACATCCTTGTCCCAAACCTTTTCATTAATCCATAGTTGATTTTTTTATCTCATGTCAATCTGGCTTTTCATATTTTGGCCACAACTGCCCTGTAATCACTAATAGCTAGCTTAGCTAGAGCTTCTGGCTCAACCACCTCATCTATCACCTATCAACATTTAACCACATATCTCATTCCGAGCCTTTATTTTAGCTTATTTTACAATTTTCTATAGTCAGATTGTGAAGGCTATTTTACAAGTGGTGGTTAGCCACAGTTAGCAATGTTAGCTATTCACTAATTCATGGCCATTTCTTTGCTTATTAAACCCTGGGAATGAGTAATATCCTATCGAAAAACTCACCACACACCCTTGTTCCCAGTGACGTTCAACTTGGGCTTTTACATTCTCACATTCAGCCAATTTTAAGTTACCGAGCATTAGCCTCAACCACAAATCTCAGAAGTGACAAAAGAGGGAGGGTGGGGTGAACTGGGGCTCATTAGCATAAAAAAAATCTATTGAAACTTGTTCTGAAGAAGGGCGTTTAATCTGAGTGGGAAATGGTGCTGCAATATTCAACCCCCAAGGTATTATGACCAAAGCATGTCACAGAAATTTCTTTAACACCTCTGGGAACTGTGTCGACATGTAGGAAAAAGGACATAGAATGTCCCTTTTAAAGATGATATAAATGAAAAAAAAACTAGTACTGACCATATTTCAAAGTAGTGAATGAGTGTTTAGAGCCTTGTTTTGAGCCACTGATAGTTGAAATTTCAACCCAAACATCATACTGGGTGTTGCTTGACAAGTTCTTCAGAGTGTATGAGGTGGTATTTGCTGGCACCGTTATGGGTTCTAAAAAAAACAAAAAGATAGTACAGCTGAGACACCGGCAGAAAAAGTCTTCTACAATTAAACACTGAATAGAAAGAGTTGACAGGTGTATACCATAAGTTTTAGTTGCAGATGTATAGTGTATTTTGTAGTTTGTGATAAAGCCTTGTCGCCTGGCCAGGGGGATTGGCTCCCACACCAGGTCAGCCTCATGTTTTCCTGGGTCACCGGTCGGTTTGACAGTGGGTCCTTCTAAGGGCTCTGCAAATGAAGAACAATGCAGAAACTAAACACATAGCTGAGCCTCTTCTGGAAAAAAATAATACCAGTAAAACAACTTTATACAAGCCCATTTCAGACATAAAACAGCATTAACAGCCTATTCAACTTGCCGCTCAAACACTGGTCAGTTTGAAGTAAAGCTATTTCTGGTGTTCTTTTATTTGCTTGGCCTGTCAGTTTCAGATCCAACTTTCTCCTCAATTTATCCTGCAGCGGAACACACTTTGCTGTACTATAAGGTGCAAAAGCGGACAAAAGTCGACAACAAATTATGAGAGCAAGCAAGTTGCCCACAGGAGAGGCGTTGAAAACATGTTAAAACTGATTCTTCATAGACACCGTCAGCAGCTGAAGTGGTTCATTTGTCTCTACACTGAGGAAGCAGCCTCTGTAAAGCATTGAGACGGATAAAACCTCACAGATCAGAGGCTGTGCAGCAAAACTAAACTATCACTGGAAACTGTTCCAATATAATCGTCTGTAACACGAGAGACGCACCTGAAAACAGCCCATTATTGCTCTGTTAAGTGCTACAAAGCATTTATGCTATCACTTGATAGTTCTGATAGCATCAAATACATCCTTTTCAAAGCTCACTGAACTTTTATTTATCAACAATAATCAATGTCGGGCTTGAAAAGTGGAAAAAATATTTGCCCACACTGTTGATGGCAGCGAAGCTCCACCAACCTGATTTGAAAACCCAGAATCAAATAAAGCAAGGAGGAAGAACACAAAGGTAGCTCATTTCAGCAAAAATAATTTTATATGGTACGCCAAGTATAAACAATAAACAACTTTTGTATGAGTAATGTGATGAGTCGAGCTCATAATTATCAACAGGCCTAACTGTGACAGTAAAACATTAAACAGTGTAATATCTTACCTCCTTCCTTCAGATAGGCTTGTACATATGCTGGCTGCCCGATCTTCTCAAGTTTATAAATCGGATTAACCAATATGTTGTAGCAGACAAATGGCTTTAGACTTCCTAGATATGACAGACAGATTGAGTTTGATTAAAAGTTGGTTTACAGTAAAATAAAAGGAATACTGAGAGAACAAAACTATGACACACCCAACAGAAGTGTTTTTTTTCCTCATGGGTTTCATGGATTTATACAGACTTTCACAGCTGGGTGTGTTATGGTCACATACCCAAACATGTTTTTCACAACCTTGGAGTAGACAAAGCCTCTCTACCAACATGACCCTTCTCTCTTACCTCTGGTTTTCCTCTCATCTCTTTGTCTTTATACCCTGATTGATGGAGCCTTGAGTATTTTTATCATGTTTATAATCAGCTTCATGTGTGCCTGTGTTTGTGTCTATGTTGAATGTAATTGTGGCTTGTAAATATGGATGTCACCAGACTGCAAAACAAATCTACCTACGGGTACAAATAAAGTAACCTGAACCTGAAACAGCTGAGTCTCCATAGAGGAATCCAACAACGCAATGCTGCATAGCAACATAGATCTTCTTCAGCTGAAAATATAGTGCTAATGTGTTGTCTGATGCTGACGTGAAACTGTATGAATTAGATTGCGATAGCACTCTTTTGAACTGAAGTTTCCGTATTGCCAGATGGTGAAAAAAATAATCTCTAAACATATACAGTGGGGCAAAAAAGTATTTAGTCAGCCACCAATTGTGCAAGTTCTCCCACTTAAAATATGAGAGAGGTCTCCAATTTTCATCATAGGTATACCTCAACTATGAGAGACAAAATGGGAAAAAAAATCCAAAAAAATCACATTGTCTGATTTTTAAAGAATTTATTTGCAAATTATGGTGGAAAATAAGTATTTGGTCACCTACAAACAAGCAAGACTTCTGGCTCTCACAGACCTGTAACTTCTTCTTTAAGAGGCTCCTCTGTCCTCCACTCGTTACCTGTATTAATAGCACCTGTTTGAACTCGTTATTAGTATAAAAGACACCTGTCCACAACCTCAAACAGTCAGACTCCAAACTCTACTATGGCCAAGACCAAAGAGCTGTCAAAGGACACCAAAAACAAAATTGTAGACCTGCACCAGGCTGGGAAGACTGAATCTGCAATAGGTAAGCAGCTTGGTGTGAAGAAATCAACTGTGGGAGCAATTATTAGAAAATGGAAGACATAAAAGATCACTGATAATCTCCCTTGATCTGGGGCTCCATGCAAGATCTCACCCCGTGGGGTCAAAATGATCAGAATCAGATTTATTGCCATTGTTCATGTAGTACACAAACTAGGAATTTGTCTCGGTGCAATGCTGCAACATTAAACATGATAAAATAAAAGAAATAAACTATACATGCAATAAAGTGTAGAATAAGAGTGAGTAATACTAGTCAGCAGTTTAAATATATTAGCGAGCAGCAGATAATGTGGAGAACCAGATCACGAGAATGGTGAGCAAAAATCCCAGAACCACATGGGGGGACCTAGTGAATGACCTGCAGAGAGCTGGGACCAAAGTAACAAAGGCTACCATCAGTAACACACTACGCCGCCAGGGACTCAAATCCTGCAGTGCCAGACGTGTCCCCCTGCTTAAGCCAGTACATGACCAGGCCCGTCTGAAGTTTGCTAGAGAGCATTTGGATGATCCAGAAGAGGATTGGGAGAATGTCATATGGTCAGATGAAACCAAAATAGAACTTTTTGGTAAAAACTCAACTTGTCGTGTTTGGAGGAGAAAGAATGCTGAGTTGCATCCAAAGAACACCATACCTACTGTGAAGCATGGGGGTGGAAACATGATGCTTTGGAGCTGTTTTTCTGCAAAGGGACCAGGACGACTGATCCGAGTAAAGGAAAGAATGAATGGGGCCATGTATCGTGAGATTTTGAGTGAAAACCTCCTTCCATCAGCAAGGGCATTGAAGATGAAACATGGCTGGGTCTTTCAGCATGACAATGATCCCAAACACACCGCCCGGGCAATGTAGGAGTGGCTTCGTAAGAAGCATTTCAAGGTCCTGGAGTGGCCTAGCCAGTCTCCAGATCTCAACCCCATAGAAAATCTTTGGAGGGAGTTGAAAGTCCGTGTTGCCCAGCGACAGCCCCAAAACATCACTGCTCTAGAGGAGATCTGCATGGAGGAATGGGCCAAAATACCGGGAACAGTGTGTGAAAACCTTGTGAAGACTTACAGAAAACGTTTAACCTCTGTCATTGCCAACAAAGGGTATATAACGAAGTACTGAGATGAACTTTTGTTATTGACCAAATACTTATTTTCCACCATAATTTGCAAATAAATTCTTTAAAAATCAGACAGTGTGATTTTCTGGATTTTTTTTTTTTCTCATTTTGTCTCTGATAGTTGAGGTATACCTATGATGAAAATTGGAGACCTCTCTCATCTTTTAAGTGAGAGAACTTGCACAATTGGTGGCTGACTAAATACTTTTTTGCCCCACTGTATCTATTGCACTCCACTGCAGCCCTGACTGTGCTCAGCTACCCCCTTGCTCTTTAAAAGGAGAGAAGCCAAACCACCGAATACTTAAGGTAATTACACGACTACTCACATGTATTTCCAAGAACTCCATTTCCAAAGAAACCTAACTGCCCAAAAAAACTCATTCATATTAATAATAATAATAATAATAAAGACTTACCTCTTATAGAAGTGTTTGTGGTGTTTCTTCCTTCTCTTTGCCAGTCGATCATTTTGCCATCATGCCACTGCACCACATATGACACTGGTGCTCGCTTAGGTGGGTCCCATTTCACCATCAACTTGTTGTCATGTGACCACGCTTTTAGCCCTTTCACCGGGAGAAACACTACAGCACACAAAGACACACTTAGTGCTAGCCATTCATACATATACTGTACTGTACATTTATGTCACAATTGTTGGGAGCAACCTTTCAGTCCCATTGTGTTTTTCCACCATTCTCTACCACCTACACATGAGAGCTTTATTTCATTTCTTGATAATTGTTGTAAGAGCCAATTTCAACTTGTGTACTTATACTTACTTAAACTGAACTACATTTTAGGAGTTTTAAACAATTTACAACTTTCAAAAATAAAAAAAACATACTGTATATACAGACATGGACAAATTTCTTGATATCCTTTCACAAAAAACAAAAAACACAATTATATCTGAAATAACTTAAAACTTGACAAGTTTAATGGCATCCCTTATTGTTTATATCACAAAGCAGACTTTAATGAAAACTGCAGTGTGGAGACGCCACTCTTCAAACCTGAGACAGTCTGAGCAGTCTGCGTAGGAAGAGTGGACCTGGTTAACAAATAAGGAGCGAGTCAAAGATGCCTTTTCTGAGTATGTATTATTACGTCTTGCCACAAAATATTAAATTAAGCGTGCCATCTTTTTTTTGCTCATGCCATTTTAATTTTTCTAATTATATAAAATATTCAAATGACTCAATAATCAAAAGCAAAGTTTGATTTACGTTAAATACGATATAAACAATATATTAAATTTACCAACATTACATTGTTGGTAAATTTCTATGATGCCCTTGTCTCTCTTGAGAATGTTGGTTATTCTGCAACTATGTTTCTCCAACCTTCATCTTGCTTGCTTTGACAATGTCAGTTATTCTGTAACTATGGTTTTCATACTTCATCCTGCTTGCTTTGCACCCCACACTGCCACCATTAGATTACACCCAAGGACTCGCTCGCTGAAACCAGATAGAATCAGCTCTGCCCTCAGCTGAGCTGGCACATAGTGGAAGAATACTGATATACGTGAGGGGAGCCCTCCCTCCTGCGTGAGGGAGTGGCAGAGTTCTATAAAAACCATAGGACCCACTTTTCGAGCAGCATTCTCTTCTGATATGTCGTGAGAGTTATGCTCCAGCGCTGTACCTGTACCATATCTCTGCGCTATTAAATTATGGAAATGTCATTCGACTCAGACTGGTGTTTTAGCCTTCGTATCAAAAGAACTGGAGGTTAAGATAGAATAGCGCAACAACATTTTCATCAGTTTCAAGTTATTTCAGAGATAGTTGTGTCCTTTTCATTTTTGTGGAAGGGTACCCACAATCTGTATGTCTTTGTTGATGTCAAAACTTAAAAGTCAAGCCATGGAAAGCACACCATATGGGACCTTTAAATAGTTTAGGGAAAGGGTCTGCAAACTATGGCTCAGTAGTGACATGCAGCTCTTTTGTCAACACCCAGTGGTACCACTGTTTCACTGACCACCAAAAAAGATACAAGTTTAAGAGAGAAAGTTACAAAATTTATGGCAAAAAACTCTTACATTTAATATTTATTAGGGACAAAAATAATCACAAATTCATGACTAAAGTAGCAAATGTGTATGAAAAACCTCACACATTTATCAGAAAAAAAAGGCAAATTTACACGAAAAAGTTGCAAATTTTAAAAAAGCTGGACATTTAGAAATAAAATTACAAATTTCATAGGGAAAAAACAACCAAGAGAAAAGGCATCTACACAAAAAAAGTAAATGTATGGATAAAACATTTCTAACAAAAGAGTTACATTTCTGGGAGGGAAAAATGCTTATACCTATTGCTGACAGGATAGTTTGTTATAACTTCTTTAAAGTCTCGATTATCTTTTATTACTCAATGAAAACCACTGCTATAATGATAATCCATGTATATCTTTTTAAAGGGCACTGGACTTTTCTTTAGTAACAATGTTTAACACTGGAACTGAAATGTGGAAAAAAAATTGCTGTTCATATGTCCATTCAGTAGATAGCAGTGATGCACCAGCAAACTGATTTGAACACCCAGAATCAAAGAGAATGAGAAGGAAGAACACAAAGGCAGCTCATTTCAGTATAAACACAATGGTATAAGATAAGCACAACGGTGAACTCAATAAATCCTTTTTATGAGATAAATCAATACAGTCATTAGTGTGACATTCCTACCCACCTTTGTTTCTGGGAGGGATGACCAACAATGCCTTAGGAGATTCCCCCACAGAATTGATGGCGGTGATGTGCACTTCTACTTGCTCCTGGTCATGCAACGGCATCGTTTTAAGTAGAGTGACTGCCTTCTGACTGGAGCTGCCGTTTCCCAGGATTGTCTCCTTCTCCAGAGTTTCATTTCTGACATAACTTTGGGTTTTAATCAGTAGGCGGTAACTTTTTATCTTCCCATTGGAAAATACAGGATCCTGGGAGGGCAAAAATCACAGCCTCAACATTAGTCATATGGTTCTAGAGAATGTCATCAGCTTCACAAAGTGACAAGAGAAATGCTTAAATAAGTTTCATCAGGGAAAAAAAAGGATTCCAGTGGCTCAAAGAAAAACATTTTAGAAGATACTATCCCTTTATGAGCTTTGAATTCAATAATTTGTTTGTAATCATGCCAGACAACATACCACTGTCATTCATTTATTCCACTGTGGGGGTTGATTTTATTTCTGATATTCTTTATTTATAGTTAAGTAATATTACACTCAACGTCATGCGGTATAAATATTGAGTTGTTCCCTACATTTAGTGCAAGGCCTACTTAACACAAAGTAAAATCTATATGTAACAAACGGCGTCTAACAGTTGAACTTTGTTTGGCTTCAGCAGTGAGGGGAGGATAATGAGGGACAGGTGGAGCTGATAGTTTTCTAGCCTCATGCATGCAGGAGCTGGAACTTATGTGGTCAGAAGTTTAATATTTTGAGTCAGAAAGTTTACTTGAGGATTTGGTGATACGATCATAACAGTTGACTTTCCTGTATCGTGTAGTGCAGTGAACGTCAACTGGTGGCCAGCGGGCAAAATCCGACTCGTTTGAGCTTTCCATCCGGCCTCCAGAATATTACTGAATTCAGCAACCGTTTAGCTCAAACTTTGGTATCATTAATGAATTTATATTTATGAAAAGTTCTGATTGTCAAATGTCTGCATGTAAGTGAATGCAGCGTCAGATTATTCGCTCCTCCCTTCCGGGACAGCGGGAGATTGTGAAGAGGAGGAGACAGGCAGCTTGCAGATCTTCTACAGGTAACCTTTTAATTTGCATTACGATGCCAGCCTTGGCTTTTATTATTGTTATTATTACTACACAAAATGCTGAATATTTTTGAGTCTTTCTGAAATTATTCGGTATAGTAGAGAATGCATACCTGCTGCCAATATTTAGGTTTTATGTAGGTTTGGATTTTTTTTTAATTTTTTTTTTAACCATTAATCATAAATACCTTCAACTAAAAACTGCATTTTGTCTTTACTTGTGTTATCTTTGTCTAATGTTTAAATTTGTTTGATGATCTGAAACATTTAAGTATGATAAACATACAAAAAAATGAGAACTCAGGAAGGGGGCGAACACTTTTTCACACCACTGTATTTCAGTACTTCCTCTGCATGGAGAGGTCTGTTACAGTTTCTTTCCTGGAAATAGACGATCGGGGAAAGTGAACATCAGTGTAAGATAAGATAAGATAAGCCTTTATTAGTCCCACAACGGGGAAATTCCAGGATTGCAACAGCACAGGGATAGCAACACTCAGAGCAACAATCAGAAGGCAAGAAAAAAAAACAAAAAAAAACAAGCAAGCAAGAGCAGCTAATATACATATGTACATATTACTATAAAATATATATATACACACACACACACACACACACAGACACACAGTGCAGAGCATTGTAGCTGGATGGAATAAATATATGAATATATGAACACACAGTGCAGAGCATTGTAGCTAGATGGAATAAATATGTAAATATATAAACACCCACAGTACGGAGCATTGCAGCTAGGTGGAATAAATATGCAAGTATATAAACACACACAGTGCGGAGCAATGTAGCTAGATGGAATAATATGTAGATATATAAAAACACAGTGCGGAGCATTGTAGCTAGATGGAATAAATATATAGATATATAAATATAAACACACCCAGTGCTGAGCATTGTAGCTAGATGGAATAAATATATAGATATATAAATATAAACACACCCAGTGCAGAGCATTGTAGCTAGATGGAATAAATATGTAAATATATAAACACACACAGTGCAGAGCATTGTTGCTAGGTGGGATGAAACAGCATAACCGTCTATTTAGTTATCCTACATGGTATGATTATGTGCCCATACATATTCTCACCCTCCATAGCGACCGGTATTTTCCTAGTTGTATGCCGGAGAGGACCATTGTGTAAGTCTATTGCATCTTTTGCATTCAAAAAAAACTATTAGTTTGTTACGTCTTTTTGCTATCTCTGCGAGCAGCCCTGCTTAGGTTGTACAGTCTGACAGCCGTTGGTAGGAAGGACCTACGAAACCTCTCGGTTGTGCACCTGGGATGATGTAGTCTGCTGCTAAATGAGCTCCTCAGTGCATCCAGTATGTCCTGCATAGGGTGGAACTCGGACTCCAGCAGAGATGACAGTTTAGCCACCGTCCTTCTCTCTCCTATCTCCTCCATCGGATCAAGGCGTTGCCCCAGGACAGAGCTAGCTTTCTTAATCAGTTTGTTCAGTCTCTTCCTATCGGTTGCAGTAATGCCACTGCCCCAGCAGACCACTCCAAAAGTGATGGCTGATGCCACCACCGTGTCATAGAATGACTTCAGCAGCGCCCCTTGTACACCAAAAGACCTGAGTAACAGGTATTTATGAACCGCATGTTATGCATTTGTAGATATTTAAGAATGTAATGATTTACACGTGGACAAAATTGTTGGTACCCCTCTGTTAATGAAAGAAAAACCCACAATGGTCACAGAAATAACTTGAATCTGACAGAAGTGGTAATAAATAAAAATTCTATGAAAATTAACCAAATAAATCACACAATGCTTTTGAATTGTGGTTCAACAGAATTACTTTAAAAAACAAACTCATGAAACAGGCCTGGACAAAAATGATGGTACCCCTAGAAAAGATTGAAAATAATGTGACCATAGGGACATGTTGAACCAAGATTGTGTCCTCTAATTAACATCACAGGGGTCTACAAACTTGTAATCAGTCAGTCGGCCTATTTAAAGGGTGACAAGTAGTCACTGTGCTGTTTGGTGACATGGTGTGTACCACACTAAACATGGACCAGAGGAAGCAAAGGAGAGAGTTGTCTCAGGAGATTAGAAAGAAAATTATAGACAAGTATGTTAAAGGTAAAGGCTATAAGATCATCTCCAAGCAGCTTGATGTTCCTGTGACTACAGTTGCACATAGTATTCAGAAATTGGTCTCAGTCGCAGGTCATGGGTCTTGCAACAGGATAATGACCCAAAACACACAGCTAAAAACACCCAAGAATGGCTAAGAGCCAAACATTGGACTATTCTAAAGTGGCCTTCTATGAGCCCTGATCTAAATCCTATTGAACATCTCTGGAAGGAGCTGAAACATGCCGTCTGGAGAAGGCACCCTTCAAACCTGAGACAACTAGAGCAGTTTGCTCATGAGGAGTGGGCCAAAATACCTGCTGAGAGGTGCGGAAGTCTCATTGACAGTTACAGAAATCGTTTGATTGCAGTGATTACCTCAAAAGGTTGTGAAACAAAATATTAACCTCTTGCACTCCGGGATACCGCGGGCGGTCATGTCTCTGCGTCCTAGTGCGTCCTCGTGCGTCTCAGTGCGCACTGAAAAAAAAAAAAGCTGCATTTCCATTCTTCCACTACAGACACAGCCGCGAACAGAAAGTCAAAGGAGTGTTTTGATTGGTTTAGATTTGATTGACCTCTCATTCGACTAATAAGAGCCTTGAATTGGGTTTCTGAAACCTTCAAGAACCAATGACTGAAAACCTAGCAAAAAGGACCCGCCTACCAATGACTGCGAATACAACGAGCCAATTGAAGCAGAGAAGTTCGATGACTGAAAGCGTGTGTCCCGTGCGTAAAATCTGTTTTGTGTAAGCCGCTGTGTGTAACGGTAGTGTTCGCCAGTCTTTTTTTATTACTACTATTCTTATTTGTTTTGAAAAATCGTTCGCCAAAACCGCAATCATGGAAGCGCAAAACCACAATAATGGAATCATGGTTTGACCGGGTCGCGTGACCAGAACCACGAGTCCTAACAAGCGGACCAGCGTCATGTTCGTCTGACAATGAGGAACAGATGTTCGCCAACAACACTGCTGTTGTAGACAGGTAAGTGTTATAAGCTAAATTATTCTTTATCACTGAAAATAGTAATAAAAATGACTTTTGACCGATCGGTAATTACAACTGTGCGTCATCGCCACATGACGGACCGCTGATGGACCGTTTTTTTGTGCGCCACGCTCCTCTGTAGCAGAGGGGGGGGGGGGAGTTGTTATCCTCTACATTGCAGATATTTTAGTATCATTTTTATTGCACTGTAGGTTATTTTTTCTTGTAAAAAAAGGCCACACATTTTTTACGTGGCATGCTTCTTTTTGTGTGGGGGGCTTGTTTGTTCATTCATTCATTCATGAATGAATAAACAACCCACACACACACAGAGCCCTGAGCGTCACCTTTCATTAGAGCCCAAGATCAAGCTTCTATGTTGAATCATTCAAAAGTTACAGACGTTTTTCCAAACTGTGCCATTTCGCACAATTTGGCACAGTTCAAAAACGCCTGGGAACAACCTGAGAAAAATTTTGGTATTGTTACAAAATTTTGACCTCAGCTAGATAACACTTGGTTCTACATTTCTGTTGCATTTTCCAGCCAGTATCTGACAGCTGTGTGTTATTTGCAAGCATTTGTATCCAAAAAAACACCCAGGCAAACTTTATTTTCTTCAAGTTCAGTATGTTTAGATGACTGTTACTCAGTGGCAGGAGCACTTAGAGAGATTATGACTGTTTTGCCAAAAAATTCAAAGTGTTTTCTTTTAAATGAGACCAACCCCATGAAGATGCTGCAAAGGGTTGAAGAACAGCTTTTGATTTACTTTGGGTACATTATTTTTTGGCATTTTTAGGGAAATTGACCAGAGTGCAAGGGGTTAAGTTAAGGGTACCATCATTTTTGTCCAGGTCTGTTTCATGAGTTTGTTTTTTAAAATAATTCTGTTGAACCACAATTCAAAAGCATTGTCTGATTTTGATTGGTTAATTTTCATAGAATTTTTATTTATTACCACTTTTGTCAGGTTCAAGTTATTTCTGTGACCATTGTGGGTTTTTCTTTCATTAACAGAGGGGTACCAACAATTTTGTCCACGTGTGTAAGTGAGCATATTTGTCATTTTGAGGAAATTTTAAATTGTTTGATTGTAATAATGATGTTTGTTTTACAGTGATGACTGGGAGAAGAAGGGTCCCATTACCGTTTCTTTTTTGGGGTTAGTTTGAGTTTAGTCCACCCAGGCCATGGTTGGTACATGTAATTAGCTGGGAATATGTCAAGTGAGGGTGGACTAAACTCCCCCCCTCTTTGTTTGTTTGGTTTTCCTACTTTAGTGAGGCACTATCCTATTGATGAGCAGTCCCTGATTATTTTCAAAATAGAATGGTGTGATGAACCACTGGTTAAACTTGTGTCAAACTGGTTTGCTGTGATTAAGTTTGTAGAGCAGTTTATAACCTATCATGTGTCTTGATGGAAAATTCTCACTCAGACCAATTAGAAAGAGTTACATGGGATTTGATAAATAATGGGACGTGGATTGTGGGCTTATCCGTGCCATTTTTGTCAATTTGTGTCAAAAGGTGTAAGACTTTCAGTAAATTTGTGGATTCATTCAGCCTTTTGACTGTTTAGATGCAGCATGCATATATGCTTTTTTTGTGGTGAAATGTATGTGATGTGCATTTACCTTGCAAATCAACTCAATACGCCGTTCGTTGGTGCCAACCTCTGCCATCGTCATCCATAAATCTGGTTTACTTGTTGGCCCTGAGTCAAAGTAAAAGGAAAGGAAACAAAATAATTTAGTTTAACTACACAAAATGACTCTTAAAAAAAAATTCAGCTGAAATATGATCAAAGATTCAGTTTCAGAGAGCTTTGGCTACAGCCTGGTGATATGGAAAACTTTACACAACTGGCCCTTAACAGTTCTGAACAATTGTGCTCGTCACCCTATACACACTTCAACAGTGCAGCCAAATGACTTTTTAGTTGCCAGTCATTTCATTTAGGATTCCTGACTGTCATCCTGAAAGACAAGGTTATGTTTGATAGACAAATACTTTCTCTTCTTAACTGGCAGCGTAAATACTCACGATCCTCTGGTGTTTTCTCAGTACTATTTGCACTCCAGTCACTCCAATAACCCTTCTCTATGCAGCGCACCTGAGTGACATAAACTGTGTCTGGTTGAAGGTTTTGCAGTCGGAAAGAGTTGATGTTTCCGGAAGTGTCTGCTAAGGGTACCTGCACAACATAAACCACAAATGTCTTAATGATTTTTATCAATGACTTTCTAACCATGTAATGTGTGAATAATATGTCACTCAACCTGATGCATATCATTCATGAAGTACACTAGAAAAAGTAACTAGTTGTTTCAACTTAAGTTACTGCCCACTGTATTTCTCCATTAAGTGAGTATTTTAATATTTTAATTATATACAAATGACCCATGGCTGTATTTTGTAAGATTAAAACCCACAAAAATACAATTTTACACAAAGTGAGACCTTAAAATGCAGGTGATGACGTTTTACTTTTGGACAGAAAATGCTATGTACAGTAGTGTGAAAAAGTGTTTGCCCCCTTCCTGATTTCTCATTTTTTTTGTATGTTTGTCACACTTAAATGTTTCAGAGCCATCCATCCATCTTCTTCCGCTTAATCCTTTTCGGGTAGTGGGGGGGCTGGAGCCTAACCCAGCATCTTTGGGCGAGAGGCAGGGTACACCCTGGACAGATCGCCAGTCCATCGCAGGGCCAACACAGAGAGACAGACAACCATTCACTCTCACATTCATACCTAAGGACAATTTAGAATCCCCAGTTGGATGTCAATTAACCTAACCAGATCATCAAACAAATTTGAATATTAGACAAAGATAACACAAGTAAACACAAAATGCAGTTTTTAAATGAAGGTGTTTATTATTAAGGGGAAAAAAATCCAAACCTACATGGCCCTGTGTGAAAAAGTGATTGCCCCCTAAACCTAATAACTGGTTGGGCCACCCTTAGCAGCAACAACTACAATCAAGTGTTTGCGATAACTGGCAATGAGTCTTTTACAGTGCTGTGGAGGAATTCTGGCCCACTCTTCTTTGCAGAATTGTTGTAATTCAGCCACACTGGAGGGTTTTCGAGCATGAACAGCCTTTTTGAGGTCATGCTGCAGCATCTCAATCGGATTCAGGTCAGGACTTTGATTAGGCCACTCCAAAGTCTTCATTTTGTTTTTCTTAAGCCACTCAGAGGTGGACTTGCTGATGTGTTTTGGATCATTATCCTGCTGCAGAACTCAAATGCGCTTCAGCTTGAGGTCATGAACAGATGGCCGGACATTCTCCTTCAGGATTTTTTGGTAGACGGCAGAATTTACGGTTCCATTTACCACAGCAAGTCCTCCAGGTCCTGAAACAGCAAAACAGCCCCAGACCATCATGCTACCACCACCATATTTTACTGTTGGTATGATGTTCCTTTTTTGAAATGCTGTGTTACTTTTATGCTAGATGTAATGGGACACACACCTTCCAGAAAGTTCAACTTTTGTCTCGTCAGTCCACAGAGTATTTTCCCAAAAGTCTTGGGGGTCATCAAGATGTTTTCTAGCAAAACTGAGATAAGCCTTCATGTTCTTTTTGCTGAGCAGTGGTTTTCGTCTTGGAACTCTGCCATGCAGGCCATTTTTGCCCAGTCTCTTTCTTATGGTGGAGTCGTGAACACTGACCTTAATTGAGACAAGTGAGGCTTGCAGTTGGTTTGTATGTTATTGTGGGGTCTTTTGTGACCTCTTATGAGTCGTCGCTGCATCCTTGGGGTAATTTTGGTTGACCGGCCACTCCTGGGAAGATTCACCACTGTTCCATGTTTTCACCATTTGTGGATAATGGCTCTCACTGTGGTTCGCTGGAGTCCCAAAGCTTTAGAAATGGCTTTATAACCTCTTCCAGATTGATAGAACTCAATTACTTTGTTTCTCATTTGTTCCTGAATTTCTTTGGATCGCAGCATGATGTCTAGCTTTTGAGGATCTTTTGGTCTACTTCACTTTGTCAGGCAGGTCCTATTTAAGTAATTTCTTGATTGAGAACAGGTGTGGCAGTAATCAGGCCTGGGTGTGGCTAAAGAAATTGAACTCAGCTTTTCAAAGATGTGATAAACCATAGTTAATTTATGTTTTAACGGGGTGGGGGGGGCAATAACTTTTTCCACACAGGGCCATGTAGGTTTGTATTTTTTTTTTTTGCCCTCAATAATAAACACCTTCATTTAAAAACTGCATTTTGTGTTTACTTGTGTTAAAAATAACAAATCAGGAAGGGGGCAAACACTTTCACACCACTGTATAATGTTGTGTAATCATACTCACATCAGTCCAGGTGTTTGACCTTTGTTGACAGAACCTGATTTGATATTTTAGATATATTTGCAGGTTGATAAGCGAGTGCTTCCATTTTATGAGGAGGGCCTTAGTGAAATTTTTCTCTGAAATGGCGGTGACATTTGACGGAGGGTTTGGTTTCACTGCAACGAGAAACCCAACAAGGAGTCATGAACATACACAAGCACAATAAACAGTTATTGCTGTTGTATTAAAAGACACAACAGTCACCTTTCAGCATTGCCACTTGGATCATCCAAGTCAAAACATGGGGGAAAAAAAGATGGCTAAGATGGCTATGAACCTTATTCATATGACATTTACTTACCAAATTCACCAGCCCATTTTATCAGATGCTCAGACTCCACTTTCCCCAGATTATTGTGTGCCTCCACCCAGATATCCAGACTCATGAAATTAGGATATGTATCAAAAGAAACTGTGGCACTGTTTGTATCCACTGATGTATTTATAATTTTCTCACTGTGGGCAAAAGTTTTATATAACATGAGAAAGAGAACAAGTTCCTCAAATTGAAACCATTATATACAGTGGCTCCAGAAAGTTTTCAGACCCCTGCAATTTTCCCACCATTTGCAATACCATAGACTTATTTTCAAACAATCATTATAAAGAGGAGGAAGAACCCAGTGTTCACTCTGAGTGAACTCGAGAGATCCTGTGCGGAGTTGAGAGAAATTTCGTTGAGAGAAAAAAATCAGTGCAACCATCCATCAATCTGGGTTTTATAGAAGAGCCCATTTACCCCTGACATTAAAAAAGCATTTTCTGTGATTGCATTGCTGTCAGATATTGTAAATTATACAACAGTTAGTTCCGACCGAGCAATGTGATTGGACAATAGGGATTTCAGGAGTTACTATATTCCACGATAACTGCCCTGGTGCGTCCTTGCGTGGCGGGGTCGTGTTTTCCCTAGGGCCCTGGCGGCACCCTGGGTCAGATGCCTGCATCCTGGGTCGCCCTCCCCGTCCACTAGGGTCTGCGGGTATGGGTGTGCGTGTGTGTGTCTGAGAGTGGGTCTGAGTGGGGGCTTGTGTATGAGCGGATGCGGAAGTAGGTGTGTGTGTTGTGAGTGGGCACGTGGGGCTGTGTGTAGGTGTAGGTGGGCAGGTGTAATGGTGGGTGGGGATACGTGCGTATGGGTGTGGTTACCTGTGGATGGATGTCTGGGGGTGGAGGATGTGTGTATGGGTAGGAGAACTTTGTCGGGTGGCAGGGGTGGGGCAGTCCATCTAGTGGCATAGGGGTTGGCGTTTTGGGGTCTGCTTGTCCTGGCCGCCCTGCAGTTGTGTCGCGGGATGAGGCGCTTTGTCGCATTGCCCCTGGTGTCATTGGCGGCGGGTGTGTGTTGGTGCTTGGGGGTGGGTGGGGGGGAGCCGTTGGCGCAGGTTGGTGGCCGTGCTTCTGTCGGGTTGCTCCGGGGTGGCTGCAGGGCAGCCTGCCGCTGTCAGTGTGCGTCTGGGGTGGGTGGTCGGTGGGCTTGTGTAGGTGCTCGGGAGTGTCGCTTGGCATGTGGGGCAGCGTGTGGGTCCGGCCCATTGTTCACTATTGTGACTATTGTTGTCCACGTTTGTGTGTGTAAGATGAGTGGGAATTGGTATGGCTGCCCCATCACACACTGTATCGGCAAAGGGGATACCTTTGCTGTGCGGTGGAGCTACACTCACCTCAATTTTAATTGCATTTTAGACATTGCCGGCTTGGGGGGGATGGGGGCCCCCGCTGCCCATCGCAGTGGCTAGCGGTGCTCCAATCACTATCCCCCCAGTTTTAATTGCACTTTGGTAGTCCACACATTTACACACAATTACATCATATAACCGACATACACGTTTTGTGCGGGGGGAAAAGGGGTCTTCCCCCACCCCTGTTGCCCTCCTCCTGCTGGGGGCCCAGTGGGGAGCCTGAGACCAATCATGTTGTTAAAATCCCTGGGGGCTACTGAATGTATAAATACAACCAAGGGAGTGAGAGGGGGACTGAATATGAGCGTAAGTGAGAGTGAGGGGGTGATGAATGGAGGTAGTGATGGTGGGTCAGTTTTGTGCAGCGCTTTGCATGTCGGGTGGCATCTCGGGGTGCCTGCGGTGGTCTGCTGATCAGTCGCTCAGGTGGGCGCCAGGGGGTGGGGGTCTGCGTCTGTGGCCTGTGCCGGTGGCCTCCCCGGTCACTGCCGGGCACTGGTGCGCATTCAGGCTTGCTGCATCTGCTTCGCAGCCGCCTTATGAAACAAGGGTGAATGAGGGGCGAGTTTGAATGGGTATAGGAGTGAGAGAGAATGGGTTGGTCCGGAGGAGTGAGAGGGAGTTGGTGCATATGGGTGCGCATGGGAGCATGTGGGTGTGAAGGTGTGGGGAGGGGTGTGTCTGTGAGTCGGGAAATGCTGGATTAAGAGGGGTAGTGCCTCTCGGCAATGTGGGCTCCTCTGGCCAGGGAGACTTCTTTGGGCCCGCTGTGGGGTGCCTGGGGGGGCTCGCGCCGGGGGGCGCGGGCCGGTCTCCAGCCTGGGGGGTGGGGTCGCTGGCCTCCTGGTGCCTGGGGGCAGGCGTTGGCCCCGCTGGGGGGGTAGGGGTCACGCGGGTTCGGGGGTGTGGGCTCGCCGCACCAGCTGCCGAGCGACCTGGCTTCCCTCGATCGTCCCTCCGGGGGCAGATGCCTGGCTTTTCTGGGGCTTCCTGACCTTGGACGTTTGTGCCCTATGGGGGTTGGTGGCGCTGCCTTGCCTGCTCGAGGTTTCCGGGGAGAGAGCTGCTGTGACCGGCCCTCCGCTTCATATGTTTCCTGACAAACCACTCACATGCACACACTTATTTTGCGTGCGCTCTCATATATATGCATGCAGACATACACACACAAGTGTCTCTCCTTTAAAAGGTGCGGAAACCAGACTCATGTTGAGACATCTTCGGTGGAAGAAGCAGTTTGTCTTTTGTTTATTTGTTGGTTTGCTTGTTTTTTTGTCTGTTCCCCTCCCTTTTCTTCCCCCTCCACACACTTCCTTTCCCTCTTCCCCATCCTGTCAGGTCTTCCATGGGTAAAATAATTAAAATAAAGTATTAAAAGTTATTACAGGAGGAGCTTACAACAACATACAATACACAGTTAGGTACTGTATAAGCTCCTCTTGGCAAAGTAAATCTGTTTTGGCACAATAAGGGTGACAGATCCCTGTTGTGCTTGCCTAGCTGCCTGACAGGACAAGGGGAAAAAAAAATATTCCAAGATTAATTAAATTAAATCACCCTTTATTGTCATTCAACCAATCATGTACAGTTGAACGAAATTGAGCTTTTCCTATCTACAGTGTTAATCACACACACCCCAAGTGTAGAATCAGAGGGCCGCTGCCATGCAAGGCGCCGCCACAGATTTCCCTCCTCCACTCCATTACTGCTGAGCATCAAGCAGGACGGCAGGAAGTTCCGCTTTTATATGGTCTTCAGCATGACCCGGCTGGGATTTGAACCCTTGCCTCCCAGGTGTGAGGCGGATGCTCTACCAACTGAGCCACCACTCCGGTGCTGTAATAATAACTGCACTCCAGCTTCACTGGATATGTATCACTCCACTTCAAAGGTGTTCATGTAACCGTTAATTACTAACAGTAATTTATGATCAACTCTCCGACAACTGCAGCACTGTTTTGAATACCTTAATTTAAGATGGATAAGCCTTTATTAGTCCCAGAATGGGGAAATTCCAGGATTGCAACAGCACAAGGATAGCAACACTCAGAGCAATAATTTAGAAGATAAGAAAATAAGAGCAGTGAATATACATATGTACACAGATATATAAATATATATACACAGTGCAGAGAGTTGTGGCTAGATGGAATAAACAGCATAACCATCTATTTAGTTATCCTACATAGTATGAATATGTACCCATACATATTGTCACCCTCCGTAGCAACTGATATTGTCCTAGTTGTATACTGGAGGGGACCATTTGTGTAAGTCTGTTGCGTCTTTTGCATTAAATACTATTAGGTCGTCACATTTTTTTGCTATCTCTGCGAGCAGCCCTGCTTAGGTTATAAAGTCTGACAGCCGTAGGTAGGAAGGACCTGCGAAACCTCTCAGTCACGCACCTAGGATGATGTAGTCTACTGCTAAATAAGCTCCTCAGTGCGTTCAGTATGTCCTGCAAAGGGTGGGACTTGGACTCCAGCAGAGATGACAATTTGGCCACCATCCTTCTCTCTCCTGTACTGGGTCAAGGCGTTGCCCCAGAACAGAGCTAGCTTTCTTGATCAGTTTGTTCAGTCTCTTCCTGTGCGCTGCTGTGATGCTGTTGCCCCAGCAGACCACTCCAAAAGTGATGGCTGATGCCACCACCGTGTCTTAGAATGTCTTCAGGAGCGCCCCTTGTACACCAAAAGACCTGAGCCTCCTCAGTAGGAACAGCCTGCGCTGTCCCTTCTTGTAGAGTGCGTCGGTATTGTGTGACCAGTCTAGTTTATTGTTCAGATGAATACCCAGGTACTTGTAGGTTGTCACCATCTCAATGTCTGTTCCCTGGATGTTTACTGGTGCTGTGAGGGGTTGTCCTTGTCTGCGGCAGTCCACCACCAGCTCCTTAGTTTTCCTCGCGTTGATCTGGAGGCAGTTCCGATGGCACCAGTCCACAAAGTCCTGGATAAGTCCTCTGTACTCAACTTCATCCCCGCTGGAGATGAGGCCGACGATCGCAGAGTCGTCAGAGAACTTCTGTAGATGGCAGTGTGTTGTGTTGTGTGAGAAGTCCGCAGTATAAAGGGTGAACAGGAAGGGAGCCAAAACCGTTCCCTGGGGGGGGCCCCGTGCTGCCGATGATCGTGTCGGACACACAATCCAGAGTTCTCACAAACTGTGGCCGGTCTGTGAGGTAGTCCAGGATCCATGATGACAGGTGCTGGTCCACCCCTGCGCACAGCAGCTTGTCCCTCAGGATCATCGGTTTGATGGTGTTGAAAGCACTGGAGAAGTCAAAGAACATGACCCTCACCACGTTCCCAGGCTTCTCCAGGTGGGACAGGGAACTGTGAAGGAGGAAGATCACTGCATCCTCCATCCCGATGCCATGCTGGTAGGCAAATTGGAGTGGATCCATCACTGGTCCCACCAGGGGGCAGAAGTGAGCAAGGAGCAGTCTCTCCAGGGTCTTCATCATGTGAGACGTCAGGGCCACTGGTCTGTAGCTGTTCAGGTCTCTGGGGTGGGAAGTCTTTGGTACGGGTACCACACAAGATGTTTTCCACAACTGTGGTACCCTCCCCAGCTTCAGGCTCAGCTTGCAGATGTGCTCCACAATCCCACACAGCTGATCTGCGCAGGACTTGAGGAGCTTTGTGCTGATGCCGTCCGGTCCTGACGCCTTCCTCACCTTGATCTTCCTCAGCTCCGTCCTCACCAGGGTGTTAGTGAGGGTCAGGTTGGGGGGCTGTGTGCAGGGAGTGGAGGGGGCGGGGTGGACAGCATGTCTCGATGGCTTTAGAGGCAGTAGTGGTTGTTGTACAGGCACGCAAGTGGGGGGGGGGGGGGGGGGTAGAGTTGGTCAAACCTGTTAAAAAACAGGTTCAGATTGTTTGCCCACTCCCTGCCCCCTGTGGCCTGGGAGGAGGTATTCTGGAGCCCAGAGATGGTTTTGAGGTTTCTCCAGACCCCGCCGATGTCGCTCTGTGGCAGCTTGTCCTCCATCTTCTTCCTGAAGCTGTCCTTGCCTTCTCCGATTTCCACAGTGAGGTGCTGTTTGACAAGAAATTATACATCCTTGACCCAGAAGTCCCACCCTTTTGAAAAAAAAAACAAAAAACTGTTTCCGTCTGCCTTGTATCAACATCATTAAACTATTTCATGTCTGTTTAAAAAAAATGGGCAGTGCTCGAGTTTGATTTATTGTCTCGATTAACAAACCACAATACCTTTGTGGTGATGGACTCTTTGTTTCATCTGAAAATGTGAATAAAAAGTGAGCAAAAGGTGTGCTAAATCGCTAGCATGCTAACTACTAGCTACCGGTGTTCTCACGACCGGCGTTTTGATCTCGGGTCTCCTGCAGTACCGACTCAACAGGTATGTTTTATAAACACTTATTACTTTTGCCCTTCACAATATTTAATTTGTTTACATGTGTGAAATGACAACAGACATCTTCACGCTGATTGAGATGTTTAGCAGCAGTTACTGGCTACATTTAGAAGGGACCGGTTTTTTTTTCCCCTCAGATGTGCAAAATAACCTGTTAAACAAACAAATCATATTATTTTGTCCAGTATTGCTGTCATTTAATAAATTGTGCTTGGGAACTGTTGTATAAAAGCAATATTACACTCAAGCTTGTTGCGGTATCATGAATACTGTATTTTAACTGGCAGTGATTCGTAGTACACCCAACGCAGACGAGTCACTGCCAGTTAAAATATTCATTGATACCACACTTGCGCTCGTGTAATATTGCTTAAGTACAGGTGTAACAACCCCAAACCAGGGGTATCCAATCATGTGCTATAGAGGGCCAAGACCCTGCAGGTTTTCTCTTTTACCCGGTCTCTTCAGCAGGTGTTTTCACTTATCAGCAATCAGTGGAAGAAATTCAGTGCAATCTGCTGTTGAAGACACTGTTTGGAGGTAAAACCTGCAGAGTCTTGGCCTTCCAGGGCACATGATTGGACACCCCTGCCCCAAACACAAAGGCCCACGTCCTTGTACAACCTCTGGCAAAAATTATGAAATCACACTGTTGGAGGATGTTCATTCAATCGTTTAATTTTACAAAAAAAAAAAAAAAAAAAAAAACCTAATCACAGGCATGTCACAAAACTACTTTTTATTCAAAATGCTGACAGTTTTGACCGCAATGCAGTGTTTCAAAGTAAAAAATTTTTTAAAACAGGCTGAAATCATACAGAAACGATCATGCCAAAAATTAATGTAGAATGGACTGCATCAGACCAACTTGCCACCGTTGTTGTTTAATGATTGCAGAGAGGAATGGCACGGCTGTGCGTTAGCATCACCAGCGTGGATGCTGTTCCTGAGTGGCAGATGGTTTGTTTCCACGCTCGGGACACAAAAAATGAGGGTCGCCAGTCCTGTGCCTTGCCTACATCTCTGTGATTGTGCTCACTTAATTCCACACTTCGTCGCTGTGCTGCGACATGATAATGGGGACGCCTACTTCATCGCACATTCATCCGGTGTGTCCTATTCAAATGTCTGCTGCGCAGAGGTGATGTGGGTGTTATGTCTATATAAGAAGCCAAGGACGAGGCCAGGTGTCGAACTGAACACATGTTTATTAGGGAGGCACCATACAATACAGGCATCACCGTCAGGCAGAAGAGATGGCAGAGAGACCACCCCTCCTGCCCACCGCCCTCTTATAGCCACGGGTGGTGGTGGAACCGGAAGGTGGAGCCGCCACTTGTACCTCACAAATAAGAGTCCAAACTATACATAACATTCTCCCCCCACTTCACTTATCCAAAACACACGTACACAATTCAGACCCACCCCAATTTAGGACCCAAATCACGCACTAAAATGACGAAAACAATATATCATAAGTGGCCTAACACATTCACACCAAAACAACTAAAACTAGAGGGGACGGGTGGACTGCTGTCCAACCCCCCCACGGCCAGGTGGATTATTCTGCCGCAGGTGCTAAATAATAAACACTCCCATTTGTAAAGTAAAATAACTGCCATGTTCCTAAACTAAGATAAAATACACAAAATAATCCCAAACTATATACAGAATAATACACCACACACATGCACAATAATTAAACTATACAGTGGTACCTCTACTTACGAATTTAATTCGTTCCGGAAGAATTCTCGTAACGTGAAAAATTCGTAAGTAGAGGCGCGTTTTACATGTAAATGCCGTAATCCGTTCCAAGCCCCCAAAATTCGGGCATAAATTTTTTATAAATCGTAAAAACGCATCAAAACATGTAGCAAATACATGTTACAATTAGATTACTGCACGATAAACATAAAATGAGAGTTTAAAATGAGAGAAAGAATAATAAAAGAGAATAATAAAAGAGAAAGAATAATAAAAATTATGTTCATTTACCCTTTAACTGCTATCGTCGTCGACGTCGTCACCTTTTGCCTTCTTTGGTTCATGTTCTGATCCAAGGACGTTTGCTTTTGTCGGCTTGTAAGTGCTTCGTTTTGTTTTAATACCGTGCTGATCGTTGATGTATTACGGCCATATTCTTTGGCGAGATCAACCAAACGCATCCAAACGCAAGATGCATCCCCTTTTCATACCTTTCGATTATCTCCTTTCTTTGTTTGTATGGACAAAAAAACTCTCTTCTTTTCTCCTTTTCCACTTATCTCCGTCACTTTCTTGGGGCCCATAGGGAATAAATGTTAATTCTGTACTGTACACACACGTAAAACTTTCACCTTGTTCTTAATAAAGTTTTGGAAAAAAAAAAACAAAACTTCGTGGCCAATGGGATACCAGGAAGATGCTAGGCGATAGCCAATGGCAGAGCAGCTACAGGTATGTTTACGTTCGGTAAACTACGGAAGCTGCGAGGAGCGCGTACTTTTTTTGCCTTTCGTATCCTGAAATTTCGTTCGTAACTAGAGGCAATATTTTCCCGTTGAGGCGTCTCGTAACCTGAAAATTCCGTATGTAGAGACGTTCGTAAGTAGAGGTACCACTGTATACACATGGCTGAAGGATAAATAAGCCCGTGCCCCCCCCCCCCCCTTCCCAGACCATCCTTTCATCAGTCCGTCCCTGGAAGTGGACTGCCTCCCGGGCTGCAGCAAGTGGCCTCGGAACTGGCCCGCCTCCTCTTCATCACCGAATGTCTCACTCGTCCAGGCCCACCACTCACAGTCTCCTCCCAGGCATGCCGCAGCTCGTTCGGGTGTCCCCACAAACCGTCCGACAGCTGGGCAAAAGCGTCCTCCCGTCTGGCCGCGACACACAGCCATCCCTGGTGCTCCTCCACCTGCCGTTTGGTCCTGAACTGCCATGATTCCACCACCCCACGAGTCCAAAACCAGGCCGCAGCTCCCAGACGCAGTGTTTCTGCTTGGCACACCATTCTACCATGCCAGCCGGTC
The DNA here is from genome assembly GCA_020510985.1 of Pholidichthys leucotaenia. Lineage (NCBI taxonomy): Eukaryota > Metazoa > Chordata > Actinopteri > Cichliformes > Pholidichthyidae > Pholidichthys > Pholidichthys leucotaenia. The sequence continues at coordinate 119,537,395 of CM035850.1, forward strand.
CTGCCCCGACCTCTTTTAACTTTGCCGCCGCCATCACCGTTGTGACCTCTTGTTTACCGGTACCTTCCAGCCGAAATCCGGGAACAGATGGAGCCAGCCACTCAGCGCCACCCGCCATCACAGGCGTCCTGCCCAGTTCTCTCATCCAGGGCTACTTGGGCTCTGGCACAGGAACCCTCCTGTGATGGCCCTGGGTGATATTGGTCTTGGTCACTCTCTAGGGTGCCAGGCAGTTCCTCATCCCGCACCGCGCCGTCTACCACTCTCAGGGTCGGACAGTCCCACATCTCGGCCAATTTGCACCGAGCCGTCAGTTCCAACGTTCCTAACGTGGCTAGCTGTCCACCTCCACAATCACAAAGCAGCGCCAGGTCACTCTCAATTTTGACATGCAGGGTAAAACATCCCACAGTCGTCCAATCCGGCACGGAGCCCACCGCTCCCGCGTCAATCCACAGCAACACTTCCATCCCATCCTCGTCACCAAATGTTAAGTCTATGAAGCCAAGGATGAGGCCAAGTGTCGAACTGAACACATGTTTATTAGGGAGGCACTACACAATACAGGCATCACCGTCAGGCAGAAGAGGTGGCAGAGAAACCGCCCCTCCTGCCCACTGCCCTCTTATAGCCACGGGTGGTGGCGGAACCGGAAGGTGGAGCCGCCACCCGTACCTCACAAAAAAGAGCCCAAACTATACACAACAGTGGGCAATAGCCCACGTCGCTTGCAGGGTCAATGTGACGAGGGAACCTAAACTGGGTGATCCTATTCGAATTACACAGGCAACCCTGGTCTTGCAGGGTTTACCTGAATTGTCAGAGTAGTTTGAAAGAGGCTACAGAGATACATTTAATGAAAACATGCTCCATGACTATTGACTAGGCTGTAGAATAATGCTTCGGCATAATAATGACCAAAAACATCAAGTAATTAAAGAATCTTAGTGAACATCCTCACATACTCCACGCATCTGCATATCGGGGGGCCCTAAAGAGAACTGTGATCAACACAAAATGGCTGGGAAAAAAAATAAGTCCCCTCCCCAAAAATGGAACCCCTCAGCTGAGTCAAAGCTTTTGTATAAGTAGGAAGTCAATCAGTTCAGAAATGTAGAAGCTATAATCACAACAACATAAAAGGACCCTTCCCCAAAATAAATGAAACCCCTCATTAGATGTGTCTGAAAATGGAATGTGTCGAAGGTATTGATGAATTAAAGCTTCTGTATGAACGTGAAGTCAATCTGATCAGAAATGCAAAAGCTATAGGGTAATATCCCACTGATCTGCAACAGCTTGCGATTAGTTGGAGAATGGCATTTGTGATGAAGTTTCCAAAAATCTCTGCAAATGTTTGCGGGGGTTAGCAATTTCCTCTCATGAGCTGCAGGGCAACACTCTTGTGTTGCAGGAATTTTGAACATAAAAAATTTGTGCGATAACTTTCAAAATAGTCAGTCTTTGCTGGTGTCTCAAACTCGTCTCAACCCCATTTCGAACCCTTCTCAATTTAGTTTCCGCGATGTGAGAAAGTGCGAGAAAAGTTAGACAACTTTACATGGGGTTGGGGACCTGTGAACCTAAACTGTGACTGATGGAGACAAAAAGCAGCTGCAGCAGGGAGGGATATTCCAGCACCAGAATGGTATTTTCCAGCCATGCCAGCAGCCTGGCAGGTTCCAGCAGCCTGGTACCTGTCAGCAGCCGAGTGGTCAGGATGTTGCTTGACCGCAGCAGCAACAGCAAAAAGACATGCAGCAGCCTTCAGCATATCAGTGTGGTCTACATCCAGCATTACAAGAAAAAACTAATTAAGCTAAAACTTAAGCAGGACTTAGATTAGCAAAACCATGAGGACTGAAAGGAGATGCACAGCCCCCTGCTAACTGGTGAGTAGAAACTGTGCATTCTTATAGCATCATTTTAGTTTATATAATAAAATAAATATTTCATATGGTCCCAATTGCATACATGGTATGAATAACTATGATGTGAGTTCTGCATCGGATTTGGGTGGCCGTCAGGGGGACAATTGTAAGTGAAAAAAAATTCTCAATTTTGTATCATGCACGTTTTGAGAATGTCCTGCAACATTTGCATGACATGTATGCAAACTCCCAGTGAACTCTGGCCCAAAATTGGCCAAGTTTTCGTGACATTAATACAATATTCCTGAAACATAAGGAAATGTATCATATGTGCCAATTCAGTGTGATTCCAAGTGAAAATTGTTGCAAATTCATGTATTTGTTGCATTTTTTTAATCTCCAACTAGTCGCACACTGTACGTGAGATACTACCCACAGTGGCGACAACATAAAATGACCCCTCCCCAAAATAAATGGAACCCCTCATTAGATACGTCTAAAAATCAAATGCAACCAAGGTATTGATGTCAATCCCTTCCACAGGCCACACAGCTACTGTGAGTAGTGAAATTTACGGGGGGGGGGGGGGGGGGGGCCAGTCTTCTGGTAGCTCTGTGTGTTAACTTTCTTTTCCCCATTCTAATATGCTGAGCACCAAGCTAGAAAGTACCATTTTTATATGGTCTTTGGTATGACCCGGCCGGGATTTGAACCCACCACCTTCCGGTTGTGGGGTGGATGCTCTACCAACTAGGCCACCACTCTGGTGATGAGTTAAAGCTTCTGTATAAATCTCAAGTCAATCTGATCAGAACTGTAGAAGCTTTAGTGGCGACAACGTAAAATGTCAACCAAATCGACAAACGGGTCAGAAACATTATACCCTTCCCAACTTCGCTGCACGAGGTATTAAAAAAAAAAAGACACAGTAATGTCTCATGGAGAACTCAGTGAAGCTTCTTGAATAACCCAGCCAGAGTCCACACTTGAATTCAGAAACCGGGGCTCCTCCCGGTCCAGACCACAAGGGTCTTCTGTCCGGACCCCGAAGCCGTTTGATACAATCTGAAAAACAATCAAACAAACAAAACAAAAAAAATGCCCATTTTGTTTTGATGGAATGAAAAAAATGGAACTTAAATGTTAATAACGGCTACCAGCTGAACAGTTTTTGGCATAAGGACAGCCTTGGATGGAGTGAGGTCTTTGATGAGATCCCGTCAAACTTGGGCAAAATACTCAGTGGAGGCAGGAAAGCATGAGAAACCACACGACACTACCCACCCGGAAGACGGAAGAAAATGGTCACGACTGCTGCTGTGAGCGGCGAACCACAATCTGGAAAGAGTACCCGCATTCCACCTTTGATAATCAGGGTCCCTGCCTGCTCCACGCCATGGCACGCCACACCAACATCCTCCACGGACCAGTGAGCCACACATGATGAAAACCCAAGTCTGATATTCATATGTTAGAAATTCAGTGCATTTTTGACTTTAGGACTACATTACTTGTTTATTTTATTTCACCCTCATTCAATATATGAGTTTCTTTGTGCTTACCACCTTTGCTGCACTGTCTGTGCGTGACTGAATCAGCGTTGTGTAAGCGCATCGAGCAACACCTGTGCTTGCGATCAATCCATTCCAAATACAGCCGCCTGACCCCCACTACCAACTTGGCCTTGCAGCCACTGAACCTTGAGGAGTGCGCTCTTGGCCCGTGTGTGCGTATGCCCATCACCGGTGCAATTACATGCACTAATGTTCAGCTAACTGCTGCTGAAAATTGCAGCATTCACCCAGCTACTCCCACAGCAGGACAGCCTGTTGACATGAGTGTAAAGCAAGGGGATCTTGGGGGGGGGGGGGGGGGGGGGGGGGGGGGGGGGGGGAGAACGACAATTTTTTTTCTTTCAAATTTGCATCTTTTTCCTTTTAATTTACTACATTAATTTGTAAATGCAAAACTTTTCTTTCTTGTAAATTAACTTTTTGCATCTTAAACTGGCAACTTTTTTCTTATAAATTTGACACTTTTTTAAAACTTTTTTCTTGTACGTTTGCCACCTTTTCCTCATAAATCTGCTGTTTTTGCATCTTAAATCTGCATTTTTCTTGTAAATTTGTAACCTTTTACTAATAAATCTGAGTTTTTTCTTGTAAACGTATATTTTTTTCTCATGAATTTGCAGCTTTTTTCTAGTAAGCTTGACGTTTTGCAAATTTGCATTTTTTTCCTAATAATTTTATTACTTACCCCCCATTAAGTGTACATTTGCACATTCCTTCTCATACATTTGTGACCAACTACAATAATACTTATGTCCCCTCAATATTTACTCTGGAGAAATGTCCTGTTTATTGTCCCTCCCAACAGGGAAATGCAATATCCAATCATGCAGCGTGATGGCACTGCTCCGGATCTCTGGCCCACCAGAAAAAACAAATGCGGACACCCTGGCAAAAACATTTGAGAACCCCTGTCAGAGCATCTCTGGAGAGAGCTCAAAATGACTGGATACCAGGTACAAGGATGAACTGAAGAAAAACCCTACATCCAAGGGTCTAAACCTTGTGGGATCATAAAGATTTGAAACTATAATTGCTGACAAAGGTGCCTTAACCAAGTATTGAATAAGGGGTTTCAACATTTATGTAAATTCAACAAAGGAATATTAAAATTATGTTTTCGCTTTACCTGTGTTTAATATTACTTTTTGATTTAGGGAAAAAAAAGAAAATGGCACAATATATTATTTCAAAATAAGCCTGTATGATACTGCAAACTGTGGGAAAAATTGAAGTAGTGTGAAATCTCTTTGGAAGGACCTTTTTTCACTTTTCTTAAAACTTATATTACCTGTGTCATGCATGGTTTATAGTTAGGTGCACCAAGACTTTACAGAATAAAGTTGTCTGACTAGAAAATGACTATCAAATTGTTTACATCTGAATGTACAAATAATTAGGAGAGTGTCAGTACCAAACAAAAGATGCAGTCATGTTAAAAAAAAAAAAAAGTTTGCACTCACCCGTAGCTAACAAAGAGTGTGTACGTTGGACGGACATCAGTAGTATGACGTCCACGTGCCTCCCACGAACATTTTAAACGTTCAGCGATCTGTGTACCTTCCTGAACAGCTATACAGGACAAATTCTCTGGCTTCTCAAGGCGATCTGATGGTTGGAAAAAAAAAAAAAAAAAAGACAGTTTAATAAATTATTTTTTAAAAGACTGACAGATGGATTTTAAGTTCTGTCAACAGCTTACAGCCTTTAGTGAGAAGAATCCCTTGCATATATTTGTGATCAGTCCGGATGTTGTAAGGCAGGTCTTCTTTCGGCAAACAAATTAGCCATTCACGTTTTTCACTCTGGATAAAGACTGTCACATTGAGTGTTGTGTTGTTGATCCTGACGTACTGTTCTTCAGGTACAGTAATGTCAGCGAGTTTCCAGTAGAGATCATCTGCTGTGATTTTAACCGTGTTGATGATCTTGCATGTAGCGGTGAAGATGGTCCACATCTCAACGACAGCAGATTGTGGCGTTATCACCAAATGGGTTTCACCTTCTGGGAGCCCAATAAAATGAAAGAAAATGGAATGAAAATAAGAGTAACTCAATCACTATAATGTATCATTTCTTTATGTTTTGTAGGAAAAAGGGAAATGGGTGCAGTGATTTACTCAAACGGTCAAAATGGGGCCGGGTCATATGACCTAAAAATAAAATCCCCGATTTTTTTTTTTTCCATGCCACATTGCATTTTTGATTTTAATCAATATTTTAGATTGAAGACAAGTAATTCTTTCAAATAGAGTTTTTTGTTCCCCCAAACAAACATGATTCCTCATTGGGAATAAAGTGCAAACCTGACTTTAACCAAACCCTTTAATAATAAAGGTTTGATCAAACAAAGATAAATCCACACATTTCTGAATAATAAAGCATGGGGGAGTGTGTTAGAGCTGGAGGATACCACATTTACTCTTGTGAATGGGAAAAATCAATTTTCTGAATCATTTCTGACATTATCCAAAATAAATAAATGAATGAATTAAAAAAAACTATATTTACATTTAAAATCGATTTATTGCCCAGTCCTATTTCAAACATAAATGGAAATACAGTATACAAAGCAAAATCAGTTTGTATATTTCTAACAATCTTGAAAGTCAATATTTGCTTTGACCATCTTTATTCTTCAACGTAGCCTGAACCTTCTTGGGTAAGCTTTCTTGTCATTTCTTTAAGTAGTCTTCAGAAATAACGCTCCAGGCTTCTTGGACATTTTCTTTGGACATTGTCTGACATTTTTTCCCCATTTTCTGTCAAAATGATCCCACATTTCAAATTTCGCCTTATCACTCCATAAGACAAGTTTCCAATGACTTTCAGTCCAGTTCTTGTATAATTTGTCATACCTCAGCCTTTTCTCCCCATTATCCTTCCTAAAGAAGGAGTTCTTGACAGTCACTTCCACTGAGACCATTCTGATGGGGCTTTGGTCAACTGTAGATGGATCAACTGAAGGACATGTCTCTGGTTCCTGTGTCAGCTCTCTGATAGAGTTTTTACCTATCTCTAAAGGATATGAATGTCAAATATTGTTCATCTGCTGTCTATGCCCTCTTAGGCTTGACAGTTCCTTTGTCTAGCAGTTGCCCAAAAAACAACAGCACTCTGAGGCAAGTGTAGCGCCCCCGCCTCTGTTTTCTCTGATGATCCCAGTATCTTACTGAAAGAGAGCAGTTTTAAAATTTTCCAAATAATTATTGGGGCAGAACCAAATTATAATAAACACATCATCCACAAATAGACAAATATAACCCATATTTCTAGGTCAGGATCCCAAGGTGAACCTGTATAGCGAGTTTGATCACCTTAGCTTTACTCGTTCTATACTAATAGGGCATAAGGAATGCTAACCTTGACCTTTGATTTTTTTGACCCCAGACCCATAGTCAAAGGTCAAGGTCACAGGGTGAACCTGTGTACCAGGTTTGGTGACCCTAGCTTTTCTTGTTCTACAGTAAGAGTGCAATGGGAATGTTAACGTTCCTTTGACCTGTTGACCCCAAACCCATAGTCAGATCAGGGTGTAAGTCATCCAAGATTTGTCTTACATACAACTATGGTATCAATTTGAAAAACCTCCATCATTTATTCTTTCAGTAGTTATAGTAGTTACTGCGTTTACAAGATTTAGGGAAAAACTGAACTCTGACCTTGATCTCAAGGTTTATAATTCCTGCAAAAATTATCTAATCAGAGCCAAATAGCAATATGTGCAACATTAGTGTATATCAAACCCTGGTACCAAGCAATCGGAACAAAACTGTAGGAGGAGTTCACTTCACAAAAGTGGGACAGACAGACGGATGATGGACTGGCCCGTAGCATAATCCTTTGGTCTTCGACCAGCGGAGAATAAAAATTACACAAACATCTGGCTTCTTAGAAGCAAAACAAAGAAAAAATGAGAGGTGCATTAAACTTTTGCACAGTATTGCATTTGCTTATGTAAGCAACAAGACTGCTGGTTCAGCAGTCACAGTAATGCATTACCAAACAGGCGACAGTTCCTCCCTAAATATATTTAGCATTCAACCATAATCTGAACATCTGCTACCAAGTGGAATGAGATGTGACTATCTTCCTCCTTTTTACAGCTGTAAAAAGAGCAGCATACTGTACAGCACTGCATAACACAAGTACAACAACTGATCCAGACAAATGTGAATTATCCATACACTACTGTGCAAAAGTCGAGCCACCCCTAATTTCTTTATAGTTTGCTTCCAAGGAATCAAGACTTTTCTGCATTTTTTAAAAAGTGGTCTTAAACATTAGTTCTCTAAACTTTTTGAAAGTCTGAAGCTATTTCACTCATTTTCAGTCCAGTCCTTATGTATATCCAACCTGACCACCGTCTAGTTCAGTTGAGAATTTTGAGAAAACTGGACAAGTGGAGAGCAAATGAAACAAGAGCACTCTGAGGTAGTGCAATATCCCATGCCTCTGTTTTCTTTGAAGATGCCAATGTCACTGAATGAGCGCAGTTTTCAACTTTTTCATATAATTATTAGGACAGAACCAAATTATGGTAAGCCTATTATACATAAATATACAATAAAAATAGATGTATACAACCCATAGTTGTAGGCCAGGATCCCAAAGTGAACCTGTGTTCAAAGTTTGGTAACCCTAGCTTTATCCATTCTATAGTACTTTAGCATAGGGATTGCTAACCTTGACCTCTGACCACAAACCCATAGTCAGAGGTCAGGGTGAACTTGTGTACCAAGGCTGGTGACCAACACTTTACTTGTTCTATACTAATAGTGCAAAGGGAATGTTAATGTTGACCTTTTGACCCCAAACCCATAGATGTAGGTCAGGATCCCAAGGTGAACCTGTGTAATAAGCTTGGTGACCCTAGCTTTCTTTGCTGTTGAGATATAATTTATATATCATTTTGACCTTAACCTTACGATCCAAAATCTATAGCTGCAGGTCGGGGTCTCGGGGTGAACCTGTGTACCCTAGCTTTACTCTTTCTATAGTAACAGGGCATAGGCAATGCCAAACTTGACATTTGAACTTTTGACCCACAACTCCCAAAACTGAGACAGACAGCCCCATGACATAATCCCCCTTCGGTCTTCACCCGGCAGGGGATAATAAAAATAGCAGGGCTATAAACAATCTAAAACAGATCCAACAGTATCTGAAAGTCATGTACTGAAGAAACGGTCATCAATATGTACGGAGGTCATGAGAGAGCTAAAACAGCCATCTGTAAAACACGACAGACATTCTGTCATAGCCTAGGGCTGTATTTCAACCTGCTGTGTTAAGGATTTTGTCAAAATTGATAGAATTATAGGTGCCAAAATGTAACATTAGATTTTGACCCACAATTCAATACCATCATCCCAAATACTCTGCCAGTGTAGTAAAAGCAGGCCTGGATAGAAAAACACACAATGGAACAGTATCAATTAAGGATTGACATTCCCAGAGCCTGGACCTTAAAGTTACTGAAGCAGTGTGAAATCATCTTGACAGAGAATGGAACCAAAGGCAGCCAAAATCCAAAGAAGAGCTTGGAAATACCCTTGAAGAAGCCTGGAGACAGTTAAACTAACTACAAGAAACTACAAGAAAGCTTACCTAAAGGAGTTCATGGTGTGATTGAAGACTTAAGATGGTCAGACGAAATATTGGCCTTCAAGCTTGGTAGAATTGTACAAACTCTGTTTTGGGCTTTACAGGGCTGTCCCTAATACCAGTTTTGTGGCTCTGAACATTCCATAGAGATCTCAAGCAAATACCCGAATATTCTATGCAGCCCATCTTCTCCCTTAGTAGTATGCAACAGAATGACTTATCAAAAATTTGTCTTCTCAGTATTTTCTTTTGATTTTTTTTTCCTTGTACAGTTGCATTTTTTCTCTCATAAAAAGGCACTTTTCTTATAAATTTATGACTTTGATTTTCTGCTTTTTTCTTTTAAATATGCAATCTGTTCTTACATTTTGAGCTTCTCATAAATGTACAACCTGTTTTTTTCCAAAGGATTTCAATTTCTTCATGCAATTTAGATTTCTTGTAAATTTGCAAATGTATTCATGTAAATTAATTTGCTACCTTTTCCTTGTAAATCTGCAATTTTTTAAATGTGCATTTATGATTTTGTTTTTGTAATTTTGGCATTTTTAATTTACTTTAATAATCAGACCATTAACAATGGAATAGCTCATTCTGGCATGATGAAATCACCCCACAAGTGCTCAGATCTCCTGACCATTGACCTTGAGCTCAAGCTGGATGCAGACCCGTCTGAGGATCATTGTGAGTGAATTTGGAGGCCATCAGGGAAATTGCCTAGGAGGAGCGGGGATTCCCATAAAATGTGAACGGATGGGCGGCAGATCATTGCTTTAGCTCCTTTCATTTTAGCCAAAAACTGAATAAAATTGAAAGCTCAGCGCTATATGCTTTATATACTGTATTTTCATCTATGTTTGCACTTTTTCAATAAATCAGTACACCAATTTCCCATTTAAAATATAAATATCAAGAAATGAGTGGTGGTTCTCTGAATACTTTCACACTGTACTATGTAAAGAAGTAGACAAAATGACTTTTCAAAGTGATGAAAACTGCATTACAGCGTACACCAGAAAAACTGTTCAAACTTCCTGGGGTAAAATCTGCTGCTTCTCCTGTTCATCTTTCTTAGGAAAAGCAAGTAAACGTTACACAGTAAAAGTGTCATCAAAGTGACTTCAAAAAATGTCTTATGAAGTAAGATACGCATACTTCATAAGACATTTGTGAAACTGTATAATGTTGAAACTAATATTCTAGAAAAAGACGATATGAAAAAGTAAAATTGTTGGATTTTAATCTTCTGACATGGCTCAAGGTTCAGATATATCACACAGGCTACATAAGCTGTGAACTCTTCAAACTAGTTGTAGGGCTGCTACTGATTATTATTTTGCTACAAATTCAACTGACCAATTTTTTTTTTTTTTTTATTGAGTCAACTAATTATCTGGTGTACAGGATATTAAAAAAACAGTCCAAACTGTCTATCATAATATACCCAAGCTCAAGGTGACCTCATCAAATGTCTTTGTTTTCTCAAATACTACAAAACCAACCACACCGTCAATGACGCAGCAGCTCATTCTGGCCTGATGAAATCACCCAGAGTGCTCAGATTTCCTTACTGCTGACCTTGAGCACAACCTAAATGCAGACCCACTTCAGAATCACTGTGCATGAGTTTGCCAAACATTGGGACAATTGCCCAAGACTAATGATTTTTGTGGACTCCTAAATTCCCAGATCTCCTGACCTATGACAATGAGCTTGACCTTGAGCACAACCTGGATGCAGACCCATCTGAGGATCACTGCGAGTGAGTTTGGTGAGCACTGAAGCAATTTCTGAGGAGGAGTAATGATTCCCATGAAATGTGGAAGGAGAGATGGATGACGGACACCACACCATTGCTTTAGCTCTTTACAGCTTCATCGAAATGAACTAAAAATTATTCAGTTTATAATGCATAAACAAGAAAGGTGTAAAATTTTCATCTGAGAATCTAAAACAATCACATTTTGAAAATTTTCACCCGAAAAGGATACATAGATGATTAGCTGATTATCAAATTAGTTGTTGATTAATTTTCTGAATACAGACTAATCAATTCATTGATTGCAGCACTGCTCATCAAAGAACATTATCACACACAAAACCAGCCCGTCAATGACAGAGTAGCTCATTCCGCCTGGCTAAATCACCCTGGGAGTGCTCAAATCTCCTAACAGTTGATCTTGACCTTAAACACAGCCTAGATACAGACCCATCTCGGATGTGCTTAAGGTCAAGGTCAGTGGCCTAGGAGTAAAGTCTTTTTTTTTTGTGAAATCTTAAATTCCCAGATTTCCTAACCTTTGACAATGAGCTTGACCTCGACCTCAACCTGAATGCAGACCTACCTAAGGGTCATTGTGAGTGAGTTTGGTGAGAATTGAGGTATTTACCTAGGAGGTGTGATTTTTCTAAAATCATGTAAATACTAAGTCTCCTGACCTTTGACCTTGACACTTTACCTTGAGCACAGCCTGGATGTGAGTCTGGTGACCACTGGGGCAATTGCCTAGGAGTTGCAGTGATTTTTTTCTGAAATCACATAAGTGCCCAGATCTCCTGACCTTTGACTTTGAGCACAACGTGAATGCAGACCCACCCAAAGATCATTGTGAGTGAGTTTGATGAGCATCGGGGCAAATGCCTTGGAGAAGCAGCGATTCCTGTGAAATCTGGATGGATGAACAGACAGCCATCAGGCCAACGCATTCGTCCCTTTGGGCTTCACCAGAATGAGCTAAAAACTATAGTGAAAACATTTTTTTAACAATTCAATTCAAAAAAGCTAACCTTTCATCTATTATGTATTCACAAAAACGTGAGCTAATTCAAGTCATTTTGTTTTAAATTTAGATGATTAAGCCCAGCTCTTTGAATTAAATTACTGAATCACAATATTCAATTTTTTTTTTAGATCCACTAGTATTCCCTCTGCAATTTTAAAGATGCACTCTGGTGGCTCTAAAACCACCTCAAAAACAAATGTGTATTGCCCAAAACAGTATACTGTGGCTTTTTATAAAAAAAAACTTTCATTGCCTTAGAATTACTTAGCTTTTACACCTTTTACCGACTTAAGTTTGCATAGATCTATGAATATTCTAATTAGCTCCACCCATACTCCCACCCAGCAGTAGTGGGAAGAAAAAGACATTGGGCTCCAAGAAGGCGATCCAACTTGAAGAAGTCGTAAGTGAGCCTGTGGAAGGATCATTCTCGGTGGAGTGGATTGTTGCTGCCCAGCCCAACGCGGAGGCTGGAGGGCTTCCCACCGGTCTCTGGTTGTTCACTCACCGATGGTCTTTCCGGCTCGCTCCCACTTGGGAGTGAAGGAGGTGAGCTGGCGGGCATGGCGCCCTGTCTGTCGCCGAGCAGCTGGCTGGCGGCCGGCGGTCTGTTGCGCCCGCCCATCATCATGGAACCACGACTGCAGCACGCACAGGCTCACCCCAGCTGTTGTGCCATGCGCTCCAGGGTGGGAGACCTCCGCGGCCATCTCCCCCAGCATGCAGGGTAAAATGCAGGCTGCAAACCTGTGTCCTCTCTCCAGTATTTCAGCAGGGACACCGAGGTTTTTCCAAATAAAATTCATCGTTGCGGTCATATTTTCGTGTCTGTATTGTATATAACTGTCATTTATTAAATGTCTGTTATACTGTGATCCACAAGGCTTTTATTGTGAAAGCAAGCGGAAGTGGAGCTAGTAGATATGTTCTTCTTTAGTGGTTGTTCTGGAATGTGGCGGTCGTGAATAAAAGTTGTCGACTAACATCCCAAGTGTGTCGTCTTTATCATTTATCAATGGTAGAAGAGGATGGTTAGCAACTATAGAGTCCTGCCGACGTTTGATGAGGGGAAGCCCTATGGAAGTTGGAAAATTAAGTAACGATTTGGGCCCGAGTCACAGAGCTGGAGAAAAAGAAGCAAGTGCTCGCTGTGGCTTTGGCGCTATCGGGAAGAGCACGGGAAGTGGCGATGGAGCCACCAATAGATGACCTGAAAGGAAACACTGGCATTGACACTTTGCTTTTGAACGTTGATAATTTATTCTTGAGAGAAGAGAAAGACCGAGTTTATGAGGCCTACTCCAGTTCTGACCGGATAAAGAAAGACAGCAATGTGTCTATGGCAGACTACAGTGATGTGATAAAGTGTTTGCCCCCTTCCTGATTTCTCTCTTTTTTTTTTTTTTTTGTATGTTTGTCACACTTAAATGTTTCAGATCATCAAATTTAAATATTAGACAAAGATAACACAAGTAAACACAAATTGCAGTTTTTAAATAAAGGTGTTTATTATTAAGGGGAAAAAAATCCAAACCTACAAGGTCCTGTGTGAAAAAGTGATTGCCCCCTAAACCTAATAACTGGTTGGGCCACCCTTAGCAGCAACAACTGCAATCAAGTGTTTGCGAGAACTGGCATTGAGTCTTTTACAGCACTGTGGAGGAATTTTGGCACACTCATCTTTGCAGAACTGTTGTAATTCAGCCACATTGGAGGGTTTTCGAGCATAAACAGCCTTTTTAAGGTCATGCCAGAGCATCTCAATCGGATTCAGGTCAGGACTTTGACTAAGCCATTCCAAAGTCTTCATTTTGTTTTTCTTAAGCCATTCAGAGGTGGACTTGCTGGTGTGTTCTGGATCATTGTCCTGCTGCAGAACCCAAGTGCACCTCAGCTTGAGGTCATGAACAGATGGCAGGATATTCTCCTTCAGGATTTTTTGGTAGACAGCAGAATTCATGGTTCCATTTACCATGTCATTTACAAAGTCTTCCAGGTCCTGAAGCAGCAAAACAGCCCCAGACCATCACACTACCACCACCATATTTTACTGTTGGTATGATGTTCCTTTTCTGAAGTGCTGTTACTTTTACGCCGAATGTAATAGGACACACACCTTCCAAAAAGTTCCAACTTTTGTCTTGTTACTCCACAGATTATTTTCAAAAAGTCTTGGGGATCATCAAGGTGTTTTCTGGCAAAACTGAGACGAGCTTTATGTTCTTTTTGCTCAGCAGTGGTTTTCGTCTTGGAACTCTGCCATGCAGCCCACTTTTGCAGAGTATCTTTCTTATGATGGAGTCATGAACACCGACCTTAACTGAGGCAAGTGAGGCCTGCAGTTCTTTGGATGTTGTTGTAGGGTCTTTTGTGACCTCTTGGATGAGTCGTCATTGCGCTCTTGGGGTAATTTTGGAAAGCCAGCCACTCCTGGGAAGGTTCACCACTGTTCAATGTTTTTGCCATTTGTGGATAATGACTCTCACTGTGGTTCACTGGAGTGTCAAAGCTTTAGAAATGGCTTTATAACCTTTTCCAGACTGATAGATCTCAATTACTTTGTCATTTGTTCCTGAATTTCTTTGGATAGCAGCATGATGTCTAGCTTTTGGTCTACTTCATTTTGTCAGGCAGGTCCTATTTTAGGGATTTCTTGATTGATAACAGCTGTGGCAGTAATCAGGCCTGGGTGTGGCTAGAGAAATTGAACTCAGCTTTCCAAAGATGTGACAAACCACAGTTAATTTATATTTTAATGGGGGGGATCACTTTTTCCACACAGGGCCATGTAGGTTTGGATTTTTTTTACCCTTAATAATAAACACCTTCATTTAAAAACTGCATTTTGTGTTTACTTGTGTTATCTTTGTCTAATATTTAAATTTGTTTGATGATCTGAAATATTTAAGTGTGACAAACATACAAAAAAATGAGAAACCAGGAAGGAGGTCAGCACTTTTTCACACCACTGTATATACTGTACTTATGTTGTTGGACTTACTTGGGTTTGAATATGATTGTTTAATAAAAGACAGGGAGATTGTCAAGTTTCAGATGCAACATATTGTATATAACTGTGTCATTTATCAAATGTTTGTTATACCGTTATCCACAAGGCTTTTATTGTGAAAGCAAGCAGAAGTGGAGCTAGCGGATATGTTCTTCAGTGGTTGTTCTGGAACGTGGCGGTCATGAATAAAAGTTGTTGGCTAGCATCCCAAGTGTGTCGTCTTTATTGTTTATCAGGTAAGACATGTAATTTAAAAGAAGAGGATTTCTTGCTCACACAGCCAAAAACTGAACATGTATAATCTGCCATCTTTCCCAAATAGGAAAAGCTCGTGCTGCTCCTCAGCTCCTCCCTCTTTCCCTGAGTGAACTCAGGTCTGTAGCCAGCCCAGTGCTTACTCTGATTGGTTATAACATTAACCAATCAGACTAAGCAGGAATGCTTATGTAGCTAGAAACGGTTTGTTCAAACTGGCCTTTTGTTGGGGGGACGGAGTTTAACTGGAAATTCACAGCAGAAAAACACACACTTGACACTTGGAAGTGATTTTGCTCTTGATATGTCTTAAGTCACAAAAAACATGTTACAGACATGTTACCAACAGAAAAAACTTTGGTGGCATGACACTTTAACTGGGTTTTCAGAGAGAGCTGACAAAGAGGGGAAGAAAGAAGTGTGTAAGCGCTGCACTAGAACACTGACCCATCCATGCTGTGCACACACAGAGCTTAACATTAGCGCACAAGCCCCCCATAAAAAATGAAAATTTAAAAAAAACACATATTTATAAGGAAAAATGTATTATGATAAAATCACTTATTTATAAGTGAAAAGTCACAAACTTACTACAGGCAACATGCAAACTTTAGAGGGACAAAAAGCTCACAAATATGCTTGAACAAACTCCAGAATCTATAACTTGAAAAGAAAATGCAAACTAAAAAAAAATAAAAATTATAAAAAGTCCCATAGCTAAATAAAAAAATAATGACCATCAAACATGAGTTTGAGACTTGAACTTGACAGCTTAATCAAGAATGTTTGTAACAACACAATTGTCAGACATCATAAAACTGTAATTTA
Source organism: Pholidichthys leucotaenia (assembly GCA_020510985.1). Taxonomy (NCBI): domain Eukaryota; kingdom Metazoa; phylum Chordata; class Actinopteri; order Cichliformes; family Pholidichthyidae; genus Pholidichthys; species Pholidichthys leucotaenia. The sequence goes on from CM035850.1 coordinate 119,553,320, forward strand.
TTTAACTCATAATGCACAAGCAAGAAAAGTGGCAATTTTTCATGTTTTAGAGCCTGGAATGTTCATATTTTTTAGAATTTTTCCTGGAAAATGGCACATAGGCAGTCAACTATCAAATTAGTTGGCAATTAATTTTCTGACCATCAACTAGTCAACTAATCATTGCAGCACTAGAAAAATTTTTGCCCAATCACCAGGCTCAGCAACTTTTCTTAAAAAAAATCTGCATTTTAAATCTTGACAGCTGCAAGAAGAGGACACAGCAGAGATAAGCCAATCATGACAGGCTCAATCTTAACTGTTGTGCTTTATGTTTGATCAGTACTATGTTAAATATCACCTCATGTCAAGCCATGTTTGGTCATGTTAGACTACTTGAATGCACATAGTGCCCATTCAAACCTTCAGAGCTATCAGGTACCCTTAAAATGTTACCAAAACTTTAGCTGACCAAAGTCAAAATGTTTCAGGCTATTTCACTGATAAACAGCATCACAAGCTTACCTCCTACTTCAGTAAAGCATTGAAGATAAAACGGCAAACATTTACAAAGCAAATAACTGTAAGCAAAGCAGTTTTTTAAATAAATAGCAGTTTGTGTTATGTAGATATTCAGTTAGACTAGGGCTGTGTGATATGATGATATATACCAGATGACGATACAAAAACGTCTATCATTTCATAGAATACTCTATTGTTTATATTGTATTTAAAATGCACATACCTGTTTGTTCAGTAAAGCTCCTACCTCACCACTACTTGTCAGCGCCCCATCTCTTTCCTGCAGTGCGTGACTGCACGCAGCGGACAGGTGTGGTGGGTGGCTAGTAGGGGTGGGTTCAAAAGATCAATATATCGATATGGATCGATACATGTTTGACTGAGCCGATATCGATCCACAAAATCCGCGGATCGATCTTTTAATATTAATATGTTTTAATATAATATTTTTACGTTTGTGAACGTCTGCTGAGTATAATCGGGTCGAAACCGGGTCAGTCAGCCAGGAACAACGGCCGAGAACCATAAACAACTGACACGCTAACGGAGCTAGCAAGCTAGCGGATATGCTAGTTCTTCTTCTGTGGTGTTAAAACGGTTCTCATCCGGCAAGAGTTTCCTGCTGCGCGTGCTCTTTCGTGTTTAAACGAGCGGCGATATTAACGTGCGTCTCTTAATTTAGCAGCAAAAGTCACCGTATAGACTGTCCTCAACAGCTTCTGAATATTTTTCATAAAGCGGGGATAAACGGACTTTTACTCCGTGCAGCGCTGTGTTGGAACATCAAGTTGACGACTGATAAAGGGAAAATGCGGAGACTGAAACCCGTGAAGCAGAGGAAGACTTGGAGCTGCTGAGACTGTAAGTATAATATTTGTTTGTTTTAACGTTTATGTCAATTAATAATTTATCTGGCATGATGATGGTTTCTTTTACCAACTATGGACACAGAGAGAACTGTTGGTTAAGCGCTGTGAATAAATGCAGAATTAAGGTATATTTTATGAGATTATGGACTTCTGCCACTTAAGCGATGTGAAGAGAATAAATCACAATAAAATTAATAAAGGCTGCAGTACAACAAGCTATTGTTACTCAGTAGAACTAAATTGAAATGAACAAACCTTCTCAGGAAATGAACTGAAACCCTTTTCCAACATTGAAAGTTAATTTGTAGTTAAAATATTAAAAAAAAAACCTAAATTATTAAACCCTACTGTGGTGTGGCGATCTAAAAATATGAATGTTAATTTTACTGTGAAATCTATTCTTTTTATCTGCCTTCAGATGTGTGAAGACTGGAAGCTTCATCCTGCACTGAGACCTTCTGAAGGTCAGAGGTGGTCAGTGGAGGAGCATCCCTGCTTCATGTGGATTTCAGCACAGAAGAAGACCTTCAAGATTCAAGGAGGTGCTGCCATCACTTTCTCCACACTAACATGCATTCAATGCAATTTAGTTGTTGTAATGACAAATTCTTCTATTTCTTTTTTTAAAGTTCTCAGCAAGAACACAATATTGGTCTTTTTTTTTTTTTTTTTTTTACAATTTTACTGAGCATTTAATTCTAAATAAATCACTGTTTAACAAGAAATTTTTGGCAATCCTGTACTTTTCTTGTGGTGTTACATAGAACAGCATCACTGTAAACTATGGAAAAAGCAGCTGCTTTAAAATCTGTACTTCCTCACACAACTTTGAGTGCAAAAAAACTCTAAAAGTGCCATAACTTTTTGGAAAAGCTCCCACAAATCCAGGCTTTTTGGGCCACAGCAATCACAAAAACAGCTGACAAAATCCTGGAGGGACTGAAATACAATGAGATTATGAATGCATGGTTCATGCATTGAATTTGTTTACTTACTCTGGGTGGTGAACTTGACACGACACACCCTTTGCACTAAAGAAAGCACCTGTGAGCACTTTATGAAATGATAAGTTAAATAATAAAAAGTGCATTATTGTAACTGATTTTGGGTCAGTTCTATATGTGATAATTTATGAATTAACAAAGTTAGAAGATTCTTGGTACAATTTGCAGCATTAGGTCTCGAAGATTTTTGTTTCATGGGAAGTAAAATGGCTATTAAAATGGTAATTCCCCAGATCGAATCGGGATTGAATCGGAATCGAATCGATTCAGAATCTCAAGAATCGGAATCGAATCGATTCTGGAAATTAGGGATCGTTCCCAGCCCTAGTGGCTAGGCTTCAGTCCGGTGGTTGCTAATGCTAACTCCAAACTACCGGTTCAAATAGCTGCTACTCCCATTTGCCAGGGATGTGGGACCGTTTTTCATCGTGCTACGTCAGAGAGGATAGTTCGCTAACCTCGTTTTAATAGGAAGTAACGTTAACCCCATGTCTAATTATAAAATGCTAAATGACGATGCTAAGTTGTGCTAACTGGAAACCGTAGCAAATCATTGGGTTGGGTTCTTTTTGTTTAAATTAATGCTGAGTTTCTTAGTTTTGCCTGAAAATATTTTATTAACGCTGCAAAAGTGTATGATGGTGGCACATACACGCAAAACAAAGAAATACATTAAAATGGGTTGGAGGAGCAAGTTGGCTCTTAATGTAATTTATTTGATTTCTAATCATTTTAATTAGTCAAGTAGTGATGAATAAAATTAAAGTCATCACATGTATTTTATTACATTACCTTTTGTGTCTTTGATTTTCAGATCATGACCAATCTGAAATATTTTTACTAAGAAGCAAACAGGTTAAATCAGGCCAGAATAGCAGTCTTTAGGCTGCAGGTCTACACTTAAATTTTCACTGATTTAAACTAACAGCTAATTTACATCTGCAGGTGACAGCCATGGGTAATTTTCTCATTTTCAGATAGTTTTTTTATGTTATGGTTTGTTTGTTTTTTTGCTATTCTCCTCTGGCTCAGGAAATATTTAACTTATTGATGTTTACTTTTTATTCACATATGAAAATGGTACATGTAAAAAGAGATGGTCCTTTTATATGATTATCTAAACTAGAATTTACAGAAAATGTATATTGTGACATAAACCGTTATCGTGATATAAGATGATTTATATCATGATATGATTTTTTTTTTTTTTTTGCCATATCGCACAGCCCTAAGTTAGACCAAGTATCAGCAACCTCTAAATCGTGTTTTTTCTCTTACACAAATCTGCAAATTTGCTCATGCAAATCTGCAACATTTAACTTTTGGTAAATGTTAGCCATTCTTCTTATAAACAGCAATTTGACCCTTTTTTGTAAAACTTTTTCCTTCTGTAAAAATTGTAAATTTACATTTATTTTTTTTTTAAATCATGTTTGTCAAAGCCACATGGGACCACAGTTAATGGGCAAAAGAGCCACAGGTTGCAGACCCCTCATGTCAGAATATCAAATATAGCAAGTGGATAATCAAACACTTGGGTACAACTGTAACTGCACTGACACACTGTAAAATGAAATAAATTAATAGACCTTACAAAGAAAAAGCATGTATACCATTTGCCTTGAAAAAACTATGTAGAACAAAAAACGTATGTTGTAAATAAGCATTTGTGTGTACAACATATAATTTCTATTCGACTTTGTTTTTTCAGTCTATATGCTTTTTCTAAGTAAGGTTAACTAATGGATTTTTCAGTGTAGTTAAAAATGGTACTGACCACATCCAGCCGGGAGACCAGAAAGAAGCCAAACTGATACCAGCAGCTGAAGCATCCTGGCAAACACCATGACGACAACTAAACAGGAGGGAAAATTATATTAGGAAGGGTTGAATATACATTCAAATTATTTATTTACAGCAGAGGTGGGTAGAGTAACCAGAAACTGTATTCAGGGTAAATAAGATAAGATAAGATAAGATAAGATAAGCCTTTATTAGTCCCACAACAGGGAAATTCCAGGATTGCAACAGCACAGGGATAGCAACACTCAGAGCAACAATCAGAAGGCAAGAAAAAAAACAAGCAAGCAAAAGCAGCTAATATACATATGTACATATTACTATAAAATATATATATACACACACACACACAGACACACAGTGCAGAGCATTGTAGCTGGATGGAATAAATATATGAATATATGAACACACAGTGCAGAGCATTGTAGCTAGATGGAATAAATATGTAAATATATAAACACCCACAGTACGGAGCATTGCAGCTAGGTGGAATAAATATGCAAGTATATAAACACACACAGTGCGGAGCAATGTAGCTAGATGGAATAATATGTAGATATATAAAAACACAGTGCGGAGCATTGTAGCTAGATGGAATAAATATATAGATATATAAATATAAACACACCCAGTGCTGAGCATTGTAGCTAGATGGAATAAATATGTAAATATATAAACACACACAGTGCAGAGCATTGTTGCTAGGTGGGATGAAACAGCATAACCGTCTATTTAGTTATCCTACATGGTATGATTATGTGCCCATACATATTCTCACCCTCCATAGCGACCGGTATGTTCCTAGTTGTATGCCGGAGAGGACCATTGTGTAAGTCTATTGCATCTTTTGCATTCAAAAAAACTATTAGTTTGTTACGTCTTTTTGCTATCTCTGCGAGCAGCCCTGCTTAGGTTGTACAGTCTGACAGCCGTTGGTAGGAAGGACCTACGAAACCTCTCGGTTGTGCACCTGGGATGATGTAGTCTGCTGCTAAATGAGCTCCTCAGTGCATTCAGTATGTCCTGCATAGGGTGGAACTCGGACTCCAGCAGAGATGACAGTTTAGCCACCGTCCTTCTCTCTCCTATCTCCTCCATCGGATCAAGGCGCTGCCCCAGGACAGAATGGCGAATGGCGTGTGCCCCAGCACACGGACACATGGCGACACATGACAAGCAGTAGGTCTGATGTTTTTTTTATCAGTTTGTTTACATTCTACTGATTTTCTGGTTCATATATTTTTTTTTTTCCACAATATCTTTATTGAACCTTTTTTTTTTTTTTTAACAAACATGATACAAACAATCAAACACTAACACTAAAGTACTACAAAAAAAAAAAAAATGCACTAAAAACACCAACAACCACCAACAAAATCAAGTCTTCAACAATGCTCCTCTGTTTAGTCTAGACAATCCAATACATAAGTATACATATTATGTTCACCAGTTTGGAATTTACAAGGTCCACACACATCATTCACCTTCTTCTTCAAGAGTTATGTTTAAATTTTTTACATAATCAATAAAAGGTCTCCATATATTCTCAAACACAATTTCCTTTGATTTCAGTATATATGTTATTCTTTCTAATGGAAGGTTTGTTAACATCTGTCTTAACCACAGAGTCACATCTGGTCTATGAGTCTTTTTCCATAATAGTGCAATACATTTTTTGGCATTAAGCAAACTGAGGTCTATGAATGTTCTTTCACTTTTATTAAAATTATGCTTTTCTGGGTACAGACCCAACAAAAACAGTTTAGGATTCAATATGATTTGTTTTGAGATTATTTTTCAATTGTTACCCTCACCTCTTCCCAAAACATTCTTATTAATCTACATTCCCATAAACAATGAAATAGGGTTCCTTTACTTTCCATGCATTTTGTGCATGTATCTGGTATATTTTTGTTATATCTATTTAACTCCTCCGGTGTAACATACATCCGCATTAACCATTTGAAATGTATCAATTTAAGGCGTGCATTTATTGATTTGGTTTGAGCTTCTGTACAAGCCAATTCCCATTGTTCCTCTGAAATTTCAATTTGCAGATCTTCTTTCCAGTAGTTTAATCTTTTCTGTGAATTTTCACTTGAAGATAGTGTCAGTGAGTTATAGAACTCTGAAATAATACCCTTTCTTTTACTATCTTTCATCATCATTTTTTCCAAGGATGAATAAATAGGTCGAGTGAGAGCTTTATTTTGATTTGATCGAATAAAGTTTCTAAGTTGAAGATATTTAAAAAAATGTGTTCTATTGAGATTAAATTTGATCCTCAGCTCTTCAAAAGACATTATGTTGTCTGCACATGGCAAATATAAATCCTGAATCTTTTGTATCCCTTTTAAATTCCATACTTTAAATACAGCGTCCGCTCTCCCTGGTTTAAAATATTGATTACCCCATATTGGACTAAATTGTGACAATAACTGTGGTTCTTTTAAATAGTTTTTAACTTCACACCATATTTTGATCATATGCTTTACAAATGGATTTTTAACTTGTTTTTGTAATTTTTTTGCCGAATCTGAGTATATGAATATGGGAAGAGGTAAAGGTAAATTGTATGATTCCATTTCAGTCCAGTGAGGGAGATCATTTGATGAAAAATAATATGTCATAGACCTCAGTTGTGCCGACCAATAATACAACATAAAATTTGGACATTTCAGACCTCCACGATCAAATGGTAAATATAATAAAGACAAACGTAATCTAGCCCTCCTGTTGTTCCATATAAATTCCACTAACTTTTTTTTTATTCTTGAGAATAGATCTAAAGGTGGTGATAAGGGAATGTATTGAAATAAATAAAGTATTTTAGGTAAAATATTACTTTTAAGTATATTGATTCTCCCGATCATCGACATTGGTAGTGACATCCATCTCTGAGTTAACTCATTGATATCTGACATTAAGGCTTCATAGTTGACACTGGCGACTGATTCTAGCTTAGGCATAATTTGGATTCCTAAATATTTAAACTGATTTACAACATTGAATTGATTTACCTCAGGGGCTGGGTAATTTCTCTGGGTCTCATTTAGCATTAATATTGAAGATTTAGTTTTATTTATTTTATATCCTGATATTTCCCCAAAATTCTTTATTAAATTCAACAAGGTTGGAATTGATTTTTTTAGATTCGACATAAACAAAATTATGTCATCGGCGTACAGGGAGATTTTATGTTCTGTTGGTCCAACTTTAATTCCATATATTTGTGAATGTAAACGTATCGCTATCGCTAAAGGTTCAATTGCCATAGTAAACAGTAAAGGTGAAAGTGGACAGCCTTGTCGACATCCTCTATTGATTTTTATTGGTTTTGAAATATTGTTATTTGTTAGGATTTCTGCTGTAGCATTATTGTATATTATTTGAACCCATTTTATGAAATTATTTCCAAGTCCAAACCTTTGTAGGACTTCAAAAAGAAAGGGCCATTCAACTCTATCAAAGGCCTTTTCGGCGTCCAATGATAGGAGAGCTGTATCCGGTGCTTCTTTATTAAAATAAATAATATTAAATAGTCTTCTTACATTATGGAAGCCTTGTCTACCCTTTATAAAGCCATTCTGATCTCGATTAATAATATTTGGTAAAATTTCTTGTATTCGTCTTGCTAAAATTTTACAGATTATCTTAAGGTCGGCGTTTAATAGGCTTATTGGTCTCATATTTTCACATTTATTAGAGGGCTTACCTGGTTTTGGCAGCAGTATAATTAAGGCATTATTTATGTATGATGGTAAATTATTATTTTGAAATGCTTCTAAAACCATTTCCAAAAAAGGTTTTATTAATTTATTCTTAAATTTTTTATAAAGGTCAACTGGAAGACCATCTGGTCCTGCACTTTTTCCTGATTTCATATTATCAATGGCTAGCCCAACTTCTTCTTGACTAATTTTAGACTCCAATATCTCCCTGTTTTCATTTGGAATACACGGTATAGATAGTTCGTTCAAAAACCCATTTAGTTTTGTTAAATCAGGTTCATTTTTGGTATCATATAATTTTTCATAGTAATCTCTAAAGGCTCTATTAATTTCTAAAGGATCTATAACTACCTGTCCATTACTTATAATACTGGTAATTGGTGTTTTAATTTCCAATTGTTTAATCTGCCATGCTAATAATTTTCCTGATTTTTCACCTTGTTCATAAAAAGATTGTTTCAATCTTAGAAGACTCGAGGCAGCTCTATTCGCTGATTTTTTGTCGTATTCAGCTCTCAAAATCAGTAATTCATTCTCCAACCTTGGGTCACTTCCTGCATACACTTTTTCCTGAAGATTTTTTATTTTATGTTCCAATTTAGCTCTCTCCTCTCGAGTCTTCTTAGATTTTGATCCTGTATAACTAATAATATGTCCCCTAATAAAAGCTTTGAAAGCCTCCCACTTTACACATGCTGATGTTTGTGTAGTATTGATGTCAAAGAACTCGTCTATCTGTTTTTCTATATACTTGACAAATTCCTCATCCTGAAGCCATTTATGCTGAAATTGCCATCTACCTGATTCCTTTGTCAATTTTTTATCTACATATATTAGACAACAGGGTGCATGATCAGAGATCACGATGTTATCATAAAAGCAGTTTTGAATCTTGGACCTTAATTCTGTGGAAATCAAAAAATAATCAATACGTGAGAATGTCTTGTAGGAACTGGAATAACAAGAATAGGCTTTAACTTGTGGTTTCATTTCTCTCCATATATCTAACAATCTCAATTCTTTCATAAAATGATTAATAGTCATCCTACATCCAATGTGCGTACAATCCAGTCCTGTTGATCTATCCACACCTGGATTCAATGTACAATTAAAATCCCCTGCTATTATATGTTGCCCTGTAAGTGATGATAAGATGAGAAATAAATTAGCAAAGAACTTCTGATCATCTATATTGGGACCATATAAGTTCACAAGATTTATCTTTTCTAATAGCAAAGAACCTTGAATGATTACATATCTTCCAAATTTGTCTCCAATTACATTTTTCACTTGAAAAGGAACTGATTTATGTATGAGAGTCATAACTCCCCTGGCTCGGGATGAAAATGAAGAGGTGAATACACTTCCCTGCCATCTACTCCTAATTCTTTTAACATCCTCCTCTATCAGATGAGTTTCTTGTAAAAACACAATTCTTGAACCCATGTCCTTTATTTTATTCATAACTTGTTTAAGTTTTTTTAAATTTTGTAGACCTCTGCAATTCCATGAAGTTAAATTAAGGTTAACACTTTGGTCCATGATCAATAGAGAGTTTGGGATTACCTTGCAGTGTAAACATGCTCATACAGAGAAGCAAAAACATGAGTGGTTGAACATTCATCCTACAAACTACACACAAACAAATTTCCCCTTCCCACACTTGTGGCAAACCCCCCAAAATCAAAAGAAAAATTCTGTCTCCCGATATAGCCATCGACCGTTCCACACCCACGGGGAACAGCCTAAGCCACTCCTTCTTCATCCTCCCAATCACCCTAACTCTACTGCTTTTAATGACGTAACATTAACTCTCCTCTGTAGTTTTCCAACTTAACTCCAAAATTTTTAACAACTTTGTACATTATAGTTTTTTTTTTTTTTTTTGTTTGTTTTGTTTTTGTTTTGTTTTTTTTAATATATAATACAATCTATATTTTGTAAACTTACTATTTACTTCAAGTCAGTCAGATGCCTGTGCAAATGCTTAATTATTCTACCTTATATTTTGTTCATGCTTAGCTCCCACCAGTCTCTTCTTCTTCTTTGATCTTCTTGATGAACTCCTGCGCCTCCTCTGGGGTCTTGAAGATGTGGGTTCTGCCCTCATACGTGGTCAGCAGTCTCGCAGGATAGATTACACCATGACGAATCCCAAGGTTGCGCAGCTCCTTACGTACGGGATCAAACTGCTTCCTCAATTGCTGGATTCCTGTGGCCAAATCTGGGTAGAACCGCACCTGCTGGTCCTGGTGTTTAATCTCTCCTTTAGCACGTGCAGCGTTGAAGATCTTCATCCTGTCTCTGTTGCTAAGAAACTTCATAATTAAGGTCCTCGGCGGTCCCTTATCTCTCCGTGGGCCAATACGATGTGCTTTTTCCAGAACCACTGCTGATTGCAACTCCTCGCTGCCCAGCACCTCCGGAATCCACTTTTCCAGAAAGGAACATACGTCCCGACCTTCTGATTCCTCTGGAAGACCCACCAGCCTCAAATTATTCTGTCTCGACCGAGATTCCAAATCCAAAATATTATCTTCCAGAGATTTATTTTTTTTTTCCAAAGTGCGCACCTTTAATTGAAGACGGGTGACGTCATCTTCAGCACTAGCGAGACGGAGCTCCATCTGCGCCGTTCGTTCTACACAGTCACCCAATTCCTTTCTTATTCCTTCCAGCGCTGTCATAATCCCATCAAATCTAGAGGAGAAGTCCGCTCTCATTGAGCTCATGGCAGCCATCAGCGCATCTGCGCCATTCCCCGCAGAAATCGCACCGCCGCCAGCCTCCTCCGCCATATATGGAGCCTTGTTTGCTGCGTCACAGACCTGAAAGTCCGTTAATTTGGACTGTTTCGGCGGCTCGCTTTTTCCTTTTCCTGGTTTTCCAGCCTTAGGCTTCGCCGACATATCCTCGCCCAAATGCTGGGATACGTTCTGTCCCAAATGAGAGAGTTATTTGCCGATTTTTTTCTCCAGGAGCAGAGCAGAGCGAGACACGTCCGTCCTACGTGGCAGCCATAACCGGAAGTCTCATATATTTTGAACAAAAAAAAAACAAAAACAAAACAAAGACAAACAAACAAAACCATCCTTTGTGTAAATACTGTATGTCCAAGTCCACTTTGACCTAAAGTTATGTAATTCGATATGGGTGCCGTCACATTATGTAAATTAGATGCGTAAATTTACTCCCATCATAAACTTTGGATCATATTTTACATCTTTCTCATTTACAATAAGCCATTATCTCTTACCACTTTCAAGTTACAGCTTTTGGAATGTGTGACATCTAAACTGAATATTTTCTTGAAAAAAAAAATCTTTGCCACCAGATGGTGCATGCAGATGGTGCGGATCCACGACAGAAATCCTCAAGTGGTTAAGAGTAAAAATATCTAATAAGAAAGTTACTTGAGACAGTCACCAAGTTTTTAGGATTTTCTCTTAAATTTGTAACTTTTTCTCATAAATTTGCATTTTCCGCCCCAAAACCAGAAGGTCGTAGGTTCAAGCCCTGGCTGGGTCATACCAAAGACCATATAAAAATGGTACTTCCCGCCTTCTAGTTTGGTGATCAGCATGATGGAATGGGGGAAGGAAAGTTGGTTAACCAGCCTCAGGGGGTGCACAAGCCAGTGTACTCCCTGTGCCAGTCCCAAGCTCGGATAAATGGGCAGGTTTGCATCAGGAAGGGCATCCGGCGTAAAAATCCTTGCCAAATCAACATGTGAATCATCGCAATATAAAGTGATGATACACCGTGGCAACCCCGAAAGGGAGCAACCGAAAGACAAAAAAAAAAAAAAAATTACATTTGATTTTTTCCACATAAATTTGTTATTTTAACAACATAATTTTTGAACTTTTTACTCATAAACTAGCTTATCCAGCCACAGGGGTGCGCAAGCCAGTGTACTCATTGTGCCAGTCCTAAGCCTGGGTAAAATGGGCAGGGTTGTGTCAGGAAGGGCATCTGGCATAAATCTCAGCTCCAATGCTATATGGATATGGCAGATATATCAGTGTCTGCCACAGCGACTCCACCAGAACACTGGAATAGCTAGTAGAAGAAGAAGACTCAAACTAGCTTTTTTGGGGGGGAGGGGGGGTTCCCCCTCAAAAATCTGTAACTTTTCTTGTACATTTAAGGCTTTAATCTCAAACTCATTTTCTTCTTTTGCAGCTCTTCTTTCTCTGTCAGCTGTTCCCTTTAGGGGTCGCCACAGCAGATCATCTGCCTCCATCTCACCCTATCCCTTGCATCTTCCTCTGCAACACCAATCCTCTCCATGTCCTCCTTCACTACACTCATGAATCTTCTCTGTGGTCTTCTTCATTTCCTCCTGCCTGGCAGCTAGTGCTGCAATGATTACTTGAGTAATTTGATTACAAAAATTCCTTCATTCAAAATCTATGATTCAAAGCGTTGTTTAATGTAGCTCTTCTGGTCTATATAACCTTCTTCCAGTATGGCCTTCCAGTCACGCAATGTAAACAAGATGTGGGTTTGTTTAATTTTTGGAGCATATCCTTGATAGTTGTCATTTTTGACATGTTGAAAGCTTTGATTAACCCTGCAGTTGCAGAAAGCAAGCACATTGTCCACTGCCATGTTAACAGAGTACAAAAAATGTGAAAAATGATCAATTTAAGGTACATTATATAGAAATAAGTCATGATTAAAGCGTGATTAATTGACTTTCACTCTAGCTGCTACCCTTCTGCCATGAATCACCTGACACTCATCTCCATCCACTCCACCCTGGCCGGAACGCTCTTCTTCACTTCTCTTGTGCATTTTCCACTGTATTGGATGGTTGACTCCAAGAATTTAAACTCATCTACCTTCACTATATATATTTTATACCCACTTCCCTCTCATTTACACACATGTATTCTGTCTTGCTTCTACTGACATTCATTCCTCTTCTCTCCAGTGCATATTTCTACATCTCCAGGTTCTCTTCCATCTGCTCCCTACTCTCACGAGATCTTAATGTCATCTGCAAACATCATAGCCCACAAAGAATCATGCCTGACCTCATCTGTCAGTCTGTCCATCACCAAGGAAAACAAGAAGGAAGTACAACCAAATCTACTTAAGTAAAAGCACAGTTTTATTCAAAAATGTACCCAAGTTAGAGTAAAGAGTATCCTGCAATAAAACTACTCACTTAGGTACAACTGCGTGAAAATGTTACTTGAGTACATGTATTTAAGCAGATGTAACTACTTAGTACCCACCTCTGATTTGCAATCTATGTAAATGTAATTGCATGTTCTTACCAGAAATGACTGCAGCTTTAGTTATTTCGATGAATTTATAATTTATTGTAATTAAAATAAGAGTCTAAATTATTGTTCTGCTCTGGCTGAGGAAACATTTGTTTATATATAATCCAGATTATATTAGATGGTACATATGGACAGTTTATCTCAAGTTTTTCTCAGATTAAAGACCTTTAAGAGAAAGTCCTCCCAAAGTAAAGAAAAAAAAAAAAAGCAAAATTATGAATAAAAAGTACAAAATTTATGACAAAAATTTGAAAACTTATAAGCAAACAAATAAGCTGAGAAGACTATTACTCATCCTTTAGTAATTAATAGTGATGGCAAAATCGAAACAGTGTTTTGGAACGTACCGGAACCTAGGCGGAACTTGTGATTCGAAACGCTGTTCCGAGGTCTGTATCAGAAGGACGGTGTCACGTGACTGTTCCATATCGCGTTCCATTCTGCCCCCAATTGTTTTGAAACGTCACAGTGGTTTTTGTTTCAGCAAGTGAATACAAATGCGTGTATGGTTCCTTCATTTGTAATTCCAATTCAAAATAAAATCAGAAAAAACAAATTTTTGGTCTCATTTTTGTTTTGTCCTTTTTCTAAACTTAGGTAGAAAAAATATATTATCAAATTTTTGGACATACCTGTGTTTAACTTTGCTCTTATTGTTTTATAGTCAAAACAAAAATATTAAGTTATTATTTTGGTTTATTATTTTGCGACACTGGAAGTGTTAGTGTTAGTGTAGGTGATGAGTTTAATCAGTCATTTAAAGTGTCTCTAGTTTTATCTATGATGTCTGACCTCCATTACACAAAATTAAAATGCCTATTATATGAAAACTAGTGATGGCAAAGTCAAAACAGTGTTATAGTGCGTACCGAAACCGAGGTGGAACTTCTGAATTGAATCAATATGTTACACCCGGAGGGCGAAGAAGAGAGGCCAAGTGGCGGACTTTTCCGCGGTTTATTGACTTCACTTTTACAAACACCAGGCACGGCACTCTGACACGGGACATCACCCGATAACGGTCACATCACTCTTCACCATTTTCCTTCACACTCTAGAACGTTCTCCACTCTTCTTCTCTCGCGCTCTAACACTGAACAGCGTCTCATCACTACCGAGTGCCACCTGTGGCGCAAAAGCGCTACTGCTTCTACTGACAAAGTTTAAATAAAAACAGTTCAAATTACAGTCCTTTAGTTACATTTCCTATAAATGCTCATCTTTACCATCAACATTTAAATTACAGTCTTTTAGACACATTTATTAGAAATGTCTATATTAGCCATCAGCATCTAATCAAGAATGTTTTCTGGGGTTTTCTAGAGGTTGTCCAAAATTGACTTTTTCCTACAAATATAAGCAATTGAATTGCAATATAAGCTGCAGCTTCAGCCATCACCCATTTCGGATAACTTATGTTGAACTGTATAATCAGAGCAGTTATTGTTTAATTTGACCTTGTTGGATTTTTTTCCCCTTTGTTATATTATCCTGTTTCTTTTTAATCTTTACTTTTAATCTATCTGAAATAAATAAATAAAAATCTTTGTTCCGAGGTCTGTATCAGAAAGAGGATGTCACGTGACTGGTCCATTTCGCGTTCCATTATGTCACCAACTGTTTTCAAACGTCACCGTTGTTTTATGCAGTGATTGTGTTATCCCGTTTCTCAAATGGAATAATAAAATGCTGCCATTACACAATATTAAATTGCCTATTCTATGCACAATTTATGTATTATATAAATACTTTATATGTAAAATACTAATTTCTCATGTCCTTGCCTGACTGGCTGCTGGTTCATCAGCCCACATGCCTGAAACATTTCAAAGCTCCTCTGAAGTGCAGTTTGGTTGTGAAGTCTTGCCTCTCTGAGTGTCTTGGACTGAGCTGCTTTTGAATTTACATTATTTGGAAATGGATGGGGGTAGAAAGCGTCCCAGGTCAGCTGTTTGGGATCACTATGACCTTCTTGAGGGAAAAAAAGTTAAATGTATGCACTGTATGCAACATCTTGCATTTTGTAACAATACAAGTATGTGGAGACGCCTACGGACAAAACATCCTGACGCCTGCGTTCCTAGCACAACACAACAGAGTGCTGAATCAAGCCATGGCCAGCGTAATGTTTATGGTATCTATTCATGTTCTTTTAATACACATACGAGTATACATTTATTATTTATACACCTTTATTATTATTTACAATAAATATAATTATGCATTTGATCACTAAAAGAAGCCATATTGTTGTACATTTACATATAGTTATATATTTTACATGTAGTTACATATATTTAAAATATATGAAGTTGCATGGCAGCATTCCTCCTAACTCAGTCTTTTTGTTGTTCCTTGACAGGAAGGCAAAAAGAACTGAATGTACACAAGCACCCCCAAAAACAGTGACTGATGTCTATTTTGTAAACAAGCACCCTCTACAAATACTAATTGAAAAAATATATATTTTCAGACAAATAATACTAGAAACCCAAACAAAACACGAAACGTTGAGATAAAGACACAAAAACACTTGACTGGTTCAGTGTAGTATTATAACATTTGGCCACCAGATGTCGCTGTGGGGAGATGTTTCAAATGTTCCAAAACATCAATTCTTTTTCTGAATCATTTGGAACAAATGATTCAATCTCTCCATCGTCCCATTTCTGCCATCACTAGTAATTAAATCAATAACACCAATTTTGTAGTTCTTGGTTACTGTTTATTTCTGTCTATACAGTGGGAAAAATAAGCATTGAACACGTCAACATTTTTCTTATTAAACACAGGAGCCACTGACCTGAGATTTTCATGAAGAACAAGTGGTGCAAAAAGGCATAGAAAGCCAAGAAACCAGCTGAAATCCATCAGAATTTAGGAAGCCATCCCATCCCCCATCAATGCAAGTTAATTCCAGCTGGTTAAGTCCTGACTGATAGCCTTTAAAAAGGTCTGTGAATATCAGATTGTCACAACACAAAGAACTCATAATGGGTAGAAGCAAAGTGCTCTCTCTAGACCTTTGCAACCTTATTGCTGCAAGCCATAGTGATGGCATTGGTTACAGATGCATCTCTAAACTGCTGAATGTTCCAGTGAGCACTGTTGGAGCCATCATTCGGAAGTGGAAAGAACATCATTTTACCATAAACCGACCACGACCAGGAGATCCTCACAAGCTTTCTGACAGAGGAGTCAAAAGAATTATCAGAAGAGTTATCCCAAGAGCCAAAGACCACTCATGGAGAGCTCCTGAAAGACCTGGAGTTTGCAGGTACTGTTGTTTCAAAGAAAACAATAAGTAATGCACTCAACCGACATGGGCTCTATGCCCGCTCACCTCGCAAGACTCAACTGCTTAAGAAAAAGCATGTTGAAGCTTGTTTAAAGTTTGCTGCACAACATTTGGGCAGGCCAGTAAAATACTTGGAGAATATAGTCTGGTCAGATGAGACAAAAATTGAACTTTTTGGATGCCACAACACACAGCATGTTTGGAGGAAAAATGGCCCTGCACATCTCATCATGGTGTGGGGGTGTTTTTCAGCACATGGTACAGGCAGACTTCATATAATTAAAGAAAAGATGAATGGACAAATGTACAGAGACAACCTTGATAAGAATCTGTTGCCATCTGCCAGGATGTTGAAGATGAAACGAGGGTGGACATTTCAGCAAGACAATGATCCCAAATACACAGCCAGGGAAACTCAACTGGCTCCAGAGAAGGAAAATAAAGCTGCTAGAATGGCCCAGTCAGTCACCTGACCTGAATCTAATTGAAAATCTATGGAATGAACTGAAGATCAGAGTTCATAGAAGACACTCACGGAACCTTCAAGATTTGAAGACAGTTTGTGTGGAAGAATGGGCTAAAATCACTGCTGAGCAATGCCTATACCTAGTTTTTCCCCATACAGGAGGAGTCTGGAAGCTGTTATTACCAACAAAAGCTTTTCTATTAAATATTAAATGAATTTTGCCAAGTGTGTTCAATAGTTATTCCCTGTGTCATTCAACTTTATTAAATATAACATGTTTTGCAAACACAGTTACCTTGATTTCTTTGTATGTATGAATTACTTGGGTTGTTTCTGATATCTGGTGAAAATCTCTGGTCAATGGCTCCATCAGAAATATGTTTAATGAGAAAAATGTTTGTGTTCAATACTTATTTTCCCCACTGTATTTCAAGTAGCTTTACAAACATATTACATATGATTAAATAGAAATTCATAAATTATACTTTTTATACAACTTGCATCTCAAAACAAGGAAGTTTTGTTCCTTTCATACCACAACATTAATATTCCTCTTCCTGTGGCTTTGTTTTTAGTGTCTGCAGTTTAAAACAGATGCTTGTTTATTTCAGAAAGTTTATTCTAGGTAATATACTATTGTTTCCTTTTCATCTTGCGTTGTCGTTTGCATATGGATGTGGTTAAATTTTTCAATTCCAACTGTCAATCTATTTTCTATCCAGTTTATTTATTGTATTTTAGGTGGAATAACAATTCTTATGTTTGGGTCACACTAAAAAACCTTTGCTTTCTAAATATAAAATCATTTTTAAGGTAAATACTGCATCTGATGGACTTATGGATACCTTTATTACCATTTTCTTTAGGTTTAAGTTGTTTGGGTCAACTGGTGATTATTCATCGCCACAATTCATCAGTCTCAACTCCGCCCGAAAAAAAAAAAACGGAGTCCCCTAACACGATCTTGCACAGAACCCCCCAAATAGCGAGAAATAACCCTGTTTATCACCATGCTATCAAACAGTGGCTAACTGAAGAAAAAGTTTAACTGATCGTCTGGCTACTTGTGGGTTCACACGACGGAGGAGCTAAAGAGTTAGCATGCAGCTCACCAATATCGTCGCACCCAACGTTACATCGTTTCTACAATCCGAAGAAAGAGGCCATAGCTTACGTTAGCGCCGTCTATTGACGTCCCGGTGTGATCTTTCCTAGATGAACACGATATCTCATTATCGTCGGCATGAATTTAATCAATTTTATAGCGATCTCTGAACGCACGTCCAACTTCTAGCTTCTTCTATAAGGACCGCCCACTTCCAGTCAGGAGCCGCCTGCTGCTGTGGTACTGGCAACGTCGTCAGTGTGTTGTGCAACAGCGCACCTTTACGCCAATCTGACACCACGAGGATGGGCTAAATCTATGGGATCAACTGTGACAGTGTAGAAATCGCGTTCAAAGTGGGTGGATTCTGTTAGGCGATTGGGTAAAGACACTGTCTGTCAAACGCTTTGGACGAATCAGATTCCCCTGTTGCTGTCGTCAGTGTTGTTTGCCATTATGCCCTCGCCCCTTGTCCCCCGGCCGTCTCTCTGCACTCGTGCGTCTTTCCACCAAACCGGTTCCAGTGCTTAACTGGAGCCAGAGCGTCACCAGCACCAGTTCTTTAGTTTTCCACCGACTAAAGCACCAGTCCCGGGCTCCCAAAAGTGGGGCTATCGTGGCCCCAACTCCTAGCTGGGCTAACGGCAGCACCAGTTTACGTTGGTTGCGTCCACAGCCATGGGCGTGGTTAACTGACCAGCTTCAAAACATTACTGCCCGCCATGTTGCTTTCCAGACAGCGGAGAACGCAACGGATTCCAAAACCAAACAGATTTAGAGCGAAGAGGAGACATATTTCTTGGCTCTATGGACATAAGCAGAAGTACAAGATCAGCTGGAGGGGGCCACTCACCTGAACTGTTTTGGAGGACAGGCCTGCCAGCCGGACCATTGTCACTGCCGTGGATTAGTCTGGACAACAAACTGCTTAAAACACGCTGGTAAGTGTATTGTCTTTAAAATGCCAGACGTTAACCAATATATGTATACATATATATATCCGCTTGTATTGATATGTAACGGCCAAAGTGCGGATTTTTTTTTTTTTACTCACTCTTGTGGCCATAGTATTTTCGGTTAGCTATGCTAACAAGCGAACTGTTTTTAGCACGAACGTTTCCTCGCCATACAGAAATGCGCGTTCGAGAAACTAGAACAGAAATCTTAGCATCTTACAGAATACTTTTTTTATAAAGACATCCTGCGCAAAATACGTTTTTTGTGGTATGAATACTGTGTATGAATGGGTGCCTTGCGTTATGGTATGGGAGATTTTTCTACCAGACACTAGTAACGTCGTCTTTTTTACTATTTTGGTAATATTTCCATAATCTTAGGCCATTTTTTTTTAATTTCACTCGTGTTTAATTGTACGTTGTGTAGCCGTATTTTATCTAATCCTTCTCTTACTTTATTGCGCACTAGCCTGGTGGATCACCTACAGTTTCATTGTACTGTACAACTGTACAGTACAATGACATTTCATCTATTCCTATTCTTCTATTCCATAATCAGACATGTAAGCTTTGCTAACATTGATATTGAATAAAATTGTCTTCTATGTCTGCACATTTAATGGAAGGCTTAAGTTGTTCACTGCACAAACTAAAACACTTTTTTTTTTTATAGATTTATTACAGCTAGATGATGAGGGAGAACCAGCCAGACCTGTGGTGTCCAGCTCACCTTCACCAGCTCCAAGCTTGTCCTCCTCCTGCTCTTCTAATCAGACCAGATTAGGTAATTTATGTTCAGATCATTTTGATTTTGTGTACTTTATTGATCCCCATAGAGGAAATTGAGGGCATCCACCTGGATGGATCATGACCCATTCATACAAAGGAGGGAGTGAATTCAACCAATTATACACTTGAATTGAATGTTGTGATGCCACTAACAGTAAATGGATGTTGAATAGACACATTCAATCTTGGATTGACGATTCCTGCATTTTTCAGTGTGTGGTTATTTTATATTGCTTATTTTTGTACTTTAAAACAGGGAAACAGAAGTGTGACACAAACATGGACCTCCTTCTAGACTACGGTCCGATGAGACAGCAGGAGCAGAGCAGGGGGGAGGAGCAGCTGAACTTCGCTTTGCTGCAAAGCAGACCAACACCCTTGTTGGACTGATGGGATGCGTTGTGTCTGTGCTTGAGGGACTGTAAAAAAAAGTAACTATCACAGCATTGATATTTTTGGCTGTGTGTACATAATATTTCATATGTAGCAGTCTGAAGTTTTTGCACGTTTTGGAAATAAAAGCTTTCTTTCCTTAAGTGTTTTTCTGCTTCTACATTGTTATCCTCACACCAAACATATTCAGGTTCAGGTTCCTTTATTTGTACCCGTAGGTAGATTTGTTTTGCAGTCAGGTGGCATCCATGTTTACAAACTAGTTACATTCAACATGAACACAAACACAGGCAACCATGAAGCTGACTATAGACATGATAAAAGTGCTCAAGGCTCCATCAATCAGGACATAAGACAAAGAGATAAGAGAAAAAAACATGAGAGAAGGGTCATATTAAAAAGTTAGACTTTACATTTCATATGCATGAAATATAAAGTTATTTAGGACAATGCAAATCACTATAACATTGTATTGGTGGGAAGTGAAAGTACAAGTACTGAATTACTGCACTTAAGTTGATTTTTCCAGGTATTGGACAATATATCAGGTATTTGTGGACTTACTCATATTTTTGACAACTTTTTTTCACATTTTTTAAAGAACAAGCAGCAACAAACTTTAAATCTATGTACTTTTTCTGTGGAAAATGTTCCAAGTTGCCAGCTTCAAAAATGATGAGTTTATCTTGTTTTGACAACGTACCACATGACTTTCTGTCAGCTCTGGACAAGATCATTTCTGGGGAAAGAACTTTGAACTTGAACACTTTACAGTCTGTCTCTTGTTATCCCTACATGAATAAAAACTTGAATCAGTACTTTAACCAGAATAGATGACACAAGTACAGAAGGGTATACCTTTCACAACTCTGTAGTTTGGAGGTGCATAGAATATGCATTTATACAGTATCTTCATGTATATATGCAGTAAATCTATACATTTTTCCATGTAACCTTGTGACTGCATTATTTTAATTGCTTTTAATCCCAGATCAAGTTTGTTTAAGATAAGATAAGCCTTTATTAGTCCCACAATGGGGAAATTCCAGGATTGCAACAGCACAGGGACAGCAACACTCAGAGCAACAATCAGAAGGCAAGAAAAAACAACATCTAGCAAACATATGTCCATATTACTATAAATGTATATATATAGACACACAGTGCAGAGCATTATGGCTGGTGAATGTGCAGCAGAAAGTCTAAGCTCTCTCTCCGCGGATGCAGCGGGCCAGCTGGAAGTCTTTGGGCATGATGGTGACCCCCTTAGCGAAGAAGAGACCACCAGGTGGGTCTCGCTGGTCTCCTGCAGAGCCATGACGGCGAAACTCAGGAAACGCAGGACGGTCTTGAAGTCCTGAGCGATCTCCCTCACCAGGCGCTGGACGGGCAGCTTACGGATGAGCAGCTCCGTGGATTTCTGGTAGCGACGGATCTCTCTCAGAGCCACGGGCCTGTGACGGCGAGGCCTCTTCACTCTGCTGGTGGCCAGAGCGCCTCTCCGAGCAGCCCTGGTGGCTAGCTGTCTCCTGGGGGGCTTCTTCCTCCAGTAGATTTTACGGGCGGTCTGCTTGGTTCTTGCCATCGCTCTTTATTATTCTGTCTTATATTTCTTTCACGCCGCCTAAACTCCAGCCCGGCACCCGCGTCGTTTTCGCTACAGCTCCCGGTATGTCGAGTTTCCCATTAGCACCGGGCGGCGGCCAAGTGCTAGCTAGCACTAGCTCCTCCCCGCTGTAACGTCTCCCGCTGCAAACCGTGGCTCCGTCCGCCGACCCGGGAGACCCCCGGGGCGATCCGTGCGTCCGTGATATATATACAGAGTGAAAGGTGTAGAAAGAAGAAGGAAGATAAAAAAAAAAAAGGCTGTTGCAACAGGCAGCCGACTCGTGTGGCGCCGCCGGTCCGGCAGAGCCGGAACCGGAAAGGGTAATGCATTTTTAGGGTTCAAAATGCATCATAAGTGTTAAATATATCTTGTTATACCTAAGTACTGTTTATCTGTTGAAATATATATATTTACCGGCTAATATAACCCATAACAATATGGCCCCTGGCGATCATTTTTTGGGACAGCTGATCACTTTTTGGCATGACATAACAGGTGACCTCCGTCTCGTAATGCGCCGTAACACCACCTATTACAGAACTGACATAAATATTATGTTTAAAAGTGTTGTGGGCCTCAGGCCTCAGGTTATTTCACACCTTAGACAGAGACAATGAATACACATGGGAGAACAGTGGGAGTTGGGGTTGAATGAAGTGTGGTGTAGATGTCCTGCTGTTATTAGGAAGTGCCTTGAATCTTGTGAAGTGTAACTTGATGCAGAGAGAAGGATGTTTAATGTGACTAGTCAGTGTGTTCTGTGCTCGTGAGATGTGAGTGTGCAATAAATCATTTGAAATGAATCTGCCTGTGATTTCACACACTCCACACTGGTGACCTAAGACGTATTATGGAACACGAGGCAAGATCCCCGGAGCCGGCCCGGTCAGGAAGCTACAGCGAGGCAGCAGCCATCCCACAGACGGCCCGGACTGGAACCTCCAGCCACGCGTGTGCAGTTGCTGTCAAGCTACCGGATTTCTGGCAGCACAACCCGCGCTCTTGGTTCCACCTCACCGAGGCCCAGTTTGCCCTCCGGGGAGTAACGGCAGATGATACCAGATTCTACCATGTGGTCGCAGCGCTCAACGCCCGCACAGCTCGACGCCCGCACAGCTCAACAGGTAGCGAGCCTGCTCGATCAGCCACCAGCCAGCAACAGATACGAGGCGCTCAAGGCTGCGCTCATCCAGCGCTACACGCTCTTGGACTGTGAGAGGGCGGAGAGGCTCCTGACGCGGACCAAGCTAGGAGATGGTTTGGCCGTAGACCTGATGGAGAAGATGCTGGCGTTAAGGGGCACGGACGACGAGCACTTTCTGTTTGCCCACCTCTTCCTCCGGAACCTTCCGACAGTAGCGAGAGCGGTTCTGGCCAATTCGCCGTGGCTGGCCGCGCAAGACTACCGTGCGCTAGCCCAGGAGGCAGACCAGATCATCATCACCACCAAGGCGATCACAGTCAACACGGCAGCGACGGAGCCCAGCGAGACGACCAGAGGAGGCGAGGAGCCACCGACGGTAGCAGCAGCGGGGGCCAAGGAGCGCCAGAGGGACACGCTCTGTTCCTACCACCGCCGCTTTGGAGAGAATGTACGCAGATGTGCGCCACCGTGCCAATTCCAGTGCTCGGGAAAACGCCAAGGCCAGGGGTCGGTAGCAGCAGCGACCCTCGGTGAAGAGAACAAGCTGCTCTACCTAACGGACGCACGCTCGGGGAGGCGTTTCCTCGTGGACACCGGAGCCCAGAAGAGCTTCATCCGGCCAACCTACGCTGACCGGCTGGCAGGATCTAGCGGCCCCGGGATGTTGGCAGCAAACGGCTCGGATATTAAGACCTTTGGTGAGAGGACTCTGCTCTTATCTCTACACGGCCGCACATATGAGTGGACTTTTGTCATAGCAGCACTGAATTACCATATACTGGGGGCTGATTTTCTGTGTGCACATGGTTTACTGGTTGATGTTGCTAACAGGCGCCTGGTTAATGCACTGTCTTTTGACTCTCTCCCCTGTATAGCTCGAGTGACCCAGCCAACAGCACAAGCCAACGTCACAGCTACAGGCGGTAAGTTCCACACACTGCTCACTCAGTTCCCAGCACTCACGGTCCCGACGTTTTCCACGGCCATCGCTAAACACGGGGTGGAGCACTTTATCACCACCACCGGGCCGCCTGTTTTTGCAAGACCTCGGCGCTTGGACGCAGCTAAACTGGCCATAGCGCGCGAGGAGTTCGCCAACCTGGAAAGGTTGGGCATCATCAGGCGCTCCAACAGCCCATGGGCATCCCCGCTACACATGGTTCCTAAGGCTGAGGGATCGTGGCGACCGTGCGGTGATTTCCGCAGGTTGAACAACGCCACGGCGCACGACCGCTACCCGATTCCCCACATACAGGATTTTTCCATTCACCTCGCCAGGGTGCGCATTTTTTCCAAAACAGACCTGGTCCGCGGTTACCACCAAGTCCCAGTGCGCGCTGAGGATGTACCCAAAACAGCGGTAATAACTCCGTTCGGTCTATTCAAGTTCCTGCGCATGCCATTCGGGTTAAAAGGAGCGGCACAGACGTTCCAGCGCATGATGGATGCAGTGCTGCGCGATCTCCCGTTCGTGTTCGTCTACCTGGACGATATCCTGGTAGCCAGCGCGTCCGAAGACGAACACGAAACCCACCTCACGACGGTTTTCCGGAGGTTGGAGGAGCACGGGTTAATAATCAACCCGGCGAAATGCCAGTTCGGCGTAACGGAGATTGATGTTTTTGGGGCACCGCGTCTCTCCAGAAGGAGCGATTCCGCTGCCCGACAAAGTGTGCGCCGTGGCGGATTTTCCCCAGCCTCAGACGGTCAGGGCGCTGCAGGAATTTTTGGGAATGGTGAACTTTTATAACCGTTTCCTTCCCCGCGCGGCGCAGCTCATGCAACCATTGTACGCCGCGCTCAAGAAACAGAAACCCGCGGATAGGGTCGAATGGACCCCGGAGCGAGAGCGGGCGTTCTCGGAAGTTAAAGCAGCTCTGGCAAACGCCGCACTGCTGGCACATCCAGACCCGACGGCCCACATAGCGCTCACCACCGACGCTTCAGACGTGGCCATAGGGGCTGTCGTGGAGCAGTGCGTCGCCGGAGCTTGGCAGCCGCTCGCCTTTTTCAGCAGAACTTTGCGCGATAGCGAACGTAAATACAGCGCGTTCGACAGAGAGTTGCTGGCTCTCCACCTGGCCATTCGCCACTTCCAGTTCTGGCTGGAAGGGCGCAGCTTCAACGCGTTCGTAGACCACAAGCCGCTAACATTCGTGATGGCCAAGGTTTCAGAACCGTGGTCGGGCCGGCAGCAGAGACAGCTGGCCGCGATCTCAGAGTTTACTACCGATATTCAGCATGTGTCGGGTAACTGAATGTAGTGGCGGACTGCCTCTCGCATGCCGTGGTGGCCCCAGTCTGCGTGGGCATAGATTACGCAGCCATGGCCGCGGAGCAGATTAGCGATGCAGACGTGCGTGCGCTCCAGTCTGGACCAACGGGGTTAAGGCTGGAGAGCAGGGTGCTGCAAGACGGCATGCCCCCCCTAATCTGCGATGTCTCCACGGGTCGCCCGCGTCCTGTGGTCCCGGCCGCGTGGCGCCGCCGCGTGTTTGAGTCGGTTCACACTCTGGCGCACCCAGGAGTGCACGCGTCCGTCAAAATGGTGGGAGAGAAGTTTGTGTGGCTGAGCCTACGCAAACAAGTTAAAGAGTGGGCTGCAGCCTGCGTGGCGTGCCAACGAGCCAAGGTACACAGACACACAAAGGCTCCCTTGGAGCCGTTTCGTATTCCGGCTAAGAGGTTCAACCATGTTCACGTGGACCTCGTGGGCCCCCTCCCGCCATCACAGGGGTGCACGCACCTCCTGATAATGGTGGACCGCACTATGCGCTGGCCAGAAGTGGTTCCGCTGGCGGCAACCACGTCCGCAGACGTGGCGCGCGCTTTTTTAACAGCATGGGTGGCACGTTTTGGAGTCCCGTCGGACATTACGTCCAACAGGGGCCCTCAATTTGTTTCCGAACTCTGGTCCACGATGGCCCGCAGCCTGGGTGTTACAATTCACCGCACAACCGCGTACAACCCACAGGCCAATGGGTTATGCGAGCGTTTTCATAGATCACTGAAAGCAGCACTCAGGGCTTCATTGACGGATGCAAATTGGGTAGACAAGTTACCGTGGGTTTTATTGGGGTTGCGCTCCGCGCCCAAAGAGGATCTGGAAGCTTCCCCGGCAGAGCTCGTTTTTGCGCAGCCACTACGGCTGCCTGGGGAATTTCTGCCAGATAATCCCGCGCCCGGCAGCTCCCCTTCTCAGCTTTTGCAGCGTAGCGCAAACACAGGCACGCTGCCAGGACCTGCCCACCACAGTTTTCCGCGTGTTTTTGTGCATAAAACTTTGAAGAACGCAGAGTTCGTGTTTGTCAGACACGACGCCCACCACCCTCCATTGCGCCCACCCTATGATGGACCGTTCAGAGTGCTGGAAACAGGGGACAAGCATTTTTTGCTAGACTTGGGGGGTAGGAGGGAAAAAATTGGCATAGACAGACTCAAACCCGCTTTCGTTGTGGCGGACGAGCAAGTGCTGTTGGCTAGGGCCCCTCGGCGTGGAAGACCCCCACAGAGAGCTCCCCAGGGAAACGATTCATCAGAGCAGCCACACGGGCAGAGTGAACCCCCCCCCCCCCCCTCTCCACGGCTCACCCGCAGTCAGACACACTTCCAGCAGCCTCCCACCGGCACAGCAGCGCCACGGAGGTGGTAAAACCCAGTTGCAGCAGATATGGGAGGAGGCTGAAGCCGAAACAGCGAGTGGACTGATGTGCTATTGTTCTATCTAAGTTGCTGGGGGGGGCAGTGTGGGCCTCAGGCCTCAGGTTATTTCACACCTTAGACAGAGACAAAGAATATACATGGGAGAACAGTGGGAGTGGGGGTTGAATGAAGCGAGGTGTAGATGTCCTGCTGTTATTAGGAAGTGCCTTGAATCTTGTGAAGTGTAACTTGATGTGGAGAGAAGGATGTTTAATGTGACTAGTCAGTCTGTTCTGTGCTCGTGATGTGACGAGTCATTCTGTTCAGTGCTCGTGAGATGTGAGTGTGCAATAAATCATTTGAAATGAATCTGCCTGTGATTTTACACACTCCACAGTGTAGTCAATGCTTGCGCTACAGACTTTATCTAACAACGGCTGATAACTGAAATATTGATGATTACCGGTGTCCTTAAACATAGCCACCGTTCTCTGCCATTAAGACTAAAATTGTTTTTGGATGGTAATACAGGTTTGGAATAAAAGCAGCGCTCCCAAAAAAAGAGACAGCAAGCTTCTACATGTTGACAAGCTAGCGCTGCTACTTCTTCTTCTTCTCTCGGTTACTGGCGGATAGCAAACAAGTGAGAGGTGCACACCGCCACCTTCGGTCTTCTCTGGTGTTCTGCGGGGGTTGGGCGCTTCACACTACGTAATGACGTAGCCCTGACATAATTCCCGACTAGCTCCATATCGGTGGAAAACCAACTGGTTCTTATGAGCCATTCCAGAAGAACTGGTTAAGCACTAGCACCAGCCCCAGAACCAAACTAGCACTGGAACCGGTTTGGTGGAAAGAGGCCATGAAAACAAGCTGTTGGTTCTGGCCTTTTTCAAGGAAATAATTTATTCGTTTCAAATCTCCAATTTATATAAAATAGCACTAAACTAATATCCTGTTATCACAATGCTGCAGGTGCTGTCAGCAGTTTCCTACACAGACATTTTGGGGGTAGTTGCTCAACCAAAAAATTTCCTAAACACTGTGATGTAGGCGAGGTTCAATCAATCAATCAATCTTTATTTATTTCAGATAGATTAAAAGTACAGATTAAAAGAAACAGAATAATATAACAAAGGGGGAAAGAAAATCCAACAAGGTCAAATTAGACAATAACTCCTCTGATTATACAGTTCAACATAAGTTACCCGAAATGGGTGATGGCTGAAGCCGCAGCTTATATTGCCCACCCATATTCCATCCAAGAATTCAAAAGAAAAACAAAACAAGAGCGATTACAATTCAGAACAAAACTAAGACAAAACGTGACAAAAAAACTAAGCAACAACACAACACAGACTGGATATGACAATCCTTATGTGATTTTATATGTCATCTTGTATATATGTTTGGAGTATTTCTTCCTTTAGTTTTTGTTTAAATTATCCAAGCGTTGTACATGATTTTAATTCAGGTCCAAAATCGTTCCATAATCTGACTCCTTGCACTGAAACACAGTGTTGCTTGGTGGTAGTTCTCACTGAAGGTTTTTGAAATATACATGTTCCTCTGAAATGATATTGTTTCTCCCTTATTTGGAACAACTTTTGGATATTTGCAGGCAGTGATAGATTCTTCACTTTAAACATTATTACTGCAGTTTTAAAGTCAACCAGATCTTTCAACTTGAGAGCTTTTAATTTAAGAAAAAGTGGGTTTGTTGGTTCCCTGAAAGCAGCTTTGTTTATTATTCTAATAGCTCTCTTCTGAAGCATAAAGACTGGATATATGTTTGTTTTATATGTATTTCCCCATACTTCAGTACAATATGTCATGTATGGGAGTATTAATGAATGATACAAGGTATATAGAGTGGGTTGATTCAGCAAATATTTCACTCTGTGTAGTATTGCAATTGATTTGGATATTTTACCTTTAATATAATTAATATGTGACTTCCAACACAGTTTATTATCAATTATTACTCCAAGAAATTTAGTTCCGGATACCATTTCAATCTCTACACCATTTACACTGAGTTTAGATACTAAGTTGTTGTGATGGTTGTTAAAAACTATAAATTTTGTCTTACTTAAATTGAGTGTTAATTTGTTTGAATCAAACCACAGTTTAAGCTTTCCTAATTCCTTTCCGAGTGTATCCAAAAGTTGTTCCAAATTGCTTCCACTGCATAATAAATTAGTGTCGTCGGCAAACAATATTAAATCCATTTTTTCTGAAACTTTGCATATATCATTTATATACATGTTGAATAGCAATGGCCCCAAAACTGAACCCTGTGGGACTCCACAAGTAACCTTCAGTAACTGTGAGTTTTTGTTATCAACACATACATACTGATATCTATTCTTTAAGTAACTACATAGCCAGGACAGTGCTACCCCCCAATACCACAGTTTTGTAGTTTCTTTAATAATAAATTATGATCCACTGTATCAAATGCTTTAAGATCCAGGAATACCCCAACTGAATACTCTTTATTTTCAACGGCATTTGATATTTTTTCTGTAAATTCCATTAGAGCAAATGCAGTTGTCCTCTTGTGTCTGAACCCATATTGCTGCTCACACAATAAATTATTCTTCAGTATGAAGTTGCCAGCTCTCTCATAGAATATTTTTTCAAGTATCTTGGAAAATTGCGGCAATAGTGAAATTGGTCTATAGTTTGAGAATTCCCTTCTGTCACCCGTCTTGTATATCGGAATTACTTTAGCTATTTTCATTGCATTGGGAAATATACCTGTTTGGAGAGACAGGTTACAAATATACGTCAGTGGTTTCACTAAGCATTCAATAATAGTTTTGACTAAGAGCATGTCAGTACCATCACAGTCCGTAAATGTTTTACTTTTAAATGATTTAACAATTTCAAATGACCTCTCTCTCGTCTGTGTTCTTTATGAAAATGGAGTCTTTTATAGCAGTGTTTTTACTTATTGTTTCGCCTGTAGGTGCTGTAATGGGTATTTCTCGAGCCAAATTAGGACCAATGTTAACAAAAAAGTTATTAAATTCATCTGCAGGTGAAGCTGCATTCACACTCTGAGTCGTTTTATTTTTTGAAAAATCGGTTGGGTAGCTTGTATTTCTGCTTTTATTTCCAAGAATATTGTTAAGTATTGTCCATGTATTTTTAATATTGTCTCTGTTTTTCTCCAGTTCTTTACTGTAATAGTCTCTTTTACTACATCTTATTATATATGTCAACTTATTTTTGTATGTTTTATACCGCTGCTCTGCTTCTTTTGTCCGTTTCTTTAGGAAAGCTTTATATAATAAATTTTTCTTTTTACACGCCTTTTGTAATCCTTTGGTTAACCATGGCTTATCGGCAAATTTATGTTTAGGCTTTTTCTTTACTAATGGACAATTTTTTTCATAAAGAGTGGTTACAATGTTTATAAATGTGTCATAGGCTTCATTTACATCTGATACATAGACTTTTGTCCAGTCTTGCTTCAGCAAGTCTTCTTTAAAAGAACTGATTGCATTTTGTGATTTGTATCTGAACGATTTTAAAATTTTTTCTGTATTGGCCCCCGTGTGGCCATGGATAAGTGCAAAGGTTGGCAAGTGGTCATTTATATCATTTATCAATAATCCACTTTCTATTTTCTTATCAATAATATTATCAAACAGGTTGTCAATAAGTGTAGCAGTGTGAACTGTGATTCTACTGGGATGTGTTATTGTGGGATATAGACACATGCTGTACATAGAATTCATGAACTCTGTAATTACATTTTGTTGATATGGATTTAGTAAATCAATATTGAAATCTCCACAAATTACTACCATTTTCTTACTAATAATATTATTGTACAGCTCGACTAATTTATCTCTGAATGTCTCAATGCAAGTTCCCGGCGTTCTATATATACAACTTATAATTAGATTTTTTGTTTTATCTTGGTCAATCTCAACAGTAACACATTCCAAAATCCCTGGTAGTGCAAAGGACATTCCATTTACAAGCTTACACCTATACAGGTCATCAATATACAATGCAACACCACCATCCTTTTTTTGAGATCTGTTAATATGAAACATCTGATATCCCTCTATTGCCATCAGGGGAGCCTGCTCTTCATTAAGCCAAGTTTCAGAGACTGCGATAGCTGTAAATTTTCTGTCCAGCTGTTTTAAATAGTCCTGAATCTGTGGAAAGTTTTTGTTAAGACTTCTGCTGTTGAAGTGTATTATTGATAGTTTACCATCTAGTTGCACTTGACTTTTGAATTGCTTTTCACTGTAATATTCACAATGATTATGAATATTTTTGAAAAAGTGGTTATCAGGATCAATATCATTCTCCATCTCTTGTAGTTTATGTTCAGCATAATGACATATTTTCAGAGTTTGAATTTCCTCACTTTGTGTCAAATGACTTCCTCCAACTGGGGATAATTGATGTCTGCTCAAGTCAGTCATAAGTTTTGTTTGTTTTTAGTTTTTGTTTTTTTAAAGTACATTGACATGGTGTCACAGAAGAACTATTCTTGCCATGTGTGTGGATATGGATTATCATAGTCTCTTAATTTACTTGATCAGTGTTCATCTATATTTATTTAAGTCAGTGCATCCATCCATCCAAGTAAGTCTATCCATCTTCTTCTGCTTAATCCTTTTCGGGTCACGGGGGGGGCTGGAGCCTATCCCAGCATCTTTGGGCGAGAGGCAGGGCACACCCTGGACAGATCGCCAGTCCATCGCAGGGCCAACACAGAGAGACAGACAACCATTTACTCTCACAGTCATACCTAAGGACAATTTAGAATCCCCAGTTGATGTCAATTAACCTAACTTGCATGTTTTTGGCATGTGGGAGGAAACCTGAGAAATCCCACACAGACAGAAACCCACACAGACATGGGGAGAACATGAAAACTCCACACAGATCACTGTTGGTTGGGGGCTGGGATTGAACCCAGGATCCCCCAGCCAAGGGTGAGTTGCTGTGCTGCCGCAGTGCTAACCACTCTACCACCGCGCAGCCCGCAACACAACAGGCTTTATTAAACACAATCACAATCATAGACAGGAGGGGAGGTCATTCTCACCAACCTCCGTTTATATCAGGGTTACACAACACATAATCACTCATGCTCTAATTCTACCTATAACACTGCTGGGTCATTATAATGACCCAGCAGTATAATAGCACAGTAATAACATTAAACACACACATGAAAATAAAGTCTCTACTGGTAAGGCATGTTGGGAAAAAGCCCCGATGTTACACTGCCCCCCTTAACACAGCCCCAATGTTACAATACTGAAACAAGTAATGATACATATACAGTAGTACTGTAGCGGGTTGATTCAACCCCCCACACCACACAGAGACAGTCAGCTCGTTACTCCTGGGTTTTTTCCGCTGCATGCTGCGTTTACAGCTGTGAGGTTAAAGTGTCATCCATGCATTGTGTTTATGCATCCTGTCTGTACCTCTGATATGCAAATGCCCAGATCGACTGCTGTGAATGTCTTTGATGTATTGTCTGAGTTGGGTATATATGCTGCACTGTTCTGTAAATCTGCCTCTCATTCTCTCACTTCAACTGCTGCTGCTGGACACGCACACCGTGTCTCTTTGCCTGAGAGCCTGAGGACATCACCTCAGCCCGCAGCACGAGGGCTGGGGAGGTGTTCCGATGAAGGCGGTATGATTTAATAAACTCTACTTAAAACCTTCACAACGCTGCCTATTATTTCATGCCGCTTCAGTACCGCAAATTTTACTGTACTCACTTGGTATATACATTTTATTTTAATACCTATCTATTCACCTTATTCCTAGCCCCCATGATACCTTGCATGAATTATGAGCGCAATTTCTGGTACTATTTTAGAACGTGTGGTTGTCACTGAAACAGGACACTTTTCCTTGTTAAAAAACAATGACTTCAACATCAAAAATGCGGGGACATGGCCTTTTGCGCCTCAAAAACAGTAATATAATCATACCACTTCCCACAACTACGGAGGGATAGGAAGATGACCTTAAAAGGTGGCCTCACAGACAGTAGCTCTATTTGTTAACCCCGATGCTAAGATGCTAATGCTGCAAACAAATAAGTTCTAAGATACATCAACGTCTCTGTTATGTCAGACATTGGAGCAAAAGGATGCCAATAGATTTTTGTGTTTTGTAATACGATCTACCTTTATGATCTTCATCCCATCTTTTTTGCTATAGCTCAGTTCCTTTTATCGTGATCACTGCTTTACCTTCACCTTTTCCAAGAGACAATGGTATAGTTGACTCTTCTCCAAGCGCACGTTTTGCTAATGTGTCTGCACAGTTATTCCCTTTCAACCCTTAATGTGCAGGAACCCAACAAAACTGAACTTCTCCACCACCCCTGTGTACCCTAAATAAATTGTGATATAGCTCAATCACCAAGTCTTCCCTTGTAGATTTTAGTGTCTGTATGGTTTTTAGCGCTGCAAGTGAGTCCATGCACACCACCACCCGGTCTGGTCTGACCTCCTCCACCCACTGCAAAGCAATAATTATTGCCACCATCTCTGCTGTAAACATGGATGTATTGTTGGAGAGTCTTTTTGCGATGGTCACTTTAAATTCTGGGATGTATGGGATGTACAACTCCAACAGAGCCCTCTTTATTCTTTGAATCATCAGTATAGAGCTGTAAGAAGTTATAGTAATTGTTCCTGCGGTAAATGCTTGTTTTAACACCAACTTAGCCCCACCTCAAGTCCATCACCACCCCCCTCCTGGACCCGCTGCAGTTTGCCTACCGAGCCAACAGGTCTGTAGACGACGCAGTCAACCTGGCCCTCCACTTCATCCTGCAGCACCTAGACTCCCCGGGAACCTACGCCAGGATCCTGTTTGTGGACTTCAGCTCCGCATTCAACACCATCCGCCCCGATCTGCTCCGGGACAAGCTGTCCCTGCTCAACGTGCCTGACTCCCTCTGCAGGTGGATCACCGACTTCCTGACGGACCGGAGGCAGCATGTGCAGCTGGGAAAGACTGTCTCAGACTCTGCTAGCATCAGCACCGGATCACCCCAGGGCTGTGTACTTTCCCCCCTACTCTTCTCCCTTTACACAAACTCCTGCACCTCCAGCCACCAGTCTGTCAAGTTGATCAAGTTTGCGGACGACACCACCCTCATCGGGTTCATCTCCAATGGCGACGAGTCCACCTACAGGAGTGAGGTGGCCCAGCTGGCGTCCTGGTGCAACAACAACAACCTGCAGCTGAACGCTCTGAAGACAGTGGAGATGATTGTGGACTTCAGGAAAGTCACAACCCCTCTGCCCCCCCTCACCCTCACAGGCTCTCCCATCACCACTGCTGATTCCTTCCGCTTCCTAGGCACCACCATCACCAGGGACCTCAAGTGGGAGCCGACCATCAGCTCCCTCATCAAAAAGGCCCAGCAGAGGATGTTCTTCCTGCGGCAGCTGAGGAAGCTCAAGCTACCCACCAAGATGTTAGTGCAGTTCTACACAGCCATCATCGAGTCCATCCTCACCACCTCCATAACCGTGTGGTACGCAGGAGCCACTGCCAGGGACAGACTAAGGCTGCAGCGCGTCGTGCACACTGCTGAGAAGGTGATCGGCTGCAAGCTCCCATCTCTCCAGGATCTGTACATCTCCAGGACCCGGAGGCGTGCTGGCCGGATCATAGCCGATCCCTCACACCCTGGTCACGTACTGTTTGCCCCTCTCCCCTCAGGTAGAAGACTTCGGTCCATCCAGACTAAAACCTCCCATCACATGAACAGCTTCTTCCCCTCTGCCATCAGACTGCTGAACACTAAGTGACTTATTGACTCTCGTGCACTATGTACAGCAGCTCAACCAGACTCATGTCAATCATCACTGTTTTCTTCCTGCATTACCGACTGTACATGTCGTCTTGTAAATATGTTTGGAGTATTTCTTCCTTTAGTTTTTGTTTAAATTGTCCAAGCGTTGTACATGATTTTAATTCAGGTCCATAATCGTTCCATAATCTGACTCCTTGCACTGAAATACAGTGTTGCTTGGTGGTTGTTCTCACTGTAGGCTTTTGAAATATACATGTTCCTCTGAAGTGATATCGTTTCTCCCTTGTTTGGAACAACTTTTGGATATTTGCAGGCAGTGATAAATTCTTCACTTTGAACATTATTATTGCGGTTTTAAAGTCAACCAGATCTTTCAACTTGAGAGTTTTTTGTTTAAGAAAAAGTGGGTTTGTTGGTTCCCTGTAAGCTGCTTTGTTTATTATTCTAATAGCTCTCTTTTGAAGCATAAAGAGTGGATATATGTTTGTTTTATATGTATTTCCCCATACTTCATTACAATATGTCATGTATGGGAGTATTAATGAATGATACAAGGTGTATAGTGTGGGTTGATTCAGCAAATATTTCACTCTGTGTAATATTGCAATTGATTTGGAGACTTTACCTTTAATATAATTAATATGTGACTTCCAACACAGTTTGTTATCAATTATTACTCCAAGGAATTTGGTTTCAGATACCCTTTCAATCTCTACACAATTTACACTGAGTTTGGGTACTGGATTGTTGTGATGGTTGTTAAAGACTATAAATTTTGTCTTACTTAAATTGAGCGTTAATTTGTTTGAATCAAACCACAGTTTAAGCTTTCCTAATTCCTTCCCGAGTGTATCCAGAAGTTGTTCCAAATTGTTTCCACTGCATAGCAGATTAGTGTCATCGGCAAACAATATTAAGTCCATTTTTTCTGAGACTTTACATATATCGTTTATATACATATTGAATAATAATGGTCCCAAAACTGAACCCTGTGGGACTCCACAGGTGACCTTCAGCAACTCTGAGTTTTTGTTGCTAACACATACATACTGATATCTATTCTTTTTTTTCTTTTTTTTTTTTTTATTTAAGTTTTTGTAAAGGGTATACAGGTCGTTACAGCAATGCAGTGTTTACATTTTCATCACATGTTCCCTTATTTTCTGATATCTGACAACACTGGAAGATTAATTCTTACAACACCCCTTTTTTTTTTTTTAAAGTGAAAGAAAAAGTGAAATTAAAGAGAAAAAAAAACAAGAAACAAATAAAAAAAAAAAACAAACCAGTAAAAAACAAACAAAAAGAAAAAGTAAGTAAATAAAGATAAAAGAGCATCTGAGTAGTGTTGGAACAAAGAGCGGAACCATTATTGAAATGGTATTTGTCAAAGATTAGATCTAATGGAAGACACATATGCGGTCCAGGGTTGCCAAGAGTTCATGAACACATCCATGTCCTGTCTCAGTGCGAATGTCAACTTTTCCATCGAGTAAATGTCTTGGATCACGTTAGTCCAATCTTCAGGTGTAGGACAGTCCTTCAACATCCATTTTTTAGTTAGAGCTTTTTTGCTTGCCAATATTAAAACATTGAATAAGTATTTTTCTCCTCGTCTTTCCAGTGAGTCCGGTAGTAAACCCAAATACAAAGTTACAAAAGAAAAGGGAACTGTAATTTTGAATATTTTCCCCAATATTGTCTGTACCTTGGTCCAATATTGGTGGATAACTGGGCATGACCAAAACACATGAAAATGATTTGCAGTCTTTTCACCACACAAGCGCCAACAGTTCAATCCCTTATGGGTAAATTTGTTTTGTGCAGGTGTTCTGAAAAATCTTGCCAAGTTTTTCCATCCAAATTCTCTCCACTGCAGGGATGAGGTACTTTTCCATTGCTGTTTATTTAGCTTTTCCCATATTTCCAGTTGTAAAGTGAAGTTCCCCTCTTTTTCCCATCTCTCTTTTATATAAGATGTGTTGTCTCCTTTTAAGTCTTGAAGACCTTGGTATATTTTAGAAATGTATCTGATCCCTGGGATCCCTTTATATGCCATTAAGAAGACCTTCAGAACACCTGA
Source organism: Pholidichthys leucotaenia (assembly GCA_020510985.1). NCBI lineage: Eukaryota > Metazoa > Chordata > Actinopteri > Cichliformes > Pholidichthyidae > Pholidichthys > Pholidichthys leucotaenia. The sequence continues at coordinate 119,589,841 of CM035850.1, forward strand.
CTGGGCCCTTTCCAAAACCTCCTTTTTAAGTATATTGTTTATGTGGTGTCTAAGCTGGAAGAACCTGTAAAGGTCTTGATTTATTAGGCCTTGTTTTTTCAAATCTTCAAAACTTCTTAAGATTTGCCCTTTAAAAAAATCGTAATATTTTATCAGCCCTTTCTCCTTCCACTTTTTAAATCTGGTGTCTGTTTTATTAGGAGTAAAGTCCTGATCATAGGCGATCCATTGCAGAAGTCGATAGGGCTCTTTAGTTTGATTCTCTCTGACTATCTTAAACCAAATTTTTAGCGGGGTCTCTATCCACGGGTTAGTGTTATTCAAAAGCTTAGGTAAGACATTGTTCCCTATTATTGCCTGTAGGGGGATGTCACTTGTTATTTGGCATTCGATCTCCTTTCATTGTGCAGTGTAGACTGGGTTACATATCTCTACTAAAGTTTTAATTTGTGCGGCTTTAAAGTAGTCCCTGATATTTGGCAGCGCGAGCCCACCTTTGTCTTTGTTTAGCTGTAGGGTTCTATATCTGATTCTAGGTCTCTTGCCCTGCCATATGAATCTTGAGATCCTTCTGTCCAGCTCCTGCCATGTTTTTTTGGGAGGTTCTACCGGTATTGTTTGGAAAAGGTATAGAAGACGTGGAAGTATATTCATTTTGACTGCTTCAATTCTTTGTGCAGTACCCAAGAATGGTATCATATTCCATCTTGCTAGGTCAGATTTTATTTTTGTCACCAGTGGATCATAGTTTAGTGATATAATTTTGTTGAGTTGTTTCGGGATATTGACCCCTAGATATTTCATAGATTCCGACTCCCAGTTAGTTTTGAGTTTGCTTAGTGAATAATGATTTGGGTCATAGTTGAATGTTAAAACTTGGGTTTTATGCATATTTAATTTGTATCCCGATAAATCTCCATACTCTGAAAAAACTGAGGTTAGTTCTGGTAAAGAAGTGTCCGGCTGCCCTAGGTATATTAAAATGTCATCAGCAAAGAGTGCTATTTTATGTTCCTTCTGACCAAGTGTAATACCTTGAATTTTTTGGTTTTGTCTTATCCATTGGCTCAGAGGTTCTATGAAGATTGCAAAGAGCAGTGGAGACAGGGGGCAGCCCTGACGACATCCTCTTTCCAGTTCAAAAGATGATGATAAATTACCGTTAATCCTTATTTTAGCTGTTGGTTTTTTATATAATGCCTGTATAGTTCTAATGAAGTTGTTATGAAAATTGAAACTGGATAAGATTCTATATAGAAAAGACCAGTCAACCGAATCGAATGCTTTTTCAGCATCTAATCCCAATATGACTGCATTTAAGTTATATTTTTTTATATGATGAATTATGTGTAAAGTGCGTCGAATGTTGTCTTGTGTCTGTCTTTGTCTTATAAAACCTGTTTGGTCTAAATGAATTAGGTCTGTCAGTATATTTTCTAACCTTTTGGCAAGGATAATGGTAAAAAGCTTATAGTCCTGATTTAGTACACTGATTGGTCTGTAGTTGGAGCACTCTAGTTTATCCTTTTCAGGTTTAGGTATAACTGCAATGACCCCTTCTCTCCAGGAGGGGGGGATTTCCCCTGTGTGGAGGACATAATTAAATGTTTTCAGGAGGAGAGGAGATAGTTGCTGTTTAAAGGTTTTGTACCACTCTGCTGTATAGCCATCAGCTCCTGGGGATTTGTTAGCTTTAAGTTTCATAATTGCTTTTTCCAATTCTTTAGGATGTATTTCTGACAGTAGTGTTTTATTTTGTGACTCCGTAAGTTGGGGAAGGTTTAATGTGTTTAGGAATGCCTCGGATGCGTTTTTATGTTTTTTGTGGGAGTATAAGTTCTGATAGTAATTCTCGAAGTTTTTAAGAATATCCTGAATTCTGAATTTTATTTCCTTTGATACTGGGTCTCTGATTTTGTAGATTGCTCTTTCTGTTTGATGTTTCCTCAATTTATAGGCTAGCAGTTTTGCCGATTTACTGCCTGCTTCATAGTATTTTTGTTTCAGAAATGTAAGTTTCTTCTGGATTTCTATTGTGTAGATCTCATTTATTTGGTTTTTAATTTCCTTAATCTTGAGCGAGTCAGTAGAATGAGTGTTGCCTTTGTGTTCTTTTTCTAGGTTCCTAAGTTCTGACTCTAATGTGGATAGTTTTTCTTGTCTTAGTTTCTTTTGGGTTGCCAGTTTTGCAATAATCTTTCCTCTTATTACAGCTTTACATGCATCCCACAGTATTAAAGGGGATACTTCTCCATTATCGTTATCTTCCAAATATCTGAGAATATCTGATTCCAATTCATCTTTCAATGGTCCTTTCAGGACATTTAAATTTAACCTCCAAGAAAATGTATTATTTGTGTATTTTTGGATATTTAAGTCCATGTAGATCGGACTGTGGTCGGAGAGATCCATCAGTCCTATTTTACATGTTTTTACTCTTCCAATGTCTCTATTAAACATAAAAAAATAGTCAATCCTTGAGTAAGATGAATGTGGAGTTGAGTAAAATGTATAGTCTTTTACACTGGGGTTGAGTTCCCTCCACACGTCACAGATTCCCAATTCTTTTAGTAGCATCCGAGTCTTCCTGTTTTGGGTGTTATTTTGATGTGGGGAATTACCAGAAGCATCCCAGTATGGATTCAGTCTAAGACTGAAGTCCCCACCACATATCACTAAACCTTGAGCTTTAGTTATCATTAGGTCGAATACATTTTTATAAAATTTCCAGTTAGCCCCTGGGGGAGCATACACATTCAGCAGGGTGATATCTTCTACCTCTAGCCGCCCAGTTACCAAACTGTATCTCCCTTCTTTATCTTTGTGTTCTGATTTTTTTTCAAATGTAATTTTGGTTGATATCAATGTCGCTACTCCCCTCCTCCTCCCTGATTTATATGAAGATGAAGAGATCATTTTAAACCCTTGTCTACTGAGTTTATTGTGTTCCACGTCTGTTAGGTGGGTTTCTTGTAAAAGTATTATTCCTGCTTTGTCTTTTTTCATTTTGCCTAGAATCTTGGATCTTTTAACTGGATTCAGGATTCCTTTTACATTATATGAAATTATTTTGGTTACACCCTGTTTCTCCATTGTGTTGTTTTGTTTAGTATAACTGTGTGGTGGCCCTCTTTTATGCTACTCAGAAACTGAAAGAACATTAAAAACAAGAAAAACATTAAGAACATAGTGTAAAAAACTTTAAAACAAAAAGCTGTCATAAGAACTTCCTGAGCTGAGGTCTTTTTAAAGACCCTGTAAGAGCCTTGATGGAGTGAAGGCTCTGAGGGAAATTCCTCAAACTCTGTTACGTGTTGAGGGCCCTCTCTTACCACTGAAAGTAGTCCCATGCTTTTAACGTGAGTTTCAGAACCCAATCCAAACTTGTAATGATTTTTTTTTTTTTTTTTCCTCTTATGCCTAAACCCTGTGAAATTGTGTGCACCCTCCCACCCCCATCACATCAAACATTCACCCAAAAACAGTATTTGTTAGTATGAGGAGAACATGTGGATTATTGTCACATTTCTATTTTAACAAGTTTTTTTTTTTTTTTATTACAAAGACTTATTTGTTTCAAATAATATGATTGTTCCATGAAATGTTTTACCACATGCTGAATATGCATCTCCTTTAATGTTTGTTACCTTGTATGAGGGGGGTTGGATGTGCGGATTGATTCAAGAGAAAAAAAAAAAAAAAAAAAAAGGTCGCTATTCCAACCTGAAAACGGATAGTTTATCCGCGACGCTCTGGTGCTGGGTTTCCCGCTGCTGGTCCGTGGATTTTGAAGGTCTTTGTGTTGTCCATGTTTGCGTTTTGATCTTCTCACTCGGGTCTGCTGGGGGTTTAAATAGCGTTACCGGGAGGCCTCTTTTCGCCATGTCAGCTGTTGCTTCTTCCGCCGAATTATAGAGACACGTTTCATCGCCGTAGAAGACCCTTAACTTCGCAGGAAATGGTGTCTGAAAGCGCAATTTCTTCTCTCTTAACACCTTTTTCACGTCATTGTATTCCCTGCGCTTTTTAAGGACCTCCGGGGCGTAATCGTGTTCCACGTAGACTTTTCTCTCCTGGTGCATAAATCCTTTTTTCTGCCAGGCCAGTCTTACAACCTCTTGTTTTATTTTGAAATTGGAAAATCTTACCAACACCGAACGTGGGGGCGCTTCCGCCGCCGGCCTAGCGGCTAATGAACGATGTGCCTTTTCTATCTTCAAGTCGGTGGTTTGTGGAATATCCAATTTCTCTCTTAGTAAGGATTCCACGCATTCTGCCATTGAGTTAAAACCATTTTCGGTTCCTTCTATCAGACCATGAATTCTTATGTTGTCTCTTCTTTGTTTTCCTTCTTGGTCGGTTAGCTTAGCCTCTATAGCTGCTTGTCTTTTGCGTAGGTCTAGCACAGAATCTTCGAGCACTTTTATTCGATCCTCTGTTTCCAAGATTCGGTTCTCGGCCTGGTCCACTCTGCTGTTTGTCCTTTTCAATTCTTCTCTGAATTCCCGAAATTCGGCCGTAACATCTCGGCGAAATCGTCGTAGCTCCTCAAATAGTGATTTCAGGCTAACCCTTTTGTTAGCTATCACCAGTTCCTCGTCTTCTGAACGGAGATCTTCCAGTTCGGATTCTCCGGCCGATACGTGTCCTGGCCTGGAGAATTTCAGTTTCTTCTGTTTTCCTTTAGACATGATGATTTTGTCTTTTGATTTTCACTCCTCCAAAAATCCGTTAAGTTTGATTTTCAAGGTGTTATCCTAGATTGGGTCTGAGAACTTCAGTGTTAAGCTGCAGTCGCCATGGCGTCCAGACCGGAAGTCCCCGATATCTATTCTTTAAGTAACTACTTAACCAGGACAGTGCTACACCTCTAATACCAGAATTTTGTAGTTTCTTTAATAATAAATTATGATCTACTGTATCAAATGCTTTTTTAAGATCTAGGAATACTCCAACTGAATACTCTTTATTTTCAATGGCTGTTGATATTTTTTCTGTAAATTCCATTAGGGCATATGCAGTTGTCCTCTTGTGTCTGAACCCATATTGCTGCTCACATAATAAATCATTCTTCAGTATGAAGTTGTCAATTCTCTCATAGAATATTTTTTCAAGTATCTTGGAAAATTGTGGTAATAGTGAAATTGGTCTATAGTTTGAGAGTTCCCCTCTGTCGCCCGTCTTGTATATCGGAATTACTTTAGCTATTTTCATTGCATTGGGAAATATACCTGATTGGAGAGACAGGTTGCAGATATACGTCAGTGGTTTTACTATGCATTCGATAACAGTTTTGACTAGTAGCATGTCGATACCATCACAGTCAGTAGATGTTTTACTTTTGAACGATTTAACAATTTCAATGACCTCTCTTTCGTCTGTGTTCTTTATGAAGATGGAGTCTTTTACAGCAGTGTTATTGCATATTGTATCACCTGTTGGCACCGTAGTGGGTATTTCTCGGGCCAGTTTAGGTCCAATGTTAACAAAAAAATTATTAAATTCATCTGCAGGTGAAGCGATATTCACACTCTGAGTCGTTTTATTATTTTTTGGAATATTAGTTGGGTAGCTTGTATTTCTGCTTTTATTTCCAAGGATACTGTTGAGTATTGTCCATGTATTTTTAATATTGTCTCTGTTTTTCTCCAGTTCTTTACTGTAATAGTCTCTTTTACTACATCTTATTATATATGTTAACTTATTTTTGTATGTTTTATACCGCTGCTCTGCTTCTTTTGTTCTTTTCTTTAGGAAAGATTTATATAATGAATTTTTCTTTTTACACGCCTTTTGTAGTCCTTTGGTTAACCATGGCTTATTAGCAAATTTGTGTTTAAGCTTTTTTATTACTAATGGGCTGTTTTTTTCATAAAGAGTGGTTACAATGTTTATAAATGTGTCATAGGCTTCATTTACATCTGATACATAGACTTCTGTCCAGTCTTGCTTCAGCAAGTCCTCTTTAAGAGAACTGATTGCATTTGGTGATTTGTGTCTGAACGATTTTGAAGTTTTTTCTGGGTTGGGCCCCGTGTGGCCATGGATAAGTGCAAAGGTTGGCAAGTGGTCACTTATATCATTTATCAATAATCCACTTTCTATTTTCTTATCGAAAACATTGACAAACAGGTTGTCAATAAGTGTAGCAGAGTGAACTGTGATTCTACTGGGATGTGTTATTGTGGGATATAGACTCATGCTGTACATAGAGTTCATGAACTCTGTAACTACATTTTGTTGATGAGGATTCAGTAAGTCAATATTGAAATCTCCACAAATTGCTACCATTTTCTTACTAGTAATATTATTGTACAGCTCGACTAATTTATCTCTGAATGTCTCAATGCAAGTTCCCGGTGTTCTATATATGCAGCTTATGATTAGATTTTTTGTTTTGTCTAGGTCAATCTCAACAGTAACACATTCCAAAATCCCTGGTAGTGCTAAGGACATTTCGTTTACAAGCTTACACCTGTACAGGTCATCAATATACAGTGCAACACCACCACCCTTTTTTTGAGTTCTGTTAATATAAAACATCTGATATCCCTCTATTGCCATCAGGGGAGCCTGCTCTTTGTTAAGCCAAGTTTCAGAGACTGCAATAGCTGTGAATTTTCTGTCTAGCTGTTTTAAATAGTCCTGAATCTGTGGAAAGTTTTTGTTAAGACTTCTGCTATTGAAGTGTATTATTGATAGTTTACCATCTAATTGCATTTGACTTTTGAATTGTTTTTCAGTGTAATATTCACAGTGGTTATGAATATTGTTGAAAAAGTGGTTATCAGGATCAATATCATTCTCCATCTCTTGTGGTTTATGTTCAGCATAATGGTATGTTTTCAGAGTTTTTTTTTTTCCACAATATCTTTATTGAACCTTTTTTTTTTTTTTTTTTTAACAAACATGATACAAACAATCAAACACTAACACTAAAGTACTACAAAAAAAAAAATGCACTAAAAACACCAACAACCACCAACAAAATCAAGTCTTCAACAATGCTCCTCTGTTTAGTCTAGACAATCCAATACATAAGTATACATATTATGTTCACCAGTTTGGAATTTACAAGGTCCACACACATCATTCACCTTCTTCTTCAAGAGTTATGTTTAAATTTTTTACATAATCAATAAAAGGTCTCCATATATTCTCAAACACAATTTCCTTTGATTTCAGTATATATGTTATTCTTTCTAATGGAAGGTTTGTTAACATCTGTCTTAACCACTGAGTCACATCTGGTCTATGAGTCTTTTTCCATAATAGTGCAATACATTTTTTGGCATTAAGCAAACTGAGGTCTATGAATGTTCTTTCACTTTTATTGAAATTATGCTTTTCTGGGTACAGACCCAACAAAACCAGTTTAGGATTCAATATGATTTGTTTTGAGATTATTTTTTCAATTGTTACCCTCACCTCTTCCCAAAACATTCTTATTAATCTACATTCCCATAAACAATGAAATAGGGTTCCTTTACTTTCCATGCATTTTGTGCATGTATCTGGTATATTTTTGTTATATCTATTTAACTCCTCCGGTGTAACATACATCCGCATTAACCATTTGAAATGTATCAATTTAAGGCGTGCATTTATTGATTTGGTTTGAGCTTCTGTACAAGCCAATTCCCATTGTTCCTCTGAAATTTCAATTTGCAGATCTTCTTTCCAGTAGTTTAATCTTTTCAGTGAATTTTCACTTGAAGATAGTGTCAATGAGTTATAAAACTCTGAAATAATACCCTTTCTTTTACTATCTTTCATCATCATTTTTTCCAAGGATGAATAAATAGGTCGAGTGAGAGCTTTATTTTGATTTGATCGAATAAAGTTTCTAAGTTGAAGATATTTAAAAAAATGTGTTCTATTGAGATTAAATTTGATCCTCAGCTCTTCAAAAGACATTATGTTGTCTGCACATGGCAAATATAAATCCTGAATCTTTTGTATCCCTTTTAAATTCCATACTTTAAATACAGCGTCCGCTCTCCCTGGTTTAAAATATTGATTACCCCATATTGGACTAAATTGTGACAATAACTGTGGTTCTTTTAAATAGTTTTTAGCTTCACACCATATTTTGATCATATGCTTTACAAATGGATTTTTAACTTGTTTTTGTAATTTTTTTGCCGAATCTGAGTATATGAATATGGGAAGAGGTAAAGGTAAATTGTATGATTCCATTTCAGTCCAGTGAGGGAGATCATTTGATGAAAAATAATATGTCATAGACCTCAGTTGTGCCGACCAATAATACAACATAAAATTTGGACATTTCAGACCTCCACGATCAAATGGTAAATATAATAAAGACAGACGTAATCTAGCCCTCCTGTTGTTCCATATAAATTCCACTAACTTTTTTTTTATTCTTGAGAATAGATCTAAAGGTGGTGATAAGGGAATGTATTGAAATAAATAAAGTATTTTAGGTAAAATATTACTTTTAAGTATATTGATTCTCCCGATCATCGACATTGGTAGTGACATCCATCTCTGAGTTAACTCACTGATATCTGACATTAAGGCTTCATAGTTGACACTGGCGACTGATTCTAGCTTAGGCATAATTTGGATTCCTAAATATTTAAACTGATTTACAATATTGAATTGATTTACCTCAGGGGCTGGGTAATTTCTCTGGGTCTCATTTAGCATTAATATTGAAGATTTAGTTTTATTTATTTTATATCCTGATATTTCCCCAAAATTCTTTATTAAATTCAACAAGGTTGGAATTGATTTTTTTAGATTCGACATAAACAAAATTATATCATCGGCGTACAGGGAGATTTTATGTTCTGTTGGTCCAACTTTAATTCCATATATTTGTGAATGTAAACGTATCGCTATCGCTAAAGGTTCAATTGCCATAGTAAACAGTAAAGGTGAGAGTGGACAGCCTTGTCGACATCCTCTATTGATTTTTATTGGTTTTGAAATATTGTTATTTGTTAGGATTTCTGCTGTAGCATTATTGTATATTATTTGAACCCATTTTATGAAATTATTTCCAAGTCCAAACCTTTGTAGGACTTCAAAAAGAAAGGGCCATTCAACTCTATCAAAGGCCTTTTCGGCGTCCAATGATAGGAGAGCTGTATCCGGTGCTTCTTTATTAAAATAGATAATATTAAATAGTCTTCTTACATTATGGAAGCCTTGTCTACCCTTTATAAAGCCATTCTGATCTCGATTAATAATATTTGGTAAAATTTCTTGTATTCGTCTTGCTAAAATTTTACAGATTATCTTAAGGTCGGCGTTTAATAGGCTTATTGGTCTCATATTTTCACATTTATTAGAGGGCTTACCTGGTTTTGGCAGCAGTATAATTAAGGCATTATTTATGTATGATGGTAAATTATTATTTTGAAATGCTTCTAAAACCATTTCCAAAAAAGGTTTTATTAATTTATTCTTAAATTTTTTATAAAGGTCAACTGGAAGACCATCTGGTCCTGCACTTTTTCCTGATTTCATATTATCAATGGCTAGCCCAACTTCTTCTTGACTAATTTTAGACTCCAATATCTCCCTGTTTTCATTTGGAATACACGGTATAGATAGTTCGTTCAAAAACCCATTTAGTTTTGTTAAATCAGGTTCATTTTTGGTATCATATAATTTTTCATAGTAATCTCTAAAGGCTCTATTAATTTCTAAAGGATCTATAACTACCTGTCCTTTCCTTATAATACTGGTAATTGGTGTTTTAATTTCCAATTGTTTAATCTGCCATGCTAATAATTTTCCTGATTTTTCACCTTGTTCATAAAAAGATTGTTTCAATCTTAGAAGACTCGAGGCAGCTCTATTCGCTGATTTTTTGTCGTATTCAGCTCTCAAAATCAGTAATTCATTCTCCAACCTTGGGTCACTTCCTGCATACACTTTTTCCTGAAGATTTTTTATTTTATGTTCCAATTTAGCTCTCTCCTCTCGAGTCTTCTTAGATTTTGATCCTGTATAACTAATAATATGCCCCCTAATAAAAGCTTTGAAAGCCTCCCACTTTACACATGCTGATGTTTGTGTAGTATTGATGTCAAAGAACTCGTCTATCTGTTTTTCTATATACTTGACAAATTCCTCATCCTGAAGCCATTTATGCTGAAATTGCCATCTACCTGATTCCTTTGTCAATTTTTTATCTACATATATTAGACAACAGGGTGCATGATCAGAGATCACGATGTTATCATAAAAGCAGTTTTGAATCTTGGACCTTAATTCTGTGGAAATCAAAAAATAATCAATACGTGAGAATGTCTTGTAGGTACTGGAATAACAAGAATAGGCTTTAACTTGTGGTTTCATTTCTCTCCATATATCTAACAATCTCAATTCTTTCATAAAATGATTAATAGTCATCCTACATCCAATGTGCGTACAATCCAGTCCTGTTGATCTATCCACACCTGGATTCAATGTACAATTAAAATCCCCTGCTATTATATGTTGCCCTGTAAGTGATGATAAGATGAGAAATAAATTAGCAAAGAACTTCTGATCATCTATATTGGGACCATATAAGTTCACAAGATTTATATTTTCTAATAGCAAAGAACCTTGAATGATTACATATCTTCCAAATTTGTCTCCAATTACATTTTTCACTTGAAAAGGAACTGATTTATGTATGAGAGTCATAACTCCCCTGGCTCGGGATGAAAATGAAGAGGTGAATACACTTCCCTGCCATCTACTCCTAATTCTTTTAACATCCTCCTCTATCAGATGAGTTTCTTGTAAAAACACAATTCTTGAACCCATGTCCTTTATTTTATTCATAACTTGTTTAAGTTTTTTTAAATTTTGTAGACCTCTGCAATTCCATGAAGTTAAATTAAGATTAACACTTTGGTCCATGATCAATAGAGAGTTTGGGATTACCTTGCAGTGTAAACATGCTCATACAGAGAAGCAAAAACATGAGTGGTTGAACATTCATCCTACAAACTACACACAAACAAATTTCCCCTTCCCACACTTGTGGCAAACCCCCCAAAATCAAAAGAAAAATTCTGTCTCCCGATATAGCCATCGACCGTTCCACACCCACGGGGAACAGCCTAAGCCACTCCTTCATCCTCCCAATCACCCTAACTCTACTGCTTTTAATGACGTAACATTAACTCTCCTCTGTAGTTTTCCAACTTAACTCCAAAATTTTTAACAACTTTGTACATCATAGTTTTTTTTTTTGTTTGTTTTTTTTTTTTTTTAATATATAATACAATCTATATTTTGTAAACTTACTATTTACTTCAAGTCAGTCAGATGCCTGTGCAAATGCTTAATTATTCTACCTTATATTTTGTTCATGCTTAGCTCCCACCAGTCTCTTCTTCTTCTTTGATCTTCTTGATGAACTCCTGCGCCTCCTCTGGGGTCTTGAAGATGTGGGTTCTGCCCTCATACGTGGTCAACAGTCTCGCAGGATAGATTACACCATGACGAATCCCAAGGTTGCGCAGCTCCTTACGTACGGGATCAAACTGCTTCCTCAATTGCTGGATTCCTGTGGCCAAATCTGGGTAGAACCGCACCTGCTGGTCCTGGTGTTTAATCTCTCCTTTTTTAGCTCGTGCAGCGTTGAAGATCTTCATCCTGTCTCTGTTGTTAAGAAACTTCATAATTAAGGTCCTCGGCGGTCCCTTATCTCTCCGTGGGCCAATACGATGTGCTTTTTCCAGAACCACTGCTGATTGCAACTCCTCGCTGCCCAGCACCTCCGGAATCCACTTTTCCAGAAAGGAACATACGTCCCGACCTTCTGATTCCTCTGGAAGACCCACCAGCCTCAAATTATTCTGTCTCGACCGAGATTCCAAATCCAAAATATTATCTTCCAGAGATTTATTTTTTTTTTCCAAAGTGCGCACCTTTAATTGAAGACGGGTGACGTCATCTTCAGCACTAGCGAGACGGAGCTCCATCTGCGCCATTCGTTCTACACAGTCACCCAATTCCTTTCTTATTCCTTCCAACGCTGTCATAATCCCATCAAATCTAGAGGAAAAGTCCGCTCTCATTGAACTCATGGCAGCCATCAGCGCATCTGCGCCATTCCCCGCAGAAATCGCAGCGTTGCCAGCCTCCTCCGCCATATATGGAGCCCTGTTTGCTGCGTCACAGACCTGAAAGTCCGTTAATTTGGACTGTTTCGGCGGCTCGCTTTTTCCTTTTCCTGGTTTTCCAGCCTTAGGCTTCGCCGACATATCCTCGCCCAAACGCTGGGATACGTTCTGTCCCAAATGAGAGAGTTATTTGCCGATTTTTTTTCTCCAGGAGCAGAGCAGAGCGAGACACGTCCGTCCTACGTGGCAGCCATAACCGGAAGTCATGTTTTCAGAGTTTGAGTTTCCTCATTCTGTGTCAAATGACTTCCTCCAACTGGGGATAATTGATGTCTACTTGAGTCGGTCATAAGTTTTTGTTTGTTTTGGTTATTTTTATTAAAGTACTTTGGCATGGTGTATCAAAAGAACTATTCTTATCGTGTGTATGAGTATGGATTATCATTGGCTCGTAATTTTCTAATCAGTGTTCATCTGTATTTATCTAAGTCAGTAGCATCTCTGATCATAATACTTTTTGCTTGCTCAGGTGATCCATTTAGTTTAATCCAAATTCTACAGTTTCTTGTCCAGGTTGCTTGTATCTTATCTTGTTTTTTTAGCATCCGTGCCTGTCGTGCTAATTCAGCGTTTTTTTTTGTCAGGTGTTCATTTATGTAAACTTGAGTTTCCTTTAGCTTTTTTGCCTGCCTCAGTATGTTATTCTTTACCCTTCTGTTCACAAAGCGCATCACAATTGATTTCTTTGTTTTGTTATCTTTCTTCAGTAGAGCATAACAGGCTGAGATTGCATTGGCTTCTACCTTAATGTCTTTATCATTAAGGAACTGAAGCACTTGATTTTCTAAGGACATTGACTCACTCATGGGTGCATCTTCACCACTCAGTCCTACTGTGGCATGGGCGTATGACTGATATCTGATGTCTAGTCCACTTATAACTAGGTCATCAATACGAGAACCTTGTTCAAGATCCTCGACGCGTTGCTCCAAAAGACGCCCGTGTTGCTCCAGGTCCATAATTTTTTTGTCTTTTTCTTGAATTTTTAAATTTAGGGCTTGTACCTGTTCTATTAGGCCTATTATTTTGTCCTGTTGGTTAGTCAATTTGGCCAATTCATCTGACATAAAGCTCAGAGCTTTTTTGATTTCTTCCATTTCCTCTTTCTTTGGTGGCATCTTACTGACCTGTAGATAGAAGTAAACAGAGAATCCGGCTAGGCCTCAACTAGCCCGGCCGCTGCTGAACTCGCCGCAACAGCTCCTGCACAGCTCCTCCACCAAGTAGCGCTGCTCAGCTCCGCAGATCACCCCTGTCATTCGCCACCGCCTGCCGCCGTCTGCCTGGCCGGTTATGCTGCACACCGCCGGCGCAGCCGGACTTCACCGATCACCGCCGCCGCTCGCCGACGTCTGGCTGGGTGGCACCTCCGCTAGGCCCCGTCACCGGCCGCCGTCAGTCTGGTAGTTCCTCAGCTGGACCTCGCAACTGGGTTCCGACTCAGGCCACTATCCTGCTGGGTCCAGGTGGCCCCGTCTCTCACCAACGCCGCGCTCGAGCTCCCAACTGCCGCCTCGATTGGTTCCTCCGATAGGCCCTCACCGGGGACTGAGCCGCTTCGTGTCGGAGTGTCGTGTCGTGCCGGAGTGTCGTGTCGGAGTACTATATGGTTCTCCACATTATCTGCTGCTCGCTAATATATTTAAACTGCTGACTAGTATTACTCACTCTTATTCTACACTTTATTGCATGTATAGTTTATTTTTTATTTTATCATGTTTAATGTTGCAGCATTGCACCGAGACAAATTCCTAGTTTGTGTACTACATGAACAATGGCAATAAATCTGATTCTGATTCTGATTCTGAACTTCACTCATATGCAGTCCTTTTTCCTCATTAGCAGACTAGCATCTACTTCTATTCCCCGCAACAGCCAAGGGGGAGCATTACTTACTGGACTGGTGTTAGCTATATCAACAGTGTGCAGCCCAAACATTCTGGTCCTTCTTTCAATTGTCCACCTAAACCCATGTCCCTGGAAATTAGAGTATTCCCAGCAGTCTTGTAGTGTTGTTTTTGAAATATTTGTTTCGTCACTTCCTTTCAGCTTGACCCAGTATGATAATAGTTTATCTCTTCTCAAATCCGTTGGCATTTGTCCTGCTTCTGTTAAAACTGCATTGTTTGGTGTTGTTTTGACAGCTCCAATGATCAGGCGAAGCGCTCTATGCTGCATTCTGTCTATTTTTTCCAGTCGTCTTTGCCGCTGCTCCATAAATCATGCATCCGTAGTCTATTGTCGATCACATTAGTGCTCTGTAAATGTCAATTAATGCCTGTTTATCTGCACCCCATTCATGTCCAGCTACAGCTTTTATGAGATTAATGACTTTTTTGCATTTTGTCTCCAAATTTTCAACATGAACTCTCCATGTGTATGTACTATCAAACCACAATCCTAGATATTTGAACTCACTGACTTTCTCTATTGGTTGATTATATAATGTTAATGGTTCTGTACCAGTTCTGCGTTTCTGTGAAAGTCATATAGTGTGGAGTGTGTGAAATCACAGGCAGATTTATTTCAAAATGATTTATTTCACACTCACATCTCACGAGCACAGAACAGGCTGAACTTTTTACCAGAGACTCTCCTCTTAAGTTTCACGGCTTGCATTACACACAACAGGACATTTGCATCATACTGCATTCAACCCCCTACATCCTTGACTCCTTCCCGCTCTCTCACCAGGAGACTCCTGCTCTTTTGTTTCCATGCTTATTCACTGTCTCTTGTCTGCCAGGAGACTCCTGCTCCTTTGTCTCCCATGCTTATTCACTGTTCCTTGTCTGAGATGCTAGAAAAAATCTGACTCTTAGTACAGTCATTTTTAGGGGTTTCGTGACCAACCTCCCAGGACCTTTTTTTCTCACTGGATTTAGCATTCTAGACCCATTTTAATGAAAATAAGCTCCCATGTACCTCCCAAAAATTACGGGAAACCTTTTTTTTGCCCAAAATTCAAAATGGCCGCCAAAATGCATACCACCACCTATATCTCAGTAACTAATTCAGCTAGGAGGTTGATTTTGGTGTCTAGACATAGGTTTTTGGGGTCAAGCATTCCATTAATGCTATTAGTTTACTTGTGAAACAAACCCATCACGATGAAATCCAATATGGCCGCCAATATGGCCACCGATTAACATTTTTTTTTGTTTCTTGACTACTAAGGCACCTAGAAAGCTGATGTTGGTGTCAAAACAGAGGTTTAAGGGGTCATACTATCTGTTTATTCCAATAAAAGTGTGTTTAAATGATTACATAATCGAGAAATCCAAGATGGCGGCCGGCTGTCATTTTCACATGCAATGGACTTTTTCATATCCGTCACCAAATGAGCTAAAAATGTCAAATGAGGTATCCTTACATTCATTTTTAATAATTATTAGAAAGCTCCTGCATTGATTCAGTGATTTCACTGAGGAACACTTGGGTAATCCCCTTAGGATTCCCGGAATCCTATGCTCGATTCATTGATTCCTTTTTGCATAGCAAGAGAGAGGATGCAGTGATTTTGTAACGTCTGTGCTGCCATAATATGTAGTCCTAATCTTTCCAATTTAACCAAGGTTGCCAGGTATGTATAAATTTAGCTTTAAACTTATCTGGAGAGGTTAGAATTCTGAATCTTGTTCCATACTGTATAGTCAGGTAATGTTAGCATATTGACCATGCTGCTTGCTTAATGCTACCGTAATGACAGTAGACAGTACAAGGGCCTTTGACTCTAGGTCTTGTCATCCCTCCTTTTTCTCTCCTCTGTTCTGATAATGACAAATTTGTTTTTGTTTTCAGACACTTATTCATATAAAGTGAGGGATAAAATGGATACTGCAAGTGACAACGATGAATTACCATCAACGTCTTCCGGTGAATACGAATGCATTCTACGTTGTGGTCAGCCATGTACCAAAAGTGACTCTTTGGATAATACCAAGGACCAAAAATGGAATTCAATTCGTGAAAAAACTCTACGATGGAAAGGACTTGATCGGTTTCAATGTGGGAATATTGATTGGGCCAAAGGGCCAAAAGGGCATTATATGCACTAGACATGTTACACCACGTTATCTAACAAGCGTTGTCTATCTCAAGCCGAGAAACGTAAGCATAAATTAGAGGTAGATCTTGAAAGAGACAATCAATCAGTTCAGGGGGATCCATCTCCATCTGCTTCTCTCTTTTCACCGAAGAGGCTCCGGTCCAGCATTGGTATTGTGCATGACAAGAACCTATGCGTGTGGTGCAATAAGGGACCACAGAAAAGCAGTCACCGGGACTGGAAACAATTGCTTCTAATATCAACAAAGGACGCCTGGAGAAAATTCAAGTTACACACTGTACACCTGAATGATCCGGTCCTGAGGTCGAGGCTCAACACGCTGATTGCATCCATTCCAGACTGTGAAACAGCTTTCGGGTGGGAAATCTGTTACCATCGTGGCTGCTGGAAACACTACATTCCCGATTCCCAGTCTCTTACAGAAGAAGTCACTCAACACCTGCAGGATGTAAATCTGCGAGAAGCACAAGCCATCTTCTTCAATCATGTTCGTAAGGTGATCTTTGATGAACATGAATTTCGGACATTGCAGAGTCTACTGGAGGACTATCAACGAATTATCTTAAATCATGGACATGACGCAAAAGTAAAGTCGAATTATGTGAAGGGAATTCTTATAAAGGAATTTGAGGAGGACATTGGCTTCCATAGACGTAGTCGGTTAAATGAGAGTGAACTGGTATATGACAAGAAAGCTGCAGCTACCTATGTAGAAGCAGCACTATCTTCCTTAGGCATAAGCGAGGATCAGTTGGTGAAGAACGTGGCAGTACGACTCAAAGAGCAAGTTGAAGCGACTGATACTGTTCCCTGGCCTCCATATGTATATTAGCTGCTCTTGCTTGCTTGTTTTTTTTGTTTTTTGTTTTTTTTTTTCTTGCCTTCTGATTGTTGCTCTGAGTGTTGCTATCCCTGTGCTGTTGCAATCCTGGAATTTCCCCGTTGTGGGACTAATAAAGGCTTATCTTATCTTATCTTATCTTATATGTATTAGAGTTGGAGAAAAAGGAGGACCTAAATGGGCTACTCCTAAAGCTAATAACATGGCTAAAACACCCAAGTAAATCAGAAGTTGATGACAACCCATCTGTCCGGACCATTGGGTCGATCCTCACGAGCTACATCACAGGAAGGCGCACTTCCTTTGAGGTGAATCTCTCTGTCTTGCTACATGGAATGACCAAAAGTAGAGAGATCGTAGACCTGCTGCACAAAGATGGCCTAGGCATCAGCTACAATGACGTCCTCATGTTCCGAGACTTCTGGGTGTTCAGTGATCTCAAGTCCTCCCCGATTGTCCCTCCGAACTTGCCTTTGGGAAGCCTGCAATCGCTGTAGTTGACAATGATGACTTTAAGAGTGATAAATTGACTGGTGTTGGCCAGGCGCATTAACATAAGGTCTAGAGAAAATGTGCCTGCGTAAAGTGTATTTCAAGATGGCGGCTGGGGGCCATTTTGAGCTTGATAGACAATGAGGGCACTAATGAACACAATGGATGGTTCACAGGAGCCTCACTTGACTTTTTTTTAGCTCATTTGGTGACGGATATGAAAAAGTCCATTGCATGTGAAAATGACAGCCGGCCGCCATCTTGGATTTCTCGATTATGTAATCATTTAAACACACTTTTATTGGAATAAACAGATAGTATGACCCCTTAAACCTCTGTTTTGACACCAACATCAGCTTTCTAGGTGCCTTAGTAGTCAAGAAACAAAAAAAATGTTAATCGGTGGCCATATTGGCGGCCATATTGGATTTCATCGTGATGGGTTTGTTTCACAAGTAAACTAATAGCATTAATGGAATGCTTGACCCCAAAAACCTATGTCTAGACACCAAAATCAACCTCCTAGCTGAATTAGTTACTGAGATATAGGTGGTGGTATGCATTTTGGTGGCCATTTTGAATTTTGGGCAAAAAAAAGGTTTCCCGTAATTTTTGGGAGGTACATGGGAGCTTATTTTCATTAAAATGGGTCTAGAATGCTAAATCCAGTGAGAAAAAAAGGTCCTGGGAGGTTGGTCACGAAACCCCCAAAAATGACTCTACTATCTCCCAAGGTGCTACAATAGCAGGTTTTATTGTTTGAAAATTTAAATTTCCAGTCATATGGCCACTTTTCCAATTTCTCCATTGCTTTCCTGATGTTTTTGAACACAAATTTCTAATTTCTTCCCCTCGTCCACATGGCTCCATCATCTGCATATAGTGCTGTTTTGATGGATCCCTCTTGATCCTCACATGTCATTAATCATTATATTGAATAAAACAGGGCTTATCACACTCCCCTGAGGAATACCATTTTCTATTTCAAAGTCATTAGAAGCTTCTGATCCTACTTTAACCCTAATTGTCCTGTGTGTTAAAAAAAATCCATTATCCAATTATACATGCTACTGCAGCGGCATGAAATAAAGCGGCGTTGTTGGAGGTTTTAAGTAGAGTTTTATTATCATACCACCGTCACGAGCTCCGCTCCCGGTGCCGTGCATGAGCGCCGAGAGCGAGCCCACAGCTCTCAGAGAAGGAAAGGAGAGGCGGACACGTGTGTGTCCTACAGCAGAGGTTGAGAGAGAGAGAGTTCGCGTTACAGAGTTGCAGCATATATACTCGACCACAACAATACATCAAAAGGACATACCCCAGCGGTTGGTATGATCAAAGAGATAACAGAACAGGCATAAGACATTTGCATTTGAGAGACATATTGATCTCAGTCCCTAGGTCACAGTGAGGACAGGACGCATGAGCACAATGCATGAAAGGCAACCATTAACATCACAGAAGTGAGCCAGACGAAACGCGTCTGCCTGTAGACATTAATACACATTACACTGTTCTGTTATTTGCTCTAGCCGAGCGCTGTGTTTGACCAGTCTTTTTGTGGAGATTTATCTCAAAGCACATCTACATATGTAAGATGACAAGATGCATGAACACTTTAACTTCACGGCTGTAAACGCAGCATGCAGCGTAAAAACCCAGGAGTGCGAGCTGACTGTCTCAGTGTTCTGTCTGTGTGTTGTGGGGGTTTAATCAAACCGCTACACTGCTCCCCCCCCAGAGGGAAACGGTAGGGGACCGTGACCTCGATGTTGCAGTCCGGGCAGCGAGCAGGGAAAAGCTCTGAGCAGGAGGGGGGGGGGGGGGTAGTACATGCTGACCGGGCGCGGGAAAATCGTTCCAGTCGCGCCAAGAGTGTTTGCTGCTCCGCGATGTCCCGTCTGAACATGCAGAGATCAGAAGAAGAAAAATTAGTCTCTGGCTCCTCTCATGGCCATGAAGAAAAGCAGGAGCGGCTGTAAGAAAAAAATAAACAAAAGCAGAGGGACTGGCGTGTTGGCTTTAGGTGCAGAAGCAACCCCAAAGCCCCCGGGAACAGCTGACGGCTGAAATCCCTTTGTGCCGTGGCTAAGACCATTAAAAAATCCAGTGGCGAGCTGCGTGCTTGCTTCAGGTGAACGAGCAGCCCTGAAGGTTCTGTGAGCAGCGGCGGAGGACGATGGCGGTCTCTGGAGCCGTTACTTGTCCCGTGCGTGATGCGCCGTCCTCGTAACTCCCCGGTGCGTGCGCGGGGGTTCCGTGCGCGGGTGGGCCGCTGGAGAGGAGAACCAGGGTGCAGAAACTTGGTGGAGATCGGCGCAGACGGCGCCGATAAAAATCCAGGTTGAGCTGTGGCTGTAGATTGGCCATGGTGCGTTGGAGCGGTGAGAGGAAATAGACGATCTTTTGTCCCTCAGGCTCGCGCAGATGCGTTGGAGCGGTGGGAGGGAATAGACGATCTTGGGCACCGCTCGGCCGTGGTGCGTTCAGGCCCGCGTGTTGCGTTCTCCGCCGGCCCTGGAGGTTGCCGTCGTGGGGAAGAGACGAGGTGCCTGCGCTCTCGTTTGGAGGAGTTGCGAGCGCGGCCGGTGCAGCGTGGATGAGCAGATCTCAGACGTGCAGATCTCATCCTGAAGAACGGGTCACCAGTGCAGCTGTCCAGCTCAGAAGGTTGCTTTTGCACAAAGCGTGTGCGTGTTCATATCACGTCGGGGTCACCAGTGCGGCGGCATTGGAATAATGCAGCGTGGTTGGAGGTTTTAAGTAGAGTTTTATTATCATACCGCCGTCACGAGCTCCGCTCCCGGCGCCGTGCATGAGCGCCGAGAGCGAGCCCACGGCTCTCAGAGAAGGAGAGGAGAGGCGGACACGTGTGTGTCCTACAGCAGAGGTCAAGAGAGAGAGAGTTCGCGTTAAAGAGTTGCAGCATATATACTCGACCACAACAATACATCAAAAGGACATACCCCAGCGGTTGGTATGATCAAAGAGATAACAGAACAGGCATAAGACATTTGCATTTGAGAGACATATTGATCTCAGTCCCTAGGTCACAGTGAGGACAGGACGCATGAGCACAATGCATGAAAGGTAACCATTAACATCACAGAAGTGAGCCAGACGAAACGCGTCTGCCTGTAGACATTAATACACATTACACTGTTCTGTTATTTGCTCTAGCCGAGCGCTGTGTTTGACCAGTCTTTTTGTGGAGATTTACCTCAAAGCACATCTACATATGTAAGATGACAAGATGCATGAACACTTTAACTTCACGGCTGTAAACGCAGCATGCAGCGTAAAAACCCAGGAGTGCGAGCTGACTGTCTCAGCGTTCTGTCTGTGTGTTGTGGGGGTTTAATCAAACCGCTACACTACCACCAAGGTCCATTTTATTCAATTTCATAAGAAGACCATCCCTCCACAGTGACTCATAAGCCTTTTCAATATCCAGATAAACTATAACCATTACTTCTTTCATTTTGAAAGTCTTTTCAATATCATTACTTACCCTAACTAGAGCATCCACTGTGGATCTTCCTCTTCTAAAACCATTCTGATAGTCATTTATTAATCGTTTTTGCTCTAATACATATGAGAGTCTGAAAGCTAGCACCTTCTCCATCCATTTCCCTAAATATGACTGGATGAGCTGGATCTTTCCCTGGCTTATTAAATGGTAAAATTACAGCCTTTTTCCCCCCACTTGGGATAACCCCCTCCTTCCATATCCTGTTAAACAATTTCAGCACCAGTTGCATTGATTGCATACGCAACTGCCGGAACATAGCATAGCTTAACTGATCATATCCTGGAGCTGTATATCCACTATCTTACAAAGCTCTCTTAAGCTCTGACATTGTGAGCTCGAGGTCAAACGCAGTCATGTCCTCTTTCACTTCATTTTTTAAGTTTGCATTTTCTCTGAGTTTATGCTGCCTTTGCTGTCTATAACTCTTACCAAGATGTTCTCCTCTATGCACTGCTGCAAATGCGCTACTTAGGACTTCTGCCTTTTCTTTGTCTGATACAGCCATCTTGTCCCCATCCACTAAAGCTGGAATTTTAACTGATACCCTTTTCCCACTCATTTTTTTAAACATACCCCAGACATCACCTAGTTCTGTTTTCCTACCAAGGGTGGAACAAAATTCTCCCCATGTTGACTTTTTCCTGTTTTTAATAATCCTTCAAGCTACTGCCCTTTTCTTTTTACACTCTATTAAGTTTTCACTTGTCATATTCTTCCTCAGCGCTATGAATGCCTTGTTTCACTCTTTTATTGCAATACTACATTCGTCATTCCACCAGGGTACAACCTTCTTCCTACCCTGTGTTGTTTTCTTAGGTACAGTATACTTGCTATTGCAGCATTCAGAATATGATTGGTTACCTGGCTTGCACACTATTCTATGCCACCTTCTAATGTTACCAAATGACATGATTGAACACAGTATTGCCTAAATTTTCCCCAATCTGCCTTGTCAAAACACCATCTTGTAAAACATCTTCCCTCTTGTATGCATACTAACTAACTAACTAACTAACTAACCTGCACTTATATAGCGCTTTTCTAGTCACAAAGACCACTCAAAGCGCTTTCGCTAATACTAACCCTCTACTTTAAGGGCCTATAGGAGACAGATATCTAGGGACAATTTAGAACAGCCAATTAACCTAACATGCATGTCTTTGGATTGTGGGAGGAAACCGGAGCCCCCATACTTCAGTTTTAATGACTGTAAGTATTGGGAAGTGATCACTTCCCATAGTTGTCCTGTTCATAACCGTCCATTCACAGGTGCTCACTAAAGAATCAGATACCAGAGTCAGGTCAATACATGATAATATGCCCCTATGCACATCCACCCTGGTACCTTCACCACTGTTTAGACAAATTAACGATCTTTCATCTAACATCTCTTCCACAACATTTCCATTGTTATCTGTATGTGTGCTTCCCCACAAGCTATTGTGGGCATTAAAGTCTCCACACCATACCTCTTTCATATGCCCTTCCCCTGCCATAACACTGAAAATATTTGCTGTTAACTTCCTACATGGGTTGTAATAATTAATCAGCTTAATATTTCCTTGTCCATTTGGCCTATATTTCAATGATATTACACTCTAGTATATCCTCAGGGGATGGAATCACCCTATACGCCAGGCCATCTTTATTGAAAGTGGCACATCCTCCTCCATTTACAGTATTAATTCTATCCTGTCTGAACTGTATCCTGGAATAACAAAATCTAAGTGAGGTTGAAGCCATGTCTCCTGTACACACACTACCTGTGGAACAACTTCTAGTTCGTAAAGATACTTCTTGAATTTTTGTCCGTTTCGCATTCCACTGTAGTATGTGTAGTACCATAATTAAGGTCTTGTTTCAGCATGTGCAGTCTCCTCAGTTTCAGCTTTCAACAAAGCATGAATCTGGTCAGCTGTGATATCTTTCACATCTAGGAAGCTTTCTGCTGCTTCCACAATGGTTTTGATTCTGTCACTTCTGTAGCTGTGCAGCAACATTTATGGTGTGGCAGATAAAAGCTATAAAGTTTGTCCTCTTAATTATCAATGTGTCATCATCCATTTTGCATTTGTTAACACAAACATTCCTTGCAGCTGCACGATCCTGTGCTTGCGTGGGACCCATTGATTGCTGGGCTTCCATTTGAACTGAAATTCTCTGAGTAAGGCCTGCTGTGTTTCTGACTATTCCTGCCTCTCTAACTGTCTTTAGAGCTTCCGCATACAAGATTTTCTTAGTTATTCTGATTTCCTGGGCTTGTCTAGCTTCCCTCTGCACAGCACATCCTCCATATGCCGCACTGTGCTCACCCCTGCAGTTGCAACACTTTACTTTGGTGTCCTTGTCACATTTACCATATTCATGCTCCCCTCCACATCTAGCACATCATAGCTTTCCCCTACATTGCTGAGCAGTGTGACCCATCCTTTGACATTTGTAGCACCTGAGTGGTTTTGGGACGTATTCTCTGACACTGAAATACATGTATCCTATTAGGACTGATTAAGGGAGTGTTTCCTCAAACTGAATCATGACAGACTGTGTGTCCTTCAGCAAACCTTCTTTTTTACTCTGTAGCCTTTTCACATCCTTCACCTTTCCTCCTTGGATCTCCTTTTTCACTTCTTCCATAGACATGCACAAAGGGACACCTGCTATAACTCCCCTCAAGTTAGCTGTCGCCCCAGGAACATGCGCCTTCATTTGTTCTCCGTTTAGACATGTCATTGTCAGTATTTTCTGTTGCTGTTGTTTACTTGTGGCATGAATTAACAGCCGGTTATTCTTCAAGAACTTTGCAAACTTTACTCTCCCAATTTCTTTCTCAACTGCTTTTGTTAGCTTAACCGGGTGATAGTGCCCCCCACCCTGATTGAACTCAATGACAACATTGCAGTCATTCCCTACATCCTCAAACTGCCATCCATTTTGGCCAGTTCATGTTTTCTTCGCATTGTTACTTCCTCCCGCATCACTCTCATCTGACCCACTTTAAGTCTTAGTGCCCCCCCAGCTGCTCTTTTCTGGCCCCCAGGCCTGGATAGTGTCCAGCCCACCTCATCTTTATCGTACCCGTCAGAGCTAGATGCCATAATGTTACAGACAGTGTACAGTTTTTGCTATCCGCCACAAATAAATCAATCCTACCGCCAGCCGAACACAGACGTAAATACGGTCCCAATCATCATCTTCTTCTTCTTCTCTTTGACGCCTTCCAGTCCTCCCAGTAGTGTTCAAAGTCACACTTCAGTGTCTCCTGCATGCAGCCCTTTTAGAGACACGGGTGGAGAAGTGACTGAAAGGCGGAGCCACCACCCCAAGCCACACAAATAAGAACATAGAACATAAACCATATAAATAACTACAGGTACATCTCAAAAAATTAGAACATGAAAAAGTTCAATATTTTTTGTCATTCATTTCAGAAAGTGAAACCCATATATTATATAGATTCATTACGCACAGAGTGATATATTTCAAGTGTTTATTTATTTTAATTTTGATGATTATGGCTTACAGCCCATGAAAACCTTAAATTCAGTTTCTCAAAAAATTAGAATATTACATAAAATTAATTTTAAAAAATATTTTTTTAATAGAAATGTTGGCCAACTGAAAAGTATGTCCATGTACACATTCAATACTTGGTCGGGGCTCCTTTTGGATTAATTACTGTATCAATGTGGCGTGGCATGGAGGTGATCAGCCTGTGGCACTGCTGAGGTGTTATGAAGGTCCAGGTTGCTTTGATAGTGACCTTCAGCTCGTCTGCATTGATGGGTCTGGTGTCTCCCATCTTCCTCTTGACAATACTCCATAGAATGTCTCTGGGTTTAGGTCAGGAGAGTTTGCTGGCCAATCAAACACAGTGATTCCATGGTCATTAAACCAGGTTTTGATACTTTTGGCAGTGTGGGGGGTGCCAAGTCCTGCTGGAAAGTGAAATCAGCTTCTCCATAAAGCTTGTCAGCAGAGGGAAGCATGAAGTGCTCTAAAATTTCCTGGTAGATGACTGCGCTGACTTTGGTCTTGATAAAACACAGTAGACCAACACCAGCAGATGACCTCTGTTCAGATAAAAGTAAATTTTGCATTTCATTTTGAAATCAAAGTCCCACAGTCTGGAGAAAGAGTAGAGAGGCACAGAATCTAAGTTGCTTGAGGTTTAGTGCGAAGTTTCCACAGTCAGTGATGATTTGAGGAACCATGTCATCAGCTGGTGTTTGTCCACTGTGTTTTATCAAGACCAAAGTCAGCGCAGTCGTCTACCAGGAAATTTTAGAGCACTTCATGCTTCCCTCTGCTGACAAGCTTTATGAAGAAGCTGACTTCATTTTCCAGCAGGACTTGGCACCCCCCACACTGCAAAAAGTATCAAAACCTGGTTTAAGGACCATGGAATCACTGTGTTTGATTGGCCAGCAAACTCTCCTGACCTAAACCCCATAGAGAATCTATGGAGTATTGTCAAGAGGAAGATGAGAGACACCAGACCCAACAATGCAGACGAGCTGAAGGTCACTATCAAAGCAACCTGGACCTTCATAACACCTCAGCAGTGCCACAGGCTGATCACCTCCATGCCACGCCACATTGATACAGTAATTAATCCAAAAGGAGCCCCAACCAAGTATTGAATGTGTACATTGACATACTTTTCAGTCGGCCAACATTTCTATTTAAAAACAATTTTTAAAATTAATTTTATGTAATATTCTAATTTTTTTGAGAAACTGAATTTAAGGTTTTCATGAGCTGTAAGCCATAATCATCAAAACTGAAATAAACACTTGAAATATATCACTCTGTGTGTAATGAATCTATATAATATATAGGTTTCACTTTCTGAAATGAGTGACAAAAATATTGAATTTTTCATGATATTCTAATTTTTTTAGATGTACCTGTATATAACAGTCCCCCCCCCAAAAAAAGTCCAAAAGACACACATACAATTGAGACCCTCCCCAATTTAGAACTCGAATCATGAACGAAGAAAACTAAACTTAAGTCACTAAAAGGGGCCTATCACAGTCACACAAAACAACTAAAAACTAGGGGAGGACAGGTGGACTGCCGTCCCACCCCCACATGGCAAGACGGATTATTCTGCCGTCTGTACTAACAAAAAGTCCATCAAAAAAAAAAATTAACTGCCGTGTTCCTAAACTAAAATAAAATACACAAAATAATCCCAAACTGTATACACAATAATACACCTAACACATGCATAACAATTAACTTATGTACACAGGGCTGGTGGAAGAAACCCTGTGGGCCCCCTGGACCATCCCTTCTTCAGACCGCCCCTGGAGGTGGCTTGTCTCCCGGGCTACAGCAGGTTGCCTCGGCCCCGATGCGCCTCCTCTTCCTCACTGCTGGATGCTCCACTCGTCCAGGCCCACATCCCTTGAACTTCTCCCGGGCACGCTGCAGCTCATTCGGGTGCCTCCACGAGCCATCCAACAGCTGAAGATAAGCGTCGCTCTGTCCAGCCATAACACGCAGCCGGCCCTGATGCTCATCCACCTGTCATTTGGCCCGTACTCGCTGTGAGCTCGCCTCCACTCGAGCCCGAACCCAGTCCGCGACTCCCAGCAGGGCTCTGCTCGGCTTGCAGGGCCTCTGCCTGGCACTCATTCTCTCAGTGCCAATCGATCTTGCCCCGACCTCTTCTAAATCTGCTGTGGGTCTCGCCGATGTGGCCCTGTGTCCACTGGCCCACTTCAGCCGAGCTCCGGGAACACTTGGGACCATCCCCTCAGCGTCACTCGTCGATGCAGGTGCCCCCCCGTGCTGCCCAGTACCCTCGTCCAGGGCGACTTGTGCTCTGGCACTGGGGCCCTTCTACGGTAACTCTGAGCACAACAAGGCCTGTCCACTCCATGCAGTGCCGGGCAACTTTTCATCCCACACTGCATCATCCTGTACTCTCGGAACCGGTTGGTCCCACAGCCCGCAGCCCGACCACTCTTCCTCAGTACCACTCTTAATAGCAAAGCCAAGGCCATAGAAGAGGTTGCAGCCCATGATGTTCACGACACGAGCTGTCACGACAAACTCCAAATCAGACATCTCCGCCGACTTGTACCAGGCCATCAGTCTGATTGGTCCCACCGTGGCCAGTCATCCTCCTCTATAGCCGCAAAGTGGCGCTGGGTCACCTCCAATCCTGTAGTGTGGAAAAAATTGCCTCATTGTAGCCCAGTTCAGCAGAGAACTCTCCGCCCCCATGTTGATCAGCATCGGCACCTCCACTCCATCCAACTCTACCGTGCAATACGTGCACCCACTGGTGCTTGGGGACACAGTACGGATCACTGTTGGGGCGGGAGGAGTCAAACTCTTCTGCAGGCTCCCTTGCTCGACCAAATGGCACACCCTCGCATAGTGATGTAAACGACCACACCTGCCGCAGCGCTTCCCTCTTGCCGGACAGTCTCTGCTTTTGTAGCGATGCTTTGTGGACCTGCAGCCCATACACCTGAGCTTCCACGGAGCAGACCTCAACATCACAGCTTTGGCACCTCGGACATCATCCTCAACGCTCCCATTGCTGTCCGGGTCCACTACTTGTGTAGCCATGGGGGATCCTAACTCTCGCGGTGACAGATGCTCACTCAGCTCCCAAATGAACTTATCTGCTGCCTCCAGCTGGAGCGCCAACTCGACGGCCCTGGATAGCGTCAATTCACATGGAGATGTGAGCAGCCTCAACCAGACTGCAGCACAGTTGGTAAGTTCTGCCAACTAGTTGCGGACCATTTTTTCCTCCAACAGTCTGAGCCAACACTCGGTGACCAGCTGCCTCAAGTCTGACATGGTCCGTTGGATGGACTCTCCCACCTGTTGGCGGCGCTGTCGACATTTATTCCTCCGGATGATGACGTTGTTAAGTGCGCGAAAATGGCACGCCATCAGCTCAACCACTTCTTCATAATCGTCCGCGTCGCCGAGCGTGCCCAAAACCCATTGTTCCTCCATTCCCAGGTTATGCGCAAACAGCACACGTACCCTTAATTTCTCCATCCTTTCCAGGTCCAGCACCACTATATACTGTACGTCCAAAAGGTGTCGTACCACCTCGGCCAGGGAACAGGTGGCTGATCCAGGAGCTCCAAAAACGGCCGATTTGGGGCACCACACGCTTTCATACCTTCAATTTTATTCGCTTTTTTTTTCTCGTTGTCAAATATTATGTTGGAGGTTGGAGCCAAAGGATGAGACTAAGTGCTGATCTGATCACACGTTTATTTAACAGGGCAGTGCCACCTAACCACACCAAACCGCTTATGCAGAGGAGACGGCCAAGAAGCCGTCCCTCCTGCATGCGGCTCTTTTATAGTCATGGGTGGCGGCGTGAACGAAAGGCGGAGCCACCACCCCATGCCACACAAATAAGAACATAGAATATAAACCATAGAAATAACCATATAACAGTCTCCACCGCAATAAAGTCAGATGCATTTTGTTAAAAGATGTTGGACATCATCAAATTTACCTTAGAGCAGACGTAGAATCTAGTCAGAGCCACAAAGATCCACAACACCGTGCTTGGGTGTTTTAATGTTGGGGTAAATACAGACAGCTGCAGCTGTTCATCTTACCTCAAAATTAAAATGTTCACGCTGCTGTCATGCCATGCTTGTTATTTAACTTAACACCTACAGACCTTTTCTGACAATTGTTCAAAATTTTATTGATCTATATTTTGTGATAGTTTAAAAATGAATGCATGCTGAAGGCCCCCTCATGGATCGTCACCTTATCGTGGTGGGGGGGTTTGCGTGCCCCAGTGATCCCAGGAGCTATGTTGTCCGGGGCAATTTGCCTCTGATAGGGTCTCCCAAGACAAACTGGTCCTGGGTGAAGGGCCAGACGAAGAACGATCCAACAGACTCTCATGATAAATTGTATATCAAGGATTCAGTGTACCCCGCCCGGTATGGGGTTACCGGGGCCCCACCCTGGAGCCAGGCCTGGGGGAGGGGCTCGAAGGCTAGCGTCTGGTGGCCGGGTTTCCACCCATGGGACCCGGCCGGGCTCAGCCCGAAGGAGTTACATGGGTCCGCCCTCCAGTAGGTTCACCACCTGCAGGAGGGATCATGGAAGTCCGGTGCTATGTGGATTAGGTGGCAGTCAAAGGCGGAGACCTTGGCGGACTGATCCCAAGCTTTCTAAACTGGCTTTTGGTACGTGGAATGTCACCTCTCTGGTGGGGAAGGAGCCTGAGCTGGTGTACGAGATTGAGCGATACCGGCTAGATATAGTTGGCCTCACCTCAACACACAGCTCCGGTTCCGGAACCAGTCTCCTGGAGAGGGGCTGGAGCTTGGCCTTTTCTGGAGTTGCCCCGGGCGAGAGGCGACGAGCAGGGGTAGGTATTCTTGTATCGCCCCACCTTGCTGCCTCTATATTGGAGTTTTCCCCGGTGGACGAAAGGGTTGCTTCCCTGCGCCTTCGGGTTGGGAAACGGGTCCTGACCATCATTTGTGCCTATGCACCAAATGATGTTTCAGAGTACCCACCCTTTTTGGAGTCTGTGACTGGGGTGCTGGAGGGTGCTCCTCCTGGAGACTCCATTGTCCTACTGGGGGACTTCAATGCGCACGTGGGCAACGACAGTGAAACCTGGAGGGGGGTGATTGGGAGGAACGGCCTGCCCGATCTGAACCCGAGTGGTGTTCAGTTATTGGACTTCTGTGCTAACCACAGTCTGTCTATAACGAACACCATGTTCAAGCATAAGGGTGTCCATATGTGCACCTGGCACCAGGACACCCTAGGCCGCAGGTCGATGATCGATTTTGTTATCGTATCATCAGACCTGCGACCGTATGTCTTGGACACCCGAGTAAAGAGAGGTGCAGAGCTGTCAACTGATCACCACCTGGTGGTGAGTTGGATCCGATGGCAGGGGAGGAAGCCATTCAGACCTGGTAGACCCAAACGTATAGTGAGGGTGTGCTGGGAGCGTCTGGCTGAGGCCCCTGTCCGGGAGGTCTTCAACTCCCACCTCCGGAAGAACTTCAACCACATTCCGAGGGAGTCTGGAGACATGGAGTCTGAATGGGCCATGTTCTCCACCTCTGTTGTTGAAGCGGCAGCCCAGAGCTGCGGCCGCAAGGTGGTCGGTGCATCTCGTGGTGGCAACCCCCGAACCAAGTGGTGGACACCAGTGGTGAGGGGGGCCATTAAGCTGAAGAAGGAGTCCTATCAAGCTTGGTTGGCTTGTGGGACTCCCGAAGCAGCTGAGGTGTACCGGCAGGCCAAGCGGAGTGCAGCTCGGGTGGTTGCTGAAGCAAAAACCCGGGTATGGGAGGAGTTCGGTGAGGCCATGGAACAAGACTTTCGGTCGGCTTCAAAGAGATTCTGGCAAACTGTTCGGCGGCTCAGGAGGGGAAAGCAGCTCCCCGTCCACACTGTGTATGGTGCGGATGGGACACTGTTGACTTCAACTGGGGATATCGTCGGGCGGTGGAAGGAATACTTCGAGGATCTCCTCAATCCCACTGATACGCCTTCCACAGAGGAAGCAGGGTTTGGGGACGAGGGGGATGACTCGCCTATCACAGGGGCTGAGGTCGCCAAGGTGGTTAAAAATCTCCTTGGTGGCCGGGCCCCGGGGGTGGACGAGATTCGCCCCGAGTACCTCAAGGCCCTGGATGTTGTTGGGTTGTCATGGTTGACACGCCTCTGCAACATTGCGTGGAGGTCGGGGGCAGTGCCTTTGGCATGGCAAACCGGGGTGGTGGTTCCTCTCTTCAAAAAAGGGGACCGGAGGGTGTGCTCCAACTTTAGAGGGATCACACTCCTCAGCCTCCCTGGGAAGGTCTATGCCAAGGTATTGGAGAGGAGAGTCCGGCCGTTGGTCGAACCTCGAATTCAGGAGGAGCAATGTGGTTTTCGTCCTGGCCGTGGCACATCGGACCAGCTCTTTACCCTCTTGAGAATTCTTGAGGGTTCGTGGGAGTTTGCCCAACCAGTTTACATGTGTTTTGTGGACTTGGAGAAGGCATTTGACCGCGTCCCTCGTGGATTTTTGTGGGGGGTGCTTCGGGAGTATGGGGTATCGGGCTTGTTGTTACGAGCTATTCGGTCTCTGTACGACCGTTGTGAGAGTTTAGTTCGCATTGCCAACACTCGGTCGGAGTCATTCCCAGTGAGAGTTGGACTCCGCCAGGGCTGCCCTTTGTCACCGGTCCTGTTCATAATTTTTATGGACAGGATTTCTAGGCGCAGCCAGGGAATGGAGGGTGTCATGCTTGGTGACCACAGGATCTCATCTCTGTTGTTTGCAGATGATGTTGTCCTGTTGGCTTCATCCAGCAATGACCTACAGCTCTTGCTGGGACGGTTTGCCGCTGAGTGTGAAGCGGCTGGGATGAGAATCAGCACCTCCAAGTCCGAGTCCATGGTCCTCAGCCGGAAAAAGGTGGATTGTCCTCTCCGGGTTGGGGACAGGCTCCTGCCCCAAGTGGAGGAGTTTAAGTATCTTGGGGTCTTGTTCACGAGTGAGGGGAAAATGGAGCGAGAGATCGACAGACGGACTGGAGCAGCATCTGCAGTGATGCGGACGTTGTACCGGTCTGTTGTGGTGAAGAGGGAGCTTAGTTCTAAGGCAAAGCTGTCGATTTACCAGTCAATCTACGTTCCTACTCTCACCTATGGTCACGAGCTTTGGGTAATGACCGAAAGAACGAGATCGCGGATACAAGCGGCTGAAATGAGCTTTCTCCGTAGGATTGCTGGACTCACCCTCAGAGATAGGGTGAGGAGCTCAGTCATCCGGGAGAGGCTCAGAGTAGAACCGCTGCTCCTCCACATTGAAAGGAGTCAGTTGAGGTGGTATGGGCATCTGATTAGGATGCCTCCTGGACGCCTCCCACTTGAGGTGTTTCAGGCACGTCCCACTGGGAGGAGACCCCGGGGCAGACCCAGGACTCGGTGGAGAGACTATGTCTCCCAGCTAGTCTGGGAACGCCTTGGTATCCCCTCTGAAGAGCTGGAGCAGGTGGCTGGGGAGAGGGAAGTCTGGGCTTCTCTGCTTGAACTGCTGCCTCCGCGACCCGGACCTCCGGAAAAGCGGTAGACGATGGATGGATGGATGGATGGGCATGCTGAAGGTGCTAATATCAAGTCCATATTGTTCCAAGGCAGTGCAACGTTTCATGAACTCTCCGTGCGCTATGAAGAAGTGCACGGAGGAGAGGAATGAATAAACCCAAGAGTGAGAGTAGACGGTGCACTTTTATTAACAACACAAAGGAAAACACGTCCAGTTATCACCAAGTTCTGTTCAGTACAACCACAGAAATACGGAGAGATGTAATGACAAGGTTTGGCCACCAAACATGCAGGGCGCCAGCCAAATGCTCAACAGCTTGGTCTAAAATGGAGCCTCGTGCTGCAGGGCTGCGTAAAGCACAAAAGGAAAGGCACACGGCCTTGTGCTGCAGGGTTGCAGAGCACTGGAGAAAAGGCGAAGAAAGACACTTACTGAGCTGGAGCAGATCCGGGGTGAAACTGAGCAGTCTGGTGGAAAAGGATTAGAAGCTGAGGCAGCCGCGAACACCCAGGGATGGATCATCTGAAGATGTCGGGCTGAGTACGAGAAAGGAGTGGTACATCATTCATGGAGAGCTTGCTGCCATGAACGAGGGTGAATGCCCCGACAATCTCTTTCCCCTGGCGTGGCAAACATATACTCCAGAAGCTAACGAGGAAAGAGATTGCCGGTGTGAAAATGCGTGGGCAAAACTGATTGGCATCCGGTGTGTGAGTGCGTGTGTGAATGAGAGTGAATGAAGCATGTGCTTGTGTGTGTGCGTGTGGGTGTGTGTATGTGTGAACACCGTGACAGTGCAGCTGACGGAGCTTGACAGGAGGAGAGGGCGCGCCCGACCTGTCAGGAGGAAATTAGGTCAAGGTATAACGATGAGTCAGAATCGGGTTTGGGCTCCAAACCCAGATTCATCTTGTTCTTGTTCTTGTTCAAGATTGCGGATACAAGCGGCTGAAATGAGCT
Organism: Pholidichthys leucotaenia; assembly: GCA_020510985.1. Taxonomy (NCBI): domain Eukaryota; kingdom Metazoa; phylum Chordata; class Actinopteri; order Cichliformes; family Pholidichthyidae; genus Pholidichthys; species Pholidichthys leucotaenia. The sequence goes on from CM035850.1 coordinate 119,622,961, forward strand.
TTCTCTGTAGGATTGCTGGACTCACCCTCAGAGATAGGGTGAGGAGCTCAGTCATCCGGGAGAGGCTCAGAATAGAACCGCTGCTCCTCCACATTGAAAGGAGTCAGTTGAGGTGGTATGGGCGTCTGATTAGGATGCCTCCTGGACGCCTCCCACTTGAGGTGTTTCAGGCACGTCACACTGGGAGGAGACCCCGGGGCAGACCCAGGACTCGGTGGAGAGACTATGTCTCCCAACTGGTCTGGGAACGCCTTGGTATCTTCTCTGAAGAGCTGGAGCAGGTGGCTGGGGAGAGGGAAGTCTGGGCTTCTCTGCTTGAACTGCTGCCTCTGCGATCCGAACCTCCAGAAAAGCGGTAGAAGATGGATGGATGGATGGACCCAGATTCATGACATAATGAATGCAAAAAAACCCCAAAAACCTAAAACACTTTTGATATCTTTCTTATATTGTTAAGCCTTAGGAAGTAAACTGTTACTATTTTTTTTTTTTTTTATTTAAGTTTTTGTAAAGGGTATACAGGTCGTTACAGCAATGCATTGTTTACATTTTCATCACATGTTCCCTTATTTTCTGATATCTGACAACATTGGAAGATTAATTCTTACAACACCCCTTTTTTTTTTTTAAAGTGAAAGAAAAAGTGAAATTAAAGAGAAAAAAAAAACAAAAAACAAAAAACAAAAAGAACAAACAAACCAGCAAAAAACAAACAAAAAGAAAAAGTAAGTAAATAAAGGTAAAAGAGCATCTGAGTAGCATTGGAACAAAGAGCGGAACCATTATTGAAACGGTATTTGTCAAAGATTAGATCTAATGGAAGACACATATGCGATCCAGGGTTGCCAAAAGTTCATGAACCCATCCATGTCCTGTCTCAGTGCGAATGTCAACTTTTCCATCGAGTAAATGTCTTGGATCACGTTAATCCAATTTTCAGGTGTAGGACAGTCCTTCAACATCCATTTTTTAGTTAGAGCTTTTTTGCTTGCCAATATTAAAACATTGAATAAGTATTTTTCTCCTCGTCTTTCCAGTGAGTCCGGTAGTAAACCCAAATACTAACTAATTAACTAACTAACCTGCACTTATATAGCGCTTTTCAAGTCACAAAGACCACTCAAAGCGCTTTTCATTAATACTGTAGCGAACTCAATATGAGCACCCTACTTGGCTTGCCAAGTGGGTTGACCCTATTGGCGACACAGGTAGGGTGCGGGACTCCGGAGCGGGAGGCGTGAGTTCGAATCTCCCGGTGGGACGTCGCCATGTCGAGCAGCACGTTACACTGGTGTCAGAAGTGGGATGGAGCGAGATGAGGATCCAGGCGAAGGTACAGCGGCCGGAGCGATTCATCGCTCAGCCGGGAACGGAGTATAGAGCTGAGACGCCGGCCCCTGGAGAGCTTCGCCGCGATGGACGGAGCAGAGCAAACCAGCCCCGCTTCCCGCCCTTTTCAGGGCAGGACGGGCTGGCGATTCCAGAGCGACTAGGAGCGGAAATCGACCGGGAGATGACAGTCTCATCCATCCAGCAGCGGGCCAAGATTCCCCGCTACAACGGCGAGAACCTGTTGGATGACCGCCTTGCCCAGGTCGAGTTGGCTGCCGTGGTGATCAGAGGAAACCACCGTGCTGAGAGCGAGTGGAGGAGGAGCTACGGCAGATCACAGCAGCGCGTGCACGAAGGAAACAGCCGTGGCGACGCGAGGAAGGACGGCTTCCGCTGCACAGAGCCAGGGTACATGGCATGGTACCGCCCCGCACACAGCGCACGACAAACTGGCCCCTCGCCGACGCTAAATTAGAGCGAGGTGGCATGGACGGGGAAAAAGCCGCCTCCTGCAGATGCTTCCCCCGGCAGATGAGGTCAGAGTCGCAGGAGCGATGCAGCGGAGCGAACAGGACGAAGATGCGGCCACTTTCCAGGCGCAGCAAGGGCTGGACGCATGGATGCGGGCCAGCGGCCGTCTGGGAGAACTGGCAGCGGTGGGAGTCGGCCGGAGCGGGCCTGGGACTCCCGCTGCCAGGGAAGGGACTGTGTGTGGTCCTACAGAGGCTGTCAGATGTGTCCATCCGCCCGCTGATGGCCAAACCGGAACCCTACCCCAACCAGATTCTCCGACCGAGACTCAAATGGCCCGTGCATGCCGCTTTGGCACCGGGCTGACTCGCATTGGATTTCTGAAAGTGGACTTTGAATTTTCTGGGGACAGAAAACAGTCCAGGGGGGGGGCAGTGTAACGTCGGGGCCATTTTAAGGGGGCCAGGGATTTCCCAGCATGCTTTGCCAGTTTGAAACGTTACTGTGTGTGTTAAATGTGTTATTTCTGGGTTATACTGCTGTGTCATTATAACTGCATTATAATGACCCAGCAGTGTTTAGCAGGATTAGGGCAAGATGTATCATGTGTGTGTAACCATGATTCAAACAGGGGTCTGGCGGAATGACCCCCGCTCCCGTCTGTGCTGAGAAGCAGGTTGGGGGTCGGTGGTGTGTAAATAAAGCCTGTTCATCACAACCATCTTGCTCCTCTTTCTTTGTGTGAACCCTGCTACGTTACACTGGTGTCAGAAGTGGGATCTCCTGTCCAAAGCAGTAATGGGGCGCTGACATCGGGACGATGTCGAGAACCAGAGGGGAGTAGTGTAGCGAACTCAATATGAGCACCCTACTTGGCTTGCCAAGTGGGTTGACCCTATTGGCGACACAGGTAGGGTGCGGGACTCCGGAGCGGGAGGCGTGAGTTCGAATCTCCCGGTGGGACGTCGCCATGTCGAGCAGCACGTTACAATACTAACCCTCTATTCTAAGGGCCTATAGGAAACAGATATCTAGGGACAATTTAGAACAGCCAATTAACCTAACATGCATGTTTTTGGCATGTGGGAGGAAACCGGAGAAATCCCGGAGTAAACCCACGCAACACGGGGAGAACATGCAAACTCCACACAGATCACTGTTGGTCGGGGGCTGGGATCGAACCCACGATCCCACGATCCCCACAATCCCCCGGCCAAGGGTAAACTGTGCTGCTGCAGTGCTAACCACTGCGCCACCGTGCAGCAAAGTTACAAAAGAAAAGGGAACTGTTATTTTGAATATTTTCCCCAATATTGTCTGTACATTGGTCCAATATTGGTGGATAACTGGGCATGACCAAAACACATGAAAATGATTTGCAGTCTTTTCACCACACAAGCGCCAACAGTTCAACCCCTTATGGGTAAATTTGTTTTGTGCAGGTGTTCTGAAAAATCTTACCAAGTTTTTCCATCCAAATTCTCTCCACTGCAGGGATGAGGTACTTTTCCATTGCTGTTTATTTAGCTTTTCCCATATTTCCAGTTGTAAAGTGAAATTCCCCTCTTTTTCCCATCTCTCTTTTATATAAGATGTGTTGTCTCCTTTTAAGTCTTGAAGGCCTTGGTATATTTTAGAAATGTATCTGATCCCTGGGATCCCTTTATATGCCATTAAGAAGACCTTCAGAACACCTGACTGGGCCCTTTCCAAAACCTCCTTTTTAAGTATATTGTTTATGTGGTGTCTAAGCTGGAAGAACCTGTAAAGGTCTTGATTTATTAGGCCTTGTTTTTTCAAATCTTCAAAACTTCTTAAGATTTGCCCTTTAAAAAAATTGTAATATTTTATCAGCCCTTTCTCCTTCCACTTTTTAAATCTGGTGTCTGTTTTATTAGGAGTAAAGTCCTGATCATAGGCAATCCATTGCAGAAGTCGATAGGGCTCTTTAGTTTGATTCTCTCTGACTATCTTAAACCAAATTTTTAGCGGGGTCTCTATCCACGGGTTAGTGTTATTCAAAAGCTTAGGTAAGGCATTGTTCCCTATTATCGCCTGTAGGGGGATGTCACTTGTTATTTGGCATTCGATCTCCTTCCATTGTGCAGTGTAGACTGGGTTACATATCTCTACTAAAGTTTTAATTTGTGCGGCTTTAAAGTAGTCCCTGATATTTGGCAGCGCGAGCCCACCTTTGTCTTTGTTTAGCTGTAGGGTTCTATATCTGATTCTAGGTCTCTTGCCCTGCCATATGAATCTTGAGATCCTTCTGTCCAGCTCCTGCCATGTTTTTTTGGGAGGTTCTACCGGTATTGTTTGGAAAAGGTATAGAAGACGTGGAAGTATATTCATTTTGACTGCTTCAATTCTTTGTGCAGTACCCAAGAATGGTATCATATTCCATCTTGCTAGGTCAGATTTTATTTTTGTCACCAGTGGATCATAGTTTAGTGATATAATTTTGTTGAGTTGTTTCGGGATATTGACCCCCAGATATTTCATAGATTCCGACTCCCAGTTAGTTTTGAGTTTGCTTAGTGAATAATGATTTGGGTCATAGTTGAATGTTAAAACTTGGGTTTTATGCATGTTTAATTTGTACCCCGATAAATCTCCATACTCTGAAAAAACTGAGGTTAGTTCTGGTAAAGAAGTGTCCGGCTGCCCTAGGTATATTAAAATGTCATCAGCAAAGAGTGCTATTTTATGTTCTTTCTGACCAAGTGTAATACCTTGAATTTTTTGATTTTGTCTTATCCATTGGCTCAGAGGTTCTATGAAGATTGCAAAGAGCAGTGGAGACAGGGGGCAGCCCTGACGACATCCTCTTTCCAGTTCAAAAGATGATGATAAATTACCGTTAATCCTTATTTTAGCTGTTGGTTTTTTATATAATGCCTGTATAGTTCTAATGAAGTTGTTATGAAAATTGAAACTGGATAAGATATATTTTTTTATATGATGAATTATGTGTAAAGTGCGTCGAATGTTGTCTTGTGTCTGTCTTTGTCTTATAAAACCTGTTTGGTCTAAATGAATTAGGTCTGTCAGTATATTTTCTAACCTTTTGGCAAGGATAATGGTAAAAAGCTTATAGTCCTGATTTAGTACACTGATTGGTCTGTAGTTGGAGCACTCTAGTTTATCCTTTTCAGGTTTAGGTATAACTGCAATGACCCCTTCTCTCCAGGAGGGGGGGATTTCCCCTGTGTGGAGGACATAATTAAATGTTTTCAGGAGGAGAGGAGATAGTTGCTGTTTAAAGGTTTTGTACCACTCTGCTGTATAGCCATCAGCTCCTGGGGATTTGTTAGCTTTAAGTTTCATAATTTCTTTTTCCAATTCTTTAGGATGTATTTCTGACAGTAGTGTTTTATTTTGTGACTCCGTAAGTTGGGGAAGGTTTAATGTGTTTAGGAATGCCTCGGATGCATTTTTATGTTTTTTGTGGGAGTATAAGTTCTTATAGTAATTCTCGAAGCTTTTAAGAATATCCTGAATTCTGAATTTTATTTCCTTTGATACTGGGTCTCTGATTTTGTAGATTGCTCTTTCTGTTTGATGTTTCCTCAATTTATAGGCTAGCAATTTTGCCGATTTACTGCCTGCTTCATAGTATTTTTGTTTCAAAAATATAAGTTTCTTCTGGATTTCTATTGTGTAGATCTCATTTATTTGGTTTTTAATTTCCTTAATCTTGAGCGAGTCAGTAGAATGAGTGTTGCCTTTGTGTTCTTTTTCTAGGTTCCTAAGTTCTGACTCTAATGTGGATAGTTTTTCTTGTCTTAGTTTCTTTTGGGTTGCCAGTTTTGCAATAATCTTTCCTCTTATTACAGCTTTGCATGCATCCCACAGTATTAAAGGGGATACTTCTCCATTATCGTTATCTTCCAAATATCTGAGAATATCTGATTCCAATTCATCTTTCAATGGTCCTTTCAGGACATTTGAATTTAACCTCCAAGAAAATGTATTATTTGTGTATTTTTGGATATTTAAGTCCATGTAGATCGGACTGTGGTCAGAGAGATCCATCAGTCCTATTTTACATGTTTTTACTCTTCCAATGTCTCTATTAAACATAAAAAAATAGTCAATCAATTTTTTTCAAAAAAAAAAAAAATAAAATAAATAAATCCTTGAGTAAGATGAATGTGGAGTTGAGTAAAATGTATAGTCTTTTACACTGGGGTTGAGTTCCCTCCACACGTCACAGATTCCCATTTCTTTTAGTAGCATCCGAGTCTTCCTGTTTTGGGTGTTATTTTGATGTGGAGAATTACCAGAAGCATCCCAGTATGGATTCAGTCTAAGATTGAAGTCCCCACCACATTTCACTAAACCTTGAGCTTTAGTTATCATTAGGTCGAATACATTTTTATAAAATTTCCAGTTAGCCCCTGGGGGAGCATACACATTCAGCAGGGTGATATCTTCTACCTCTAGCCGCCCAGTTACCAAACTGTATCTCCCTTCTTTATCTTTGTGTTCTGATTTTTTTTCAAATGTAATTTTGGTTGATATCAATGTCGCTACTCCCCTCCTCCTCCCTGACTTATATGAAGATGAAGAGATCATTTTAAACCCTTGTCTACTGAGTTTATTGTGTTCCACGTCTGTTAGGTGGGTTTCTTGTAAAAATATTATTCCTGCTTTGTCTTTTTTCATTTTGCCTAGAATCTTGGATCTTTTAACTGGATTCAGGATTCCTTTTACATTATATGAAATTATTTTGGTTACACCCTGTTTCTCCATTGTGTTGTTTTGTTTAGTATAACTGTGTGGTGGCCCTCATTTGTGCTACTCAGAAACTGAAAGAACATTAAAAACAAGAAAAACATTTAGAACATAGTGTATAAAACTTTAAAACAAAAAGCTGTCATAAGAACTTCCTGAGCTGAGGTCTTTTTAAAGACCCTGTAAGAGCCTTGATGGAGTGAAGGCCCTGAGGGAAATTCCTCAAACTCTGTTACGTGTTGAGGGCCCTCTCTTACCCCTGTAAGCTGCCCCATGCTTTTAACGTGAGTTTCAGAACCCAATCCAAACTTGTAATGATTTTTTTTTTTCCTTTTATGCCTAAACCCTGTGAAATTGTGTGCACCCTCCCACCCCCATCACATCAAACATTCACGCGAAAACAGTATTTGTTAGTATGAGGAGAACATGTGGATTATTGTCACATTTCTATTTTAACAAGTTTTTTTATTTGTTTCAAATATTATGACTGTTCCATGAAATGTTTTACCACATGCTGAATACGCATCTCCTTTAATGTTTGTTACCTTGTATGAGGGGGGTTGGATGTGCGGATTGATTCAAGAGAAAAAAAAAAAAGGTCGCTATTCCAACCTGAAAACGGATAGTTTATCCGCGACGCTCTGGCGCTGGGTTTCCCGCTGCTGGTCCGTGGATTTTGAAGGTCTTTGTGTTGTCCATGTTTGCGCTTTGATCTTCTCACTCGGGTCTGCTGCGGGTTTAAATACCGTTACCGGGAGCCCTCTTTTCGCCATGTCAGCTGTTGCTTCTTCCGCCGAATTATAGAGACACGTTTCTTCGCCGTAGAAGACCCTTAACTTCGCAGGAAATGGAGTCTGAAAGCGCAATTTCTTCTCTCTTAACACCTTTTTCGCGTCATTGTATTCCCTGCGCTTTTTAAGGACCTCCGGGGCGTAATCGTGTTCCACGTAGACTTTTCTCTCCTGGTGCATAAATCCTTTTTTCTGCCAGGCCAGTCTTACAACTTCTTGTTTTATTTTGAAATTGGAAAATCTTACCAACACCGAACGTGGGGGCGCTTCCGCCGCCGGCCTAGCGGCTAATGAACGATGTGTAGGAGCATGCTCAAATAACGAGGCTGAGTTTCAGTCATAAACCAGCTTTATTTGACAGAACACAAGCTCCTAGCATTCTCAAAGCAGGAAAGAGAAAGAATCATACTTCAACCCCCTTTTATACATTTCCAGCATCAGAATTCAAGTCACATGGTGTCTTCAGTCAACATACAGTTACAAAGCATCCCTTTGAAGCTTCACCATTGTCTCTCATTTCTTGATGAACCGGAATACCCTCCGGGGCGTCTTCTGTGGGACAAAGAGACAAATCTCACACTTCCTTGTTACCTCCTGTAGATTTGAGTCCTCAGTCCTTGCAGATGTGACACTCCACAATACACATTCAGTTCTGTCTCTGTGGCAGCGTGAGCCCACAATGTGTGTCGGCCACACTACCCCCCCCAAACGTCAAGTAAGGCAAAATCTGCATGGCATAACAAAAAGAGAAACACAAAGCACTCCATACATCGCTAATCAATCCACCAACTGCCTAGGTTTTAATCTTCTGCCGAATCTGCTGCAACTTGGCTTGGCTGCCTCTGCAACATCTCTCTGCACCTGTGGATTAAAGCTGTTAGCACCTCTCTGTGAAGACTTTGGAGAATGTCTTCTCGGCGGCCTGCCCCGGCGGGGGGGCCTCGCGAGCTGCACCTCCTCGTCAGCCAGAACAAAAGCGGGTTTGAGCCTGTTAATGCAAATCAGCTCCCTTCTGCCCCCTAAATCTAGCAGAAAATGCTTCTGCCCGGTCTCCAGCACTTGAAACGGTCCGTCGTAAAACGGCCACAAACTTGGACGCTGGGCGTCATGTTTAACAAAAACAAACTCTGCATTTTTTAAAGCCTTGGGCACAAAAACGTGTGGGAAACTGTGATGGACCGGGCCAGGAAGCGTGTTTGTTCCTGAGCCGCTCTGCCACGGCTGAGCGGGGGGGGCCATTAGGTGCGGGATTATCAGGAAGAAATTCCCCGGGCAAACGGAGCGGCTGAGCGAAAACTAATTCAGCCGGGGAAGCGTGCAAATCTTCCTTAGGTGCAGAACGCAACCCTAATAACACCCATGGAAGTTTGTCTACCCAATTTGTATCCGTTAGCGACGCTCTGAGGGCTGCTTTCAATGACCTGTGAAAGCGTTCGCATAAACCATTGGCCTGGGGGTTATACGCGGTGGTGCGATGAATCTTCACCCCCAAGCTGCGGGCCATCGATGACCATAGCTCGGAAATAAATTGGGGACCCCTGTCGGACGTTATGTCCGACGGTACACCAAAACGCGCAACCCATGCTGTTAAAAATGCTCGCGCAACTTCTTCCGCTGTGGTTGATGTCAGAGGAATCGCCTCTGGCCAGCGCGTGATGCGGTCTACCATCGTCAAAAGATGTGTGTGCCCGTGTGATAACGGAAGCGGGCCGACCAGGTCAATATGCACGTGATCAAAACGCTTAGCGGGGATGTGGAAAGGTTCTAACGGGGCCTTAGTGTGTCTGTGTATTTTAGCTCGCTGACACGCTACGCAGGCTGCTGCCCATTCCTTGACCTGTTTGCGCAACCCGGGCCAAACAAATTTCTCCCCCACCAATTTGATCGATGCGCGCACCCCCGGGTGCGCGAGAGAATGGACCAAGTCAAAAACACGGCGACGCCACGCGGTTGGCACCACAGGACGGGGCCGTCCCGTGGAGACATCGCAGATTAGCGGGGGCATACCGTTTTGTTGCACCCTGTGCTCCAGCCTTAACCCTGTTGGTCCAGACTGGAGCGCGCGCACGTCCGCGTCGTTAACCTGCTCCGCAGCCATGGCTGCATAATCTAACCCAACACAGACCGGGGCTGCGCGCGCTCCCGCGTCGCTGCCCGGGCCCGCGGCCATGGCTACAGAGTCTGCCCCTATAGGGCTTGGCGGTGCTATTGCACGCGAGAGGCAGTCTGCTACAACATTGTGTTTACCCGCGACATGCTGAATATCAGTAGTAAACTCCGATATTGCGGCTAGTTGCCTTTGTTGCCGGCCTGACCAGGGTTCTGAAATTTTGGCCATCGCAAACGTTAGCGGTTTATGATCCACAAAAGCGGTGAAACGTCGCCCCTCTAACCAGAACTGAAAATGACGGATGGCCAAGTGTAGGGCCAAAAGCTCCCTGTCAAATGCGCTGTATTTCCGTTCACTATCACGCAAGGTCCTGCTGAAAAACGCGAGGGGTTGCCAGGTACCTGCCACAAACTGTTCAACTACCGCCCCCACCGCTACATCGGAAGCGTCAGTGGTGAGCGCCATGCGGGCCGTTGGAACTGGGTGCACTAACAAAACTGCATTTGCCAGGGCTGATTTGACCTGGGCAAAAGCGCGCTCCCGCTCCAGAGACCATTCGACTTTATTTGCGGGCTTTTGTTTTTTTAACGCGGTGTACAATGGCTGCATGAGTCGTGCTGCGCTTGGGAGGAAACGGTTGTAAAAATTAACCATCCCTAGAAACTCCTGAAGCGCCTTAACCGTTTGAGGTTGCGGAAAATCTGTTATGGCACGCACTTTATTTGGAAGGGGAACTGCTCCCTCTGCCGAAACGCGATGTCCCAAAAAATCAATCTGCGCCACCCCAAACTGGCATTTCGCTGGGTTCACTATTAACCCGTGCTCTGCCAACCTCTGGAAAACTGCTGTGAGGTGTTTTTCATGTTCGCCTTCGGACGTGCTGGCTACCAAAATATCGTCCAAATAAACGAACACGAAAGGCAGGTCACGTAAAACTGCATCCATCATGCGTTGGAAAGTCTGCGCGGCCCCCTTGAGGCCAAAAGGCATGCGCAAGAACTCAAAAAGGCCGAAAGGAGTTATGACCGCTGTTTTGGGTACATCCTGCGCGCGCACTGGAACCTGGTGATAGCCGCGCACCAAGTCTATTTTAGAAAAAATGCGCGCCCCCGCCAAATGAACAGAAAAATCCTGAATGTGCGGAATCGGGTAGTGGTCATGAGCTGAAACGTTGTTCAACCTGCGGAAATCGCCGCAAGGCCGCCACGAGCCGTCAGCCTTTGGGACCATGTGTAACGGCGAAGCCCAAGCGCTCTTGGAGCGTCTAATGATGCCTAGTTTTTCCAGATTAGTGAACTCCTCGCGCGCGATGGCTAGTTTAGCTGGGTCCAAACGCCGAGCCTTTGCAAAAACGGGAGGGCCTGTGGTTGTTATGAAATGTTCTACCCCATGTTTGGCCACCGTTGCTGAAAAAGTGGGGACTGTGAGTGCTGGAAACTGAGCAAGCAGAGTGTGAAACTTACCACCCGCGGCTGAGACGCTGGCATGTGCAGTTGGCGGGGCCACCCGAGCTGTGCAGGGAATAGAATGAAAAGACATGCATTAATCAGACGTCTATTAGCAAGATCAACCAATAAACCATGTGAGCACAAAAAATCAGCCCCTAACATGTTGAAACTGACTGCTGCTACAATAAATGTCCACTCAAATGAACGGCCTTGTAAGGACAGAAGCATGGTCCTCTCACCAAACGTTTTAATCGTGGAGCCGTTCGCTGCTGACACTGACACCCAGGGGGCTTTAGAAGGCGACAGCCGTTCCGCGTAGGTGGGCGTCGACCAACTTCTGCGCCTCCTTGCTCAACCCATGGTAGTCTCGCTTGGCCAATCGGGGTGACTCTGCCAGGGCCACTCTCACTGCTGGTGGCAGGGTTCGAAGGAATAGGTGGGCGAAAATGAATTCGCCATCCTCGGAGGCTTTGAGCTGCAGCATCTTCACCATCAGGTCCGCAGGTCTATCGTTTTCTGCCTCCGTCAGCGCCAGGAGCCCCTTTGCTCTTTGTTGGACTGAGGGGGGTGAAATGGCTGATCAGCGCGTCTTTCAATGCGCTGTACTTGTCGCTGTCTGGTGGATGATTAACCAAATCCTCCACTCTCTGGACCGTGTCGCTGTCCAGTTTCGCTACCACGTGGTAGAATCTTGTGTCGTCGTTGGAGATTCTCCGGAGGTTGAACTGCGCCTCGATTGCGCTAAACCATGAGCGCGGGCTGTGCTGCCAGAAATCGGGCAGCCGGAGCGTGGAGGCGGCCATCAGGCTGGCTTCCACCGAGCCCGGTTCGGAAGAATTCTCATTGCTCATTCTCCGTCGTAGGTCACCAGTGTAGGAGCATGCTCAAATAATGAGGCTGAGTTTCAGTCATAAACCAGCTTTATTTGACAGAACACAAGCTCCTAGCATTCTCAAAGCAGGAAAGAGAAAGAATCATACTTCAACCCCCTTTTATACATTTCCAGCATCAGAATTCAAGTCACATGGTGTCTTCAGTCAACATACAGTTACAAAGCATCCCTTTGAAGCTTCACCATTGTCTCTCATTTCTTGATGAACCGGAATACCCTCCGGGGCGTCTTCTGTGGGACAAAGAGACAAATCTCACACTTCCTTGTTACCTCCTGTAGATTTGAGTCCTCAGTCCTTGCAGACGTGACACTCCACAATACACATTCAGTTCTGTCTCTGTGGCAGCGTGAGCCCACAATGTGTGTCGGCCACAGATGTGCCTTTTCTATCTTCAAGTCGGTGGTTTGTGGAATATCCAATTTCTCTCTTAGTAAGGATTCCACGCATTCTGCCATTGAGTTAAAACCGTTTTCAGCTCCTTCTATCAGACCATGAATTCTTATGTTGTCTCTTCTTTGTCTTCCTTCTTGGTTGGCTAGCTTAGCCTCTATAGATGCTTGTCTTTTGCGTAGGTCCAGCACAGAATCTTCGAGCACTTTTATTCGTTCCTCTGTTTCCAAGATTCGGTTCTCGGCCTGGTCCACTCTGCTGTTTGTCCTTTTCAATTCTTCTCTGAATTCCCGAAATTCGGCCGTAACTTCTCGGCGAAATCGTCGTAGCTCCTCAAATAGTGATTTCAGGCTAACCTTTTTGTTAGCTATCACCAGTTCCTCGTCTTCTGAACGGAGATCTTCCAGTTCAGATTCTCCAGCCGATACGTGTCCTGGCCTGGAGAATTTCAGTTTCTTCTGTTTTCCTTTAGACATGATGATTTTGTCTTTTGATTTTCACTCCTCCAAAAATCCGTTAAGTTTGATTTTCAAGGTGTTATCCTGGATTGGGTCTGAGAGCTTCAGTGTTAAGCTGCAGTCGCCATGGCGTCCAGACCGGAAGTCCTAAACTGTTACTATTTTTTATTTATTATTTTACTTCATGCAGCCTTGCCTCTGGTGACATACACTACCGTTCAAAAGTTTGGGGTCACCTAGACAATTATTTTGTGTTTTCCATGAAAAGTCACACTTATTTACCACCATGAGTTGTAAAATGAATAGAAAATATAATCAAGACATTGACAAGGTTAGAAATAATGATTTGTATTTGAAATAATAATTTTTTCCAGATACTCAACCTGCTCAAAGGAAGGTCAGTTTTATAGCTTCTCTAACCAGCTAAACTGTTTTCAGCTGTGCTAACATGATTGCACAAGGGTTTTCTAATCATCCATTAGCCTTCTGACGCAATGAGCAAACACATTGTACCATTAGAACACTGGAGTGATAGTTGCTGGAAATGGGCCTCTATACACCTATGTAGATATTGCACCAAAAACCAGACATTTGCAGCTAGAATAGTCATTTACCACATTAGCAATGTATATTAGATATTAGAGTGTATTTCTGATTAGTTTAAAGTTATCTTCATTGAAAAAAACAGTGCTTTTCTTTCAAAAATAAGGAAATTTCTAAGTGACCCCAAACTTTTGAACGGTAGTGTATATGACACATAAACGTCAGATCTGTGACATTCATACAAGTGAAAACATACCTAGTGCATGATCTACGCATTGCCGGTGAGAAGCCTCCATTTATACAGTCTATAGTGTGGTATATGGATTTGCGGCACTTTATCGTGAAGTGCAGTGTGGTGATGTAGACTTCCTGTCACGTCACCGCACTGTCCTATATAGCGGGGTGAGCCGCCATGGCACAGCCTCTTACGCCGGATGCCCACACCAGGTGCCTGCCATGTAACCGCTGTGTTCAAGCCATCAATAAAGCTGTGTTCGACGCTACCTCATCTTGCGTCATTCATCACCAGGTTTCCATACATAACATTTGGCAACATCGGATTAACCCATGGAGGTGTGCATAACACCACTCTGTCCCTTCCTCGAGCTCCCGGGCGAACCACTGGTGCCATGGCTGCATTGGTTGGAGGCCTATCAAACGTACATTACAGCACTACACCTCGGGAAGCTCGATAGGTGAGGGCATGGGCTCTTCTGGTTCACAACCTGGTATTGAGGGCTGGAGGGTCTTACAGACACTCGGCGAATTGGACTCATATGAGGACGTTGTGGAGCTGCTAGCTAAACGTCCCCCCCCCCCCAGACAGCGTGACTGTTTGGAGAATTCGTTTTCGCCAGAGACACCAGCCTGTAGGTGAGCCTATCCGCCAGTATGATATTGATTTGAGGCAGGTAGCTTGCAGGTGTCATTTTGGGCCACTTGAAGATGAGATGGTACGTGACCAACAAGCAGAGCACACGTGCAACGCTGAGCTGTGTGCTAGGCTATTTATGGCGCCTAATGACTTGACATTAGCTCAAGCAGTTGAGCTAGCTCTCCGGTTGGAAGCCGTTGATAAGCTAGCTGTGGAACTAAATTGGCACCAGCCACAGAAGCCGCCTGAGCCACCCCCCTCAGCTAATATTGCGGACCCTGATAGCGAGGATAGCTTAGATGAAGATTATTGGGATGTCTATGCTGCCAGCCGAAGGTCTGCCCCGGGAAACTCCCATTGCAGGGGTTGTGGGTCCACGACACACTGCCATAAAGCGAAAGAGTGCCCAGCAAGAGGAAAACGTTGTAGTAAATGTGGACGCTTTAATCACTACACCAGGGTGTGCCGTTTGTCTTACCCGGGGAACCCACGGAGAAATCACTCCGCCCATCCCGACAGACAACACTGGGAGCAAATGGTATGAAAAGCTAACTGATACCCTTGCTTTCAAGTCGGCCAGTTCTCGCTCAGTGTCTGTACCCATGTTGATGAGTGACACCATGCTAGCCCCAGATGCCTCCAGTACTTGGCCGCAGTTGGGTGGGGGGCCTGCAGCTACAACGGTGAACACTACAACGTTTATAGAAGAGGACAGGGCCAGACTGACGAGTATCGACTTACTGCAGGCTCAGCAGCAGCTCATCAGGCCGAGTAAGATTCCACTTCAGGTTATGGACTTGGTTCGGGTTCGGGGTGATGAACAACCACAGCAAAGATGGGCCAAATGACAGCCAGCAAAACATCAAGCATGTCTGCAGATAGTGATGAAGTTGGGAGCGGTGTGCTTCCGGTTGTCCGATGATTCAATGAGGCATGCCAACCAGCTCCGGCGTGTCCAGGAGCATGCTCCAGGTGGCAAGGCTGGATGGGAGTCGGTGTTGGTGGTGAAGGAGTCGGGCTCTGCCGTCCAGAAGATCAGCCATCTTCCCAGGGGCCTGCTGCTTCCAGGAGCATGCTTGCTGAGGGGCTGCCCCCCGCCCCCATGCAGGTTTCACCTTTCCCACCCAAGTGACTGTGTGATAGCACTTTATTTATAGTTCTGTGTATGCATGTTATGTTATGGGGTTGTATGTTATGTTGTTGTGTCTTATTTTAAGAGCACAGTGTTGTGTCCATAACTTGGTAAATCAGGAGGAGGCTCACCGTGCAGTTGAACGTACTTTATTGTAAACAGAACCACCACTCACAGACTCTCCGTACAGGCCAAGGGATCAACAACGAAGAGACTGAGTCTCTTCCGCCTTTGCCCTTTATACCCCTGGTGACGCCACCACCGGAAAGGTGGGTTGTCACCTCCCACTACACCCATGGCCGCCATATTACCACACTCTGTATCATATTATATACATATCGTCCCTACCCCCCCGTAGAAAAATGCCAAGCACACAGGTTAGGCCCTTCCGACTTTAAACCCGACTCATGCACTAATGGCAAAACACATACAGTATATACAGAAATAAATAAATAAACAGGCATATCCATTCACATCAAATAAACTAGAGAGGTCAGGTAGACTGCTGGCTTCCCCTACACGGCCAGGCGGATTATTCTGCCACCTTGATCTACAGTCCAAAAGAAAAATAGCCGTGTACCTAAAACTAAATTAATCCCAAAACCTTATACATATACACTACCGTTCAAAAGTTTGGGGTCACTTAGAAATTTCCTTATTTTTGAAAGAAAAGCACTTTTTTTCAATGAAGATAACTTTAAACTAATCAGAAATACACTCTATACATTGCTAATGTGGTAAATGACTATTCTAGCTGCAAATGTCTGGTTTTTGGTGCAATATCTACATAGGTGTATAGAGGCCCATTTCCAGCAACTATCACTCATTGCGTCAGAAGGCTAATGGATGATTAGAAAACCCTTGTGCAATCATGTTAGGTCTGCAATGCTGTAATTGCTGCAAATGGAGGATTCTTTGACGAAAGCAAAGTTTGAAGGAAAAAATTATTATTTCAAATACAAATCATTATTTCTAACCTTGTCAATGTCTTGACTATATTTTCTATTCATTTTACAACTCATGGTGGTAAATAAGTGTGACTTTTCATGGAAAACACAAAATAATTGTCTGGGTGACCCCAAACTTTTGAACGGTAGTGTATATTCTCAAATTTACATAACAATTACAACAAACCATAACAAATAACATATACACTTTCTTATTGGCGCCGCACCCCCACCCCACAACCACAATTTTTATATATATATATATATATATGTATATATATAAGATAAGCCTTTATTAGTCCCACAATGGGGAAATTCCAGGATTGCAACAGCACAGGGATAGCAACACTCAGAGCAACAATCAGAAGACAAGAGAAAAAAAAAAAGAAACAAGAGCAGCAAGTATACATATGTACATATAAACATATATATATACTGTATATATATATATATATATATATATATACAGTATATATATATATATATATATATATATATATATATATATATATATTGAGGTGGCATGGAAAAATAAGCAGCCAGTGCTGTGGTTTTAAGCAGGTTTTATTATATCATGTCGCCTTCACGGGATCCCCTCTCCGGTGCATAGTGGAGCAGCCCGGAGCGGGATCCCTAAGCTCTCAGAGAAGGAGAGGAGGACACGTGTGTGTCTACCAGTTGCAGGATCAGAGTGAGAGAAGAAGAGTAAGAGAGAGATTGCGTTACAGAGTTGCACCTTAAATACTTGATCATAACAATACATCAAAGAGACGTACCCCACAGTTTAGAATGATCAAAGGGACAACAGAACAGGCAGGAGGTATTTGCATTTGTAAGACATACATCACAATGGGCAGATTAGCTAGACCTCGCTCCAAGTGTCAGACAAAGAGGCTAACAAGCACATCTACATATTGATCTGAGTCTCTAGGTCACAGTAAGGGCAAAATGCATGAATACAAAGGATGAAAGGCATCGATTAACATCACATAGGTGAGACAGAAGAAACTCGTCTACCTGTAGACATTAATACACCAAAGCACATCTAAGATGCTCAGAAAAAGCATAGTAAGGACAAGCCATATGCACACTATATAGAATGGCGCATTACATCACAACACATGCATGTTTGCATCACAAATACATGAATGGCACATTGCTTCTCAGTAGTGTAGCAGGAAAACAGAGAAAAGAGGGCTGAGTGTCCTTAGTCTGTTGTGGGGTTAAAACGAACCGCCACACACGCTCCCCCCCAGAGGACGCGGCAGGGGGTCGCGACCTCGATAATCCATCTGTGTGAGCGAGCTGTGGGAGAAGCTCGCTGCAGGCGGAGGGGGAGGGAGGGGAGGGGTAGTAAGTGCCGGCAGGAGCTGTGAAATCGTCCTGAGCCGCGCAAAAATTGCTTGTGGGTCCGCAATGTCGAAGGGCTGGTCCCGTTGAACGTGCAGCGGTCCACAAGAAGAAAAATTAGTCTCTGACTCCTCTCGTGGCCATGAAGAAAAGCAGGAGCGGCTGTAAGAGAGAAAGTAAACAAAGCAGGGGGACTGTTGGTTTTGGGTGCTGAAGCAACCCCAAAGCTCCCGGGAACAGCTGACGGCTGAAATCCCGTTGTGCCGTGGCTAAGACCATTAAAAAATCCAGTGGCGAGCTGCGTGCTTGCTTCAGGTGAACGAGCAACCCTGAAGGTTCTGAGGGCAGCGGCGGAGGACGATGGCGGTCTGTGGCGTGGCTGAGACTGTTAACAAATCCTTCCAGTATGCTGTATGCGTACCTCAGGTGAGCGAGCAGCCCTGAAAGGCAGCGGCGAAGGAGGAAGGCAGTCTGTGGAGCCATTACTTGTCCCATGCGTGATGCGCCGTCCTTGTAACTCCCCGATGCGTGCGCGGGGGTTCAGTGCGTGGGTGGGCCGCTGGAGTGGTGAGTCAGGGTGCAGAAACTTGGCGGAGATCAGCGCAGACGGCGCCAATAAAATCCAGGTTGAGCTGTTGCTGTAGATTTGGCCATGGTGCGTTGGAGCGTTGAGAGGAAATAGACGATCTTTAGTCCCTCAGGCCCGTGCAGAGGCGTTGGAGCGGCGGGAGGGAATAGACGATCTTTTGTTCCTCAGGCTCATGCAGCTGCGTTGGCGCGGTGTGAGGAAGTGGACGATCGTTGTCGCTCGTGCGGCCATGGTGCGTTCAGTTCCACGCGCTGCACTCCCCGTCGGCCCTGGAGGTTGCCGTCGTGGAGAGAGGACGAGGTGCGTGCGCTCTCAGTGAGAGCGGCCGGTCCAGCGTGGTTGTGCAGATCTCAGGCGACGGAGCATTCATGCCCGGGTGTTGCGTCGCTGGCCGCTCGTTTTTTTCAGCGTCGGTTCGCCAGCGTGGCCATCCAAAACAGAAGGCTGCGTTGCACAAAACGTGTGCGTCTTCAAGGGGCCACCAACGCAGCTGTGTGGCTGTCCAGCTCGGAAGGTTGCTTTCGCACAAAACGTGTGCGTGTTGGAGGGGTCACCAGTGAGGCGGCATGGAAAAATAAGCTGCAGTGCTGTGGTTTTAAGCAGGTTTTATTATATCATGTCGCCTTCACGGGATCCCCTCTCCGGTGCATAGTGGAGCAGCCCGGAGCGGGATCCCTAAGCTCTCAGAGAAGGAGAGGAGGACACGTGTGTGTCTACCAGTTGCAGGATCAGAGTGAGAGAAGAAGAGTAAGAGAGAGATTGCGTTACAGAGTTGCACCTTAAATACTTGATCATAACAATACATCAAAGAGACGTACCCCACAGTTTAGAATGATCAAAGGGACAACAGAACAGGCAGGAGGTATTTGCATTTGTAAGACATACATCACAATGGGCAGATTAGCTAGACCTCGCTCCAAGTGTCAGACAAAGAGGCTAACAAGCACATCTACATATTGATCTGAGTCTCTAGGTCACAGTAAGGGCAAAATGCATGAATACAAAGGATGAAAGGCATCGATTAACATCACATAGGTGAGACAGAAGAAACTCGTCTACCTGTAGACATTAATACACCAAAGCACATCTAAGATGCTCAGAAAAAGCATAGTAAGGACAAGCCATATGCACACTATATAGAATGGCGCATTACATCACAACACATGCATGTTTGCATCACAAATACATGAATGGCACATTGCTTCTCAGTAGTGTAGCAGGAAAACAGAGAAAAGAGGGCTGAGTGTCCTTAGTCTGTTGTGGGGTTAAAACGAACCGCCACAATATATATATATATATATATATATATATATATATATATATATAGACACACAGTGCGGAGCATTGTAGCTAGATGGAATAAATATGTAAATATATAAACACACACAGTGCGGAGCATTGTAGCTAGATGGAATAATATGTAGATATATAAAAACACAGTGCGGCGCATTGTAGCTAGATGGAATAAATATGTAGATATATAAACACACCCAGTGCGAAGCATTGTAGCTAGATGGAATAAATATGTAAATATATAAAAACACACAGTGCAGAGCATTGTTGCTAGATGGGATGAAACAGCACAACCATCTACTTAGTTATCCTACGTGGTATCATTATGTACCCATACATATTCTCACCTCCATAGCGACCGGTATTTTCCTAGTTGTATACCGGAGGGGACCATTGTATAAGTCTATTGCGTCTTTTGCATTCAAAACTATTAGGTTGTCACGTCTTTTTGCTACCTCTGCGAGCAGCCCTGCTTAGGTTGTACAGTCTGACAGCTGTTGGTAGGAAGGACCTGCGAAACCTCTCGGTTGTGCACCTAGGATGATGTAGTCTGCTGCTAAATGAGCTCCTCAGTGCATTCAATATGTCCTGCATAGGGTGGAACTTGGACTCCAGCAGAGATGACAGTTTAGCCACCGTCATTCTCTCTCCTATCTCCTCCACTGGGTCAAGGCGCTGCCCCAGGACAGAGCTAGCTTTCTTGATCAGTTTGTTCAGTCTCTTCCTATCGGCTACCGTAATGCCACTGCCCCAGCAGACCACTCCAAAAGTGATGGCTGATGCCACCACCGTGTCATAGAATGTCTTCAGCAGCGCCCCTTGTACACCAAAAGACCTGAGTCTCCTCAGTAGGAACAGCCTGCGCTGTCCCTTCTTGTAGAGTGTGTCAGTATTGTGTGACCAGTCTAGTTTATTGTTCAGATGAACACCCAGGTACTTATGGGATGTCACCATCTCGATGTCTGTTCCCTGTATGTTTACTGGTGCTGTGAGGGGTTGTCCTTGCCTGCGGCAGTCCACCACCAGCTCCTTAGTTTTCCTCGCGTTGATCTGGAGGCAGTTCCGATGGCACCACTCCACGAAGTCCTGGATAAGCCCTCTGTACTCAGCTTCATCTCCATTGGAGATGAGGCCAGCGATCGCAGAGTCATCAGAGAACTTCTGTAGATGGCAGTGTGTTGTGTTGTGTGAGAAGTCCGCAGTATAAAGGGTGAACAGGAAGGGAGCCAAAACCGTTCCCTGGGGGGGCCCCCGTGCTACCGATGATCGTGTCGGACACACAGTCCCGGGTTCTCACAAACTGAGGCCGGTTAGTGAGGTAGTCCAGGATCCATGATGACAGGTGCTGGTCCACCCCTGCGCACAGCAGCTTGTCCTTCAGGATCATCGGTTGGATGGTGTTGAAAGCACTGGAGAAGTCAAAGAACATGATCCTCACCGCATTCCCGGGCTTCTCCAGGTGGGACAGAGAATGGTGAAGGAGGAAGATCACCGCATCCTCCACACCAATGCCATGCTGGTAGGCGAACTGGAGTGGATCCATCGCTGGTCCCACCAGGGGGCGGAGGTGAGCAAGGAGCAGTCTCTCCAGGGTCTTCATCATGTGGGACGTCAAGGCCACTGGTCTGTTGCTGTTCAGGTCTTTGGGGTGGGAAGTCTTTGGTACAGGTACCACACAAGATGTTTTCCACAGCTGTGGTACCCTCCCCAGCTTCAGGCTCAGGTTGAAGATGTACTCCACAATCCCACACAGCTGGTCTGCACAGGACTTGAGGAGCTTTGCGCTGATGCCATCCGGTCCCGACGCCTTCCTCGCCTTGATCTTCCTCAGCTCCGTCCTCACCTGGGTCTTAGTCAGGGTCAGGTTGGGGGGCTGTGTGTTGGGAGTGGGGGGGTGTTGGTGGAGTGGGTAGTGGGTAGCAGGACTTGATGTCTTTAGAGGCAGCAGTGGTTGTTGTGCAGTCAGGGGGGAGGGCGGTTGGTCAAACCTATTGAAAAACAGATTCAGATTGTTCGCCCACTCCCTGCCCCCCGTGGCCTGGGGGGAGGTATTCTGGAGCCCAGAGATGGTTTTAAGGTTTCTCCAGACCCCGCTGATGTCGCTCTGTTGCAGCTTGTCCTCCATCTTCCTCCTGAAGCTGTCCTTGCCTTCTCTGATCTTTCTCCTCAGCTCCCTCTGTACAGACTTCAGCATCTCCCTGTTCCCCAACCTGAAGATCCTCTTCTTCTCTCTCAGAAGTGTTTTTATCTCAGGGTTGATCCAGGGTTTGTTGTTTGAGCAACACCGTATGGTCTTGGTGGGAACAGTGTTGTCCACACAGAAGCTGATGTAGTCCATGATGGTGTGAGTGAGGCCATCGGTGTCCTCACCATGTGGCTCGCAGAGCTGCTCCCAGGTGGTGGTTTCAAAACAGCCCTTTAGAGTGTCCATTGCCTCCTCAGACCATAACTTCACTGTGCGCATGGCCGGAGGTTGTCTGTCCACTAGGGGTTTGTACACCGGCCGGAGATGAACCAAGTTGTGATCCGATCTCCCGAGTGGGGGGAGTTGTAATGAGGTGTACGCCTCCTTAGTGTTTGCGTAGAATAAGTCCAGTGTTTTATTGTCTCTAGTGTGGCATGTGACATACTGGGTAAACGTGGGTAGAATGGGAGACAGTGAAACATGGTTGAAATCGCCTGAGATGAGGAGAAGAGCATCTGGGTGTTCTGTCTGCAGCCTGCCGGTTACTGAATGGATGACGTCACGCGCTGTCCCAGCGTTCGCCGTCGGATTTGCAGATCACGTGTGAATATTCCTTCGGGAGATATGTAGGCCGCATGCTAACAGCTAGCAACTCAATGTCTTTGCTGCAGTGTCGTTGTTTAACAATGATATGTCCCCGTCTGCACCAGTTGTTGTTAACATACATTATCACTCCACCGCCCCTTGCTTTGCCACTGTCTGGTGTTCGGTCTGCCCGTATCGTGTAGAAACCCTCCAGCTCAATGTTAGCATCTGCTGCTAGTTCAGATAGCCACGTCTCGGTAAACAAAAGGAGAGAGCATTCCCGGTATATGCTATCGTAGCGGGAGATAGCCGCTAGCTCATCTACCTTTCCCAGTAACGACCGTACATTCCCCATGACAATGGATGGAAGGGAGGGTCTGTACCTTATATTCTTTGTCTTCCACCTTACTCCAGATCGGCAACCACGGCGTTTTCGCCTCAGTTCTCCTGGTATGTCGAGTTTTTCCGTTAGCACCGGGTGGCGGTTGAGTGCTAGCAGCTCTTCCCTGCTGTACCGTCTCCTGCTATAAACAGTGGCTCCGTCCACCGGCTCAGGAGACATTTGGGACAATCTGTGCGTCCGTGATATTAACTGGAGTGAAAGCCGGATCAAAGAGAGAGGAAGGGGGAAAAAAAAGACTCAGAATTGAGCCGCTGTTGCAAAAGGCAGCTGACTATATATATATATATATATATATATATATATATATATATATATATATATATATATATATATATATATATATAGATATAGATATAGATATATATAGATATAGATATAGATAGATATATATATAGATATAGATATAGATCCACTATATATATATATACATATATATATATATATAGTGGAGAGTGCAAAATAACGTAGCCAGACTCGTGCAGCAGACGACTTTATTCACTCTCACATCAGTCATACACAGAAAAAGCATCATTTCAATACACCAGGGTCTCTCCTTTTATATCATCCACCCATCTCACATCTGCATGACATGTCACATCACTATACATTCAACCCTTCTCCCCCCAGCTACTCTTTCCTGCTATATCACAATAATCTCTCCCGTCTCAATATCTATTGTCCTCATCTGTTTACCCTCTGCATCCAGTCTGAGATGCTTATTCCAGCGTCTACACCGCCCCCCCCCCCCGAATCTCAGACCGAGTTTCAGTCCTCACGTCCTTTTGGCTTCAGTCTCCTCCCGTATATGCTGTAACGGGGGTTTTCCGCCTCCGCAGCACTGCTGTGCCGGTGGGGGGCTCCTGGGGGTGTGTCTGTCTGCAGGTGGGCAATGGCGAGGGGGGGGGGAATTGGACTTTCCCGTGTGGCTGCTCTGATGAATCGTTTTCCTGGGGAGTTCTCCGTGGCAGTCTTCCACGCCAAGGGGCCCGAGCCAACAACACTTGCTCGTCCGCCAAAACAAAGGTGGGCTTAAGTCTGTCTATACATATTTTCTCCCGACGACCCCCCCAAGTCTAACAAAAAATGTTTGTCCCCTGGTTCCAGCACTCTTAACGGGCCATCGTAGGGTGGGCACAATGGGGGGCGGTGGGCATCGTGCCTGACAAATACGAATGCCGCGTTCTTCAAAGTTTTTGGCACAAAAGCGCGTGGAAAACAGTGGTGGGCTGGGCCGGGCCCGGCAGCGTGCCTGTATCTGTGCTATGCTGCAAACGCTGAGACGGACAGTTGTCCGGCGCAGGATTATCTGGTAAAAATTCCCCGGGGAGCCGCAGTGGCTGAGAAAAAATAAGCTCCGCCGGGGAAGCCTCCAAATCCTCTTTTGGTGCGGAACACAACCCCAACAAAACCCACGGCAACCGGTCTACCCAATTTGCATCCGTCAGCGAAGCCCTGAGCACTGCTTTCAGTGGCCTATGGAAACACTCGCATAACCCATTGGCCTGTGGGTTGTACGCGGTTGTGCGATGAATTGCAACACCCAGGCTACGGGCCATCGCGGACCAGGGGTCGGAAACAAACTGCGGGCCCCTATCAGACGTGATGTCCGACGGGATGCCAAAACATGCCACCCATGTCGTCAAAAAAGCGCATGCCACGTCCGCGGACGCTGTTGCCGCCAGTGGGACTGCTCCTGGCCAGCGTGTGGTGCGGTCCACCACTGTCAGAAGGTGCGTACACCCCTGCAATGGCGGGAGGGGGCCCATGAGGTCCACGTGAACATGGTCGAACCTCTTAGCCAGTATACAAAACGGCTCCAAAGGAGCCTTCGTATGTCTGTGTACTTTGGCTCGTTGGCACTCTACGCAGGCTGCCACCCACTCTTTCACTTGTTTGCGCAGGCCTGGCCAAACGAACTTCGCTCCCACCATTTTGACTGATGCGCGCACTCCTGGGTGTGCCAGAGCGTGAACTGACTCAAACACTCGGAGGCACCAAGCAACTGGGACCACCGGGCGCAGACGTCCCGTGGAGACGTCGCAGATTGCAGGGGGGGGCTGCCGTCTTGCAGTACTCTGCTCTCCAGCCTTAACCCTGTTGGTCCAGACTGGAGCACGCACACGTCCGCATCACCAATCTGCTCTACAGCCATGGCTGTATAATCTATCCCTACGCAGACCGGGGCCACTACTGCGCGCGAGAGGCAGTCTGCCACCACATTCAGTTTACCCAACACATGCTGAATATCGGTCGTAAACTCCGAAATCGCGGCCAGCTGTCTCTGCTGCTGGCCCAACCAAGGTTCCGAAACCTTGGCCATCGCGATCGTTAGCGGCTTGTGGTCCACGAACGCAGTGAAGCTGCACCCTTCCAGCCAGAACTGGAAGTGGCGTATGGGCAGGTGGAGAGCCAGCAACTCCCTGTCGAACGCGTTGTATTTACACTCACTGTCGCCCAAAGCCCTGCTGAAAAAAGCAAGCGGCTGGCAAAAACCGGCGACGCGTTGCTCCACGACGGCCCCTATGACCACATCCGAGGCATCGGTAGTGAGCGCTATCCGGGCCGCCAGGTCCGGGTGCGCCAACAGTGCGGCGTTTGCCAGGGCTGTTTTAACCTCAGAGAATTCCTGCTCCCGCTCCGGAGTCCATTCGACTCTGTCCGCCGGTTTCCATTTTTTGAGCGCGGTGTACAATGACTGCATGAGCTGAGCTGCGTGGGGGAGGAACCGGTTATAAAAGTTAACCATCCCCAAAATCTCTTGCAGCGCCCTGACCGTCTGAGGCCGGGGAAAATTCGCCACGGCGCACACCTTGTCAGGCAAGGGTATCGCTCCCTCCGGTGAGACGCGGTGCCCCAAAAAGTCAATCCCCGTCACGCCGAACTGGCATTTCGCCGGGTTGATTATTAACCCGTGCTCTTCCAACCTCCGGAAAACCGTCCTGAGGTGGGTTACGTGTTCGTCCTTGGACACGCTGGCCACCAGGATATCATCCAGGTAGACAAACACAAACGGCAGATTGCACAACACCGCATCCATCATGTGTTGGAATGTCTGTGCCGCGCCTTTCAATCTGAAGGCCATGCATAAAATCTCAAACAAGCCAAACGGAGTTATTACTGCTGTTTTGGGTATGTCCTCCATGCGCACTGGGACCTGGTGGTAACCACGGACCAGGTCTATTTTAGAAAAAATGCGTGCCCCGGTGAGGTGAATGGAAAAATCCTGAATATGGGGAATCAGGTAGCGGTCGTGCACTGTGGCATTATTCAATCTGCGGAAATCTCCGCACGGTCGCCACGATCCCTCGGCCTTAGGGAACATGTGTAGCGGGGATGCCCATGGGCTGTTTGAGCGCCTGATGATGCCCAACCTTTCCAAGTTGGCAAACTCCTCGCGTGCTAAGGCCAGTTTAGCTGTGTCCAGGCACTGAGGTCGTGCAAAAACGGGCGGCCCAGTGGTGGTGATAAAGTGTTCCACCCCTTGTTAAGTGATGGCCGCTGAAAACGTTGGGACCGTGAGTGCTGGGAACTGAGTGAGCAGTGTGTGGAACTTACCGCCTGGAGCTGTGACGTTGGCTTGTGTTATTGGCCCGGCCCCTCGAGCTGTACAGGGGAGAGAATCAAAAGACATTACATTAACCAGGCGTCTGTTAGCAACATCGACTAGCAACCCGTGTGCACACAGAAAATCAGCTCCCAAGATTGGGAAACTCAATGCCGCTATGACGAAAGTCCACTCATACATACGGCTGTGTAGGGATAAAGTCAGTGTTCTCTCACCAAAAGTCTTAATGTCCAAGCCGTTTACGGCTACCAGCTGGGGGCCACTAGCTCCCGCTAGCCAGTCGGCATAGGACTGCAGGATGAGGCTCTTTCGGGAGCTGGTGTCTATGAGGAACCGTCTCCCCGAGCGCGAGTCCGTCACGTAGAGCAGCTTGTTCTCTTCACCGGTGGTCGCAGCTGCTACTGACTGCCAGCCTTGGCGTTTCCCGAACGCTTGAATTGGCACGGTGGCACACATCTGCGTGCATTCTCTCCAAAGTGGCGGTGGTAGAAGCAGAGCGTGTCTCTCTGGCACTTCCTGGCCCCCGCTGCCGCTACCGTCGATGGCTCCTTGCCTCCGCTGGTCGTCTCGCTGGGTTCTGACACCGCCGCGTTCACTGTGAGGGCTCTGGTGGTGAGGATGATCCGATCTGCCTCCTGGGCTAGCGCACGGTAGTCATGCGCGGGCAGCAATAGCGAATTGGCAAGGACCGCTCTTGCCTCTGTTGGGAGGTTCCGGAGGAAAAGGTGGGCAAACAGAAAAGGCCCGTCGTCCGTGTCCATCAACGCCAACATCTTCTCCATCAGTTCGACCACCGGCCCATCTCCTAACTCGGAGCACCTCAGGAGCCTCTCTGCTCTCTCACAGTCCGAGAGCGTGTAGCACCAGGTCAGCACGGCCTTGAGAGCCCCATATTTGTCGTGGGCTGGAGGCTGTTGGAGCAGGCTCGCTACTTGCTGGGACGTGCGAGCGTCCAGCGCTGCGACCACATAGTAACATCTGGTGTCGTCTGCCGTTATTCCCCGGAGGGCAAACTGAGCCTTGGTGTGGTGGAACCAAGCCCGCTGGTCGTGCAGCCAAAAGTCCGGTAGTTTGACTGAAACAGCACTCGTGTTGCTGGGGCTTCCCATCTGGGCCGACTCCGGGGTACTTTCCTCGTGTTCCATAATTCGTCAAAGGTCACCAGTGTGGAGAGAGTAAATAACGTAGCCAGACTCGTGCAGCAGACGACTTTATTCACTCTCACATCAGTCGTACACAGAAAAAGTATCATTTCAATACACCAGGATCTCTCCTTTTATATCATCCGCCCATCTCACATCTGCATGACATCTCACATCACTATACATTCAAACCTTCTCCCCCCAGATACTCCTTCCTGCTATATCACCAAAAAAGCAAAAAAGTATTTAGTCAGCCACCAATTGTGCAAGTTCTCCCACTTAAAAGATGAGAGAGGTCTCCAATTTTCATCATAGGTATACCTCAACTATGAGAGACAAAATGAGAAAAAAAAATCCAGAAAATCACATTGAAGGATTTTTAATGAATTAATTGGTAGATTCCTCAGTAAAATAAGTATTTGGTCACCTACAAACAAGCAAGATTTCTGGCTCTCACAGACCTGTAACTTCTTCTTTAAGAGGCTCCTCTGTCCTCCACTCGTTACCTGTATTAATGGCACCTGTTTGAACTCGTTATCAGTATAAAAGACACCTGTCCACAACCTCAAACAGTCAGACTCCAAACTCCACTATGGCCAAGACCAAAGAGCTGTCAAAGGACACCAGAAACAAAATTGTAGACCTGCACCAGGCTGGGAAGACTGAATCTGCAATAGGTAAGCAGCTTGGTGTGAAGAAATCAACTGTGGGAGCAATTATTAGAAAATGGCAGACATACAAGACCACTGATAATCTCCCTCGATCTGGGGCTCCACGCAAGATCTCACCCCGTGGGGTCAAAATGATCACGAGAACGGTGAGCAAAAATCCCAGAACCACATGGGGGGACCTAGTGAATGACCTGCAGAGAGCTGGGACCAAAGTAACAAAGGTTACATCAGAAACACACTACGCTGCCAGGGACTCAAATCCTGCAGTGCCAGACGTGTCCCCCTGCTTAAGCCAGTACATGTCCAGGCCCGTCTGAAGTTTGCTAGAGAGCATTTAGATGATCCAGAAGAGGACTGGGAGAATGTCATATGGTCAGGTGAAACCAAAATAGAACATTTTGGTAAAAACTCAACTTGTCGTGTTTGGAGGAGAAAGAACACCATACCTACTGTGAAGCATGGGGGTGGAAACAACATACTTTGGGGCTGTTTTTCTGCAAAGGGACCAGGACGACTGATACGTGTAAAGGAAAGAATGAATGGGGCCATGTATCGTGAGATTTTGAGTGAAAACCTCCTTCCACCAGCAAGGGCATTGAAGATGAAACGTGGCTGGGTCTTTCAGCATGACAACGATCCCAAACACACCGCCCGGGCAACGAAGGAGTGGCTTCGTAAGAAGCATTTCAAAGTCCTGAAGTGGCCTAGCCAGTCTCCAGATCTCAACCCCATAGAAAATCTTTGGAGGGAGTTGAAAGTCCGTGTTGCCCAGCGACAGCCCCAAAACATCATTGCTCTAGAGGAGATCTGCATGGAGGAATGGGCCAAAATACCAGCAACAGTGTGTGAAAACCTTGTGAAGACTTACAGAAAACGTTTGACCTCTGTCATTGCCAACAAAGGGTATATAACAAAGTACTGAGATGAACTTTTGTTATTGACCAAATACTTATCTTACCGAGGAATTTACCAATTAATTCATTAAAAATCCTTCAATGTGATTTTCTGGATTTTTTTTTCTTATTTTGTCTCTCATAGTTGAGGTGTACCTATGATGAAAATTGGAGACCTCTCTCATGTTTTAAGTGGGAGAACTTGCACAATTGGTGGCTGACTAAATACTTTTTTACCCCACTGTGTGTGTATACAGTATATATATATATATATATATATACACACACAGTATAGTATATATAAAACTCACGCCAACACACAATAAGAAAGGTCAAAATACAGTATAACAAAAGCATATTAATTAAATGACCTGGGGTCCTAAACCAAAACAAACACTTCTTATACTTCAGCCCCAGTTATTTGACCAGCCTGATGAAAAGGGCCACCCTCAGGGTCTCCATCCGGCAGATCCCTCCTGGAGCGCTTCCGCTTCTTGACCTCCGGGGATGACCCATGCTGGCACCTCCTCTCCTCCACATGCCGCAGCTCATTTGGGTGTCTCCACGATGTGTCTGACAGTTCCAAGTAGCCATCTGCCCGAGCAGCCACCACTGACAGCCGCTCCTGTTCATCCCATTGCTCTCTCTTCCTATGGACGCCCCTCAGCCGAGCTTCTACTCTTGGTCGGACTTCATCACCGATGTGCAGGGAAACTCTATTATGCTTCCGCAGTCCACCATGTCGCGACTGGGCCTCCCTCCTGGTTTTGGTCAGTCCACCAACCCGGTCCAAAGCCCTCCGATGTTTGGCATGCCGTAGAACCACACCTGTTGGTCCTGCTCCACTCTCGTTTCTCTTAACTCCAGCAGCCATCCTCCCAGACGCCCCACAGTGCCATCCAGTTCCCACATCCAGGGCAACTTGGACACTGGCATCGGGGCCCTCCCGCGACCGCGTCGTCCTCCACGTGCAGAGCAGGTCGGTCGCATAATCCACAGCCCGACCACTCCTCTCCAGCATCGCTGACGATCTTGAATCCCAGGCCATAAAACATATCACAGCCTAAGATGTTTGATCCCGAGGCGGTCTCCACGAACTGGACTCTGGTCATTACTGCCGACTTGTACCTCGCTGTCAGTTCCAACGATCCTACTACGGTCATCCTGTTTCCTCCATAGCCAAAACATGGCGTCGTGTACTCCCTCAAATGGTGGTATGAGCAGCCTCCTCACGGTGGACATGTTCAGCACCGAAGCCACCGCTCCTGTGTCCACTAACAGCGAAACTTCCATACCATCCAGCGATACATTGCAATAGATGTACCCACCTGTGCTCGGGGAAATGGTATGAACAACCGTGGGATCCACAGCGGGGGAATCCGTTCCACATCTTCAGTCCTCCCACTCGAAATTCTTGCAGGCTCTGGCGAAGTGAAGCAGGAGACCGCATCTGCCGCATCGCATGCCCTTCGCCAGACACTCTCTTGCCTTATACCGGTGCCTTGCGGACCCACAGCCATAACACTTTGGCGTACCCGGGGCAGACCTCATTCTTACAACGGCGGCATATTCTTCATCACTCATGCCATCCTTGTTATCCTAGTCTGCAGCCAGCATCTTCCAACCTGGTTCTCCATGCCTCAACGTGTCTCTTCCATGTTGGTCTTCAGCTAATTTGTCCACTGCCTCACACTGCTGCACGATCTTCATAGCCGCGGCTAACGTCAGTTTACCTGGGTAGGTCAGGAGCCTTGACCGTGCTGCAGAACAAAGAACACACTCTGCCAACTGATCATGGACCATTTCATCTTTCAGGGCTCCAAAATGGCACCTCCTCCGCCAGCTAATGTAGGTCTGCGACAAAGTGCTGTACCGACTCTCCTGTCCGCTGGTGGCGCTGCTGAAACTTTATCCACTGGACGATGACGTTTTCTGGGGTGCGACAGTAGCACACCATTAGTTCCATGTCTTCATAGCTTTCAGCCTCTCCTAGCATGCTAAAGATCCTCTGACCCTCCATACCGTGACTATGAACCAAAATAGCTCTCGCATGCAAGTTCTCGAGCTTACCAAGGTTAAGGGCCACCAGATAAGTCTGGAATGCCACGTACCTTCTAGCCCAGGGTACAGGCGGCTCGCCCGGGACCTCCAAAAACAGCTGAAAAGTAGTGCCAGCTCGTTCCATATCTCTTTTCTCCTTGTCACCAAATGTTGTGTCCATAACTTGGTAAATCAGGAGGAGGCTCACCGTGCAGTTGAACATACTTTATTATAAACAGAACCACCACTCACAGACGCTCTGTACAGGCCAAGAGGTCAACGACGAAGAGACAGAGTCTCTTCCGCCTTTGGCCTTTATACCCCTGATGACGCCACCACCAGAAAGGTGGGTCGTCACCTCCCACTACACCCACGGCCGCCATCTTACCACACTCTGTATCATATTACATGGGCCACCGTGCATGGGCTGCACGGTGGCGCAGTGGTTTAGCACTGTGGCAGCACAGTTTTACCCTCGGCCGGGGGATCGCGGGGATCATGAGATCGTGGGTTCGATCCCAGCCCCCGACCAACAGTGAGCTGTGTGGAGTTTGCATGTTCTCCCCGTGTTGCGTGGGTTTACTCCGGGATTTCTCCGGTTTCCTCCCGCACACCAAAAACATGTAGGTTTAGGGCGCTCGCGCACGCAGCGACCAGCAGCCGGTGGCTTGTCACCAGACTGCAAACCAAATCTACCTACGGGTACAAATAAGTAACAAAAAAAAAACAAAAAAAAAAACAAAAAAAAAAAAAAAAAAAAAAAAAAAATATTATATACATATCACACGGCAGTGATTTTTAGTTTACTGAAGGACTTTTTAGTTTATTTGGTAGCAGAATAATCCACCATGCCGTGTGGGCTGTGTGTCAGTCCACCCACCTGCCCAAATTTAGGTTGTTTTGTGTGAGTGTTAGGCCAGTTGAGTACATTAGTTTCTGTTATTTTAGAGCATGATTCGGGTTCCAATTGTGTGTGTGGTTTTGGAATTTTCTAAGGAGAGGAGGAAATGTGGTATGTGGATTTGTGGCACTTTACTGTGAAGTGCAGTGTGGTGACGTGGACTTCCTGTCACGTCACCGCACTGTCCTACTGTATATAGCAGGGTGAGCTGCCATGGCACGGCCTCTTATGCCAGATGCCCACGCCAGGTGCCTGCCGTGTAACCGCTGTGTTCAAGCCATCAATAAAGCTGTGTTCGATGCTACCTCATCTTGCCTCATTCATCACCAGGTTTCCATACATAACATGCGGCACAACCGCGAACACCAGCAACAAGTACCAGAACTACGCCAAGACGTTCAAAAAATACAAGTGCTGAAATTAGCTGCCGTTTGAGTACACGTATGGGGACTATACATTAAAATGAATTTGAAAAACTTTTAAAAACGCTATTTTAAATGCCCCACTACTCCCCTCTTGCTGATTTAACACTACTTCAGCCAAAACCGGAAGTTGCACCCATAATCGTTTCTACAGCAGCGCCCTCAGGAATAAGGTGGATACCCTCTTGAAGATATTTAATACCCCACTGATTTTTTTACAAAATTTTCAACTCACACAGAAAGCATGGTTTTCATCATTAATTATGTATTTACATGGCAAAAGGTCAATGACAAAAAAATGGAAGCTTTCATTGAAAAGAAATATCTGTTCAAAATAAACAAATCTTTGCAAAAATCTGAAAAAAGCTTTTCTTTCAATAAATAAAATATTAAATCTCCATTCAAGTAATTAAATCTTCACAAAAAATTAAACAGACCATTCCCCTTGTTAGCAAAATGATCAAAAATCCTCCCCTCTGTTAACCTGCCACCCTCCATCCCCATCAGACTGCAAGGATAGTTTATATAGGACAACTTCAGTGATAGTAACAAATGTATAAGAAAAATCATGAAAAGTTGAGGGAAAAGTTGCAAATTTTATAAAAAATAGTTGAAAATTTATGAGTATATTGTAAATTTGTGTGGGGAAAAGGTAACAATTTTATCAGAAGACATGGCAAATTTATAGGGAGAGGATAATAAATTCACTACAAAAGTAATATTTGCCGAGGACTTCCGGTCTGGACGCCATGGCGACTGCAGCTTAACACTGAAGTTCTCAGACCCAATCCAGGATAACACCTTGAAAATCAAACTTAACGGATTTTTGGAGGAGTGAAAATCAAAAGACAAAATCATCATGTCTAAAGGAAAACAGAAGAAACTGAAATTCTCCAGGCCAGGACACGTATCGGCCGGAGAATCCGAACTGGAAGATCTCCGTTCAGAAGACGAGGAACTGGTGATAGCTAACAAAAGGGTTAGCCTGAAATCACTATTTGAGGAGCTACGACGATTTCGCCGAGATGTTACGGCCAAATTTCAGGAATTCAGAGAAGAATTGAAAAGGACAAACAGCAGAGTGGACCAGGCCGAGAACCGAATCTTGGAAACAGAGGATCGAATAAAAGTGCTCGAAGATTCTGTGCTAGACCTACGCAAAAGACAAGCAGCTATAGAGGCTAAGCTAACCGACCAAGAAGGAAAACAAAGAAGAGACAACATAAGAATTCATGGTCTGATAGAAGGAACCGAAAATGGTTTTAACTCAATGGCAGAATGCGTGGAATCCTTACTAAGAGAGAAATTGGATATTCCACAAACCACCGACTTGAAGATAGAAAAGGCACATCGTTCATTAGCCGCTAGGCCGGCGGCGGAAGCGCCCCCACGTTCGGTGTTGGTAAGATTTTCCAATTTCAAAATAAAACAAGAGGTTGTAAGACTGGCCTGGCAGAAAAAAGGATTTATGCACCAGGAGAGAAAAGTCTACGTGGAACACGATTACGCCCCGGAGGTCCTTAAAAAGCGCAGGGAATACAATGACGCGAAAAAGGTGTTAAGAGAGAAGAAATTGCGCTTTCAGACACCATTTCCTGCGAAGTTAAGGGTCTTCTACGGCGATGAAACGTGTCTCTATAATTCGGCGGAAGAAGCAACAGCTGACATGGCGAAAAGAGGCCTCCCGGTAACGCTATTTAAACCCCCAGCAGACCCGAGTGAGAAGATCAAAACGCAAACATGGACAACACAAAGACCTTCAAAATCCACGGACCAGCAGCGGGAAACCCAGCACCAGAGCGTCGCGGATAAACTATCCGTTTTCAGGTTGGAATAGCGACCTTTTTTTTTTTTTTTTTTTTTTTTTTTTTTTTTCTCTTGAATCAATCCGCACATCCAACCCCCCTCATACAAGGTAACAAACATTAAAGGAGATGCATATTCAGCATGTGGTAAAACATTTCATGGAACAATCATATTATTTGAAACAAATAAGTCTTTGTAATAAAAAAAAAAAAAAAACTTGTTAAAATAGAAATGTGACAATAATCCACATGTTCTCCTCATACTAACAAATACTGTTTTTGGGTGAATGTTTGATGTGATGGGGGTGGGAGGGTGCACACAATTTCACAGGGTTTAGGCATAAGAGGAAAAAAAAAAAAAAAAAAAATCATTACAAGTTTGGATTGGGTTCTGAAACTCACGTTAAAAGCATGGGACTACTTTCAGTGGTAAGAGAGGGCCCTCAACACGTAACAGAGTTTGAGGAATTTCCCTCAGAGCCTTCACTCCATCAAGGCTCTTACAGGGTCTTTAAAAAGACCTCAGCTCAGGAAGTTCTTATGACAGCTTTTTGTTTTAAAGTTTTATACACTATGTTCTTAATGTTTTTCTTGTTTTTAATGTTCTTTCAGTTTCTGAGTAGCATAAAAGAGGGCCACCACACAGTTATACTAAACAAAACAACACAATGGAGAAACAGGGTGTAACCAAAATAATTTCATATAATGTAAAAGGAATCCTGAATCCAGTTAAAAGATCCAAGATTCTAGGCAAAATGAAAAAAGACAAAGCAGGAATAATACTTTTACAAGAAACCCACCTAACAGACGTGGAACACAATAAACTCAGTAGACAAGGGTTTAAAATGATCTCTTCATCTTCATATAAATCAGGGAGGAGGAGGGGAGTAGCGACATTGATATCAACCAAAATTACATTTGAAAAAAAATCAGAACACAAAGATAAAGAAGGGAGATACAGTTTGGTAACTGGGCAGCTAGAGGGAGAAGATATCACCCTGCTGAATGTGTATGCTCCCCCAGGGGCTAACTGGAAATTTTATAAAAATGTATTCGACCTAATGATAACTAAAGCTCAAGGTTTAGTGATATGTGGTGGGGACTTCAATCTTAGACTGAATCCATACTGGGATGCTTCTGGTAATTCCCCACATCAAAATAACACCCAAAACAGGAAGACTCGGATGCTACTAAAAGAATTGGGAATCTGTGACGTGTGGAGGGAACTCAACCCCAGTGTAAAAGACTATACATTTTACTCAACTCCACATTCATCTTACTCAAGGATTGACTATTTTTTTATGTTTAATAGAGACATTGGAAGAGTAAAAACATGTAAAATAGGACTGATGGATCTCTCCGACCACAGTCCGATCTACATGGACTTAAATATCCAAAAATACACAAATAATACATTTTCTTGGAGGTTAAATTCAAATGTCCTGAAAGGACCATTGAAAGATGAATTGGAATCAGATATTCTCAGATATTTGGAAGATAACGATAATGGAGAAGTATCCCCTTTAATACTGTGGGATGCATGTAAAGCTGTAATAAGAGGAAAGATTATTGCAAAACTGGCAACCCAAAAGAAACTAAGACAAGAAAAACTATCCACATTAGAGTCAGAACTTAGGAACCTAGAAAAAGAACACAAAGGCAACACTCATTCTACTGACTCGCTCAAGATTAAGGAAATTAAAAACCAAATAAATGAGATCTACACAATAGAAATCCAGAAGAAACTTACATTTCTGAAACAAAAATACTATGAAGCAGGCAGTAAATCGGCAAAATTGCTAGCCTATAAATTGAGGAAACATCAAACAGAAAGAGCAATCTACAAAATCAGAGACCCAGTATCAAAGGAAATAAAATTCAGAATTCAGGATATTCTTAAAAACTTCGAGAATTACTATAAGAACTTATACTCCCACAAAAAACATAAAAACGCATCCGAGGCATTCCTAAACACATTAAACCTTCCCCAACTTACGGAGTCACGAAATAAAACACTACTGTCAGAAATACATCCTAAAGAATTGGAAAAAGCAATTATGAAACTTAAAGCTAACAAATCCCCAGGAGTTGATGGCTATACAGCAGAGTGGTACAAAACCTTTAAACAGCAACTATCTCCTCTCCTCCTGAAAACATTTAATTATGTCCTCCACACAGGGGAAATCCCCCCCTCCTGGAGAGAAGGGGTCATTGCAGTTATACCTAAACCTGAAAAGGATAAACTAGAATGCTCCAACTACAGACCAATCAGTGTACTAAATCAGGACTATAAGCTTTTTACCATTATCCTTGCCAAAAGGTTAGAAAATATACTGACAGACCTAATTCATTTAGACCAAACAGGTTTTATAAGACAAAGACAGACACAAGACAACATTCGACGCACTTTACACATAATTCATCATATAAAAAAATATAACTTAAATGCAGTCATATTGGGATTAGATGCTGAAAAAGCATTTGATTCGGTTGACTGGTCTTTTCTATATAGAATCTTATCCAGTTTCAATTTTCATAACAACTTCATTAGAACTATACAGGCATTATATAAAAAACCAACAGCTAAAATAAGGATTAACGGTAATTTATCATCATCTTTTGAACTGGAAAGAGGATGTCGTCAGGGCTGCCCCCTGTCTCCACTGCTCTTTGCAATCTTCATAGAACCTCTGAGCCAATGGATAAGACAAAACCAAAAAATTCAAGGTATTACACTTGGTCAGAAGGAACATAAAATAGCACTCTTTGCTGATGACATTTTAATATACCTAGGGCAGCCGGACACTTCTTTACCAGAACTAACCTCAGTTTTTTCAGAGTATGGAGATTTATCGGGGTACAAATTAAATATGCATAAAACCCAAGTTTTAACATTCAACTATGACCCAAATCATTATTCACTAAGCAAACTCAAAACTAACTGGGAGTCGGAATCTATGAAATATCTGGGGGTCAATATCCCGAAACAACTCAACAAAATTATATCACTAAACTATGATCCACTGGTGACAAAAATCAAATCTGACCTAGCAAGATGGAATATGATACCATTCTTGGGTACTGCACAAAGAATTGAAGCAGTCAAAATGAATATACTGCCACGTCTTCTATACCTTTTCCAAACAATACCGGTAGAACCTCCCAAAAAAACATGGCAGGAGCTGGACAGAAGGATCTCAAGATTCATATGGCAGGGCAAGAGACCTAGAATCAGATATAGAACCCTACAGCTAAACAAAGACAAAGGTGGGCTCGCGCTGCCAAATATCAGGGACTACTTTAAAGCCGCACAAATTAAAACTTTAGTAGAGATATGTAACCCAGTCTACACTGCACAATGGAAGGAGATCGAATGCCAAATAACAAGTGACATCCCCCTACAGGCGATAATAGGGAACAATGTCTTACCTAAGCTTTTGAATAACACTAACCCGTGGATAGAGACCCCGCTAAAAATTTGGTTTAAGATAGTCAGAGAGAATCAAACTAAAGAGCCCTATCGACTTCTGCAATGGATCGCCTATGATCAGGACTTTACTCCTAATAAAACAGACACCAGATTTAAAAAGTGGAAGGAGAAAGGGCTGATAAAATATTACGATTTTTTTAAAGGGCAAATCTTAAGAAGTTTTGAAGATTTGAAAAAACAAGGCCTAATAAATCAAGACCTTTACAGGTTCTTCCAGCTTAGACACCACATAAACAATATACTTAAAAAGGAGGTTTTGGAAAGGGCCCAGTCAGGTGTTCTGAAGGTCTTCTTAATGGCATATAAAGGGATCCCAGGGATCAGATACATTTCTAAAATATACCAAGGTCTTCAAGACTTAAAAGGAGACAACACATCTTATATAAAAGAGAGATGGGAAAAAGAGGGGAATTTCACTTTACAACTGGAAATATGGGAAAAGCTAAATAAACAGCAATGGAAAAGTACCTCATCCCTGCAGTGGAGAGAATTTGGATGGAAAAACTTGGCAAGATTTTTCAGAACACCTGCACAAAACAAATTTACCCATAAGGGATTGAACTGTTGGCGCTTGTGTGGTGAAAAGACTGCAAATCATTTTCATGTGTTTTGGTCATGCCCAGTTATCCACCAATATTGGACCAAGGTACAGACAATATTGGGGAAAATATTCAAAATTACAGTTCCCTTTTCTTTTGTAACTTTGTATTTGGGTTTACTACCGGACTCACTGGAAAGACGAGGAGAAAAATACTTATTCAATGTTTTAATATTGGCAAGCAAAAAAGCTCTAACTAAAAAATGGATGTTGAAGGACTGTCCTACACCTGAAGATTGGACTAACGTGATCCAAGACATTTACTCGATGGAAAAGTTGACATTCGCACTGAGACAGGACATGGATGTGTTCATGAACTTTTGGCAACCCTGGACCGCATATGTGTCTTCCATTAGATCTAATCTTTGACAAATACCATTTCAATAATGGTTCCGCTCTTTGTTCCAATGCTACTCAGATGCTCTTATCTTTATTTACTTACTTTTTCTTTTTGTTTGTTTTTTACTGGTTTGTTTGTTTGTTTTTGTTATTTGTTTTTTTTTTCTCTTTAATTTCACTTTTTCTTTCACTTTAAAAAAAAAAAAGGGGGTGTTGTAAGAATTAATCTTCCAATGTTGTCAGATATCAGAAAATAAGGGAACATGTGATGAAAATGTAAACACTGCATTGCTGTAACGACCTGTATACCCTTTACAAAAACTTAAATAAAAAAAAAAAAAAAAGTAATATTTGCCAGGAAAAAGTTACAAATTCTCCTCCGTGAATCGCCACCTTATCGTGATGGAGGGGTTTGAGTGCCTGAACGATCCCAGGAGCTATGTTGTCGGGGACAACTTGCCCCTACTAGGGTCTCCCAAGGCAAGCTGGTCATGGGTGAAGGGCCAGACTAAGAACGGTCCAGTGTACCTCCATGAAAAATGTTACATCAAGGACCCAGTACCCAAAGGAGCCACTTGGGTTCACCCCCTGAGGGAGGGATCATGGGATCACGTTGCTATGTGAACCGGGCGGAAGTCTGGGCTGCTCTGCCTAAACTGATGCTTCCACGACCCGGATCCCCAGATAAGTGGTTGTAGATGGATGGATGGGTGGGAGTTGCAAATTTATA
Source organism: Pholidichthys leucotaenia (assembly GCA_020510985.1). NCBI lineage: Eukaryota > Metazoa > Chordata > Actinopteri > Cichliformes > Pholidichthyidae > Pholidichthys > Pholidichthys leucotaenia. Next base: position 119,662,088 of record CM035850.1, read on the forward strand.
AGAAAAAAGTTATAACTTTGTAAAAAAAAGTTAACATTTACAAGAAAAAACACACTAATTGGTGAGAAAATTGGACTTTTATGAGAGAGAAAAAACATACAAAAGTTATAGAAAACTGGCAATTTTTTTTCTTGTAAATGTGTGACTTTATTGTAAAATTTATGACTTTTTTCTTGGATTTTTTTTTCAGCATTTGGAAGCTGTGTTTTTTTTCTAATGAAAATGTCAATTTTTTTCTTGTAAATCTGAGACTTGCTTATAGTAAACTTGTGACTTTTTAAATTGTAAATTATCATTTGTTATATTTTTGCACCTGTTCTTGCAGATTTGTACTGAAAGTACATTTACACCATATGCTAAATTTATGAATATCCCGCAACCACCATGTCCCTTGTTAAAAAAAAAAAAGAATCCCCAACTGCATGTACTTTCACAACAGCAACAAAAATGCAGATGCTTAGAACAATTAATATACCAACCTGACTCTGCTTGAAGGAGAGGGAGCAGATGCTGTGTGTGTGCAATGGACAAAGCAGAGGGTGGAGGGGAAAGGGGATTTCAGAACTCAGGCACAGGCCACACAGAATTATCTGGATGTCAAAATATCAAAATCTAGTTATCGGACATTAAAATGCATTTGATTGGCAATTGCTAAGAAGACAAAATGAACTTATTGAGAGATTAATTGGTGTCTCTGTGAGGGGAAATTAAAATCTATAATACCTTAAAAAAAGCTCTCCAAAATGGCACTTCAGCGGGCAAATGGACAGTCTTAGAACATCACTTCACAGCAATCTGTGCCCATCGGGTGGCTGTCAACCAAGGCTTAAATAGTTCGGTTCATGATTTGAAAGAAGAAGAAAAAAAAAAACTTGATGCATATTACAAACTTCTTGTGTAACTTTTTAATGAATACTTTCTAAATTAAGTAATTTTGGTGACTATTCGTACTTGTTCTTCAGTAATCAGCATCATAACCCAGTATTACTTGAGTGCAGTCTGCATTACCTCTGCCTGTTCTATAGAGGGCATCTCTTCTCTCCCTTTTATGTGCTTTTGACTGGATTTTTTTTTTTTAAAAAAACAGCAACTTGCCCTGACACTCCAGCTGAAAGTAAAGAGGACATTTTTTACAGTGTAGAGCAGGAGGGTTTGGCTTGTGCTGAATAAGCGAAAGTGAAAGTTCCAACTTTACGAACACGCACAGTGTGACAGGGCAATTTGTGGAGCTCCTATCTTCAACTCAAAATCAGCTCAGAATGCTTCAGAGTTTGAATCATTTTGAGCTCCAAGACGGAGGTTTCTCCTTTGAGAACAGCCGCAGGTAAATCTATCCCAATATAAACCGCAGTGTGAAGTAAATGGCAGAATGTGGGGATGTGGGTTTAAAAAAAAAAAAGGCAATGACTCGTTAATCCCTCTTTGTTTGTGCCTACTTGTCTTGTGTTCATTTATTGTGTGTGTGTGTTTTGTTTGTTTGTTTGTTTGTTTGTTTGTTTGTTTGTTTGTTTGTTTTAGAAATGCAGTGTTGGAGTCTGGCTTGAATGATGTGGGCTATAAAGCTCCAAATGCCAGAAAGACAGGGACCACCATTGCAGGGCTGGTGTACAAGGTGAGGTATGATGAGAGCGTTTGTGATGAAGGTTTACAGGTTAACAGGAGCCAGGAGACTGAATAAACCGTTGGAAGTGCCACGCTGAATTACTGCAAAATGTGTACTTCCTGGTTGAGATATGAGACTGTATTTCACCAATAAACAGCTATGGTAATGCAGAAACAGGCCCTTCTCTAGCTTTTTGGAGTCATATGCAAGATTGTGTTGGGGGGGGGGGGGTATTTTTGTAATGGAAACTGTTCAAACCCTTTAAAATAGAAAAAAATCTCCCCTACAACAAAAAAACATTAAAAAAAGATAATCTTATGTCATTTATTGAATAGACAAACACAAAAAATTATATCATTACATAGAAAAAGCTGACCAATATCCATACTAAGAATGTTGAAAAATTACAAGGGTGAAAAATAGAAAAAAAGTTTTTTAAAAAATCACAAATTTACAAGAAAAAAGTTGCAAATTCCTAATAAAAGGTAAATTTATGAGAAAAATTACTATTCTTTTAGAAAACAGTAGCAAATTTGTTTAAAAATGCAGTTTTACAAGGAAAAAAACATAACAAATTTACAAGAAAAAGGAAGCAAAATTATAACAAACAGCTGCAAATTTATGAGGCAAAAAAAAGTTGAAGGTAACTTTTATTCTCACCTCCAGAAATGTTGAGGGTGACCTAGCTTGGCTAGTGGCTGAGGGGGCCCAGAGGGTCTGTGTGCTGCGCTGTGCAAGGTAAATTTTCGATTTCTGTCCGGTCATGTATGAAGCGCTCCCTCTCTTTGTTCTTAGGATGGAGTGATCTTAGGGGCCGATACCAGAGCTACAGATGACATGGTGGTGGCAGACAAAAACTGCATCAAGATTCACAGCATTGCTCCAAAGATCTAGTGAGTCACACGCCACAGTCGATACAACTTTTATACTTTAATGTAGATGAGATTGTGTACTGAATATATTTAACGCATTCTTTGAAAAAAATTCTGTCTTTTCATGTTTTCAGTTCTTTTTCTTTTTTTAACTAAGAAATGAATTGTGGTAAATTAATGTGTTTTGTTTAAAAAATTCACAGAGGCTTTTATGTCACTTTGCTGCATTTCAGTAAGTTGTGTTGTGATCCAAGCTGATTTTATCTGACTGCTCTTTACGTCAGCAACTGCTTTCTGGAGAAAAAAACTTTTCAAAGTTCCTTCATACTTATTTAGTCCTCTTCGTTCCATCCGAAGCATAGGGCCTTTACTGCAAACCACCATCGTTGTTTGTCTTGGGCTGTGCACTTTGCTTCTCCCCAGGATGGTCCAGTGATCTTCATTTCTGTCTTAGATAGATAGATTTGTTTATTTGACAGGGACAGTGCAATAAACATAGACAATTAATCAATGACAATCAATCTGATGTGTTGCACAGAGTGTATAGCTATTAGCTAATTTGCAACTCTTGTCCCTTGTCTTGAGTTGTTTATGTCATTATCGTGAGATGACTGATGTTTTCCCAAGATAATCAGATCATTTTCTCAAGATCTCTGCTAATTAAACTTTATGTCATTATCTCCAGAACAAATGTTTTCATGAGATGACAGGATAACTTTCCCAAGGTCTTAAGATTACCTAATGTTGTTTTTCTGCAACAACATAGTTAACCCCTTGCACTCCGGGCAATTTTCCTAAAAATGCCAAAAAAAAACGTGCCCAAAGTAAATCGAAAGCTGTTATTCAACCCTTTGCAGCATCTTCATGGGGTTGGTCTCATTTAAAAGAAAACACTTTGAATTTTTTGGCAAAAAAAACATAATCTCTCTACGTGCTCCGGCCACTGAGTTACAGTCATCTAAACATACTGAACTTGAAGAAAATAAATTTGGACACTGTGTTTTTTTGGATACAAATACTTGCAAATAACACACAGCTGTCCGATCCGGCTGGAAAATGCAACAGAAATGTAGAACCGGACTTCCGGTTATGGCGGCCGCTTAGAAGGGTGTGCTCCACTCTGCTCTGCTCCTAATGATAAAAAAAGTTGGCTAAAACTCTCCCAATTGGAACAAAAACCTATTCTAGCGTTTGGGGGCGGATATGGTAAAAACTAAGGCTGTGAAATCAGGCGGAGGAAAAACTGATTCGACGAAACAAGCCAAGTTAACAGATTTCCACGCTCGTGATGCAGCAGATAAAACACCTGTGACCATGGCTGAGGAGGGAGCTAGCGGTGGTGCGGTGACTGCCGAAGGAACGAATGCGGTCCTTGCTGCCATCAGCGCTATGAGAACAGACTTTTCGTCTAAGTTTGATGGGATTATAGCTGCGATTGAAACTATGAGAAAAGAAATAAGCGACTGTATGGAGCGAATAACGCAGGCGGAGCTCCGGATCTCTAACGCTGAAGATGACGTCAACAGCCTGCAATTAAAGGTCCAAACATTGGAATTAAAGAATAAACGTCTGGAAGAAAACGTCTTGGACTTGGAATCCCGGTCTAGACGGAATAATTTAAGGCTTGTGGGCCTTCCGGAGGGGGCGGAGGAACAGGATGCGTGTTCCTTTTTGGAGAAGTGGATCCCAGAGGTGCTGGATAATGCAGATCTACAGTCATCAGTCGTCTTGGAAAGCGCACACCGAATAGGCCCATCGAGAGATAAGAAGACAACACCGAGGACGCTGATAATGAAGTTCCTTAACTACAGGGACAAGATGACGGTCTCCAGCGCAGCCCGCACTAAAGGAGAAATTAAATACCAGGACCAACAGGTGCGGTTCTACCCAGATTTGGCCGCAGGAATCCAACAATTAAGGAAACAGTTTGACCCCGCCCGTAAAGAGCTGCGCAGCCTTGGAATTTGTCACGGGGTGATTTATCCTGCAAGACTGCTGGTCACGTATAAAGGGAGAACCCAAGTCTTTAAGACCCCTCAGGAGGCGCAGGAACTCATTAAGCAGATCCAAGGAGAGACTGGCGAGAGCCAAGCATGAAGCAAGAACAAGATATAAAAGGTAGAATATTTAAGCAAGTGTTCAAGTATCTGATTGATTTGAAATATATAGCATGTCTACAAAATATAGATGGTATGATATATTAAAAAAAAAAAAAAGGCTATGATGTACAAAGTTGCTATAAAATTTTGGAGTTAAATTGGAAAAACTACAGAAGAGAGTTATTGTCATGTCATTAAAAGTAGCAGAGTCAGGGTGATTGAGAGGAGGAAAGAGTGAGTGGTTTGACTGATCCTCACGGGGGAGGAGCAGATTCAGGCATAATGGGAGACGGAATTTTTTTTTTTTTTGATTTTGGGGAGATTACCACGAATGTGGGGAGGGGGAATTTGTTTGTGTGTAGTCTGTGGGATGAATGTTCAACCATCCATGTTTTTGCTTCTCTGTATGAGCATGTTTATATTGCAAGGTAATCTCAAACTCTTTATTGATCATAGACCAAAGCGTTAAGCTTAATTTAACATCATGGAATTGCAGAGGTCTATAAAACCTAAAAAAACTTAAACAAGTTTTGAATAAAATAAAAGACATAGGTTCAAAAATTGTGTTTTTACAAGAAACTCATCTAATAGAGGAGGATGTAAAAAGAATAAGGAGGAGATGGCAGGGAAGTGTGTTCACCTCATCGTTTTCATCCCGAGCCAGGGGAGTTATGACTCTCATACATAAATCAGTCCCATTTCAAGTGAAAAATGTAATTGGAGATAAATTGGGAAGATATCTAATCATCCAAGGATCTTTGTTATTAGAAAATATAAATCTGGTGAACATATATGGTCCCAATATAGATGATCAAAGCTTCTTTGTTAATTTATTTCTTACTTTAGCATCACTCACAGGGCTATATATAATAGCAGGGGATTTTAACTGTACATTGAATCCCAGTATAGATAGGTCAACAGGACAGGACTGTACACACAATGGATGTAGGATGACCATTAATCATTTTATGAAAGAATTGAGATTGCTAGATATATGGAGAGAAATGAAACCACAAGTCAAAGCCTATTCTTGTTATTCTAACACCTACAAGACATTTTCACGTATTGACTATTTTTTGATCTCTATGGAATTAAGGTCCAAGATTCAAAATTGTTTCTATGATAACATTGTGATTTCTGATCATGCACCCTGCTGTATAATATATGTAGATAAGAAATTGACAAAGGTTCCTGGTAGGTGGCAATTTCAGCATAAATGGCTTCAAGATGAGGAATTTGTTAAGTACATAGAAAAACAGATAGATGAGTTCTTTGATATCAACACTACACAAACATCAGCATGTATAAAGTGGGAAGCTTTCAAAGCTTTTATTAGGGGGCATATTATTAGTTATACAGGTTCAAAATCTAGGAAGACTCGAGAGGAGAGAGTCCAATTGGAACGTAAAATAAAAATCCTTCAAGAAAAAGTGTATGCAGGAAGTAATCCCAAATTAGAGAATGAATTACTGATTCTGAGAGCTGAATATGACAAAAAAAAAAGCAAATAGAGCTGCCTCGAGTCTTCTAAGATTGAAGCAAACCTTTTATGAACAAGGTGAAAAATCAGGAAAATTATTGGCATGGCAGATTAAACAATTAGAATTTAAAACACCAATTACCAGTATTATAAGTAATGGACAGGCAGTCCTAGATCCTTTAGAAATTAACAGTGCCTTTAGAGATTATTATGAAAAACTATATGATACAAAAAATGAAACTGACTTAACAAAACTAAATGGGTTTTTGGACGGATTATCTATACCATGTATTCCAAATGAAAACAGGGAGATACTGGAGTCAAAAATTAGTCAAGAAGAAGTTGGGCTAGCCATTGATAATATGAAATCAGGAAAAAGTGCGGGACCTGACGGTCTTCCAGTTGACCTCTATAAAAAATTTAAGAATAAATTAATAAAACCATTTTTGGAAATGGTTTTAGAAGCATTTCAAAATAGTAAATTACCGCCATATATAAATAATGCCTTAATTATACTGTTGCCAAAACCAGGTAAACCTTCTAATAAATGTGAAAACATGAGACCAATAAGCCTATTAAATGCAGACTTTAAGATAATCTGTAAAATTTTAGCAAGACGACTACAAGAAATATTACCAAATATAATTAACCGAGATCAGAATGGCTTTATAATGGGAAGACAAGGCTTCCATAATGTAAGAAGATTATTTAATATAATTTATTCTAATAAAGAAGCACCGGATACAGCTCTCCTATCATTGGATGCTGAAAAGGCCTTTGATAGGGTCGAATGGCCCTTTCTTTTTGAAGTTTTACAAAGGTTTGGACTTGGAAAGAATTTCATAAAATGGTTCAGATAATATACAATAATGCTACAGCAGAAATCCTAACAAATAGCAATATCTCAAAATCAATAAAAATTAATAGAGGTTGTCGACAAGGCTGCCCACTTTCGCCTTTACTGTTTACTATGGCAATTGAACCTTTGGCGATGGCAGTGCGTTTACATCCACAGATATATGGAATTAAAGTAGGACCAATAGAACATAAAATCTCCCTGTATGCTGATGACATAATTTTGTTTATGTCAAATCTTAAAAAATCAATTCCGACCTTGTTAAATATAATAAAGAACTTTGGGGAAATATCGGGATATAAAATAAATAAAAATAAATCTTCAATATTAATGCTAAATGAGACCCAGAGAAAGCATCCAGCTCCTGAGGTAAATCAATTCAATGTTGTAAATCAGTTTAAATACTTAGGAATTCAAATTGTGCCTAAGTTAGAATCAGCCGCTAGTATCAACTATGAAGCCTTAATGACAGATATTAATGAGTTGCTTCAGAGATGGATGTCACTGCCAATGTCGATGATCGGGAGAATTAATATACTTAAAAGTAATATCTTACCCAAAATACTATATTTATTTCAATACATTCCTTTACCACCACCTTCAGATCTATTCTCAAGAATTAAAAAAAAGTTAGTGGAATTTATATGGAACAATAGGAAGGCTAGATTACGTCTGTCCTTACTATATTTGCCATTTGATCGTGGAGGTCTGAAATGTCCAAACTTTATGTTGTATTACTGGTCAGCACAACTGAGGTCTATGACATATTATTTTTCATCAAATGATCTCCCTCACTGGACGGAGATGGAATCATACAATTTACCTTTACCTCTTCCCTTATTCATATACTCAGACTCGGCTAAAAAATTACAGAAACAAGTTAAAAATCCAATTGTAAAGCATATGATCAAAATATGGTATGAAATCAAAAAATATTTAAAAGAACCGCACTTATTGTCACAATTTAGCCCAATATGGGGTAATCAATATTTTATACCAGGGAGAGCGGATGCTGTATTTAAATTATGGAATTTAAAAGGGATTCAAAAGATTCAAGACTTATATTTAGCATGTTCAGACAACATAATGTCTTTTGAAGAACTGAGGGCTAAATTTAATCTTAATAGAACACATTTTTTTAAATATCTTCAGCTTAGGAATTTCATTTGATCAAATCAAAATAATGCTCTCACCCGTCCTACCTATTCATACTTGGAAAAAATTTTGACGAAAAATAGTAAGAGAAAGGGTATTATTTCAGAGTTCTATAACTCACTGATATTATCCTCAAGTGAAAACTCACAGAAAAGAATGAATTATTGGAAAGAAGACCTACAAATTGAAATTTCAGAGGAACAATGGGAATTGGCTTGCACAGAAGCTCAAACCAAATCAATAAATGTACGTCTTAAATTGATACATTTTAAATGGTTAATGCGGATGTATGTTACACCGGTGGAGTTAAATAGATATAACAAAAACATACCAGATACGTGCACAAAATGTATGGAAAGTAAAGGAACTCTATTTCATTGTTTTTGGGAATGTAGAAAAATTAGAATGTTTTGGGAAGAGGTGAGGGTAACAATTGAAAAAATAATTTCAAAACAACTCATATTGAATCCTAAATTGTTTTTGTTGGGTCTGTATCCAGAAAAGCATAACTTTAATAAGAGTGAAAGAACATTCATAGACCTCAGTTTGCTTAACGCCAAAAAATGTATTGCACTGCTGTGGAAAAAGACTCATAGACCAGATGTGACTCAGTGGTTAAGACAGATGTTAACAAACCTTCCACTAGAAAGAATAACATACATATTGAAATCAAAGGAAAATGTGTTTGAGAATATATGGAGACCTTTCATTGATTATGTAAAGAAACTAAACATAACTACTGAAGAAGAAGGTGAATGATGTGTGTGGACCTTGTAATTTCCAAATTGGTGAATGTATAATATGTATACTTATGCAATGGATTACCTAGACTAAACAGAGGAGCATTGTTTGACTTGTTTTGTTAACGGTTGATGGTGTTTTTGGAATATTTGGTTTTTTTTTTGGTTTGTTTTAGTGTTGGGGTTTGATTGTTGGTGTCATGTTTGTTGAAAAAAGGTTCAATAAAAATATTGTGGAAAAAAAAAAGAAATGTAGAACCAAGTGTTATCAAGCTGAGATCCAAATTTGGTAACAATAACACAAAAAATGAATATTTTACACAGCTTTGTTCTCAGGCTGTTCCCAGGCGTTTTGGAACTGTGCCAAATTGTGCCAAATGGCACAGTTTGGAAAAACGTCTGTAACTTTTGAATGATTCAATGTAGAAGCTTCATTTTAGGCTCTAATGAAAGGTCACATTCAGGGCTGTGTCTGTGTGTGTGTGTGTGGGGGGGTTGTCCCCCCCCCGCTACAAAAGACGGAGTTCGGCCCTCGCTACATGACGGATTACACTCCTTGCATGTTTTCACAGCGGCTCCCCCCCCCTCGCTACTGTGTGTGTGTGTGGGGGGGGCGTTGTCCCCCCCCCTCGCTATAGAAGATGGCCATCGCTACATGACGGAATAGACTCATATGCTTCCCCCCGTTCGGACCGTGAACGCCCCCCCCCCCCCCCGCTCCTCTACGAACACGGCAAATGAACCGTTTATCGCGGCGCACGCACTTCGTACTTCGTGCGCAGTACAGTTGTAATTTACCGATCGGTCAAAAGTCATTTTTGGATTACAGTTTTCAGGGAGAAATAATAATTTAGCTTATAACACCTTACCTCTTCACAGCAGCAGAGTCCTGGCGAACTTCTCTTCCCCATTGTCAGACGAACGCGACGCTGGTCCGCTCGTGGATCCCGATCAAAACATAATTCCAATATTACGGTTTTGGTGAATGATTTACGACCTTTGTCGTCGGCCTCCGTCAGTCTATGATGACGGAAGAGAATCCTAAACGTCTATTCTGCTGGAATGAGTGTAGGTCCCACTTGTGGGTGTTCTCCATGCTGCTGGGTGAGCCTGGGTCTGTAGCAGGTTCATCCAGCGTCCTTTGTTTTCATCTGCTGCAACAGTAAATATCTCTTCACCAGCCCGAATTTCTGTGCTTCAGTTGGCTCCTGCATTCACAGTAGGCGGGTCCTCCTTCCTAGGTTTTCATTCATTGGCTCTTCATGGTTTCAGAAACCCAATTCAAGGCTCTTATTAGTCGAATGAGAGGTCAATCAGATGAACTAATCTGTTCGCGGCTGTGACTGCAGCTTTTTTTTTCAGTGGCGCTTGGAGGCCACACCACCTACATCACCACCATCAGTATCTCTATCATGCGTCCGAGCGCGCACAAGTGCGCTCTCGTGCGCTCTCGTGCGCCCTCGTGCGCCCTAGGACGCAGAGACTTGCCCGCCCGCGGAACAACGGAGTGCAAGTGGTTAACAATGGCATCAGACTCACAATGAAACTGAAGCCTCACTTAGCATCTTCTTAGATGCAGTGGCGTTTTCTCTCAGAAGCCAAGGGAAGCCACTCTTCCTCTGTTTTTCAGCCTCTGGCTGTCTGTCACGAGCCAAGCCGGCTTGGCTTTCCCCGGCTCGGGCTCGATCTCTCTGTGGGTTTGGTTTTACTGTTTATGTGCATTTTTGTGTGTTTCTGTACCTGTTCTACTGCCATGGCCACTGCCTGACAGGCAGCTGTTAGTCAGCTTCTGTGATCTTTTTCCCACGCTGCTGACAGTCTGTCGGTCCAACCACGCCCCCTTGCGCTCCTTAATTCCACCAGCTGTTCCCAGCCCCGGTAATTATAGTTCCTGCGCCTCGCTCAGGTGTGCCCAATTTGTGGCTAGCAGTGTTTGTATTTAAGCAGCTCTTCACTAGACAAACGCCGCTGGGTCATTATATGAGTCATACTCCCATTCTCCATCATGTGACCGTCAGTCCCAAAGGATTTGTGACTTGTGCTCGATGGGATATCTGGACTACGTGGACGGTCCTTACTCGTGAGTAAATTGTCTAGCAATTCCCTGTGCAGTATTTTTGCTATGCTGAGCTGTTGCCCAGTTTGCTTTTCCCTGAGTCAGTTGAACCTCCTCGAGTCTTCCTCGCTCTCCCGAGTGCAGTTGTATAATATTATTTTCCTGTGGCCACAGTACACAGTGGTCTGCCCACTGGCCATTTTGTGTACATAACTCCCTTCTTGTAAGTCTTTAGTTTGAACTGTTTGTCAATAAATGTGTGTTTGGTGAAACCCGGCGCATAAATCCATCTTTCCTTCTCCTTCCCCGTGCGCTATGGCAGAGCGCACAGAGAACACATGATAGAATGACCCAGCCCATAAAAAGGATTTAGCGGGTTCACCCACACATCCCTTATTCCATTTTTTGCATTACTTGTTGGGACTTACCTGGGTTTGAGATGTCGTGGGGCCGGTGTTATCCGATGAGTCTCAGCTGGGAACGCTGCCGGGCTCTCGAGGACATCAACGGTCTGATAGCTACAGCGAGCGTATATTCCACCCCGGCAGAGGTCATGTGGTATGTCAAGCTGGTGGAGGCAGAGGTTCGGTGATGCCCTCAGCTTTCCGAACATCCCGAGGGAGTTGAGCGAATATCTCAGCTGGCAGCCCTCCAATGCGAGTATGGCGAGAGGGAGAGGAAGTCTCCAGAGAAGACCAGGCTCGCGCCGACGGGAGGGCGCTCCCAGGACGCTGCTGGGACTGTCTCCCGCCAGGTCTTCGCTCCCGCTCACACCAAACGCAACACAGCAAACAAAGGACAGCATCATTCCGCGTGGAAGTGCCAGGAGAAGCCCTCTCCTCTGTCAGCTGCCATTATTCCTCCGGCAGCGGTGAGGTCCGCTGAGGTCATCCCGGGAACGCCCACCTCCGTTGCCATGGAGACGGCTCCTCCTCCACCCGCTGAAGAGGACCAAATCACCGTGGACACAGAATGGGATGACAGCCTGCCAGCTGCAGCAGTTAACATCAAAGGCTGGGGTGACAGGCAAGTGTTTTTTTCCTTCAACTTATCTTGATAATAATACACTTTGTCTGTCTCCTGGGAGAAAAGCCCAGTCACAGCAGTCCATTGGGCTCCCTCTACCGGCTGCAGCTAAAAAACTCTTTTTCTACCCTCTCCGTTTCCTCCTTTAATTCCTGAGTGCCTGCTGGTCCAAGAACCGAGCCGCCAGATGGGGAGGAGCTGAATTTGGACGATTCCTTCCCGGATCCAGCACAGAGAGATCTCCTGCAGCCACGTCGGATGAATCCCCAGCGTTGGAGCCGCTGCAGGAGGATAATAGGACTGCTGTCACCATCTTGCCAGCTGCGGAGGCATCTGCAGTGGACTGGGAGCCTGAGCTGGACCTCTTGGAGGTCGGGCCCGAGTGTTCATCGCCGGGATCAATGGAGTCCTGGACCGCAGTGGAGCTTGAGCTCAGGCAAGTTATCTCTCTTGTTTTTCTTATGACGGTTCTAGAGAGATCTTGCTGGGCTCTGGGTGAGGAGAGTCGGGTGCAGCGCGCTGCTGCGTCTGAACTTCTTTCGCCGGGCTCTGCCGCTGCCGGCAACCGTAACCATCTTTCTTCTCCTGCTTCCCCTGAGCCTTCAACTAGGGGCACCGGAGAGGGTGTGTCGCTGCCGGAGGTCGCCGAGGGTCCGGTCCTGCCAAAGGAGGATGTCGCTGCTCCAGCCTCTCCTGCCAAGGTCGTCAGGGCTCCTCCCATCGATCGTCTCCTCAGCCTGGTGCTCCTGCGGCTTGGTCCGCTCACCATGGGTGCAGCTTTGGCCTAATCGGGGTCCACCGTGGGTGCTGCAGAGCCTCAGCCAGAGGTCACCACGGACGGAGCTAGGCTCCCGCTGGAGTCCATCGTGGGTGCAGCGGAGCCGGCCCAGTCAGGGGCCACTGTGGGCGCAGTTAGGCTCCCGCTGGAGTCCATCGTGGATGTGGTGGGGCCGGCCTGGTCAGGGGCCACCGTGGGTGCAGTTAGGCTCTTGCTAGAGTCCATCGTGGGTGCAGCAGAGCCGGACCAGTCGGGGGCCACTGCGGGTGCAGTTAGACTCCCGCTGGAGTCCATCGTAGGTGCAGCGGAGCCGGCCCGGTCGGGGGCCACCGCGGGTGTCCCTGAGGAGGCCGTGGAGGTTCCCTCTCTCCGTCCTGGTTGCCCTCCAGTCAGCCTTCCGGTGGGCAGGCCGCCTCCCGCTTCACCCCCTCCATCCTGGTGGCTGAGCAACGTTGGCCGGCTGCCAGAAGAATTGACTCCCCGGGTCAGGTGGCTCATATGTTCTGGCAGGCCACCGGACTTGGTCCACCAGACCTTTTGCTGGGCCTGGGACTCTGGGCAACCTCCCGAACCCCAACGCCCGTGGACTTGGGGGGTTAATTGTGGGCCCTGGGCGGGGCATTGTGTTCCCTCCTTCCTGTTCCCCCTGCCGCCCACCCAGGTTCATGTTGTTTGTTGTTGTTGCAGCTGTTGGGGGGGGGGTCTTCTTGAGGTTACCTTGGGTGTCTGGGTACCACCCCTTGAAGGGGGGGTCTGTCACAAGCCGAGCCGGCTTGGCTTTCCCCGGCTCGGGCTCGATCTCTCTGTGGGTTTGGTTTCACTGTTTATGTGCATTTTTGTGTGTGTTTCTGTACCTGTTCTACTGCCATGGCCACTGCCTGACTAGCAGCTGTAAGCCAGCTTCTGTGATCTTTTTCCCACACTGCTGACAGTCTGTCAGTCCAACCACGACCCCTTGCTCTCTTTAATCCCACCAGCTGTTCCCAGCCCCGGTAATTATCATTCCTGCACCTCGCTCAGGTGTGCCCAATTTGTGTGGCCAGCGGCGTTTGTATTTAAGCAGCTCTTCACTAGACAAACGCCGCTGGGTCATTATAAAAGTCACACTCTCATTCTCCGTCGTGTGACCGTCAGTCCGAAGGATTTGTGACTTGTGCTTGATGGGAGATCTGGACTACTTGGACGGTCCCTACTCGTGAGTAAATTGTCTAGCAATTCCCTGTGCAGTATTTTTGCTACGCTGAGCTGTTGCCCAGTTTGCTTTTCCCTGAGTCAGTTGAACCTCCTCGAGTCTTCCTTGCTCTCCCAAGCGCAGTTGTATAATATTATTTTCCTGTGGCCACGGTATACAGTGGTCTGCCCACTGGCCATTTTGTGTCAGCCATTTTGTGTACATAATTCCCTTCTTGTAAGTCTTTAGTTTGAACTGTTTGTCAATGAATGTGTGTTTGGTGAAACCCAGCGCGTAAATCCATCCTTCCTTCTCCTTCCCCGTACACTATGGCAGAGCGCACGGAGAGCACATGATACTGTCAGATCGATGAGATGTATATACAGCGGTGTGGAAAAAGTGTTTGCCCCTTTCCCGAGTTCTCATTTTTTTGTATGTTTGTCACACTTAAATGTTTCAGATCATCAGAGAAATTTAAATATTAGATAAAGATAACACAAGTAAACACAAAATGCATTTTTTAAATGAAGGTGTTTATTATTAAGGGTAAAAAAAAATCCAAACCTACATGGCCCTGTGTGAAAAAGTGATTGCCCCCTCCCCTCTTAAAACATAAATTAATTGTGGTTTATCACATCTTTGGAAAGCTGAGTTCAACTTCTCTAGCCACAGCTGTTCTCAATCAAGAAATTACTTAAATAGTACCTGCCTGACAAAGTGAAGTAAACCAAAAGATCCTCAAAAGCTAGACATCATACTGTGATCCAAAGAAATTCAGAAACAAATAAGAAACAAAGTAATTGACATCTATCAATCTGGAAAAGATTATAAAGCCATTTCTAAATGTTTGGGACTCCAAATGATTATGGGCGGAAGTGTCGGGTCTTGACGCATGGGAATAAAGGTATAAAAGAGGAGTGCACAGAGACCCGACCTCTCTTTTACTGTAAAATATGTTGGAGGAAGAATAAAGTAACTGTGTCGTCCAGCTTGTTGTCTCGCCTGCCTCCTTTCTCCACAATAACTGGTGGCTCAGTTGGTAGAGCATCCGCCCCACACCCGGGAGGCAGGGGTTCAAATCCCGGCCGGGTCATGCCGAAGACCATATAAAAGCGGAACTTCCTGCCGTCCAGCTTGGTGCTCAGCAATAATGGAATGGAGGAGGGAAATTTGTGGCAGCACCTTGCATGGCAGCGGCCCTCTGATTCTACATATGGGGTGTGTGTGTGATTAACACTGTAGATAGGAAAAACACAATTTCGTTCTACTGTACATGTATGGTTGAATGACAATAAAGGGTGATTTAATTTTAATTTAATGATTTAATAAAGCCATTTCTAAAGCTTTGGGACCCCAGTGAACCACAGTGAGAGCCATTATCCACAAATGGCGAAAACATGGAACAGTGGTGAACCTTCCCAGGAGTGGCCGGCCGACCAAAATTACCCCAAGAGCACAGCGACAACTCACATAAGAGGTTACAAAAGACTCCACAACAACATCCAAAGAACTGCAGGCCTCACTTGCCTCAGTTAAGGTCAGTGTTCATGACTCCACCATAAGAAAGAGACTGGGCAAAAATGGCCTGCATGGCAGAGTTCCAAGACGAAAACCACTACTGTGCAAAAAAAACATAAAGGCTTGTCTCAGTTTTGCCAGAAAACATCTTGATGATCTCCAAGACTTTTGAGAAAATACTCTGTGGACTGACGAGACAAAAGTTGAACTTTCTGGAAGGTATGTGTCCCATTGTATCCGTTGTAAAAGTAACAGAGCATTTCAGAAAAGGAACATCATGCCAACAGTAAAATATGGTGGTGGTAGTGTGATGGTCTGGGGCTGTTTTTCTGCTTCAGGACCTGGAAGACTTGCTGTGGTAAATGGAACCATGAATTCTGCTGTTTACAAAAAAATCCTGAAGGAGAATGTCTGGCCATCTGTTCGTAACCTCAAGCTGAAGCACACTTGGGTTCTGCAGCAGGACAATGATCCCAGCAAGTCCACCTCTGAATGGCTTAAGAAAAACAAAATGAAGACTTTGGAGTGGCCTAGTCAAAGTCTTGACCTGAATCCGATTGAGATGCTGTGGCATGACCTTAAAAAGGCGGTTCATGTTCGAAAACCCTCCAATGTGGCTGAATTACAACAATTCTGCAAAGATGAGTGGGCCAAAATTCCTCCACAGCGCTGTAAAAGACTCATTGCCAGTTATCGCTGACATAATGCACGGCTCAGGAGACACACACGCAGGCTCAGAGTAGCTCAAATAGCTTTATTAACAACA
The DNA here is from genome assembly GCA_020510985.1 of Pholidichthys leucotaenia. Lineage (NCBI taxonomy): Eukaryota > Metazoa > Chordata > Actinopteri > Cichliformes > Pholidichthyidae > Pholidichthys > Pholidichthys leucotaenia. Next base: position 119,678,208 of record CM035850.1, read on the forward strand.
AGGGTGTATGAATGTGTGTCTGCGAGATGTAAATGTGTTGGTGGTGGCGTCTGCTTCGGGCACAGAGGCAGAAGACCGTACAGCCGGACAACCTTGGAATGAGCAGGTGGCTGGCACAGCAAGGACGAGGTCCGGTAGACAGCAACCTGGAGAGCCCGGTGCAGCAGCGAGGGAATGGAGACGGAGAGGAATGGTCCGCCGCCGGGAAATCCACAGCAATCTGATGAGTGAAGTCTGACGGCTTCAGGCCGAAGCCCAGGGCGAGGCGGCTTAAATCCCTCGCCGCTGATGATGTGCAGGTGTGTGTGCAGCTGGCGCCGCTGATGAGCGGCGCGGCGTGACAGTACTCCCCCCTCTAGCAGCGCCTCCTGGCGATGGTTTCTCCGGGTGCGCTCGGTGGAACTCAGTAATGAGGGATGGGTCCAACACAAACGACGAGGGTACCCACTGCCGATGTTCAGGCCCATAGCCCTCCCAGTCCACCAAGTACTGCAACCCACGACCCCGGCGCCGGGAGTCCAGGATGGAGGAGACAGGTCAGGCCGGATGGCCATCAATCATCCGGGGCTCGGGTTGCGCAGCAGGAGGAGGGCAAAGGGGGTCGGAGACTGCCAGCTTCACCTTGGATACGTGGAAGGTGGGATGGATGCGGAGGGAGGGGGGAATAGCTACACGCACAGCCACCGGGTTGATAATCCTGGTGATGGGGTATGAGCCCATAAAACGCTGTGCCAGCTTCCTCCTCTCGCCCTTTAAAATCACGTCCTGGGTTGACACATAGACACGCTGACCAACTTGGTACACTGGGGCAGGTCTTCTGTGCCGGTCTGCCACGGCTCTGTTGCGCTCCGCCGTGCGTAAAAGCGCATTGCGCGCTGACGCCCAGATGGAGCGGAACTGCCTGAGATGCGCCCGAACTGAGGGGACAGTTACCTCACTCTCCTGCGCCGGGAACAGCGGGGGGTCGTAGCCCAGGGACGCCTTAAAGGGGGACATCCCTGTAGCAGAAGAGCGAGCGGTGTTGTGGGCGTATTCAACCCAGGCGAGGTGGTTACTCCAGGACGTAGGTTTGGACGCCGTGACGCAGCGGAGCGCAGCCTCCAGCTCCTGGTTGGTCCGCTCGCACTGCCCATCTGGTTTGGGGGTGATGGCCGGAGGAGAGGCTCACCTTGGCTCCCAGGGCGTTGCAGAATGACCTCCAAACCTCTGAGGAAAATTGGGGCCCCCGGTCCAAGACCACGTCCACCGGAATCCCGTGCAGCCTGACCACGTGCTGGACTAGGAGGTCCACCGTCTCCAGGGCGGTTGGACGACCTCGTAGGGGGATGAAGTGTGCCGCCTTGGCGAAGCGATCCACGATGGTCAGGACGGTGTCGAAGGTGTTTGGGAGTCCGGTGACGAAACCCAGGGCGATATGCGACCAGGGCCTGCCAGGGACGGGCAGAGGCTGGAGCAAACCCGCTGGAGGGGCATTACCTGATTTGCTGGTGGCACACACTGGGCAGGCCCGGGCGTAGCGGGCAGCGTCCCTCCGCAGGCCCGGCCACCAGAAGGACCGTTGGAGGAGGTCGATCATCCGGGAGGAACCAGGGTGGCAGGTGAGCTTGGACGTGTGCAACCAGTGGATGACCTCCCCCCGAACCGTGGATGGCACGAACAGCCTCCCCTCCGGTCCGCCGCCAGGGTCAGGTTCCACTTCCTGCGCCTTCCGGATCTTGCTTTCTATGTCTCAGGTGACGGCTCCCACGACGCACGACCTGGGTAGGATGGTGTGGACCGTGTCCTCCGACTCCTCAGGGGCAAATTGCCTAGAGAGGGCGTCGGGCAGGCCGTTCTTGGAGCCAGGCCTGAAGGTGATGTTGAATCGGAACCTGGCAAAGAACAAGGACCAGCACGCCTGGCGGGCGTTCAGACGCTTGGCAGATCTCAGGTACTCCAAGTTCTTGTGGTCCGTCAGGACCACGAACGGCAGGTCCGCCCCCTCTAGCCAGTGACGCCACTCCTGCAGCGCGAGCTTGATGGCGAGGAGCTCTCTGTCCCCCACGTCGTAATTCCATTCCGCCGGGGACAAGCGCCGAGAGAAGAAGGCGCAGGGCCGTTTGACTCCATCCTCTGGCGACCGCTGGGATAGAACCGCCCCCACTCCTGTGTCCGAAGCGTCCACTTCCACGATGCACTGCAGCGCAGGGTTGACTTGGCTAAGGACCCAGGAGGAGGAGAACTCCGCCTTCAGCGCCTGAAAAGCAACCGCGGCCTCTTCGGTCCACCGGAACGGGACCTTAGGGGACGTGAGGCGGGTCAATGGGCCGACGATGGTGCCAAAATTAGGGACGAAGCGGCGGTAGAAATTTGCAAACCCGATGAATTGCTGCACCTGTTTTCTCGATGCAGGTGTGGGCCATTCCACCACCGCCTTCACCTTCACTGGGTCCGGAAGCACCTGGTCGTGGGAGATGATGAACCCGAGGAAGGATGTTGTCTTAGCGTAGAATTCGCATTTTTCAGCCTTCACATACAACCGGTTCTCCAACAGTCTTTGGAGGACCCGCCTCACATGGACCCGGTGCTCGTCCCTGGATTTGGAGAAGATGAGGATGTCATCCAGGTAGACGAACACAAAAAGGCCAATGAAGTCCCGGAGGACGTCATTAATTAGGCGCTGAAAGACGGCTGGAGCGTTGTTCAACCCGAACGGCATCACCAGGTACTCGAAGTGGCCGTTCGGGGTACGGAAGGCTGTCTTCCACTCATCTCCCTCCCGGATCCGGACGAGGTGGTATGCGATGCGTAGATCCAGCTTGGTAAACCAAGTCGCCCCCTGGAGGGAGTGGAAGGCGGTGTCCATGAGGGGCAGGGTGTAGCGATCCTTCTCCGTAATGTCGTTTAGGGCGCGATAGTCAATGCAAGGACGGAGGGAACCGTCCTTCTTGCCCACGAAGAAGAATCCTGCCCCCAATGGTGATGACGAGGGACGGATAATCCCAGCACTCAGCGACTCCTTGAGATAGGCGTTCATGGTCTCCTTCTCCGGCGCCGACAGGCTGTAGAGTTGCCCAGAGGGTAAGGGTGCCCCCTGGCGGATGTTTATAGCACAGTCGTAGGGTCTGTGTGGAGGAAGAGACATCGCCTTGGACTTGCTGAATACCATACCCAGGTCGTGAAATTCCGATGGCACCAGGGATAGGTCCGGGGGCGCAGCGTCCGTAGGTGTTGGGGAAGAGGACGGAGAGCAGGCAGCGGACTGTAAACAGGTGCTCATACAAAATGTGCTCCATGCCGACACCCTGGTGGACTTCCAATCCAAGACGGGGTTGTGGAGGCGTAGCCAGGGGTACCCCAGGATGACGGGCGACACAGAGTTGGGAAGGACGTAGAAAGTTATCTCCTCCCGGTGGTTCCCAGAGATGATAACAGGAACGGGGACGGTCTGATGTGTTACTCTCCCCAGGGAGGCACGGGAGAGGTTGACCAGGGAGAGAGGAGTTTTTAGTGCCTGGCAGCGGATGCCCAATCGGGTTGCCAGGCTTTGTGAAATAAAACTGCCCTCCGCGCCCGAATCCACCAGTGCGTGAGTGAGATGCCCAGTGGAGTTGTGACAAAATCGGACGGGCAGCTTCAATTGGGTGAGGGGACTTAACCGATTGATGTCCGCGAGGCCCCCTACAGTGACTCGCGGACCCCGCCGTTTGGCTTCTGTGGACAAAGCTCCACCGTGTGTTGACTGTCCCCGCAATACATGCAGAGATTCAACTCAAGGCGGCGTTGTCTCTCCGCAGGGGAAAGCTTTGTCCAGCCCGTCACCATCGGCTCCGACTCCTCGGGGCGCGATGGTGGCGGCTTCGCCAGGGAGCGAGCTTGGAACTGGCGCGACGAGGCTCCACGAGGGCGAGAAGAAGACGACTTCCGCCCCGAGGAGCACTCGTGCAGCCTGTTATCCAAACTGATAGCTAGAGACGTTAGCTCCGCTAGAGTCTCCGGGATGTCCCGCCCAGCCAGTTCATCCTTCAGATCATCGTTGAGACTGCGGAGGAAAAGGCCGCAGAATGAGCGTTCATCCCAGCCCAATTCCTCCGCCGCTACCCGGAAGTCAATCGCATAGTCCGCTGCCGACCGGCTTCCCTGCTGGAGGCTGAGAAGCCGATCGACCTGGACTGTCTCGGTACAAGAATGATCAAAGACTTCCAGGAATCGTCTCACGAATTGGTCATAAGTGAGGGTGGCATAACTGGGCCTCGCCATTACGGCGTAAGTCCAGGTTAGTGCTCGCCCCTATAGGAGATTCCCAATATAACCAATTCGGCTATGATCTGAAGGAAAGTCTCCGGGCACACGGTGAAACACGGACTCACACTGCATTATGAACCCCCGCGCTCCGCCGAGCTTACCGCTAAAGCGGGCGGGGGTCGGAATGGGCGTGAGCCGAGTCGGTGCTCCCGGAGCCTGCTGGACGGCCGCTGGAGCAGCAGGAGCTGCGCCACCCTGACGAGCCGGGGGGAACGGCTGTTGGGGGTCCAAGCGGTCCAATCGGTTAGTTATGCTGATCAACTGGTTTAGAATCACCTGTTGCTGGTAAGCTATTTGGTCCACTCGAGCCTCGAGAGTGGTAAGTCGGCGTGCGAGCCCGCCGTCTGCTGAGCCGCTCTGCTGAAGCCGTACTGACATAATGCACGGCTCAGGAGACACACACGCAGGCTCAGAGTAGCTCAAATAGCTTTATTAACAACAAGGGTGTATGAATGTGTGTCTGCGAGATGTAAATATGTTGGTGGTGGCGTCTGCTTCGGGCACAGAGGCAGGAGACCGTACAGCCGGACAACCTTGGAATGAGCAGGTGGCTGGCACAGCAAGGACAAGGTCCGGTAGACAGCAACCTGGAGAGCCCGGTGCAGCAGCGAGGGAATGGAGACGGAGAGGAATGGTCCGCCGCCGGGAAATCCACAGCAATCCGACGAGTGAAGTCTGACGGCTTCAGGCCGAAGCCCAGGGCGACGCGGCTTAAATCCCTCGCCGCTGATGATGTGCAGGTGTGTGTGCAGCTGGCCCCGCTGATGAGCGGCGCGGCGTGACAATCGCAAAGTTGTTGCTGCTAAGGGTGGCCCAACCAGTTATTAGGTTTAGGGAGCAGTCACTTTTTCACACAGGGCCATGTAGGTTTGAATTTTTTTCTCTTAATAATAAACACCTTCACTTAAAAACTGCATTTTGTGTTTACTTGTGTTACCTTTGTCTCATATTTAAATTTGTTTGATGATCTGAAACATTTAAGTGTGACAAACACAAAAAAATGAGAAATCAGGAAGGGGGCAAACACTTTTTCACACCACTGTATATGTCTCTTCTAGCTGGTCACACATACGGTACAGCCCTGTTTAATCTCTGAACATGTCGTTATGGTGTTGTATCCAAATTACCATTAGTGTTGCCAATGATCTTGTTCCGGCATGATCCGGCTCAAATTAAGCCTTGCGTGCCTCATCTTCAAATTTTTTAGATGCACTAGCACAGGGGTCACCAACCTTTTTGAAACTGAGTGCTACTTCAAAGGTACTGAATACTGCGAAGGGCTACCAGTTTTATACACATGAAAAAAGTTTCACCATTTAAGTTTATATATTATTATTAATGATTACTGTTACTCATCTATGTGAAGACACTGATCACATTAATAAATTCCCTCAATAATTAAAATGATTTAACAAGGTAGGAAACGGATACATTTTAACATACAACACTATTTCTAATCACTATAAATGTCTCATTTTCAAATGATCACTTCTTCAACATTTTGTAGGAAATCTTCATGTCCCATTTTTAAGAAATTGTGAACCATGTTTGTACAAGTTATCAATTATGCAAGACTACAAAAATCAACTCTTTCATATTTTTTAAAAAATCTTATCACATTTTGTAATAATCACCAAAGCTACAGGATTTTAATTCAATTTTCAATTCAATTCAATTCAACTTTATTTATATAGCGCCATTTCACAACAACAGTCATCTCATAGCACTATCAACTGTACTAACTAACTAACTAACCTGCACTTATATAGCGCTTTTCTAGTCACAAAGACAGGGGGGGAACAAAGTCTGTCACAAAGACTGTAGGGGGAACCCCCACAGTTGCAGAAAGACCCTAGCAATCAGGCGATCCCCTGTGAGCAAGCACTTGGCGACGGTGGAGAGGAAAAACTCCCTTTTAACAGGAAGAAACCTCCAGCAGAACTAGGCTCAGGGAGGGGCAGTCATCTGCTGTGACTGGCTGGGGGGTGAGGGGATAGAGAAGATGAAAAGAACAGACATGTAGAGAGTAAACAGCACGATGGGGACTCAATCTATGGGAGAGAACAAACAATTGTTAATGACCAGCAAAAAAAATATTTCATTGAGAATGAGGAAAGGAGTGAGGCCCAGTGCATTACTGGAGGTCCCCTGGCTGACTAAACCTATTAGCAGCATAACTAAGGGAGGGTTCAGAAACACATGATCCCTCCCTAATTGTAGGCTATATCAAAAAGGTAGGTTTTAGCCCTATTCTTAAAAACAGAGATCGAGTCTGACTCCCGAATCCAGATTGGCAGCTGGTTCCACAGGAGAGGAGCTTAATAACTGAAGGCTCTGCCTCCCATTGTACTTTTGGAGATTCTAGGTATTACAAGTAATCCTGCATTTTGGGAGCATAGTGCTCTGTTAGGATAATACGGTAGTATCAGATCTTTTAAATAAAAAGGAGCCTGATTGTTTAGAGCTTTGTAAGTAAGAAGAAGGATTTTAAACTTAATTCTAAACTCTATGGGAAGCCAATGAAGGGAGGCCAGAACCGGAGAGATATGATCTCTCTTTCTAGTACCTGTTAAAACTCTTGCTGCAGCATTTTGGATCAGCTGAAGACTTTTTAAAGATGTTTTAGGACAGCCTGATAATAAAGAATTACAATAATCTAATCTCGAGCTAACAAAAGCGTGGATCAGTTTCTCAGCATCACTCTGAGACAAGATGCTCCTAATCTTGGCAATATTACGCAAATGATAGAAGGCAGTCTTAGAAACAAATTTAATATGTGAATTGAAGGACAGATCTTGATCAAAAATAATTCCAAGGTTCCTCACAGAGCTATTAAGAGAAAGAGTAACCGCATCCAAACTGAAAGTTTGATTTGGAAAGGTATTTCTAAGGTTTTTTGGACCAACAAGAATGACTTCAGTCTTATCTGAATTTAATAGCAGGAAATTACAAGTCATTCAAGCTTTGATTTCCTTAAGACAGGCTTCTAACTTGGCTAATTGATTACTATCATCTGGCTTCATTGACAGGTATAATTGTGTGTCATCTGCATAACAATGAAAATGTATACAGTGCTTTCTAATAATGTTGCCTAACGGAAGCATATATAAACTAAAAAGAGTAGGGCCTAGCACAGATCCCTGTGGAACTACATGACTAAGCTTTGAGTTGAAAGAAAACTCATTATTTACATGAACAAACTGGAACCTATCAGATAAATAAGATCTAAACCACTGCAACGAAGTTCCATTAAGTCCAACATAGTGTTCTAATCTATCAAGTAGAATAATATGATCGATAGTATCAAAAGCTGCACTAAGGTCTAAAAGGACAAGTACAGAAACCAGTCCATTATCAGATGCGATGAGGAGGTCGTTAGTGACCTTCGCTAAGGCTGTTTCAGTACTATGATGGATTCTAAACCCAGATTGAAACTCTTCAAGTAAACCATTTCCCTGCAGGTGGTCAAATAATTGCGTAGCAACAACTCTTTCTAAGATTTTTGAAATGAAAGGGAGATTAGAGATTGGTCTATAGTTAGCTAAAGCTCCTGGATCTAGCGTTGGCTTTTTGAGTAAGGGTTTAATTACAGCCGTTTTAAAAGCCTGCGGTACATGGCCTAAAGTTAATGAAGAATTGATTATATGAAGAATAAAGCTACCAATAAGTGGAAAGACTTCTTTAAATAACCTGGTAGGAATAGGGTCTAAAAGACAAGTTGAAGGTTTGGATGAGGAAACTATTTTGTCTAACTCACAAAGGTCGATTGGAGTAAACTCATCAAGACAGACATCAATTGAAGGAGTTGTAGTAGTTACAGTATTTAAGTTAACTGTGGGAAGAATCTGATTGATTTTATCTCTGATGGATGAAATTTTATTATTGAAAAAGTTCATAAAGTCCTGACTAGTAAGCTCTAAGGGAATGCTAGGATTGACAGAGTCCTGACTCTTTGTCAACCTGGCTACAGTGCTGAAAAGAAACCTGGGATTATTCTTGTTCTCTTCTATTAATGCAGAGTAATAACTCGTTCTAGCTTTTCAAAGAGATTTTTTTATAAATTAAAAGATGATTTCTCCATGACTTCCGGTCTGGACGCCATGGCGACTGCAGCTTAACACTGAAGCTCTCAGACCCAATCCAGGATAACACCTTGAAAATCAAACTTAACGGATTTTTGGAGGAGTGAAAATCAAAAGACAAAATCATCATGTCTAAAGGAAAACAGAAGAAACTGAAATTCTCCAGGCCAGGACACGTATCGGCCGGAGAATCTGAACTGGAAGATCTCCGTTCAGAAGACGAGGAACTGGTGATAGCTAACAAAAGGGTTAGCCTGAAATCACTATTTGAGGAGCTACGACGATTTCGCCGAGAAGTTACTGCCGAATTTCGGGAATTCAGAGAAGAATTGAAAAGGACAAACAGCAGAGTGGACCAGGCCGAGAACCGAATCTTGGAAACAGAGGATCGAATAAAAGTGCTCGAAGATTCTGTGCTAGACCTACGCAAAAGACAAGCAGCTATAGAGGCTAAGCTAACCGACCAAGAAGGAAAACAAAGAAGAGACAACATAAGAATTCATGGTCTGATAGAAGGAACCGAAAATGGTTTTAACTCAATGGCAGAATGCGTGGAATCCTTACTAAGAGAGAAATTGGATATTCCACAAACCACCGACTTGAAGATAGAAAAGGCACATCGTTCATTAGCCGCTAGGCCGGCGGCGGAAGCGCCCCCACGTTCGGTGTTAGTAAGATTTTCCAATTTCAAAATAAAACAAGAGGTTGTAAGACTGGCCTGGCAGAAAAAAGGATTTATGCACCAGGAGAGAAAAGTCTACATGGAACACGATTACGCCCCGAAGGTCCTTAAAAAGCGCAGGGAATACAATGACGCGAAAAAGGTGTTAAGAGAGAAGAAATTGCGCTTTCAGACTCCATTTCCTGCGAAGTTAAGGGTCTTCTACGGCGATGAAACGTGTCTCTATAATTCGGCGGAAGAAGCAACAGCTGACATGGCGAAAAGAGGGCTCCCGGTAACGGTATTTAAACCCGCAGCAGACCCGAGTGAGAAGATCAAAGCGCAAACATGGACAACACAAAGACCCTCAAAATCCACGGACCAGCAGCGGGAAACCCAGCACCAGAGCGTCGCGGATAAACTATCCGTTTTCAGGTTGGAATAGCGACCTTTTTTTTTTTTTTTTTCCTTTCTCTTGAATCAATCCGCACATCCAACCCCCCTCATACAAGGTAACAAACATTAAAGGAGATGCATATTCAGCATGTGGTAAAACATTTCATGGAACAATCATATTATTTGAAACAAATAAGTCTTTGTAATAAAAAAAAAAAAAAAAAACTTGTTAAAATAGAAATGTGACAATAATCCACATGTTCTCCTCATACTAACAAATACTGTTTTTGCGTGAATGTTTGATGTGATGGGGGTGGGAGGGTGCACACAATTTCACAGGGTTTAGGCATAAAAGGAAAAAAAAAATCATTACAAGTTTGGATTGGGTTCTGAAACTCACGTTAAAAGCATGGGACTACTTTCAGTGGTAAGAGAGGGCCCTCAACACGTAACAGAGTTTGAGGAATTTCCCTCAGAGCCTTCACTCCATCAAGGCTCTTACAGGGTCTTTAAAAAGACCTCAGCTCAGGAAGTTCTTATGACAGCTTTTTGTTTTAAAGTTTTTTACACTATGTTCTTAATGTTTTTCTTGTTGTTAATGTTCTTTCAGTTTCTGAGTAGCACAAAAGAGGGCCACCACACAGTTATACTAAACAAAACAACACAATGGAGAAACAGGGTGTAACCAAAATAATTTCATATAATGTAAAAGGAATCCTGAATCCAGTTAAAAGATCCAAGATTCTAGGCAAAATGAAAAAAGACAAAGCAGGAATAATATTTTTACAAGAAACCCACCTAACAGATGTGGAACACAATAAACTCAGTAGACAAGGGTTTAAAATGATCTCTTCATCTTCATATAAATCAGGGAGGAGGAGGGGAGTAGCGACATTGATATCAACCAAAATTACATTTGAAAAAAAATCAGAACACAAAGATAAAGAAGGGAGATACAGTTTGGTAACTGGGCGGCTAGAGGGAGAAGATATCACCCTGCTGAATGTGTATGCTCCCCCAGGGGCTAACTGGAAATTTTATAAAAATGTTTTCGACCTAATGATAACTAAAGCTCAAGGTTTAGTGATATGTGGTGGGGACTTCAATCTTAGACTGAATCCATACTGGGATGCTTCTGGTAATTCCCCACATCAAAATAACACCCAAAACAGGAAGACTCGGATGCTACTAAAAGAATTGGGAATCTGTGACGTGTGGAGGGAACTCAACCCCAGTGTAAAAGACTATACATTTTACTCAACTCCACATTCATCTTACTCAAGGATTGACTATTTTTTTATGTTTAAGAGAGACATTGGAAGAGTAAAAACATGTAAAATAGGACTGATGGATCTCTCCGACCACAGTCCGATCTACATGGACTTAAATATCCCAAAATACACAAATAATACATTTTCTTGGAGGTTAAATTCAAATGTCCTGAAAGGACCATTGAAAGATGAATTGGAATCAGATATTCTCAGATATTTGGAAGATAATGATAATGGAGAAGTATCCCCTTTAATACTGTGGGATGCATGCAAAGCTGTAATAAGAGGAAAGATTATTGCAAAACTGGCAACCCAAAAGAAACTAAGACAAGAAAAACTATCCACATTAGAGTCAGAACTTAGGAACCTAGAAAAAGAACACAAAGGCAACACTCATTCTACTGACTCGCTCAAGATTAAGGAAATTAAAAACCAAATAAATGAGATCTACACAATAGAAATCCAGAAGAAACTTACATTTCTGAAACAAAAATACTATGAAGCAGGCAGTAAATCGGCAAAATTGCTAGCCTATAAATTGAGGAAACATCAAACAGAAAGAGCAATCTACAAAATCAGAGACCCAGTATCAAAGGAAATAAAATTCAGAATTCAGGATATTCTTAAAAACTTCGAGAATTACTATAAGAACTTATACTCCCACAAAAAACATAAAAACGCATCCGAGGCATTCCTAAACACATTAAACCTTCCCCAACTTACGGAGTCACAAAATAAAACACTACTGTCAGAAATACATCCTAAAGAATTGGAAAAAGCAATTATGAAACTTAAAGCTAACAAATCCCCAGGAGCTGATGGCTATACAGCAGAGTGGTACAAAACCTTTAAACAGCAACTATCTCCTCTCCTCCTGAAAACATTTAATTATGTCCTCCACACAGGGGAAATCCCCCCCTCCTGGAGAGAAGGGGTCATTGCAGTTATACCTAAACCTGAAAAGGATAAACTAGAGTGCTCCAACTACAGACCAATCAGTGTACTAAATCAGGACTATAAGCTTTTTACCATTATCCTTGCCAAAAGGTTAGAAAATATACTGACAGACCTAATTCATTTAGACCAAACAGGTTTTATAAGACAAAGACAGACACAAGACAACATTCGACGCACTTTACACATAATTCATCATATAAAAAATATAACTTAAATGCAGTCATATTGGGATTAGATGCTGAAAAAGCATTCGATTCGGTTGACTGGTCTTTTCTATATAGAATCTTATCCAGTTTCAATTTTCATAACAACTTCATTAGAACTATACAGGCATTATATAAAAAACCAACAGCTAAAATAAGGATTAACGGTATTTTATCATCTTCTTTTGAACTGGAAAGAGGATGTCGTCAGGGCTGCCCCCTGTCTCCACTGCTCTTTGCAATCTTCATAGAACCTCTGAGCCAATGGATAAGACAAAACCAAAAAATTCAAGGTATTACACTTGGTCAGAAGGAACATAAAATAGCACTCTTTGCTGATGACATTTTAATATACCTAGGGCAGCCGAACACTTCTTTACCAGAACTAACCTCAGTTTTTTCAGAGTATGGAGATTTATCAGGGTACAAATTAAACATGCATAAAACCCAAGTTTTAACATTCAACTATGACCCAAATCATTATTCACTAAGCAAACTCAAAACTAACTGGGAGTCGGAATCTATGAAATATCTGGGGGTCAATATCCCGAAACAACTCAACAAAATTATATCACTAAACTATGATCCACTGGTGACAAAAATAAAATCTGACCTAGCAAGATGGAATATGATACCATTCTTGGGTACTGCACAAAGAATTGAAGCAGTCAAAATGAATATACTTCCACGTCTTCTATACCTTTTCCAAACAATACCGGTAGAACCTCCCAAAAAAACATGGCAGGAGCTGGACAGAAGGATCTCAAGATTCATATGGCAGGGCAAGAGACCTAGAATCAGATATAGAACCCTACAGCTAAACAAAGACAAAGGTGGGCTCGCGCTGCCAAATATCAGGGACTACTTTAAAGCCGCACAAATTAAAACTTTAGTAGAGATATGTAACCCAGTCTACACTGCACAATGGAAGGAGATCGAATGCCAAATAACAAGTGACATCCCCCTACAGGCGATAATAGGGAACAATGCCTTACCTAAGCTTTTGAATAACACTAACCCGTGGATAGAGACCCCGCTAAAAATTTGGTTTAAGATAGTCAGAGAGAATCAAACTAAAGAGCCCTATCGACTTCTGCAATGGATTGCCTATGATCAGGACTTTACTCCTAATAAAACAGACACCAGATTTAAAAAGTGGAAGGAGAAAGGGCTGATAAAATATTACGATTTTTTTAAAGGGCAAATCTTAAGAAGTTTTGAAGATTTGAAAAAACAAGGCCTAATAAATCAAGACCTTTACAGGTTCTTCCAGCTTAGACACCACATAAACAATATACTTAAAAAGGAGGTTTTGGAAAGGGCCCAGTCAGGTGTTCTGAAGGTCTTCTTAATGGCATATAAAGGGATCCCAGGGATCAGATACATTTCTAAAATATACCAAGGTCTTCAAGACTTAAAAGGAGACAACACATCTTATATAAAAGAGAGATGGGAAAAAGAGGGGAATTTCACTTTACAACTGGAAATATGGGAAAAGCTAAATAAACAGCAATGGAAAAGTACCTCATCCCTGCAGTGGAGAGAATTTGGATGGAAAAACTTGGCAAGATTTTTCAGAACACCTGCACAAAACAAATTTACCCATAAGGGATTGAACTGTTGGCGCTCGTGTGGTGAAAAGACTGCAAATCATTTTCATGTGTTTTGGTCATGCCCAGTTATCCACCAATATTGGACCAATGTACAGACAATATTGGGGAAAATATTCAAAATTACAGTTCCCTTTTCTTTTGTAACTTTGTATTTGGGTTTACTACCGGACTCGCTGGAAAGACGAGGAGAAAAATACTTATTCAATGTTTTAATATTGGCAAGCAAAAAAGCTCTAACTAAAAATGGATGTTGAAGGACTGTCCTACACCTGAAGATTGGACTAACGTGATCCAAGACATTTACTCGATGGAAAAGTTGACATTCGCACTGAGACAGGACATGGATGGGTTCATGAACTTTTGGCAACCCTGGACCGCATATGTGTCTTCCATTAGATCTAATCTTTGACAAATACCATTTCAATAATGGTTCCGCTCTTTGTTCCAATGCTACTCAGATGCTCTTTTATCTTTATTTACTTACTTTTTCTTTTTGTTTGTTTTTTACTGGTTTGTTTGTTTTTTTTTATTTGTTTTTTGTTTTTTTTTTCTCTTTAATTTCACTTTTTCTTTCACTTTAAAAAAAAAAAGGGGGTGTTGTAAGAATTAATCTTCCAATGTTGTCAGATATCAGCAAATAAGGGAACATGTGATGAAAATGTAAACAATGCATTGCTGTAACGACCTGTATACCCTTTACAAAAACTTAAATAAAAAAAAAAAAAAAAAAAAGATGATTTCTCCAAGCTAAATAGATTTCATCTAAATTAGTGGAGCGCCATTTTCTTTCTAATTGACGAGTCTTCTGTTTTAAGCTACGAGTTTCTGTGTTGAACCAAGGAGTTAGAAATCTCTGATTAGACTTTTTCTTTTTTAAGGGGGCCACCAAGTCTAGAGTCTGATGCAGAGAAGCTGTAACACTGTCCACCATGTTATCAATTACAGAAGGAGCAAGCTGTCTATAGCTTATTTCCGTTGTGTTGACACATGGCATAGAGGAAACAATCTGCATAAATTTGGTAACAGCATCATCTGAGAGGCATCTACTGTAATAATATTTTTCTTTAGGAGCCAAATCGTCAGAAATAGTAAAATCAAAGGTTAACAGACAATGGTCTGACAGTACAGGGTTATGAGGAGACACTACAAGATTTTCTATTTCTATGCCATATGTCAGAACAAGGTCCAATGTATGGTGGAGGTAATGAGTAGAATTTCCTACTTTCTGAGAAAACCCAATCGAGTCTAATATTGAATTAAATGCCACATTAAGGCAGTCACTATCTACATCCACATGTTTATTAAAGTCCCCTACTATAATTATTCTATCAGATTTCAGCACTAAATCAGCTAAGAAATCAGCAAATTCTGATAAAAATTCTGAGTAGGTTGATGGGGGACGATAAACTATGGCAAATAAAATTGGGTTTAACCTAAAATTGCTCAAGTGCCCAATACTGAGGACCAGGCCCTCAAAGGAATTATAACATGTTTTTTGCTTTACATTAACTAGTAATTTGGAATGGTAAATTGTTGCTACTCCTCCTCCACGACCAGAACTTCTGGGATTTTGACAGTTTAAATAACCAGAGGGAGTTGATTCATTTAAACCAACATAATCCTCTTGCCCTAACCAAGTCTCTGTAAGGGAAATTAAATCAATCTGATGATCAATTAACAGATCATGGACTAACAGAGACTTGGGAGTTAGAGACCTAATATTTAATAAACCACATTTAATTTTTAAATTATGAGGAGGAACAGAGGCCAAATCATTCAATTTAGAGGCTTTATGTTTATTTTGAGTTTTACCAATATTTTGCTTAATCACTTTGGGATGCATATATATTATATTTTTATTTACTTTGGAGGGAGCAGACAATGATTCTCTGATGGGGAAGTCAGGGGCTAAGTTGAGGGGTGGCGGATGAAGAGGAGCTGCAGAGAGGCATGTAAGACTGCGACTCTGCTTCCTGGTCCCAACTCTTGAGTAGTCAAGGTTTTGGAAATTTGGATAAAAAAGATGCCAGATTGTTAGATAAATGAGACGCACCATCCAAAGTGGGATGAATACTGTCTCGTCTCATAAGACCAGGTTTTCCCCCAAAAGAGCTCCAATTGTCAATGTAGCCCACGTCATTTGCAGGACACCACACAGACAGCCAGCGGTTCAAGGATGACGAGCGGCTAAACATGTCATCACTGGTCAGATTGGGGAGGGGCCCAGAGAATACTACAGTGGCAGACATCGTTTTTGCAAAGTCACACACCGATTCTACATTAAGTTTCGTGACTTCCGACTGCCGGAGACGGATGTCATTAATGCCGGCGTGAATAACAATTGTGGAGTATTTACAGTTACTTTTAGCCAGCATTTTCAAATTTGACTCGATGTCGCCTGCTCTGGCCCCAGGAATGCATTTGACTATGGCCACTGGAGTCTCTAGGTTCACGTTTCTGACTACAGAGTCGCCAATGATCAGAGTTTTTTCCTCAGCGGGTGTGTCGCTGAGCGGGGAAAAACAATTAGAAACGTGAACAGGTTGGTGGTGTACCGGGGCTTTGCGACTAGGCTTCCTTCTCACCGTCACCCACCCAGTCTCCTCGCTGCTGAGGAGAGCCGGAGGACCGCTAACAGGGTTAGCTATGCTAGCTAGCTCCACTGCAGCTAAGGGGCGTCCATCAAGAGTAACTGGCGCAGACGGTGTTTCAATGCAGCGGAGCTGGGATTCCAAATCAGACAACCTCGCCTCGAGCGCCTCAAAAAGACAACATTTATTACATTTACCGTAATCACTAAAAGAGGCAGAGGTGTAGCTAAACATCTGACAGAGAGAGCACACCAGAGGAGGAGAGGAAGGAGAGCTAGTAGCCATAGCTAGTGGCTAACCCAAAGCTCAGGAGAGTGAGGAGAGCAAACCACACAGACAGACAGCAAAACAGGAAGTGACGATACGTTACCACAAGGAAGTGACGAATCATATCTCAAGCATATCTCTCACATATCATATCATATCATATAGAGAATCATATCTCTCACACTTTATGAAAATATTGAAACAACTTTTTAATATTTATATTTAATCTTGCCATGCCACTACCATGTTGCCACTTTCATCATCTGGTATCTGTCAGCTAGTGAGAAGTCTGGCATTGCATGCTGTTCACCAGTGTGCTGTAATCTGGCGTGTAACTTGACACTGCAACTCCTGAGTCTTGCAGGTGTGCATCATTGAGGCGTGTTCTGTTTGTTTTTGATGAAGTTCATGTCAGAAAAGGCAGATTCACAGAGATAGGTTGAACCAAACAGGCTGGCAACCATCATAGCTGCTGTGCATATACCATTGTACTTTTCTGTGTCCACAAGGCACCAAAAGTTTGGTGCAGCCTGGTAGGCTTTGAGGTGGAGGTTGTTTTGCAGTGTTACAATTCTAATCTTCACCTGTACAGCATCCAAGTTGAATGTTGCACTTAGTTGTTCAACAGTGCATGTTATATCCACTTGCATGTAAGGATAGGAAATCGCAATTGAAGTTGCAAAACCTGTTCTCAAACTCTTGCCCAAGTCTGTTTGTCACTTGAGAGTACTTTCTGCAACTTTGTCAAAAGTCTCAAATGCAGAAGCATTGTCTTTCAGCACTGACTGCATGGAGGGAAAGTGCAGCACTTTTTTCTCTGTAATTGCACAGAGAAAATGTTCATCTTGGCTTTAAAACAAATTTATTTTATTTATTTATTTATTTATTTATTTCAGATAGTACATTACAGGTTAAAAGAAACTGTATAATATAACAACAAGGTCAAATTAGACAAAGACTCCTTCTACTATACAATTCCACGTGAGTTATCCAAAATGGGTGATGGCTGAAGCCGCAGCTTATATTGCCCACCCATATTCCATCCAAGAATTCAAAGGAGAAAAAAGAGAAAAACAAGACAAGAGCGATTACAATTTAAAACAAGGCTAAGACAAAATGTGACTGAGAGAAAAAAGAAAACTGAGCTAGTCTAAGTTAAGCGGTTACTATTCAAAAACAAATCTAAGACATAATGTCACAGAGAAAAAAAGAAAAAAAGAAAAACTAAGCTACAACATAACACAGGCTGGAAATGTCAATCCTTATGTGAGTTTACATGTCGTCTTGTAAATATGTTTGGAGTATTTCTTCCTTTAGTTTTTGTTTAAATTGTCCAAGCGTTGTACATGATTTTAATTCAGGTCCAAAATCGTTCCATAATCTGACTCCTTGCACTGAAATACAGTGTTGCTTGGTGGTTGTTCTCACTGTAGGCTTTTGAAATATACATGTTCCTCTGAGGTGATATCGTTTCTCCCTTGTTTGGAACAACTTTTGGATATTTGCGGGCATTGATAGATTCTTCACTTTGAACATTATTATTGCAGTTTTAAAGTCAATCAGATCTTTCAACTTGAGAGTTTTTTGTTTAAGAAAAAGTGGGTTTGTTGGTTCCCTGTAAGCTGCTTTGTTGATTATTCTAATAGCTCTCTTTTGAAGCATAAAGAGTGGATATATGTTTGTTTTATATGTATTTTCCCATACTTCATTACAATATGTCATGTATGGGAGTATTAATAAATGATACAAGGTGTATAGTGTAGGTTGATTCAGCAAATTTTTCACTCTGTGTAATATTGCAATTGATTTGGATACTTTACCTTTAATATAGTTAATATGTGGCTTCCAACACAGTTTGTTATCAATTATTACTCCAAGGAATTTAGTTTCGGATACCCTTTCAATCTCTACACCATTTACACTGAGTTTGGGTACTGGGTTGTTGTGATGGTTGTTAAAGACTATAAATTTTGTCTTGCTTAAATTGAGCGTTAATTTGTTTGAATCAAACCACAGTTTAAACTTTCCTAATTCCTTTCCGAGTGTATCCAGAAGTTGTTCCAAATTGTTTCCAGTGCATAGCAGATTAGTGTCATCAGCAAACAATATTAAGTCCATTTTTTCTGAAACTTTACATATAAGATAAGATAAGCCTTTATTAGTCCCACAACGGGGAAATTCCAGGATTGCATATATCGTTTATATACATATTGAATAATAATGGTCCCAAAACTGAACCCTGTAGGACTCCACAGGTGACCTTCAGTAACTCTGAGTTTTTGTTGCTAACACATACATACTGATATCTATTCTTTAAGTAACTACTTAACCAGGACAGTGCTACCCCTCTTATACCACAGTTTTGTAATTTCTTTAATAATAGATTGTGATCTACTGTATCAAATGCTTTTTTAAGATCCAGGAATACTCCAACTGAATACTCTTTATTTTCAATGGCTGTTGATATTTTTTCTGTAAATTCCTTTAAGGCATATGCTGTTGTCCTTTTGTGTCTGAACCCATATTGCTGCTCACACAATAAATCATTCTTCAGTATGAAGTTGTCAATTCTCTCATAGAATATTTTTTCAAGTATCTTGGAAAATTGCGGTAATAGTGAAATTGGTCTATAGTTTGAGAGTTCCCCTCTGTCGCCTGTCTTGTAAATCGGAATTACTTTAGCTATTTTCATTGCATTGGGAAATATGCCTGATTGGAGGGACAGGTTACAAATGGAAGAGAAATCTGACACATGGTGGGCAGTGGTGGCCTAATGGTTAGGGATGTGGACTGGTGAGCAGAGGGTCGCAGATTGGATCCCTGGACCAGCAGAATTAGATCTGGGTGGGACAGATAACATAGTCGTGTTTGCCCCACCCTCCTTAACCCTACTGTGGTGCTCTTGAGTAAGGCCCTTAACCCCAACTGCTCCGGTGGAGCTGCTCAGTAGCCACAGGTCAGTCTGTGGTTGTACTGGGCAGCTTCCTGGTCTGAATGTGAACAGGGCGTCCTTGAAAAAGAGAGGTTTCCTCTCAGTGGAACTACCCTGTATAAATAAAAGTTAAATTAAAAAAAATAAAATAAACATGGACAAATTGGACTTCCGGTTATGGCGGCCGCCTAGAAGGACACGTATCACTCTGCTCTGCTCCTGGAAATAAAGATTCGGCAAATAACTCTCTCATTTGGAATAGAACTTTTCCCAGCGTTTGGGTGAGGATATGCCGGGGAAGACTAAGGCTGGGAAATCAAGCGGGGGAAAAATTGAATCGCCGAAGCAGTCCAAATTAACGGACTTTAAAGTTTGTGGCGCAGTAGAAAAAGCTGCGGATATGGCAGATGAAACTAGCGGTGGTGCGGTAACTGCTGATGATTGCGGCACAGGTGCAGTGCTGGCTGCCATTAGCTCAATGAGAGCAGACTTTTCCGCTAAACTTGATGGGATTATGGCAGCGTTGGATGCAATGAGAAAGGAGTTGGGTGACTGCGTGGAGCGAGTGACGCAGGCGGAGCTTCGTGTTTCCAGTGCGGAGGATGAAATCAGCGGACTTCAAATAAAGATGCGCACTTTGGAAAAAAAAAATAAAGATCTGGAAAATAACGTTCTGGACTTGGAGTCCCGGTCCAGACGGAACAACCTGAGAATGGTGGGTTTACCGGAGGGAGCCAAAGGTCGTGATTCATGCTCCTTTTTGGAGGGGTGGATCCCGGAGGCGCTGAACAACGCGGAGCTAAAATCATCAATCGTCTTGGAAAGCTCCCACCGAATTGGCCCACCGAGAGGTAACAAGGCAGCACCGAGGACGTTAATTATGAAGTTTCTCAGCTACAGAGACAGGATGACGATCTCCAACGCGGTGCGGGCCAAAGGAGAAATTAAATATCAAGATCAGCAGGTGCGGTTCTACCCAGATTTGGCCTCAGGAATCCAACAATTAAGGAAGCAGTTTGACCCCATCCGTAAAGAACTGCGCAACCTTGAGATTCGTCATGGAGTGATTCACCCTGCAAGACTTCTGGTCACATATGAGGGCAGAACACACATCTTCAAGACCCCCAAGGAGGCGCAGGAGCTCATCAAGAAGATCCAGGAAGAGACTGGTGGGAGCTAAGCATGAACAGAATATAGGGTAGAATATTTGAGCATTTAACTGATTAGAAGCATATAACAAGATTACAAAATATAGATTGCATTACATATTAAAAAAAAAATTAAAAAAAAAGTACAAAATTGCTATAAAATTTTGGAGTTAAATTGGAAAATTACAGAAGAGAGTTAATGTTACGTTATTAAAAGCAGTAGAGTTAGGGTGATTGGGAGGATGAAGAAGGAGTGGCTTTGGCTGATCCTCGTGGGTGTGGAACGGTCGATGGCTATATCGGGAGACGGAATTTTTCTTTTGTTTTTGGGGGGATTGCCACAAATGTGGGAAGGGGGAATTTGTTTGTGTGTAGTTTGTAGGGTGAATGTTCAACCACTCATTTTTTTGCTTTTCTGTTTGAGCATGTTTACACTGCAAGGTAATCCCAAACTCCCTATTGATCATAAATCAAAGCGTTAATCTTAATTTAACTTCATGGAATTGCAGAGGTCTACAAAATTTAAAAAAACTTAAACAAGTTATGAATAAAATAAAAGACATGGGTTCAAAAATTGTGTTTTTACAAGAAACTCATCTAATAGAGGAGGATGTAAAAAGAATTAGGAGTAGATGGCAAGGAAATGTTTTCACCTCATCATTTTCATCCCGAGCCAGGGGAGTTATGACTCTCATACATAAATCAGTCCCATTTCAAGTGAAAAATGTAATTGGAGACAAATTTGGAAGATATGTAATCATTCAAGGATCTTTGCTATTAGAAAATATAAATTTGGTGAACTTATATGGTCCCAATATAGATGATCAAAAGTTCTTTGCTAATTTATTTCTTATCTTATCATCACTTACAGGGCAACATATAATAGCAGGGGATTTTAATTGTACATTGAATCTCGGTATAGATAGATCAACAGGACTGGACTGTACGCACAATGGATGTAGGATGACCATTAATCATTTTATGAAAGAACTGAATTTGATAGATATATGGAGAGAAATGAAACCACAAGTTAAAGCATACTCTTGTTATTCCAATACCGACAAGACATTCTCACGTATTGATTATTTTTTGATCTCCACAGAATTAAGGTCCAAGATTCAAAACTGTTTTTATGATAACATCGTGATCTCTGATCATGCACCCTGCTGTCTAATATATGTAGATAAGAAATTGACAAAGGAACTAGGTAGATGGCAATTTCAGCATAAATGGCTTCAGGATGAGGAATTTGTTAAATACATAGAAAAACAGATAGATGAGTTCTTTGACATCAATACTACACAAACATCAGCATGTGTAAAGTGGGAGGCTTTCAAAGCTTTTATTAGGGGACATATTATTAGTTATACAAGTTCAAAATCTAAGAAGACTCGAGAGGAGAGAGTCTAATTGGAACATAAAATAAAAATTCTTCAAGAAAGAGTATATGCAGGAAGAGATCCAAGGTTGGAGAACGAATTACTGATTTTGAGAGCTGAATATGACAAAAAATCAGCGAATAGAGCTGCCTCGAGTCTTCTAAGATTGAAACAATCTTTTTATGAACAAGGTGAAAAATCAGGAAAGTTATTGGCATGGCAGATTAAACAATTAGAATCTAAAACACCAATTACCAGTATTATAAGTAACGGACAGGTAGTTATAGATCCTTTAGAAATTAATAGAGCCTTTAGAGATTACTATGAAAAATTATATGATACCAAAAATGAATCTGACTTAACAAAACTACATGGGTTTTTGAACGAACTATTTATACCGTGTATTCCAAATGAAAATAGGGAGATACTGGAGTCTAAAATTAGTCAAGAAGAAGTTGGACTAGCCATTGATAATATGAAATCAGGAAAAAGTGCAGGACCAGATGGTCTTCCAGTTGACCTTTATAAAAAATTTAAGAATAAATTAACAAAACCTTTTTTGGAAATGGTTTTAGAAGCATTTCAAAATAGTAATTTACCATCATATATGAATAATGCCTTAATTATACTGTTGCCAAAACCAGGTAAGCCCTCTAATAAATGTGAAAATATGAGACCAATAAGCCTATTAAATGCCGACCTTAAGATAATCTGTAAAATTTTAGCAAGACGAATACAAGAAATTTTACCAAATATTATTAATCGAGATCAGAATGGCTTTATAAAGGGAAGACAAGGCTTCCATAATGTAAGAAGACTATTTAATATTATTTATTCTAATAAAGAAGCACCGGATACAGCTCTCTTATCACTGGATGCCGAAAAAGCCTTTGATAGAGTTGAATGGCCCTTTCTTTTTGAAGTCTTACAAAGGTTTGGACTTGGAAATAATTTCATAAAATGGGTTCAGATAATATATAATAATGCTACAGCAGAAATCCTAACAAATAACAATATTTCAAAATCAATAAAAATCAATAGAGGATATCGACAAGGCTGTCCACTTTCACCTTTACTGTTTACTATGGCAATTGAACCTTTAGCGATGGCGATACGTCTACAGTCACAAATATATGGAATTAAAGTTGGACCAACAGAACATAAAATCTCCCTGTATGCCGATGACATCATTTTGTTTATGTCGAATCTTAAAAAATCAATTCCGACCTTGTTGAATTTAATAAAGAATTTTGGGGAAATATCAGGATATAAAATAAATAAAACTAAATCTTCAATAATGAGACCCAGAGAAATTACCCAACCCCTGAGGTAAATCAATTCAATGTTGTAAATCAGTTTAAATATTTAGGAATCCAAATTGTGCCTTAGCTAGAATCAATCGCCAGTGTCAATTATGAAGCCTTAATGACAGATATTGATGAGTTACTTCAGAGATGGATGTCACTACCAATGTCGATGATCGGGAGAATTAATATACTTAAAAGTAATATCTTACCTAAAATACTTTATTTATTTCAATACATTCCCTTACCACCACCTTTAGATTTATTCTCAAGAATTAAAAAAAAGTTAGTGGAATTTATATGGAACAACAGGAGGGCTAGATTACGTCTGTCTTTATTATATTTACCATTTGATCGTGGAGGTCTGAAATGTCCAAATTTTATGTTGTATTATTGGTCGGCACAACTGAGGTCTATGACATATTATTTTTCATCAAATGATCTCCCTCACTGGACTGAAATGGAATCATACAATTTACCTTTACCTCTTCCCATATTCATATACTCAGATTCGGCAAAAAAATTACAAAAACAAGTTAAAAATCCATTTGTAAAGCATATGATCAAAATATGGTGTGAAGCTAAAAACTATTTAAAAGAACCACAGTTATTGTCACAATTTAGTCCAATATGGGGTAATCAATATTTTAAACCAGGGAGAGCGGACGCTGTATTTAAAGTATGGAATTTAAAAGGGATACAAAAGATTTGGGATTTATATTTGCCATGTGCAGAAAACATAATGTCTTTTGAAGAGCTGAGGATCAAATTTAATCTCAATAGAACACATTTTTTTAAATATCTTCAACTTCGAAACTTTATTCGATCAAATCAAAATAAAGCTCTCACTCGACCTATCTATTCATCCTTGGAAAAAATGTTGATGAAAGATAGTAAAAGAAAGGGTATTATTTCAGAGTTTTATAACTCATTGACACTATCTTCAAGTGAAAATTCACTGAAAAGATTAAACTACTGGAAAGAAGATCTGCAAACTGAAATTTCAGAGGAACAATGGGAATTGGCTCGTACAGAAGCTCAAACCAAATCAATAAATGTACGCCTTAAATTGATACATTTCAAATGGTTAATGCGGATGTATGTTACACCGGAGGAGTTAAATAGATATAACAAAAATATACCAGATACATGCACAAAATGCATGGAAAGTAAAGGAACCCTGTTTCATTGTGTATGGGAACGTAGATTAATAAGAATGTTTTGGGAAGAGGTGAGGGTAACAATTGAAAAAATAATCTCAAAACAAATCATATTGAATCCTAAACCGTTTTTGTTGGGTCTGTACCCAGAAAAGCATAATTTTAATAAAAGTGAAAGAACATTCATAGACCTCAGTTTGCTTAATGCCAAAAAATGTATTGCACTATTATGGAAAAAGACTCATAGACCAGATGTGACTCAGTGGTTAAGACAGATGTTAACAAACCTTCCATTAGAAAGAATAACATATATACTGAAATCAAAGGAAATTGTGTTTGAGAATATATGGAGACCTTTTATTGATTATGTAAAAAATTTAAACATAACTCTTGAAGAAGAAGGTGAATGATGTGTGTGGACCTTGTAAATTCCAAACTGGTGAACATAATATGTATACTTATGTATTGGATTGTCTAGACTAAACAGAGGAGCATTGTTGAAGATTTGATTTTGTTGGTGGTTGTTGGTGTTTTTTAGTGCATTTTTTTTTTGTAGTACTTTAGTGTTAGTGTTTGATTGTTTGTATTATGTTTGTTAAAAAAAAAGGTTCAATAAAGATATTGTGGAAAAAAAAAACATGGACAAATTTATCTCAAAATGTGCTTTTCAGAACTGTCATCCTTTCATTGACATTCTTTCAGATGACCACAGCTGTCTCCAGACAGGCCAGTATCATTTAACTTACTTTCACACATTATTTTATTAAGCTCATGTTTTAGCTGCTTTTAGCTCTATATTAATTTTTAAACAAAAAATATTAAAATTAATTCTTTGTTCAATTTCAAGCAAAACGTAATATAAAATTTTATAATTCAGGAGAATACTAAATGTGTTTGTTGACTCCAAATAAATAGGTCTAAAATTCTAAAATCTACAACTAAAATCCTAAAAATATTTCCCAGGAGAACACAAACTAAATTGTATTGCATTAAAAAAAAGATTAATGTCTTAAAAAAAACACAGTTTCACAAAAAGTCCACCTCTATACAATATTTTCAGTGCAGAAAAAAACTGTTTCAAACTGTAAGAGAAAAAAACGGACACAAAATATAACTGCAGGACAGAATTCCTCAACATTTTTTTCAGTCTCAACAGTAAACTCTGCTACAGCATGGAGGGAGAGGGGAGGTGGAACTTTTTATGTTCAGTAACACATGGAGCTTTTACAGAATTTTTACATGATAACCAGTGACCTCACCTCTGCATCCCAGCATGAACTACTCTCGGCTCACAACAGCGTTTCTTTTTGTGGGTACAGACCGGTCTGTCTGGGGTGGATGTCGCCACAGCGAACCTGATTTTGCAACCCACTGCATACTCTCTGGAGCAGTTGAAACCCTGTTCGTGGTACAGCGAAGAGGGCAGTCTGCAGCAGGAGAGCACCCAAGGGCTCGAGCTATAATCTGTCGGGCGGTTGCTGATGCAGCAGTTCAGTTCAGCTTTTTTCCCCACCAAAATAAAACAGTCTCCCTTTTCTCCAAATTGTATCAAAAGGCTTCGGGGTGCAGACAGAGGACCTGAGGGGTCCTGATCCAGACCGGAGTCCGCCAGTTGGTGGCCCCTGATTTACACCGTAAAAACGCCTAAATCACAGCAAAAATAATAATAAACAACAAAACTCACGTATTCACGTTGCGTCTGTCCTCCTGAAGCACCGCGCACACTCTGACAGATACAGTGAATCCCAGGCTTTCCTGGCGCGCTGTACAACGTCACTTCCGGGATTACCGTAATGTATCTTATATCAATGGAAAGCGCAACGTCTCAGTTTTCAGAATCCGTTGAAGTGAGTGTGCTAAAATGAAAGCTTAAAGAGTTACGGTACACTGAATGGCACAACGCTGCCCATGGGTTAAGAAATTTAAGATGAAGCTCATTGGTGACAAGTATTATTTAAGAACAGGCTCACGGGCGACTCATGTGGTCCCTGTGGGTGACCTGGTGCCCGCTGGCACCGTGTTGGTGACCCCTGCACTAGAAAGAGTCTAGCTACTCAACAGTCCGAGGTCTTCTTTGTCATATTTTGCATTTACCGTCTGGACTGTAGGTAATCCAGTCCAGAACCCTTTTTTTTTCCCCACAATATTTTTTATTGAACCTTTTTTTTTTTTTACAAACATGGCACAAACAATCAAACACTAACACTAAAGTAATTTAAAAATTAAAAAAAAAACACTAACTACAAAAAAAATGTACTAAAAACACCAACAACCACTAACAAAGGCAAGTCATCAACAATGCTCCTCTGTTTAGTCTAGGTAATCTATTACATAAGTATACATATTATACATTCACCAATTTGGAATTTGCAAGGTCCACACACATCATTCACCTTCTTCTTCAGAAGTTATGTTTAATTTCTTTACATAATCAATGAAAGGTCTCCATATATTCTCAAACACATTTTCCTTTGATTTCAGTATGTATGTTATTCTTTCTAGTGGAAGGTTTGTTAACATCTGTCTTAACCACTGAGTCACATCTGGTCTATGAATCTTTTTCCACAGTAGTGCAATACATTTTTTGGCATTAAGCAAACTGAGGTCTATGAATGCTCTTTCACTCTTATTAAAGTTATGTTTTTCTGGATACAGACCCAACAAAAACAGTTTAGGGTTCAATGTGAATTGTTTTGAAATTATTTTTACCTCCGCCAGGCCGAAGGCCAGGAGGAGGTTATGTTTTTGCCAGCGTTTGTCTGTCTGTTTGTCTGTCTGTCTGTTTGTCTGTTGGTTAGCAAGATAACTCAAAAAGTTTTGGACGGATTTCGATGAAACTTTCAGGCCTTGTTGGAAATGGTACAAGGAAGAACTGATTAAATTTTGGGGATGATCCGGATCACCGTCTGGATACAGGAATTTTTTAAATGATTCTTTAACATTGTGAGATACGGCCATTTTCAACATGTGTGCAGGGGCAATAGAGGGCGCTGGTCGTCGTGTCTGATGAACACAAACTCCGCCTTCTTCAAAGTTTTAGGCACAAAAGCACGCAGAAAACTGTGGTGGGCAGGGCTCGCCAGAGTGCCTGTGTTTGCGCTACGCTGCAAAAGCTGACACGGGCAGCTGTCCGGCGCCGGATTATTTGGCAGAAATTCCCCGGCCAGCCATAGGGGCTGCGCAAAAACCAGCTCTCTGCCGGGGGAGGCTTCCAAACCCTCTTTTTTCCGCGGAGCGCAAACCCAATAAAACCCACGATAACCATTATCGCACCTTCTTTTGTCCTGCGGCTCCGGAACAGAGAGGAATCCCGGCGCCAGTAATGCTGCGCCTGATATGTGTGACTCTAATGCTAAAAGTGACTGCATCAGGGATTTTCGACCTGAAGTCGCACTTTGCTACACAGCGCCACAAAAACTGTGTAGCCAAATTCGATCGATGGATGAACATTTTCAGCCAGTGACAGAACCGACGCCTTCCAAATCCAATGCATCACTAGCAGAAGTGATGTTTTGTCATTTTGTGGCAGAGCACAATCTACCCCCATTGGTGGCAGATCACTTCAGTGATTTGGTGCCAACATTGTTTCCTGACAGCAAGAGCACTCAATTTTTTTGTGCTACTTGGCTTATTAGTTTCACATTACCAAAAAGTTATGGCTCAACATTGTGTCCATATAAGTGTACATTTGAATAAATATGTCAGGAAACAATGTTGGCACCAAATCACTGAAGTGATCTGCCACCAATGGGGGTAGATTGTGCTCTGCCACAAAATGACAAAACATCACTTCTGCTAGTGATGCATTGGATTTGGAAGGCGTCGGTTCTGTCACTGGCTGAAAATGTTCATCCATCGGTCGAATTTGGCTACACAGTTTTTGTGGCGCTGTGTAGCAAAGTGCGACTTCAGGTCGAAAATCCCTGATACAGTCACTTTTAGCATTAGAGTCACACATATCAGGCGCAGCATTACTGGTGCTGGGATTCCTCTCTCTTCCAGAGCCGCAGGACAAAAGAAGGTGCGATAATGGTTGCCATGGGTTTTATTGGGTTTGCGCTCCGCGGAAAAAAGAGGATTTGGAAGCCTCCCCCGGCAGAGAGCTGGTTTTTGCGCAGCCCCTATGGCTGGCCGGGGAATTTCTGCCAAATAATCCGGCGCTGGACAGCTGCCCGTGTCAGCTTTTGCAGCGTAGCGCAAACACAGGCACTCTGGCGAGCCCTGCTCACCACAGTTTTCTGCGTGCTTTTGTGCCTAAAACTTTGAAGAAGGCGGAGCTTGTGTTCATCAGACACGACGACCAGCGCCCTCTATTGCCCCTGCACACATGTTGAAAATGGCCGTATCTCACAATGTTAAAGAATCATTTAAAAAATTCCTGTATCCAGACGGTGATCCGGATCATCCCCAAAATCTAATCAGTTCTTCCTTGTACCATTTCCAAGAAGGCCTGAAAGTTTCATCGAAATCCGTCCAAAACTTTTTGAGTTATCTTGCTAACCAACAGACAAACAGACAGACAGACAAACGCTGGCAAAAACATAACCTCCTCCTGGCCTTCAGCCTGGCGGAGGTAATAAGGGTGAAAGTGGACAGCCTTGTCGACATCCTCTATTGATTTTTATTGATTTTGAGATATTGCTGTTTGTTAGGATTTCTGCTGTAGCATTATTGTATATTATCTGGACCCATTTTATGAAATTATTTCCAAGTCCAAACCTTTGTAGGACTTCAAAAAGATAGGGCCATTCGACCCTATCAAAAGCCTTTTCGGCGTCCAATGATAGGAGAGCTGTATCCGGTGCTTCTTTATTGGAATAAATAATATTAAATAGTCTTCTTACATTATGGAAGCCTTGTCTTCCCATTATAAAGCCATTCTGATCTCGGTTAATAATATTTGGTAATATTTCTTGTAGTCGTCTTGCTAAAATTTTATAGATTATCTTAAGGTCAGCATTTAATAGGCTTATTGGTCTCATGTTTTCACATTTATTAGGGGGTTTACCTGGTTTTGGCAACAGTATAATTAAGGCATTTTTCATGTATGGTGGTAAATTACTATTTTGAAATGCTTCTAATGTGGCGGCATGAAATAATAGGCAGCGAACTGAGAGTTTTTAAGGGAGTTTATTAATCATACCACCATCACGAGAATTCACTCCGGCGCCGTGCATGTGCGCCGGAGCGAGCCCGGAGGCTCTCCAGCAGATAGGCAATGAGTGCAGTCAGATGAGCAGTGAGAGAGGGAGTGTAACAGAGCAATGCAGTTTTTATACCCAGTTACAGACAATACATGAAAGGCATGGGACATTTGCATCACAGTGAGAGCAGGAAGCATGAACGTTTGCATTTGAGTCATACATAACAACGGGAAGATTACTGGCCGGAATTCGCCTCTGCTCCGGAGCTGTAGGACAAAAGAGGTTACAAGGCACATCTACATATTGTTATCAGTCCATAGATCACACTGCTATGTCAATTGCTCCCGCTGAGCGCTCTGCTAGTCTGTAGGCTGTGGGGGGTGACCCCACACTAAAACCATTTCCAAAAGTGGTTTTATTAATTTATTCTTAAATTTTTTATAGAGGTCAACTGGAAGACCATCTGGTCCTGCTCTTTTTCCTGATTTCATATTATCAATGGCTAGCCCAACTTCTTCTTGACTAATTTTAGACTCCAGTATCTCCCTGTTTTCATTTGGAATACACGGTATAGATAATCCTCCCAAAAACCCAATTAGTTTTGTTAAGTCAGTTTCATTTTTTGTGTCATATAGTTTTTCATAATAATCTCTAAAGGCACTATTAATTTCTAAAGGATCTATAACTGCCTGTCCGTTACTTATAATACTGGTATTGGTGTTTTAAATTCTAATTGTTTAATCTGCCATGCCAATAATTTTCCTGATTTTTCACCTTGTTCATAAAAAGTTTGCTTCAGTCTTAGAAGACTCGAGGCAGCTCTATTCGCTGATTTTTTGTCATATTCAGCTCTCAGAATCAGTAATTCGTTCTCTAACTGTGGGTTACTTCCTGCATACACTTTTTCTTGAAGAATTTTTATTTTACGTTCCAATTGGACTCTCTCCTCTCGAGTCTTCTTAGATTTTGAACCTGTATAACTAATAATATGCCCCCTAATAAAAGCTTTGAAAGCCTCCCACTTTATACATGCTGTTGTTTGTGTAGTATTAATATCAAAGAACTCGTCTTTCTGTTTTTCTATGTACTTAACAAATTCCTCATCCTGAAGCCATATATGCTGAAAATGCCACCTACCTGGATCCTTTGTCAATTTCTTATCTGCATATATTAGACAGCAGGGTGCATGATCAGAGATCACAATGTTATCATAGAAACAGTTTTGAATCTTGGACCTTAATTCTGTGGAGATCAAAAAGTAGTCAATACGTGAGAATGTCTTATAGGTATTAGAATAACAAGAATAGGCTTTGACTTGTGGTTTCATTTCTCTCCATATATCTAGCAATCTCAATTCTTTCATAAAATGATTAATGGTCATCCTACATCCATTGTGCATACAGTCCAGTCCTGTTGATCTATCTATACTGGGATTCAATGTACAATTAAAATCCCCTGCTATTATATGTTGCCCTGTAAGTGATGATAAAGTAAGGAATAAATTAACCAAGAAGTTTTGATCATCAGTATTGGGACCGTATAAGTTCACCAGATTTATATTTTCTAATAACAAAGATCCTTGGATGATTAGATATCTTCCTAATTTGTCTCCAATTACATTTTTCACTTGAAATGGGACTGTTTTATGTATGAGAGTCATAACTTCCCTGGCTCGGGATGAAAATGATGAGGTGAACACATTTCCTTGCCATCTTCTCCTAATTCTTTTTACATCCTTCTCTATTAGATGAGTTTCTTGTAAAAATACAGTTTTTGAATCTATGTCTTTTATTTTATTCATAACTTGTTTAAGTTTTTTTAGATTTTGTAGACCTCTGCAATTCCATGAAGTTAAATTAAGATTAACGCTTTGATCTATGATCAATAAGGAGTTTAAGATTACCTTGCAATATGAACATGCTCATACAGAGAAGCAAAAACATGGATGGTTGAACATTCATCCTACAAACTACACAAAAACAAATTCCCTTTCCCCACATTCGTGGTAATCCCCCCAAAATCAAAAAAAATTCCGCCTCCCATTATAGCTAATGACTGTTCCACATCTGTGAGGATCAGTCAAACCACTCTCTCTTTCTCCTCTCAATCACCCTGACTCTACTACTATTTTTAATGACATTAACTCTCTTCTGTCATTTTTTCAACATAACTTCAAAGTTTTATAGCAACATTGTACATCATAGGTTTTTTTGTTTTTGTTTTTGTTTTTTTTTAATAATACAATCTGTATTTTGTAGACATGTTATATGTTTCAGATCAATCAGATGCCTGTACAAATGCTTAAATGTTCTACCTTTATCATGTTCATGCTTAGCTCCCACCAGTCTCCTTTTGGATCTGCTTAATGAGCTCCCGCGCCTCTTGAGGGGTCTTGAAGGTGTGGGTTCTCCCTTTATATGTGACCAGGAGTCTTGCCGGATGAATCACTCCGTGACGAATCCCGAGGCTGCGCAGCTCTTTGCGGGCGGGGTCGAACTGCCTCCTTAATTGTTGAATTCCTGCGGCCAAATCTGGGTAGAACCGCACCTGTTGATCCTGGTATTTAATTTCCCCTTTAGCTCGCGCCGCGTTGGTAACCATCATCTTGTCTCTGTAGTTGAGGAACTTCATAATCAGCGTCCTCGGTGGTGTCTTATTATCTCTCGGTGGGCCGATTTGGTGAGCGCTCTCTAAGACGACCGATGACTGCAGGTCCGCGTTGTTCAGCGCTTCTGGAATCCACTTTTCCAAAAAGGAACACGTGTCCCGTCCCTGGCCCACCAGCCTCAAATTATTCCGTCATGAGCGGGATTCTAAGTCCAGGACGTTATCTTCCAGACGTTTCCATTTTAATTCCAGTGTTTGCAACTTTGATTGTAGGCTGGTGACGTCATCTTCAGCGCTTGAAATTCGGAGCTCCGCCTGCGATACTCGTTCCATACAGTTGCTTATTTCCTTTCTCATTCCTTCTATCGCTGCTATAATCCCATCAAATTTAGACAAAAAGTCTGCTCTCATGGAGCTGATGGCAGCGAGCACCGCGCTTTTCCCCTCCTCAGCAGTTACCGCTCCGCCGCTGGCTACATCCTCTGCCATCGTCCCTGGAGTTTTTTCTGCTTCGTCACGAGCGTGGAAGTCTGTTAGCTTGGATTGTTTTGTCGAATTACTTTTTCCTCCGCCTAATTTCCTAGCCTTGGTCTTTACCATATCCGCGCCTAAACGCTGGGATAGGTTTTTGTTCCAATTAATAGAGTTTTAGCCTACTTTTTATTTTTAGGAGCAGAGCAGTGTGAAACACGTCTTCCTACATGGCCGCCATAACCGGAAGTCCCAGTCCAGAACTCTTTTAATTTTAAACTGACATGATAGAATCATGCCTGTTTTTAATGCAGTACTGCCTGAGGGCCCGATGATCACGAGCATCCAGTATTGATTTTTGGCCATATACAGTACCTTGTGTATAGAGATGTCTCCAACTTCTCTGGATTTCTATGTGCTATAGATGATGGAATATTCAAACTCTTCACTATTTTACATTGAGGAACATTATTATAAAATTGCTCCACAATTTGTTGACAGTTTTTTCTCTCTAATCAGTTTTTTTTATACCCAGTCATATTTCTGGCTTGTTGCCCATTAACTTAATTAGTTGCACTGCAGCTGTTTCTTTTTAATACCCCTTACTTTTCCAGTCTTTTGTTGTACCACCTCCTTTGAGACTTGTGTGTGCCATCAAATTCAAGATGAGCAAGATGTTAAAATAGTAAAATGTCAGAACTGAGAGCCTTATGTTCATGCTGATTTTTGTTAAACTATATTCTACATGTTCTGTAGCTGCTGTGGAGCCGGTGTTGCTGCGGATGCTCTGATCACCAAACAGATCATGGCATCTAATGTGGAGCTCCACATGCTCAACACTGGACGACCTCCCCTCATTGCCATGGTAACCAGGCAACTTAAGCAGATGCTGTTCAGGTCAGTGTAAAATCAGGTCAAGTGAACATTTTTTTCCCCATTATGGTATCTTTTAAGATTCTAGGTTTATTCTAAAGCAAATCTTGGAAATTTTGTCCCTTTTATTCTTCCGACTGACAGAAAGAAACCACAACATTGTCATCTATTTTTCTCTTAAGGTACCAGGGTCATGTGGGCTCATCTCTGATTGTTGGTGGAGTTGATGTGACGGGGGCTCATCTCTATGGTGTTTTCCCTCACGGCTCCTATGACAAGTTGCCATTCCTCACCATGGGTATGTGTTTATGCAGTTTACTGTGTACTCTGTGTAGTGATCCGCTCTGCCTGCCTGTCACCTAATTTCTCCACAGCTGCACGCACACCTGCTCTCCTCATCAGCCTGCCTACTTAAGCCGTGCTGCCCTCTGGTCTGCACGGAGTTGTCTAGTCTCCTGCAGAAGTCTAGGTGACTTCTTCGTCACCTGCTTATTCCGGAGTTCCAGCTCCTGTGATTCCTTTTTGCCTCATCGTCCTTCTGGGAGTACTAGCTCCCCAGTGCCAAGTAAGCCAACTCCTAACCTCTTTACCACACTACACTCTGCTCCCCTGTGCACAGGTGGAAATCCGTGGCGGCGGACCTCCTCCTCCTGGCGGCGGACCTAGCGCACCCTGCACTGCACCAAGGCCACTTCTCACTTCCTCTGCAACCGGGGCCGAAGACACTGTCTCTCTGGCCGGAGCCTTCGGGACCTCGCCTGTGCGACTCACCAACTCGCCTACAGTAAGACTGGACTATAACTGAACCATTCCTCCTGACTATTGTCACTAATCCCCCTGTCTCTGCTCTTCCCTAGGGTTGCCAGTCTGTACAGTGCTCTGCTCGCCCCAGCTGTTACATTCATGCACACATTCACACACACATTCACACACACATTGCACAATAAAAGATAATTGAGTTGATTCTTGAGTCTGTGTCTGCCTTCTGGGTCATAAATCATGTCAGTATGACTCCGTCAAAACAACCCAGCAGACAAAGTTAACATCTTAGAGGTTTGAGTAGACCAATTATCGCACCAACAACAGATAATACTCACACAGCTTGTCCAGATAAACTCCCGCTTGGATCGCCTGTCAGCTCCTCAGTCCTTCCCCCCGGCTCCCAGTAGCATGGTGGCTCCAGCTAGCTCCATCCCTTCTCCGTCTCCACCATCCTGGCTGACTCCATTTCCCACGCCCACACGCTTCAGCGGTAAGCTTGGGGAAGCTAGGGGTTTCCTATTACAATGAGGAATAGTGTTCCAGCGGGTACCAGGGGATTTTCCCATCAGTCACAGCCGCATAGGCTATGTTGTCAATCTACCAGAGGGGCGGGCTTTAGCCTGGGCTTATGCGGTTATGGCTAGGGCTGACTACGCTAATTTAACATATGATCAATTTGTGATGTGAGTTTAATGAGGTGTTCGATCACTCAGACCAAGATAGCATGCTCACCGCCCGGTTACTCAACTTAAGACAGGGGAACAAATCGGTAGCCAATTATGTCGTAGACTTCCGGGTGGTAGCCACGGAGGTGGGGTGGGAGGATGCCTCCCCTTGCAGCATCTTCGTCCGTAGCCTTAGCCCTCGCCTGAGGGACGAGCTAGCCCATTTGGAAAAACCCATTAAGCTAACTGAGCTCATTTCTCTGGCCATTAGCTTGGATAATTGGCTAAAGGAGTGTGCCAACAAGCGTAGATCTTCCTGTCGCTCAGGCACTCAGTTTCGCCGCTCCCCACAGCTCCCCCTGCTGGCCCTTCCTCCTTCTGATACACTAGATTCCCCTGAGCTTTTGGTAGTGGGTTAGTCTAAGTTGCCACCGGCGGAGAAACAGCGCCGCCGGGAGTTGGGTCTATGCCTATATTGTGGCAGTGAGGAACATGAGCTACCTACTTGCCCCATTCAACCAAAAGAGGGAGTCCGTGCGTCGCAGTAGGGGGGCTCACGGACTCACTCCAAAGCAATCCTCTCACTAAGTTCCTGCTACCCATTCGCTTTATTCACAATCATCTAGAGATTTCCATACATGCACTCATTGATTGAGGGGCCAAGCAGAGTTTCATTTCTGAAGAGCTGGCAACCCGACTGGGGCTCGCAACCCGACTAGGGCTCGCCTGCCACCAGTTAAAGACATCGCTAAAGTTCATTGCTCTGTCCAAGGCTCCACTGGCTTTGGTGTCAAAACAAACTGCCCCAGTCTCTGTTCTTGTGTCTGGGAATCACCGTGAGCAGCATAGGTTAGGGAATCACCGTGAGCAGCATAGGTTGTTTGTGCTTCCGGTCTCAACCTCCCCGGTCATTTTGGGATATCCCTGGCTCCGGTTGCACAACCCCTCCATTGACTGGCGTTCCGGGAATATCATCTCATGGAGTTCATTCTGCTTAAGTACCTGTTTCCAGTCCGCTGCATGCTTGCCCTCTGTGCCTCTCGGTACCCCCGACACACCCCTGCCTGACCTGTCCAGGGTTCCCCCTGAATACCACGACCTGGGGGCCTTCTTTAGCAAGTCCCAAGCATTATCCCCCCCCCCCCACACACACACCGCCCGTATAACTGTGCCATTAACTTCCAGCCCGGGGCTCCATTACCATCTAGTCGGCTTTACAGCCTGTTGGTCCCAGAGCGGGAGGCCATGGAGACCAACATCAAGGAGTCTCTGAGCTCTGGCATAATTCGCCCATCGTCCTCGGCAGTGGGGGCGGGATTTTTCTTCGTGGGCAAGAAGGACAGCTCACTGAGACCTTGCATCGACTTTCGGGAACTCAACAACATCACCGTTAAAGACAAGTACACACTCCCACTCATCAACACGCCGTTCGACTCCCTCCAGGGGGCTTCCTGGTTCACAAAGTTGGACCTCCACAACGCTTACCACCTTGTGCGAATCCGAGAGGGAGATGAATGGAAGACAGGGTTTCGTACCCCCAGTGGCCATTTCGAGTACCTCGTCATGCCGTTTGGGCTGACCAACGCTCCCGCATTGTTCCAGCGGCTAATTAGCGACCTGTTGAGGGATTTTCTGGACTCCTTTGTTTTTGTGTACCTTGATGATATCTTGATTTTTTCCTCAGTCTCTCGATGAACACCGGGTGCACGTGAGGCAAGTGTTGCAGCGGCTGCTGGAGAACAAACTGTTCATGAAGACAGAGAAATGCGAGTTCCACACTTCATCCACGTCATTTTTGGGCTTTGTCATCTCGCACAACGAAGTCATCACTGATCCGGCCAAGGTAAAAGCGGTGGTAAAGTGGCCGACCCCCTCATCCCGGAAACAATTACAGCAGTTCCTGGGATTTGCCAACTTCTACCGCCGCTTCATAAAGAATTACAGCCTCATTGCCCTTCCTCTCACTCGCCTCACCTCCACCAAGGTGCCCTTCCGGTGGACGGAGGAGGCTGAGGCTGCCTTTCTGGCACTGAAATCATTATTCTCCTCTCCTCCGATTCTGGCACAGGTGGACCCTGCTCTGCAATGCTTGGTGGAAGTGGACGCTTCGGACTCTGGTGCAGGAGCTGTTCTGTTTCAACGCTCTCCTGTGGACGGCAAGATTCGCCCCTGCGCGTTCTTCTCCTGCTGTCTCTCCCTGGCGGAGAGGAACTATGACATCGGGGACAGGGAGCTCCTGGCGGTGAAGCTGGCGCTGGAGGAGTGGCGCCATTGGCTTGAGGGGGCCTCCCAGCTGTTCATCGTATGGACCGACCATAAGAACTTGGAATACCTCAGGACGGCTAAGCGTCTGAATGCACGCCAGGCCCGCTGGTCCCTGTCTTTTGGCCGGTTCGACTTTACCATCACCTACCACCCGGGGTCCAAGAACACCAAGCCTGACGCTCTATCTAGGCAATTTGCCTCGGATGCTGCGGAAGCCTCATCTCACCCCATCATCCCTCCATCATGTATCATAGGTGCCCTCTCGTGGGGTATTAAGGAGAGGGTCCTTAGAGCACAGGAGACCAAGGCTGACCCAGGCGAGGGGCCAGCAGGGAGGCTGTATGTGCCTTCTGCTATCCGGGGCAAAGTGATAAATTGGGCCCACTTCTCTAAGCTCTTGTGCCATCCGGGGATAACACGCACTGTGACCCTACTACAGAGGACCTTTTGGTGGCCATCACTCCGGAAGGATGTCAAGGAATATATCTGTGCCTGTCCCCAGTGTGCCACCGGCAAGACGTCCTCCTCTCCTCCGGCTGGCCTGCATCATCCTCTTCCTATCCCCGGCAGGCCCTGGTCCCATGTGGCTCTGGATTTTGTTACCGGCCTCCCATCCTCTACCAACAACACCGTCATCCTCACCATAGTGGACAGATTCTCCAAGGCAGCCCACTTCATCCCCCTGCATGGTCTGCCCACGGCGAAGGAGACTGCGGATCTGCTCGTCCTTCATGTGGTGTGGCTTCACGGTATTCCCCTGGACATCATGTCCAACCGTGGGCCCCAGTTTATCTCGCAGGTGTGGAAAGCCTTCTGCAACGCCATTGGGGCTATGGTGAGCCTGTCCTCGGGGTACCACCCACAGAGCAACGGCCAGTGTGAGCATGCCAATCAGGAGCTGGAGGCAGCATTACGGTGCATCACCACCGCAAACCCAGCATCCTGGAGCTCCTACCTGCCTTGGGTTGAATACGCTCACAACACCACCGTTTCGTCTGCCATAGGCATGTCTCCATTTGAGGCTTCTTTGGGCTACAACCCCCCGTTGTTTCCCGAGGAGGAGGGAGACATTGCGGTGCCTTCGGTGCGGGCCCATCTGAGGCGCTGTCGCCGGCTGTGGAAGGCTACCCGGGCCGCACTGCAATGCACGGCGGATCGCAACTCCACCATCGCCAACCGCCGCAGGACCTCGGCTCCACCCTACCGGGTTGGACAACAGATATGGCTTTCTACTAAAAATATCAACCTCATGGCCAAGTCTAGGAAGCTCTCTCAGTGTTTCATTGGCCCGTTTGTTATTACACATATTGTGAATCCTGTGGCTGTGTGCCTGGCTTTCCCCCCCCCCCTCCCGCCACATCTGTCCCACCTTTCATGTCTCCCAGGTGAAGCCGTTCTGCTCCAGCCCTCTGTGCCCCCCTCCCAAGACACGACCCTGCATGGAAGGTCAACGCCATTCTGGACATCCGTCACCGGGGTCGCGGCTTCCAGTACCTGGTGGACTGGGAGAGTTACAGTCCTGAATGGAGGTCCTGGGTGCGTCCCTCCTTCGTGTTGGATCCTCAGCTCATCAGGAACTTCCACGGGACGCACCCGGGTAGGTTGGATCAGCTGCCAAGAGGCATCACGTGGGGGGGGAGTACTGTAGTGATCCACTCTGCCTGCCTGTTACTTAATTCCTCCACAGCTGCGCGCACACCTGCTCTCCTCATCAGCCTGCCTACTTAAGCCGTGCTGCCCTCTGGTCTGCACGGAGTCGTCTAGCTCCCTGACCTGGCAAAGACCTCTACACTTCTTCATCACCTGCTTGTTCCGGAGTTCCAGCTCCTGTGATTCCTTTTTGCCTCATTGTCCTTCTGGGAGTACTAGCTCCCCAGCGCCAAGTAAGCCAACTCCTAACCTCTTTACCACACTACACTCTGCTCCCCTGTGCACAGATGGAAATCCGTGGCGGCGGACCTCCTCCTCCTGGCGGCGGACCTAGCGTACCCTGCACTGCACCAAAGCCACCTCTCACTTCCTCTGCAACCGGGGCCAAAGACACTGTCTCTCTGGCCGGAGCCTTCGGGACCTCGCCTGTGTGACTCACCAACTCACCTACAGTAAGACTGGACTATGACCGAACCATTCCTCCTGATTGCTGTCACTAATCCCCCTGTCTCTGCTCTTCCCTAGTGTTGCCAGTCTGTACGGTGCTCTGCTTGCCCCGGCAGTTACATTCATGCACACACGCACACATTCACACACACATTGCACAATAAAAGATAATTGAGTTGATTCTTGAGTCTGTGTCTGCCTTCTGGGTCACAAATCATGTCACTCTGTGGTTAAACAGTATGTTGTGAGCAGGCAGGGCAGAAAAATCATAAAACTCCACCAAAATGGGAAAACTGATAACTAGTAGAGTCAGTAAATCATCATCACTAATAATAATAATGTGTCTGGTTGTGGTTTAGGCTCTGGAGCTGCAGCTGCTGTTTCAGTATTTGAGGACAGATTCAAGGCAAACATGGAGGTGAGATGGTTTTCTTCAAATAACAGATGTCTGCCAGTTCAAATCATTATAATAAAGAAACAAATTGATATGCCTGCTATGCTAGTATGTCACTGTTTAAAACAAAAAACAAAAGTAGTTGCTAAAAAGTATTTAAAAGAAAAGCCCGTAGTCATCCTAGTCATTGTTTAGTTGTTATATGTCAGTGGTCTGCAAAATACTGTTCGGAGGCTGAATGCGACATCATCTGTGGCTTCATTAAAAGCTAAAAAAAAAAAAAAAAAGATCACAAATTTGTAATATAAAAAGTCACTAAAAAATAACAAAGCAACACTTGAATGGAAAAAATTGCAAATGTATAGTAAACCCAAGAGAGTTGTTTCAGGTTTACATTTAAGCTGCAGTTTCTAGAAGAAAATCTGACAAATATACCAGCAAAGAATAACAGAAAACAAGACAGTCACAAAATTAATAGAAAATTTTTTTAAAAGAAAACATTTTGAAGGAAAAAGTTACAAATTGTTGTGAGAAAAGATACACGTTTAAGAGAAAAAAGTTATATTATTAATGTTGAGAGGCCAGTTTATCAGAATAACTTTTATTCTTTAAAAATGATTTTGAAATAATCTCAAATGTTGTGGCTCCATGCAGATATTTTTCAAAAACTGCTCAGAATGACACTTTGATTTGTTAGAGATTGCTGACCTCTGTTAGAGTCTATCTAGGATTTTTAGCATCCCCAGTGATCAGATATTTTCTTCTATGCTTGGCTACCAGTTCTTTTTTTTTTTCTTCTCCGATTTAGTTGGACGAGGCAAAGCAGCTGGTGCGAGACGCTATTGCTGCTGGGATTTTCTGTGATCTGGGCTCAGGCAGCAACGTGGACTTGTGCGTCATCACTGAAGATGGAGTTGAGTACCTGCGAGGTTACGACACCCCCACAGTAAAGGGAAAGAGGTAGGACCATTTTATTACTAAGATCTTTAAAATCCAGTCAGATGACTCAAAGAAACACAGCACATGTTGGGGCCAAAAATAAACTTGGACTGTAAGCATGCTGCAAGGTGAATCCAGAACTCCTGCCTGCCTCTAAATCCTTTATGGTTATATAAAAGATCCATCAGTGTAGGAATAGGGTTCTATGCCTCTTCCATCCTTTCTGACCGTGTATTAAAGATTTCATTGTTGATCACCTGGGACATGAGACACAACTTGTAACCGGGTATCATGACCGTGCATGTAACTGACACATTGGTCCACTAGAAGAAAATGCTTAATTGTCACAGTTTCTTGCTTCAGTTTGTAGCCAGTAGATGCAAATACAGAGGTGGGTGGTGGATGGTGCGAGGCTATCCCATCTGTGTCCAGAGGCACTTTCATTATTGTGATGGGTTGGCTTGGGGTAACGAGATGGTGAAGGACTAAGTTTGCACTCTTCTCATCTCACTTCTTTTGTCGTTCTGCCCTCTCTGGATGTACATATTTTCACAACCACTAGAAGGCACTGTCTGCATCCTTCTGTACAAACCCATTTCCACTACAGGAACCAGAAACCAATTTTAGAACACAGGAACTTGATAAGAGCCAACCCTGTATCTGTCTGTCTCCCCTGTTGTGTCTCCATTTTGGTGGTAGAAACCACCAGGCTCCAGAAGATTAGTTTGTGACATAACTGTTTAACAGTTTCGACCGCAACACAGTGTGGCAAAGTAAAATACATTTAAATTACGTGAAATCATACAGAAATGATTATACATGAAATGAAAGTAAAGTGGAGTGCATGGGAGCAACTTGCTACCATTGTTGTTGAATAATTGTGGAGAGGACCAACTTGATTACAGGGCATAGCTGTGCAAGCAGCACCGGTGTGGCTGATGGTGTGGATCCTTTCTCCGGCTAAGGACAGCCCCCGCCACCAGTCTTGTGCTTTGCCTCTACACTGTGTCACGGTGTGGTAGAGACTGGACCCAAATGCTGGACGGACGTTTGACAATTTTATTGGGAGCTGGTCACCCAGGCACAGCTCAAGGGCTTAAAACAGAAAATAAATACAGCTTGGAAGCTGAAACAAAAGATTACGGCAAAAACAGACTAGGACAGGACATGACTTGAACAAGGCAGGATACGGGACTGACAGGACTAGGCTAGGAGCAGAAGCGTATTGTTCAAGCTGCATGACATACAAGGAACTAGGGCTGTGCAACATGACAATATACATCGGTGGCAAGATAAAAAACATTGACCGTTTCATATGAAACTTTATCGTTTATATCGGGACACATACCCCGTTTCTACTAGTCACTGCCCCGCCTCTCCCCCACAGTGCGCCAGGTGAGTTCTGGTGGTTAGCGCCACAGCAGTTAAAACAGCAAGCTAATGTTTTGTCGCTACTTCTGTGGAGCCACTACTTCTGTGCCAGGGGTGTGGGACTTTTTCCCCACCGTGCTGTGTCAGAGAGGACAGCCCTCTAACCTTGTTTTAATTGGAGGTAAGTAACGACACCATCTCTAATTATAAAACAGCAAATGCTAACTTGTTGCTAATAGGAAATGTGTATCAGACCATTGTTCTGGTTTAAATCACTGCCGAGTTTCTTAATTTTTTCTGGAAAAATATTACTAAAGCTGCAAAAGTGCATGACAGCGGCCGCATACACATTGAATAAATAAATTAAAATGTGTCGGAGGAACAAACTGGCTCTTAATGTAACTTGATTTCTAATAATTTTTAATTAGTTAAGTAGCGATAATGAATAAAGTTGAAGTCATCTCAAAATCACATTAAAAAAACTATTTTATAACAACACTGCAAAATTAAGAGGGAAAAAGTGCATAAAATTAATGACAGATGAATTTGTACAATTAATTTTTTCAGTATGTAATTTAAAATCTAAAAAAAGAGATGATCCTTTTATGGTGATTGTATATAAATTATAGAATATACCAGAAATGTATATTGTGATATACATCGTTATCGTCAAATAAGATTACTTATATCGTGATATGAAATTTTGGTAATATCGCACAGCCCTACAAGGAACCCGTGCAGGACACAGACTGACAAGGACATTAAAAACAACGGTTAATGACAGAACACAGGACAGGTAGAAGATAATCAATGACAAATGGAGACAACAGGGAAGTGGCTGCAGGTGCGGAGAACAGGACAGGCGGGGCTGCACAGACAATCACAGACAAGGGATGCTCATAAAATATGAACAGAGGGCCAGGGGAGACAAGACCATGACAATCATGACGACAATAATAATAATAATAATAATAAACACAAGAACTTAACACAGAATCGCAAAACTAACTTAAAGCGAGGACGTGGGTGGGAGCCCATGTCCTGGAAACAAAGAAATACAAACTACAAAACAAGGTGAGGACATGGGGCCCGGCCCATGTCCTGACACACTGTGTTTGTGCTACCCCAATGCATGTGTGGCTGCCTAAAACATACAGTGGATATAAAACGTCTTCACACCACTGTTGAAATGCCAGGTTTTTGTGATGTAAAAAAATGAGACCAAGATGAATAATTTCGAAACTTTTTCCGCAATTAATGTGACCTATAACCTGTACAACCCAATTGAAAAACAAACTGAAATCTTTTAAGGGAAAAAATAAAAAACTTACAATAACCTGTTTGCATAAATACACACACCCTTAAACTAATATTTTGTTGCAGCACCTTTGACTTTTATTACAACACTGATTCTTTTTGGGTAGGAGTCCATCAGTGTGGCACATCTTGATATGGCAATATTTGCCCACTCTTCTTTGAAAAAATGCTCCAAATCTGTCAGATTGCGACGGCATCTCCTGTGCACAGCCCTCTTCAGATCACCCCACAGATGTTTGATTGGATTCAGGTTTGGATTCTGGCTGGGCCATTCCAAAACCTTAATCTTCTTCTGGTGAAGCCATTCTTTTGTTGATTTGGATGTGTGCTTTGGGTCATTGTCGTGCTGAAGGATGAAGTTCCTCTTCATCTTCAGCTTTCTAGCAGAAGCTTGAAGGTTTTGTGCCAACACTGACTAGTATTTGGAACTGTTCATAATTCCCTCCACCTTGACTAAGGCCCCAGTTCCAGCTGAAGAAAAACAGCCCCAAAGCATGATGCTGTTACCACCATGCTTCACTGTAGGTATGGTGTTCTTTTGGTGATGGAGTAGTGTTGTCTTTGCGCCTAATACACCTTTTGGAATTATGGCCAAAATGTTCAACATTGGTTTCATTGGACCATAATACAATTTCCCACATGCATTTAGGAGATTTTAAATGGCTTGGATGTTTTTCTTCGTAAGATAAGGCTTCCGTCTTGCCACCCTACCCCATAGCCCAGACATATGAAGAAGACGGGAGGTTATTGTCACATGTACCAAACAGCCAGTACTTGCCAGAGATTCCTGCAGCTCCTTCAATGCTGCTGTCGGCCTCTTGGCAGCCTCCGTGACCAATTTTCTTCTTATCTTTTTAGCAATTTTGGAAAGACGTCCAGTTCTTGGTAATGTCACCGTTGTGCCATATTTTCTCCACTTGATGATGACTGTCTTCACTGTGTTCCATGGTATAGTTAATGCCTTGGAAATTCTTTTGTGCCCTTCTCCTGACTGATACCTTTGAACAATGCGATCCCTCTGATGCTTTGGAAGCTCTCTGCAGACCATGGCTTGTGCTGTAAGATGTGACTACAAAAAATGTCAGGAAAAGCCTACTTGAACAGCTGAACTTTATTTGGGGTTAATCAGAGGTACTTTAAATGGTAGCAGGTGTGTGCTGACTCCCATTTAACATGAGATTGAATGTGATTGTTTAATTCTGAACACAGCAACATCCCCAGTTATAACAGGGTGTGCATATTTATGCAACCAGGTTATTGT
Organism: Pholidichthys leucotaenia; assembly: GCA_020510985.1. NCBI lineage: Eukaryota > Metazoa > Chordata > Actinopteri > Cichliformes > Pholidichthyidae > Pholidichthys > Pholidichthys leucotaenia. Next base: position 119,722,622 of record CM035850.1, read on the forward strand.
CAGTTTTAGTTTTTATTTCTTCCCTCTAAAGATTTCAGTTTGTTTTTCAATTGGGATGTACAGGTTATAGGTCATGTTAATGGTGGAAAAGTTTTGAAATGATTTATCTTGGTCTCATTTTTTTTACATCACAAAAATTTGGCATTTGAACAGGGGTGTGATGACTTTTTATATCCCCTGTATAATCGATAATGTCATGAATGGGCCCTCAGGGCAGAGAGACAGACCCACGCGCTGAACTGCGAGTTGTGAGATTTATTGAAAATAAAAACATAAAGTCCAAAACAGTGCTCAAACACAAAATTCCAGCAAGAGAGAGAAACTTGTGAATTACACATCAGAACGAGGACAGGGCTCTGATGGAGACGAGAAAAAACTCAGGTGAGACTGACTCAAGACAGCGGTGAATGAAATGAAAATGCTGCCCTTAAATAGATATAGAACAAATAACGCAAGTAATGCCAGGTGTGGGGTCACATGAGTGGGCAGAAGGTTGCAATGATTAATAATTTAGATCAGCTGGAAGTAATGAGAGGAGATCGATCGGCTGACAGCTGACAGAGCTACGCCCACACGGAGCACCAACCAGGAAATGCCCCGACCGCTGTCAACCACAACAATAAGGAATTAGAAGAGTAAAATATAAACAAGTACAAACTGAGAAATAGATACCAATTGATACAGAATCAGAACGTAGTAAAACTAAGACATAAACAGGAAAATAAAAAGCATTGCAGGGATAACAAAAACCAAAAGGCACAAAAATACAACAAATATATAAATAAAGAGAAAAAGCCACGAGGCTGAGCAGGGCGAAACCTCCAGTGCTCAGCTTGTGACAGATAAGGCCATTTCGCTCCACAACCGTGGCAGTATTGACCAGAAAAAGATAATAGTGAAGGTACTAGTGAAGATGTAATGCATAAAAATTTATCATATAATACCTCTGTGATTGTGGAGGGTCTGAAAGATGATTCGACATATGTGGCCATGCTGTGCAACCTTCGGGAGAACATGAACATTACAGCAGAGCGGCACAATGCATAACACAGGCCACTACTGCCATCCTTCATGGGGATGTGAGCCCATACAGCCTTCCAATGGGAAGCGGTGTCCCAGCTGGTGCTTCTCCCGGTGTGTTTGCACAACTACATATGCTGTATAATGCCTTAAAATTTTAAAGTTAACACTGCCATAATTGTGGAGTCCACCATAATTGGCCAGCCAGGGCTAGAAATACCTGCTGGTGCTGGTCGCACAGCAAGCCCTCCCTGAATCAGACAACAATGTGGCCAGTTGATCTCTTGCACTCCACTCTACATAATCATTTCTATATGATTTCAACATATTTTAAAATGTGTTTTACTTTGTTACACTGCGTCACGGTCGAAACTGTCATGATGATTACATCACAAATTCACACTTATAATGGAGATGCCACTGGGGAGAGGGCCAGATACAGGAACTGCCCTGATCAAATTCCTGTCCTCTAAAATTGGTTCCTGTAGTGGAAATGGGGCCACTATATGATTCCAATGGCAGTTCCTGTAATTAACATTTTTTTAACACTGCTGAAGCAGAGTGACACATATCTGATGAAACATCTGAGTGGGACTCTCAGGGATTATAGTTACTCCTGGGATGCCCATTGTTGAATCAAGCTGCTTGTTTTGAACCAACTTTTGTATAAATTAGAAATGCCATCCATCCATCCATCCATCCATCCATCCATCCATCCAGAAATGTCTTGAAATTATACTAGTTTGAACTCAAAGGGTACAGTGTACACTTTAAAGATTTTTTTTTTGTGGGGAAAAACTTGATGTGATGCATGTGATTCTTGTTGCTTATTTGAAAATTAAAATAACTGAAAATTTTCTGTCCTCCTTGTGTCTTTTTCAGAGAGGGACAGTACAGGTATAAGCCAGGCACCACACCCGTCCTGACCAAAACTGTGACTCCTCTCAATCTGGATGTGGTTGACGAATCTGTTCAGATTATGGACACTAACTAAAACACAAATAACTGTACTTCTGTGGGAATTATGTAGGTAGTTAAATTGTGAACACTTGTAAATCATTTGAGTTATTCATCTTGGTTTGACTCCAAGATTATAGTTTTACTGGATATTCCTTTTTTTATTTTTATTTTTTTATTTTCTGTCTAACATAGAAGCGTAAGTAATATTTTCAAACCATTGTCCAACCAATTAAATAATTTTTGCAAAAATATTATCTATTGTTTCTTGTTACATTACATCCATCCATCCATTCATCCATCCATCCATCTATCTTCTACTGCTTATCTAAGAGTCCAGGTCACAACAGCAGCAATTAAAGCAGAAAAGCCCAGACTGTCGCCCATTCCCACCTCCTGGAGGTGGTACAACCCTCTGGAGGGCAGATCCTCTTTCTTGATGTCAGCCCTTCCAGGGTGAGGACCTGATAACCCCATACCGGGTGGAGTACTCTGAATCCTTGTGTTTAACGTTTTCATGGGCATCCACTGGACCGCTCTTTGTCTGGCCCTTCACCCAGGATCAGTTTGCTTTAGGAGAACATAGCAGGGAAAGGTGTCCCTGTCAACATAGCTCCTGGGATCATTAAGTTATGCAAATCCCTCCACAATGATAAGGTATGATCCCTGGAGAAGAGTTGAAATATTTAGGAACTCAGATCCTTCTATAACCTACAACTGTAAATGTTTGAATGGTTTGCCTTACCTTGACCTTTTAAATGATACTTGTTTCATTCCTATACAATTATTTTTGGTTTTCCTTCTGTCACATCACTTACATTCTCAGAAATTTAGATGTTTGGCATCAACTTGCAAAGATTTCATTACTCGCTACCACCACAGTTCATCTTGGACTCAAATGTAAATGTATGTGTTTTAAATAATTAAAAAATAATATTAAAGAGAAATAGCCGAAGACGTTGTGGATTTGGACTTATTTTCAATTAAGACTTAAATATTCATAGAAAAATCAGCTCATTAGCCACAGCAATAATGCTGCCAATGTTAAAGGTCCCATATTGTACAGTGAAAGTGTTGATGACTGTTGTTGTGTATCATGGGAGCCCCCCCCACCCCCAACTGTCTAAACATAACTAAAGGGAGGTTCAGGGTCACCCGATCCAACCATAACTAAAAGCTTGATCAAAAAGGAAAGTTTGAACCCCATTGTTAAAAACAGAGATTGAGTCTGTCTCTCGAATCCAGATTGGCAGCTGCTTCCATAAGAGAGGAGCCTGATAACTGAAAGCTCTGCCTCCCATTGTACTTTTGAAAATTATAGGTATTACAAGTAATCCTGCGTTTTGGGAGTGCAGTGCTCTGTCAGGATGATAAAAGTATTATGAGATATTTTAAACAACAAGGGGCCTGATCATTTATAGCTTTGCACATGAGGAGAAGGATTTAAAAATGAATCCTAGATTCTATAGGAAGCCAATGAATCAAGACCAAAATGGGAGAGATGATCTCTTCTTTTAGTACCTGTTAAAACTCTAGCTTTAGCATTCTCAAGTATTGAAGACCAAAAAGCATTTTTGTATTCTTTTACAGCTCAAAAACTATCTGTGGAGCTCTCTTTGAGACAGTAGTTTTTCAGCCTGCTCATTAATATTAATGAGCCCAAAATGTGGTTGGGTAAAGTTTTTTGAATGGGCCAATCACAAGTAACAAAACAGTCAGAGTCTGTTTAATTTGCTAACTTAGAGAAGGGGTAGCATGAACACAGCAACAAAGCTGTTTGTACCCAGGGAGTGGATATGCATGGTCACCTGGCTGGCTGATCATGTGCTCTGGCTACATATTGATTGAGCCGCCAGTCTTGTCGCTTCACTGTGTTTGTGCTACCCCGATGTATATGTGGCTGCATATGATATACAATTTATCTGGTCGTTACTCTCCACAGCTATTAACTTTTACAATTTTAGGCATTACTGTTTATGGCATACCTAACCCAGCCACAGGGGCTGCACAAGCCAGTGGACTCCAAGTGCCGGTCCCAAGCCCAAGTAAATGGGGAGGGTTGTGACAGGAACGGCATCCGACGTAAAACCTTTACCAAATCAAACATGCGGATCATGACGAATGAGACTTTCATATCGGATTGGTCGAGGCCCGGGTTAACGACGACTGCCACCGGTGCTGTTAACCGACAGGGTGCCGGTGAAAATTGAGCTACTGTTGGTCGAAGATTTAGGAGGAGAGGGGGAAGGCGTGTTAGGAGGGAGACAGAGAAAAGAAAAGGTAGAAGTGTGGAGGTGAGAGTAGGAACGTTAAATGTAGGGACTATGACTGGTAAAGGCAGAGAGTTGGCTGATATGGTGGAGAGAAGAAAGGTAGATATAGTACAGTACATGTGTTCAAGAAACCAGATGGAACGAAAGCAAGGCTAGGAGCATTGGAGGGGGATTTAAACTGTTCTACCATGGTGTAGATAGGAAGAGAAATGGAGTAGGCATAATCTTGAAGGAAGAGAATGTTAAGAGTGTTCAGGAGGTAAAGAGGAAGTCGGACAGAATCATGAGTTTGAAGCTAGAAGTCAAAGATTTGATGCTGAATGTTCAGTGTGTATGCCCCACAAGTTTGATGTCAGGTAGAAGAGAGAAGAATTCTGGCGTAAGTTGGATGAAGTGGTAGTCTGCTCCAATCACCACTCTCCCCCCCCTCCCAGGGGGGGAGAGTGGTGATTGGAGCAGACTTTAATGGATATGTACTGTAGGTGAAGGGAAAAGATGTCATGAGGAGGGTCTGGGTAGGTATGGTCTTAAGGAGAGAAATGTGGAAGGACAAATGGTTGTGGATTTTGATCAAAGGATGTAAATGGCTGTGGTGAACACATATTTCAACTTCAACTTTATTTATTTACTTAGCGCCATTTCACAACAATAGTCATCTCATAGCACTTTCAAGTGGAGGGGAAACCCCCACAATTGCAGAAAGACCCCAGCAATCAGGCGATCCCCTGTGAGCAAGCACTTGGTGATGGTGGAGAGGAAAAACTCCCTTTTAACAGGAAGAAACCTGTAGCAGAACCAGGCTCAGGGAAGGGCAGTCATCTGCTGCGACTGGCTGGGGAGTGAGGGAATAGAGAAGATGAAAAGAACAGACATGGAGAGAGCAAACATTAAAGGAGTGAAGCCCAGTGCATTATTGGAGGTCCCCCGGCTGTCTAAATCTATTAGCAGCATAACTAAGGGAGGGTTCACAGACACATGAGCCCTCCCTAATTGTAGGCTATATCGAAAAGGAAGGTTTTAACCCTATTCTTGAAAACAGAGATCGAGTCTGACCCCCGAATCCAGATTGGCTACTGGTTCCACAGGAAAGGAGCTTGATAACTGAAGGCTCTGCCTCCCATTGTACTTTTGGAGATTCTAGGTATTACAAGTAATCCAGCATTTTGGGAGCGTAATGCTCTGTTAGGATGATAGGGTAGTATCAGATCTTTTAAATATAAAGGCAAAATGATGCAAGTGGCCTCACTTGCCGCAGCGCTTCGCTCTTGCCAAACAGTCTCTGGCTTTGAAACAGCACTTAAAGGACCCGCAGCCCATATGCATGGGCTTCCCCGGGGCAGACCTCAAATCCACAGCGTTGGCATCTCCCGCATCTTCTTTCACGCTCCCATCTCTGTCAAGATCCGCTACTCGTGTGGTATTGGGAAACTCCAGCTGTCGACATGACAAACGCTCGCTCAGCAGGTCACGAACCAACTCCTCCTCCAACAGTCCAAACTGACACACACTAACCAGCAGTTTCAAGTTGGCTACGACCCACTGAATATGCTCACCCACCTGTTGGCAGCGCTGTCAAAACCTGCTCCTCCAGACAGTGACGTCTTCCTTGCGCCATCAGCTCAGCCACATCCTCAAAGCTGTCCGAGCTGCCAAGCGTGCTCAGTAGCCGCTGGCCTTCAGTTCCCAAATTGTGCACCAACAATGTGCTTACCCTCAGCCTATCCATTCTTCCCGGGCTCAGTGCCACCATGTAAGCCTGGAAGGCAGCGCACCGTCTCAGCCAGGAAACAGGTGGCCCACCTGGGAGCTCTAGAAACAGCCGAACTCCAAACCCACACGCTTCCATACCTTCTTAATCCTTTTTTCTCCTCGTCGCCAAAATGTTATGTCTGTATATAGAGCCAAGGTTGAGACCAGGTGTCGAACCGAACATATGTTAATTAAAGGGGCACAGGTGCAACACACAGCCACCTGGCAGACGAAGGCAAAGAGGCCACCCCTCCTGCCTGCAGCTCTTTTATAGTCACAGATGATGGCATGACCAGAAGGCGAAGCCACCACCCCGTGCTACACAAATAAAAGTATAGAGCATATAACCATATAAATAACTATATAACACTGATCAGCTATGAGCATCAGTTTCTGGTGATGTGTGGGTGTTCACATAAATAAAAATGACATTTTTTGGGGGGTGCACAGAAATGCCAAAACTGTTGTATATTTGACCTTTTTTTAAAACTATTGATCATATATGGTATATCTGGCAACACTGATTGAAAGCCTGAGTCACACCCCCTCTACTTCTGCACATGGGACCATCCATCCATCTTCTTCCGCTTAATCCTCTTCGGGTCGTGGGGGGTGCTGGAGCCTATCCCACGATCTTTTGGGCGAGAGGCAGGGTACACCCTGGACAGATCGCCAGTCCATCGCAGGGCCAACACAGAGAGACAGACAACCATTTAAATCAGAAAAAAATTCTCCATTGAAATGAATGGCAAGAGCAAAATGATCTTTTGATCCCAATGAAATTTTGCCACAAGTTACACATATGATGTTTCTCAATTTAAAAGATAATTTTCCACGAAAATAACGGTGTAGGTTGTGTTATGTCAGTAAACGAGAACCAAGGATGAGACTGGATGCTGAACTAAACACAACTTTATTATTGACTCATGAATACAGTACAGGCGCTCCCGTCAGACAGAGGTGAGGTCAAAGAGACCACCCCTCTTCCGCACAGCCCTCTTATACCCCGAGTGGCAGCGGAACCGGAAAGTTGGAGCCACCACCCGTGTCACACAATAATATATCCTAATAACAACATAACACTTTCTCCCCCCTTCAAGAATGGTCCAAAACACCCACACCATCGAAACCCTCCGCAATTTGGAACCCGACACATGCGCTAAACTGAACAGAAATATTTGAAGGCCTATAACATACACACAAAACAACTAAAGCTAGGGGGGAACAGGAGGACTACCGTTCCAACCCCACACGGCCAGATGGATTATTCTGCCGTCTCTGCTAAAATACAGTCTGTTAAACATAAAATTGCTCCTAAAATAAATAACATAAAACAATCCCATAAACAAAACTTATATACAGAGTGGTTATCTCCCATTCCAACATTATGCAAAAAACACATTGCACCAACTATCAGTCTGTCCCAGTAGAGGAACCACCCCCCTGAAAACCATCAGACGGTTCCCTTCCAGAGCACCTTCTATTCTTTGCCCCCCGGGGATGACCCACGTTGAAGCCCTAACACCTCCTTCTCATCTTTGGCGTGCCGCAGCTCGTTGGGTATGCCTCCATGAGCCATCAGACAGCTGAAGGTAGCCATCCCTTCTAAAAGCCACCACCTGCAGCCGCCCCTGGTCATCTTGTCATTTGCATTTGCCTCGAACACCTCTCGACCGGGCCTCCTCTCTGGGTTGGACCACATCAGTGACCCCTAGAGGAGCCCGACTCGGCTTCCAGTGTCCCTGTATGGCACGACATTTTACCATGCCAGCTGGTCCTGCCCCGCTCACTTTCATTTTTGCCGCCGGCGAAGCCGTTGTAACCCCTCGCTCCTCGGTACCTTCCAGCCAAACTCTAGGAGTAGAATGGGCCATCCACTCGACTCCACCTGCTGTCACAGGTGTCCCACCGCGCCGCCCAGTTCCCTCAGCTAGGGTTACTTGGGCACTGGCACCGGGACCCTCCCGCGATTGTCCTGGGTGGGGTTGGTCCTGCTCATCATCCAGAATACTAGGCAAAGGTTCATCCCATACAGCATTGTCCACCACTTGCAGAACCAGCCGGTCCCACAAACCACGGCCCGACCACTCCTCTCCAACACCGCTGGTGATGGTGAAGCCCAATCCATAATAAAGGTCACACCTCTTAATATTTTCGCCACTGGCAGTCACTACAAACTTCAGGTTGGACACCTCCGCCAGCTTGTACAGAGCCATCAGTTCCATTGATCCCACAGTGGCCAATCTTCTTCCACCATACCCACACTAAACACGACTCACGAATATGGTACAGGTGCTCCCATCAGACAGAGGTGAGGTCAAAGAGACCACCCCTCTTCCGCACAGCCCTCTTATACCCCGAGTGGCGGCGGAACCAGAAAGGTGGAGCCACCACTCGTGTTACACAGTAATATGTCTTAATAACAACATAACAGGTTGTTGTCTAACTGTTAAGGTATAAGGTTATAAAAATACGTAAATTAAAAAACTACAAACACAGATCGACGGAGCTTACATCATCCTCTGGATCAGCCGCAGCTCTCACAATATAAAACGATACATTTGTCTTGTTTTTCCCCTCTTTGGATGCTTCTTTCATCGGTCAGGAAACAGGAGGTGAGGTTTTAGTAATCTCCTGCCATGCTCGTGTTTAGTGATGTAGGATGATGGGAGTTGTTGTCCACTTATCGTTTAAAACAAAAAAGAAATATTACTCTATTATACGACAGCTGACAACTTTAATTACCAGCAAAATTATCTTTTAAATTGACAAACATCATATCCACCTTATTCCTAGGCCCCATGATGTATTGTGTGAATTATGGTAGCATCTTCTGGTACTAGTTTAGAAGGTATGGTTGTCAATGATGCGGGACACTTTTCCTTGTTAAAAAAAACAATGACTTCGGCATCAAAAATGGGAGAACACGGCCTTTTGCACCTCAAAAACAGTAATATAATCATACCACTTCCCAGGACTATTGAGGGATGGGAAGATGACCTTAAAAAGTGATCTGGCAGACAGTAGCTCAGTTTGTTAGCGCCGCTGCTAAGATGCTGACACTGTAAACAAATAAAAGCTCTAAGATATATCAATGTCTCCACCACAATAAAGTTCCCAGCACTCACGGTTCCGATGTTTTCAGCGGCAGTAACTAAACACAGGGTCGAGCATTTCATCACTACTAAAGGTCTGCCCGTATTCGCACGACCTCGGTGCCTGGATGCAGCTAAACTGGCCAGCGCCTGCGAGGAGTTTGCCAACTTGGAGAGGCTGGGCATCATCAGGCACTCAAACAGCCCGTGGGCATCCCCGCTTCACATGGTGCCTAAAGCCGACAGGTCGTGGCGACCATGCGGCGATTTCCGGCGCTTGAACAATGCTACCCAACAATCGCTACCCAATTCCCCACATCCAGGATTTTTCCATGCACCTGGCCGGGGCACGCGTTTTTTTCCAAAGTGGATCTGGTCCGCAGTTACCACCAGGTCCCAGTGCAAGCAGAAGATGTCCCAAAGACGGCAGTAATAACTCCGTTTGGCCTTTCTGAATTTTTACGCATGCCGTTTAGATTAAAAGGCGCAGCGCAGACCTTCCAAAGAATGATGGATGCAGTGCTGCGCGATTTGCCCTTCGTTTTTGTCTACTTAGATGACATTCTGGTAGCCAGCGTGTCCGAGGACGAGCACATTGCCCGTCTCAAGATGTTTTTCCAGAGGTTAGAAGCGCACGGTTTGATAATCAACACGGCGAAATGCCAGTTCGGTGTGCCAGTGATTGATTTTTTGGGTCAACGCATTTCGCCGGAGGGTGCAATCCCGTTACTGGACAAGGTGCACGCGGTGTTGGACTTTCCACTTCCGCAGACCGTGAGGGCACTACAGGAGTTTTTGGGAATGGTTAATTTCGTTTCTTCCCCCAGGCAGCCCAGCTGATGCAGCTGTTGTATGCCGCGCTTAAAAAAAAGAAGCCTGTGGAAAGCATCGACTGGACTCCCAAGCGGGGCCAGGCTTTTTCAAATGCCAAAACAGCGCTGGCAAAGGCCACGTTGCTGGTCCACCCAGATCCGTCTGCACAGATAGCGCTCACTACAGATGCATCTGATGTGACCATAGGGGCAGTGGTGGAGTAGTGTGTCTCAGGTTCGTGGCAGCCGCTCAGTTTTTCCAGCAGAACTTTGCATGACAACGAGTGCAAACACAGCACATTCGACAGAGAGTTGCTGGCTCTCCACCTGGCGACACGTCATTTCCAGTTCTGGCTGGAGGGGCGCGAGCTCACCGCGTTTGTAGACCAGAAGCCGCTGACGTACGCCATGGCCAAGGTCTCTGAACTGTGGTCGACCCAGCAGCAACAGCAGCTGGCCGCAATCTCAGTTTACTACCGACATTCGACACATTGCCGGTAAACTCAACGTGGTGGCCGATTGCCTCTCGCGTGCATTGGTCACCACGGTCTACGTGGGAATAGATTTCCCCATCATGGCCGCGGAGCAAGCCGGGGACGCGGACATTTGCATGCTCCTGTTAAGACTGGAAAGCAGGGTGGTGCAGGAAGGATGCCCTCCCCTACTCTGTGATGTCTCCGCAGGCCGCCTGTGCCCAGTGGTTCCGAGCTCTTGGCGCCGTCGCATTTTTGAGTTGGTCCACTCCCTTTTGCACCCAGGAGTGCATGCTTCAGTGAAACTAGTGGGGGTGAAATTCGTCTGGCCACGTTTGCGTAAAGAGGTGAAAGAGTGGGTTGCAGCTTGCATCGCGTGCCAACGGACCAAAGTGCACAAGCACACTAGAGCTCCCCTCAAGCCATTCCAAGTCCCGGCTAAGAGGTTCAACCACATCCACGTGGATCTGGTGGGACCCCTCCCACCATCACAAAGTTTCACGCACTTTTTGACGATCGTGGACCGCACCCACGCGGTGGCCCGAAGTGGTCCCGCTGGCTTCTACCACGTCCGCGGAAGTGGCGTGCGCTTTTTTGTCAGCTTGAGTGGCACGGTTTGGATCTCCATCGGATATCACATCCAACAGAGGCCCACAGTTCGTTTCGGAACTCTGGTCCGCGATGGCCCAGAGCCTGGTAGTCAAAATTCACCGCACTACCGTGTACAACCCCCAGACTAATGGGTTATGCAAGCGTTTTCATAGGTTGCTTAAAGCAGCGCTCAGAGCTTCCCTCACGGACACTAATTGGGTCGACTGCCTGCCTTGGGTGCGTTTTAGGGGTGCGTTCTGCACCAAAGGAGGATTTGGTAGCTTCCCCAGCAGAACTCGTTTTTTCCTAACCGCTGTGGATCCCCGAAGAATTTTTACCTGGAAAACCCCACGCCTGGGGCCGAGCCGCCCACACATTCTCTACGCAACACAGAGGTTGTGAGTGTACCGGGCCCAGCCCATCATTGTTTTCCCCCCACATTCGTCCCAAAAAGTTTGCAGAATGCCAGTTTTGTTTTCATCAGGTATGATGTGCACTGGACCCCGCTGCGCCCACCATACGACTGACCGTTCAGAGTGTTGGAACCTGGGGCGAAACATTTTGTGTTAGACTTGGGGGGACATAGAGAGACCATCTGTATTGACAGGTTTAAGCCCGCTTTTGTGTTGGCAGACGAACAGGTGGTGTTAGCCGAGGCTCCCCGGCACGGATGTCCACCGTTGGGGGCTCCGCAGGTTGGTGATTCCTCAGCAGGGACCGGCACTCGTGAAGAGGATGTGTTTTCTCCCCCTTCCTCTTTCTCCCCACAGACTGACGTGCCCTCCTGTGTGCCACGCCAACAGGGCAGTTCGACTGGATCGGCGACCCCCCTGCTACAGCCGCTATGGACGCCCGCTCAAGTCCAAAGGACGGGGGGGTTAAGGCCCATTCTGGGTGTTCGGGGGTGGGGGAGCAAGGTGTTGGACTTCTCCAACCAGAGATCAATGGACCAAGAGAGGAGACATCGCTGGGGGATCCAGACGAAACAGTAAAGGCTAGGCACCCCCTGGGGAGAGGAGCAGATGCCGGGCTCCCAGGAGAGGAGTGAAAGGCGGCGCCTATGTAATATCATGTTAATGTGCCACACAAGCTTTGTTCTATACTTAAAGTGAGGTCGGAGCCTCGAGCCACGATGCATGTAATTAAAGGTATTGTAACGTCGGGGCCATGTTGAGGGGGGCAGAGATTTCCCAGCATGCTTTGCCAGTTGTAAACGTTACTGTGTGTGTGTGTATTAAATGTGTTATTACTGAGCTATTATACTGCTGTGTCATTATAACTGCGTTATAATGACCCAGCAGTGTTTATTGGCAGGATTAGGGCAAGATGTATCATGTGTGTAACCATGATTGAAATGGAGGTCTGGGAGAATGACCTCCCCTCCTGTCTGTGCTCAGCTGTGGGTGTTGGTGTTGGGGGTGTGTGAATAAAGCCTGTTCGTCACAACTATCTGCTCCTCTTCTTTGTGTGAACCTCGCCTACGTCACACTGGTGTCAGGAGTGGGGATGGAGCAAGATGGTAGTCAGGACCCAGGCAAAGGCCCAGCGGCCGGGGCGGTTCAGCACCCGGCTGGGAACGGAGCACAGAGTTGAGACGCCGACTCCCACAGTGGCTCGCTGCGATGGACGGACCAGCGCACCCCGCCTTCCGCCTTTTTCAAGGCAGAGCGGGCCAAGCAGAGCAAACCAGCCTCGCTGACGGGCTGGCGATTCCAGGGCGATCAGGAGCGGCAATCGACCGGGAGGCGAGCGTCCCATCCATCCGGCAGCGGGCCAAGATTCCCCGCTACAACGGCGAGAACCTGTTGGATGACCACCTGGCCCAGGTCGAGTTGGCTGCCGTGCTGAATGACTGGTCACCGGAGGAAACCGCCGTGCTGACAGCAAGGGGGAGGAGGAGGAGTTACGGCAGACCACAGCGGCCATGGAGGAGATGGCCGTGGCGACGCGAGGAAGAGTGCTTCCGCTGCAGAGAGCCAGGGCACATCGCACGGTACTGCCCCGCGCTCACCCCATGAGGAACTGGCCCCTCGCTGACGTTAAATTAGAACGAGGTGGCATGGACGGGGAAAGGCCGCCTCCCGCAGATGTTTCCCCCGGCGGTGACGTCACAGAGGCCCTCGGTGTGCAGCAGCAGCGGAGCAAGCAGGACAGATCCGGTCTTTTCCCGGGCTCGGCAGGGGCTGGACGCCTGGACACAGGCCAGCGGCCGCCTGGGAGGTCCTGGCAGTGGTGGGAGTCGTGACTCCCACCACTGCCAGGGGAGGGACTGTGCGTAGTCCTACTGAAGCTGTTGGATGTGCTGCTTGCCGGCATCAAAGCCGCCCCCAACACCTGGATTGATTCGCGTTGGACTTCTGGGTTGGACTTTGATTTTTCTGGGGACAGAAACCAGTCCAGGGGGGAGCAGTGTAAAGTTGGGGCCACGTTGAGGGGGGCAGGGATTTCCCAGCATGCTTTGCCAGTTGTAAACGTTACTGTGTGTGTGTATTAATTGTGTTATTACTGAGCTATTATACTGCTGAGTCATTATAACTGCGTTATAATGACTCAGCAGTGTTTATAGGCAGGATTAGGGCAAGATGTATCATGTGTGTGTAACCATGATTGAAATGGAGGTCTGGGAGAATGACCTCCCCTCCTGTCTGTGCTCAGTTGTGAGTGTTGCGTTTGGGGGTGTGTGAATAAAGCCTGTTCGTCACAACTATCTGCTCCTCTTCTTTGTGTGAACCTCGCCTACGTCACAGTATAAAGGAGAGCTGCACAGTGGGCTGAGAGCTCTTTTTGTGATCCTGTTCTATTAGAGGGAGAATAAAGTCTGTGTTGATCAGCTCGTTGCCTCGCCTGCATTATTCCCTCTACAACATAGTCAAATTTACCTTAGAGCAGACATACGCCACAACACCGTGCTTGGCTGTCATGGTATATGTGTGGAGAATGTGTTCAAGGATGAGGCTGGGTTTGTTCCTCAGATTCAGCTTTATTCACAGATCACATCTCCAACAATCTCAAAGCAAGTCAAGAGGAAGTTTTCATCTCACATCAGGGGTTTTATACCCCGGGCACGAAACAGCAGTCACATGGTGTTTAATTAAACATACAGTCACATGGTACTTAATCTCAATCACAAAGTAACCCCTTTGATCTCACACCATTGTCCTCTAGTCTCTGTGGTCCGGAAATCTTCCCCGGTCGTCTCCCGGAAACAAAGGCCGAATCTCACACTCTTCTGCTGAATCCCAGAGTCTCAGTCCCTTTTGTTCCATGAGACGTGAAGCACACAATAAACATACAGCAACACATTTGTGGAGGATATGTAACCAACATATGTGCCACATGACCCCCCCCCCAAACGTCTAAAATGGGACAAACATAACCAGAGACACATGACATAATAACATTACTACACATCAATCTACCAGTTGCTTAACTCTCAGTCTCCTGCCGTATCTGCTGAAAGCCGGCTTTGCTGATTCCGCAACGTCCCGCTACACCTGTGGATTAGAACTGTTAGCCAATCTCTGTAGGAGTCCTGTAGAATGCCCTCTAGGGTGTCTACCACGACGGGGGGCTCTCGCCAACTGCACCTCTTCATCCGCCAAAACAAAAGCGGGTTTGAGTCTGTTTATACAAATCAATTCTTTTCTGTCTCCCAAATCTAGCAAAAAATGCTTCTCTCCTGTTTCCAGCATCTTGTACGGCCCATCGTAAGGCGGGCGCAGGCTGGGACGACAAGCATCATGTCTCACAAAAACAAATTCCGCATTTTTTAAAGCCTTCGGCACAAAAACGCGTGGGAAACTGTGATGAACCGGGCCAGGAAGCATGTTTGATCCTGTGCCGCTCTGCAACAGCTGAGCGGGGGGGCAATTTGGGGCAGGATTATCGGGGAGAAATTCCCCTGGCAGACAGAGAGGCTGTGCAAAAACTAATTCCGCTGGAGAGGCTTGCAAATCCTCCTTAGGTGCAGAACGCAACCCCAATAAGACCCATGGTAACTTGTCAACCCAATTTGTATCCGTAAGCAACGCTCTGAGGGCTGCTTTCAATGACCTATGAAAACGCTCGCATAAACCGTTAGCCTGGGGGTTGTACGCGGTGGTGCGGTGGATCTTTACCCCTAGGCTGCGGGCCATCGACGACCAGAGTTCAGAAACAAATTGAGGACCTCTGTCCGACGTTATGTCTGACGGAACTCCAAAACGTGCTACCCAAGCTGTTAAAAACGCGCGCGCCACTTCCTCCGCTGTGGTTGATGCCAGAGGAACTGCTTCCGGCCAACGCGTGGTGCGGTCCACCATCGTCAAAAGGTGTGTGTACCCCTGTGACGACGGAAGGGGGCCTACCAAGTCAACATGCATATGATCAAAGCGCTTAGCAGGAATGTGAAAAGGCTCCAAAGGAGCTCTAGTGTGTTTGTGTATTTTGGCTCGCTGACACGCTACGCAGGCTGTCGCCCATTCCTTGACCTGCCTGCGCAACCCCGGCCATACAAATTTCTCCCCCACCATTTTGACCGATGCGCGCACCCCCAGGTGCGCCAGAGAATGGATCGAGTCAAAAACGCGGCGGCGCCACGCAGCTGGTACTACGGGGCGCGGCCGTCCCATAGAGACATCGCAGATTAGGGGAGGCATACCCATTTGCAGCACCCTGTGCTCCAGCCTTAACCCTGTTGGTCCAGACTGGAGCGTGCGCACGTCCGCATCGCTAACCTGCTCCGCGGCCATGGCTGCATAATCTAAACCTACGCGGACCGGGGCCGCGCACGCTCCCGCGTCGCTACCCTGGCCCGCGGCCATGGCTGCAGAGTCTGCCCTCACGTGGTCTGGCGCCGGCACAGCATGCGAGAGGCAGTCTGCCACTACATTATGTTTACCTGCGACATGCTGGATATCGGTGGTGAACTCTGATATCACGGCCAGCTGTCTTTGCTGCCGGCCCGACCAAGGTTCCGAAATCTTGGCCATCGCAAAAGTCAGCGGCTTGTGGTCCACGAACGCGGTGAAACGGCGCCCTTCCAGCCAGAACTGGAAATGGCGGATGGCCAAGAGTAGGGCCAACAACTCTCTGTCAAACGCGCTGTATTTTCGCTCGCTATCGCGCAAGGTTTTGCTGAAAAACGCGAGCGGTTGCCAGGTCCCCGCTACAAACTGTTCAACGACCGCCCCTACCACTAAATCGGACGCGTCAGTGGTGAGGGCCATGCGGGCTGTTGGAACTGGATGTGCCAACAAAACCGCGTTTGCCAGCACTGTTTTGACTTGAGAGAATGCACGCTCCCGCTCAGGAGACCATTCGATTTTATTTGTGAGTTTTTGTTTTTTTAGTGCCGCGTACAATGGTTGCATGAGCCGCGCTGCGCTTGGGAGGAAACGGTTATAAAAATTAACCATTCCCAAAAACTCCTGTAACGCTTTGACCGTTTGAGGTTGGGGAAAATTTGTTATTGCGCGCACTTTATCGGGCAGAGGGACCGCTCTTTCTGGTGAAACGCGATGCCCCAAAAAATCAATCTGCGCTACCCCAACCTGACACTTCGCTAGGTTAATTATTAACCTGTGCTCTGCCAGCCTCCGGAAAACCGCCGTGAGGTGGTTTTCATGTTTGTCTTCGGATGTGCTGGCTACTAAAATGTCATCCAAGTAGACGAACACAAAAGGGAGGTCGCGCAGCACCGCGTCCATCATGTGCTGGAACATCTGCGCGGCCCCCTTGAGTCCAAAAGACATGCACAAAAACTCAAAAAGCCCGAAAGGAATTATTACCGCTGTTTTGGGTATGTCCTGGGCGCACACTGGAACCTGATGGTAGCCGCGCACTAAATCTATTTTAGAAAAAATGCACACCCCCGCCAAATGAACCGAAAAATTTTGAATGTGTGGGATCGGGTAGCGGTCGTGTGCAGTAGCGTTATTCAACCTGTGGAAATCACCGCAAGGTCGCCACGAGCCATCAGTCTTTGGGACCATGTGCAATGGTGAAGCCCAGGGGCTTTTCGAACGTCTGATGATGCCCAGTTTTTCCAGGTTGGCAAACTCCTCGCGCGCTATGGTCAGTTTAGCTGAGTCCAGGCGCCGAGCTTTTGCAAAAATGGGCGGTCTGGTGGTAGTGATATAATGCTCCAACCCATGTTTGGCCACTGTCGCCGAAAACGTTGGGACTGTTAGTGCTGGGAACTGAGTGAGGAGTGCGTGGAACTTACCACCCGCAGTTGTGACGTTGGCTTGTGCAGTTGGCGGTGCCACTCGTGCTGTGCAGGGAATAGAGTGAAAAGACAGTGCACTAACCAGACGTCTATTAGCAAGATCAACCAATAAACCATGTGAGGACAAGAAATCAGCCCCTAACATGTTGAAACTGACTGCAGCTACAACAAAAGTCCACTCAAATGAACGACCCTGCAAAGACAGAAGCAGAGTCCTCTCACCAAAGGTCTTAATAACTGAGCCGTTCGCTGCTGACACTGACACCCGGGGAACCTTGGACGGCATCAGCCGGTCCGCGTAGGAAGGCATGATGAAGCTCATCTGGGAGCCTGTGTCCACGAGGAATTGTCTCCCCGAACGTGCATCCGTCAGGTAAAGCAGCTTGTTCTCGTCCCCGAGGGCCGCAGCCGCTACCGACCCTCGGTCTTGGCATTTCCCGAATGCTTGAAGTGACACGGTGGGAGGCACTTGTGTGCCCTCTCTGCAAAACGACGATGATAGAAGCAAAGGACGTTGCCCGCTCCTTGTCGCTTGGTGCTGACTGCTGCCGTCGTCGGCGCGTCTGGTGCTGCAACCACTGGCCCCATGCCGTCTCTGGGCGTCGCTCCTAGCTCCGCTGTTGCAGCCGAAACTGCGCTCCACTTGTGGGCGTTGACGAGTCGCTGCGCCTCCTTGCTCAGCCCGTGGTAGTCTCGCTTGGCCAACCGGGGTGAATCTGCCAGGGTAACTCTCACCGCTGGCGGCAGGGTCCGGAGGAAAAGGTGGGCGAAGATAAATTCGCAGTCCTCGGAGTCTTTCAGCCTCAGCATTTTGACCATCAGGTCTACGGGTCTGTCGTTCTCCGACTCCGTCAACGCCAGGAGCCCCTCCGCTCGCTGTTGCACGGAGGGGGTGAAATGGCTGATAAGCGCAGCTTTCAAGGCGCCGTATTTGTCGCTGTCCGGTGGTTGGTTAACCAGGTCTTCCACCCTCTGGACTGTGTGGCTGTCCAGCTTCGCCACCACATGGTATAATCTCGTGTCGTCCTTCGAGATTCTCCGGAGGTTGAACTGCGCCTCGACCACGCTAAACCAGGAGCGCGGACTATGCTGCCAGAAGTCGGGCAGCCGGAGTGTGGAGGCAGCCATCAGGCTGGCTTCTGCCGAGCCCCGCTCGGGAGAATTATTTCTGCTCATTTTACATCGTAAGGTCACCAGTGTGGAGAATGTGTTCAAGGATGAGGCTGAGTTTGTTCCTCAGATTCAGCTTTATTCACAGATCACATCTCCAACAATCTCAAAGCAAGTCAAGAGGAAGTTTTCATCTCACATCAGGGGTTTTATACCCCGGGCACGAAACAGCAGTCACATGGTGTTTAATCAAACATACAGTCACATGGTACTTAATCTCAATCACAAAATAACCCCTTTGATCTCACACCATTGTCCTCTAGTCTCTGTGGTCCAGAAATCTTCCCCGGTCGTCTCCCGGAAACAAAGGCCGAATCTCACACTCTTCTGCTGAATCCCAGAGTCTCAGTCCCTTTTGTTCCATGAGACGTGAAGCAAACAATAAACATACAACAACACATTTGTGGAGGATATGTAATCAACATATGTGCCACATATGCAGACAACTGCAGCCGTTCATTTTACCCTGAAATTAAAATACTCATGCTATGGCGCATATTTAAGGCGCATATATTGTATTCATATCCCCCGCATTCACCTAGTAGGAATGACGGTGCATATTCCAGAAGCTTCACGTCTTAAGGACCAAAGAGGACCTGACCCTGTGAGGACCTACGGGAGGTGTGAAGTTGGCCTTGCAGGAGATGTGAAGCTGGAGAGAATGCCCCAGCAGGAGCCCCAGACGCTAGAGGGTCAGAGGACAATGGAGACGCCAAGGAGCCTCGGGCGCTGGATGTTTACCTAAGACTGTGGGTTGGGTGTGTGTGATTTGATGTGGGGGGATTTGTGTCTGGTGAGACTATAAGAGCTGTGTTGGATGATTGCTCTGCCTCTTTTCCTGAGATCCTGTTCTTGTTAGAGGATGTGATCTTGCAATAAACCAACCCTGAGAAATAAACTCAGTCTCGTTTGTGAAAGTCATCCTCTACACTGGTGACCTACGACAAACCATGGCCGGTGGCGACGGTTTTTCCGCACCGGACTCTTCAGGGGCCAACCGGGTTAACGCAGCTACCACACTACAGCTGCCCGATTTCTGGCAACATAACCCGCGCTCCTGGTTTACCACTGTGGAGGCACAGTTCCACCTTCGGGGAATCTCAGCGGACGCAACGAGGTTCTACCATGTCGTCGCAAAGCTGGACAGCCTCACAGTGCAGCAGGTGGAGAGCCTGACCAACCACCCGCCCCAAGACGACAAGTATGGCGCACTGAAAGCCGCCCTCATTCGAGCCTTCACTCCCTCGCTGGGAGAGCGAGCAGAGAAGCTCCTGGCGCTGACAGAAAGGGAAGCGGACAGGCCGGCAGATCTGATGGCGAAGATGATGAGCCTGAGAGGCGAAGATGACGACAGCTTTATCTTCGCCCACCTCTTTCTCAGAACGCTACCGCCAGCAGTGAGAGTCACCCTGGCCAGCTCACAGCTACTCAACAACCGTGACTACCACGAGCTGGGCCAGGAGGCGCAGCAGCTCGTCGACACCCATAGACGGCACGCAGCCACGACGGCAGCAGCAGAGCTGAACGCACCCCCGCGAGACGAGGGGAGACCAGAGGCTGCAGCACCGGACCCACTGACGTCAGCAGCGGCAGAGGCCAGGAGAAGCGGAGCTGACAACACCCTCTGTTTCTACCATTGACGCTTCGCCGAGAGAGCGCGCAGATGCATCCCTCCGTGCCGATACAAGCGCCAGGGAAACGCCAAGACCGAGAGCCGGTAGCAGCTGCAACTCTCGGCGCGAAGAACAAGCTGCTTTTCGTGACAGACGCAAATTCACGGAAAGAATTCCTGGTGGACACAGGCTCCCAGCTAAGTTTTGTCAAGCCTTCCTACGCGGACCTGCTGACGCCTGCCAGCGGACCCCTGGTGTTAGCGGCGAATGGCTCCACGATCAAAACCTATGGGGAGAAGACGCTCCTCCTATCCCTCCACGGCCGCACCTTCGAGTGGACCTTCGTTGTAGCTGCAGTTAGCAACAACATGCTAGGTGCTGACTTTTTATGCTCAAACAGTTTATTGGTTGATCTTACTAATAGACGTATTGTAAATGCACTGTCTTTCCACTCTATCTCCTGTACAGCTCGGGTGGCCCTGCCTTCTGCACATCCCAATGTCACAGCTGCGGGTGGTAAGTTTCATGTACTACTCAATCAGTTTCCAGCACTCATGGTCCCAACATTTTCAGCGTCGGTTGCCAAACACGGGGTCGAACATTTCATAACTACCTCTGGCCCCCCTGTTTTTGCAAAAGCTTGGCGCTTGGACCCAGCTAAACTGGCCATCGCGCGCGAGGAATTCGCCAACTTGGAAAAACTGGGCGTTGTTAGACGCTCTAACAGCCCTTGGTCGTCACCCCTGCATATGGTCCCCAAGGCTGACGGCTCGTGGCGCCCTTGCGGTGATTTCCGCAGATTAAATAATGCTTCAGCACATGACCGCTACCCGATTCCGCACATCCAGGATTTTTCGGCACATTTGGTGGGGGCGCGCATCTTTTCCAAAATAGATTTGGTGCGCGGTTATCACCAAGTCCCAGTCCGCGCGCAAGACATACCCAAAACGGCAGTTATAACCCCTTTCAGGCTTTTCGAGTTTTTGCGCAGGCCTTTCGGCCTCAAAGGCGCCGCTCAGACGTTCCAACGCATGATGGATGCGGTATTGCGCGGCCTCCCTTTCGTGTTCGCCTATTTGGATGATATTTTGGTAGCCAGTGCATCCGAAGTCGAACACGAACGCCACCTCACAGCCGTTTTTCAGAGGCTGACAGAACACGGGCTGATAATTAACCCAGCGAAATGCCAATTCGGGGTAGCGCAAATCGATTTTTTGGGGCACCGCGTGTCTCCAGAAGGCGCGGTCCCGCTGCCTGATAAAGTGCGCGCGATAACGGATTTCCCCCAACCGCAGACAGTTAAACCACTGCAAGAATTTTTGGGGATGGTCAATTTTTATAACCGCTTCCTCCCCAACGCGGCACAGCTCATGCACCCATTGTACGCGGCACTAAAGAAGCAAAAACCTGCAACTATGTCACGCCTCGCCGCCCATCTGCGGCGCCAGCTGCACGCACACCTGCACCTCGTCAGCGGCGAGGGATTTAAGCCGCCTCGCCCTGGGCTTCGGCCTGAAGCCGTCAGTCTTCACTCGCTTCCCTTGCTGTAAGGAACCTCAACCGCTCAGCAAACATCCAAGTAAGAATCTCTTACCTCCTTCTTCTCCTAGTCTGCTCCCCTGTGCACAGGTGGATTTCCCGGCGGCGGACCACTCCTCTCCGCCACTGTTCCCTCACTGCTGCACCGGGCGCTCCAGGTCGCTGTCTTCCAGGCTTCACCCTTGCTGTGCCAGCCACCTGCCATTTCCAAGTAAGCCAGTCATCATAACCTTATCTCCTGTGTTGGTGTGGTGCCCGTTACCCTTCTCCCTTTGCTTCTCCCATAGGGTTGTACGGCTGTACGGCCTCCTGCCTCCGTGCCTGACGCAGACGCCACCACCAACACATTTACATCTCGCAGACACACATTCATACACACTTGTTGTTAATAAAGCTATTAGATCTACCCTGAGCCTGCGTGTGTGTCTCCTGAGCCATGCATTATGTCAAACTAAGGTCGAGTGGTCCCTGGACCGGGAGCACGCTTTCTCCCAGGTCAAATCGGCCCTCGCGAACGCTGCATTATTGGCACACCCGGTGCCAGCAGCTCGCATGGCGCTAACCACGGACACTTCCGACGTGGCAGTGGGGGCGGATGTCGAGCAACTGGTAGCAGGGAGCTGGCAACCACTTGCGTTTTTCAGCAAAACATTGCGCGATAACGAGCATAAATACAGCGCGTTTGATAGGGAGCTTTTAGCCCTGCATTTGGCCATCCGCCACTTCCAGTTCTGGTTGGAAGGGCGCCGTTTCACCACGTCTGTAGACCACAAACCATTAACATTTTCAATGGCTAAAATTTCAGAGCCTTGGTCGAGCCGACAACAGAGACAGCTGGCCGCGATTTCGGAGTTTACCACCGACATTCCACACGTGGCGGGCAAACACAATGTAGTGGCAGATTGTCTCTCGCGCGCAGTTGCAATGCCAGGCCCCCAGGGGGCAGGCTCGGCGACTGTAGACACGGGCCAGGTTCGCGGCGCAGAAGCGCTCGCAGCCCCGGTCTGCGTTGGGTTAGATTATGCAGCCATGGCCGCCGAGCAGGTTAATGATGCGGATGTGCGCGCGCTCCAGTCTGGGCCAACAGGGCTAAGGCTGGAGCACAGGGTGCATCAAAGAGGTATGCCCCCTCTAATCTGTGATATCTCCACGGGGCGGGGGCGCCCCGTGGTCCCAGCTGCGTGGCGTCGCTGCGTTTTTGACTTAATACATTCGCTGGCACATCCGGGCGTTCGCGCATCGATCAAAATGGTGGGAGAGAAATTTGTTTGGCCGGGGCTGCGTAAACAGGTCAAAGAATGGGCCGCAGCCTGCGCAGCGTGTCAAAGAGCAAAGGTACACAAGCACATGCGGGCCCCTCTAGAACCTTTTCACATCCCAGCCAAACGCTTCGACCACGTGCATATCGACTTGGTGGGACCCCTCCCGCTGTCACAGGGGTTCACACACCTTCTAACTATGGTGGATCACACTACGCGCTGGCCAGAGGCGGTCCCCCTGGCGTCAACCACAGCAGCAGACGTTGCGCACACTTTTTTAACGGCTTGGGTCGCACGCTTTGGAGTCCCGCCGGACATAACGTCTGACAGAGGACCCCAATTTGTTTCCGAGCTCTGGTCATCCATGGCACTCAGCCTGGGGGTGAAAATTCATCGCACAACTGCATATAACCCCCAGGCCAACGGTTTGTGCGAACGCTTTCACCGGTCATTGAAAGCAGCCCTCAGAGTGGCTCTCACGGACACAAATTGGGTTGATAAACTTCCATGGGTTTTATTAGGGTTGCGTTCAGCACCTAAGGAAGATTTGCAAGCCTCTCCGGCCGAGCTAGTCTTCGCCCAACCTCTCCGGTTACCGGGAGAATTCCTTCCTGAGAACCCCGCACCAGATCGCCCCCCCCCCCCGCTCAGCTGCTGCAGAGCGACGCGGGATCAACCACCCTCCCCGGCCCAGTTATTCACAGTTTCCCACGCGTTTTCGTGCCTAAAGCCTTAAAGAATGCAGAATTCGTCTTTGTTAGACACGATGCACAGAGGTTAGGTTTAAGACCACCTTATGATGAACCGTTCAGAGTGTTAGAAACCGGGGAAAAGCATTTTTTGCTCGATTTGGGAGACAGGAGGGAATTAGTCTGCATTAACAGACTCAAACCCGCTTTTGTGTTAGCTGATGAACAAGTGCAGTTAGCCAGGGCCCCCCGCCGCGGCAGGCCGCCGGGGAGACACTCTGCTAAGCTTTCACAAGGATGTGCTAACGACTCTAATTCACAGATGCAACAAGCGGCTACTGGAAGGTCGAAACCGGCTTACAGCAGATATGGCAGGCGATTGAAGCCCAAGCAGCCGGAAGTGTGATGTGTTGTGCCTTTTTTTGCTGTTCTGTGTATTATGTTATGATACTATGCATATTGGGGTGCACTTTGTCCTTATTTAGACGTTTGGGGGGGGTTTATATGGCGCATATTTAAGGCGCATATATTGTATTCATATCCCCCGCATTCACCTAGTAGGAATGACGGTGCATATTCCAGAAGCTTCACGTCTTAAGGACCAAAGAGGACCTGACCCTGTGAGGACCTACGGGAGGTGTGAAGTTGGCCTTGCAGGAGATGTGAAACTGGAGAGAATGCCCCAGCAGGAGCCCCAGACGCTAGAGGGTCAGAGGACAATGGAGACGCCAAGGAGCCTCGGGCGCTGGATGTTTACCTAAAACTGTGGGTTGGGGGTGTGTGATTTGATGTGGGGGGATTTGTGTCTGGTGAGACTATAAGAGCTGTGTTGGATGATTGCTCTGCCTCTTTTCCTGAGATCCCGTTCTTGTTAGAGGATGTGATCTTGCAATAAACCAACCCTGAGAAATAAACTCAGTCTCGTTTGTGAAAGTCATCCTCTACAATGCTGCTGTCATGCCATAAATGCTTGATATTTAATGTAACACGACACAACATTTTCTGACAATTGTTCAGAATTTTATTGACCTATATTTTGTGATCATTTAAAAACTGATGCATGCTGAAGCATGCTGAAGTCCATATCGTTCCAAGGAAGTGCAACAAATGCAAAAAAAAAAACCTGTGGCGGGTTGATTCAACCCCCCCCCCCCCAACAACACACAGGACAGTCAGCTCTCTTCTCTTGGTTTTTCCCGCTGCACTACTGAGATGTAATGTGCCATTCATGTATTGTGATGTAATGTGCCATGCATGTATTGTGATGTAATGTGCCATTCATGTATCGTGATGCAATGTGCCATTCATGTATTGTGATGTAATGTGCCATTCATGTATAGTGTTCATGTGTCCTGTCCTTACTGTGACCTAGAGGCTGAGATCAATATGTAGATGTGCCTTGTAACCTCTTTGTCCTACACCTGGAGCAGAGGCTAGCAAATCTGCCTATTGTTATGTAGGTCTTTCAAATGCAAATATCTCATGCCTGTTCTGCAGTCCCTTTGATCATACCAACTGCTGGGGAATGCTCTTTGATGTATTGTTGTAGTTGGGTATATATGCTGCAACTCTGTAACGCAAACTCTCTCTCATTCTGATTCTGCAACTGCTGCTGCAGGACACAGACTTTGTGTCCTTCTTCTCTGAGAGCCGCTTGGGCTCGCTCCCGGCGCGCATGCACGGCGCCGGGAGCGGAGCTCGTGACGGCGGTATGATATAATAAACTTCCTTAAAACCACAGCATCGCTGCTTATTTTATCATCCGCTGCACTGGTGACCCCGAAGACGCACACGCTTTGTGCGACGCAGCCTTCTGGTCTGGACATCCACGCTGAACCGGCCGAGGGACACAAGACGTCTCCTCCCTCTCACCGCCCCAATGCACCATGACCTGAAGGCAGAAAAGAACACGCTGCCAGTGAACGCTTCACTGGTGACCCCGAAGACGCACACGCTTTGTGCGATGCAACCTTCTGATCTGGACAGCTGCGCTGGTGACCCGTTCTTCATGATGAGATCTGCACGTCTGAGATCTGCTCATCCACGCTGGACCAGCCGCGCTCGCAGTTCCTCCACACGAGAGCGCAGGCACCTCGTCCCCTCTCCACGACGGCGTCCTCCATGGCCGGCAGAGAACGCGACACGTGGACCTGAACGCACCACGGCCGAGCGGTGCCAAAGATCGTCTATTCCCTCCCACCGCTCCAACGCATCTGCACGAGCCTAAGGGACAAAAGATCGTCTATTTCCTCCCACCGTTCCAACGCACCATGGCCAAGCTGCAGCCACAGCCCAAACCTGGATTTTATCGGCGCCATCTGCACCGATCTCCACCAAGATTCTGCACCCTGACTCGCCACTCCAGCCGCCCACCCACGCACGGAACCCCCGCGCGCGCACCGGGGAGTTACGAGGACAGCACACCACGCACGGGACAATAACGGCTTCACTGACCGCCTTCCTTCTGCTGCACACTGGCCCTTCAGGCTTGCTTGTACACCTGAGGCCCGCAGCTTGCTCACTGGATTTTATGGTCTTAGCCACGGCACACAAGGGGAATTCAGCTGTCTGCGGTTCCCGAGGCTTTAGAGTTGCGCCTGCCCTAAAGTCAACACGCCAGTCCCTCTGCTTTTATTTTTTTTTTTCTTACAGCCGCTCCTGCTTTTCTTCATGGCCACGAGAGGAGTCAGAGACAAATTTTTCTTCTTGTGATCTCCGCACGCGCAACGGGACAGCCCCTCGACGTCGCGGAGCAGCAAGCAATTTTTGCGCGGCTCGGACGATTTCCCCGCCCCTGCCGGCACTTACTACCCCTCCCCTCCCTCCCCCTCCACCTGCAGCGAGCTTCTCCCACAGCTCGCTCCCATAGATGGATTATCGAGGTCTCGGCCCCCTGCCGTGCCCTCTGGGGGGGAGCGTGTAGCGGGTTGATTCAACCCCCCCCCCACAACACACAGGACAGTCAGCTCTCTTCTCTTGGTTTTTCCCGCTGCACTATTGAGATGTAATGTGCCATTCATGTATTGTGATGTAATGTGCCATGCATGTATTGTGATGTAATGTGCCATTCATGTATAGTGTTCATGTGTCCTGTCCTTACTGTGACTGAGAGGCTGAGATCAATATGTAGATGTGCCTTGTAACCTCTTTGTCCTACACCTGGAGCAGAGGCTAGCAAATCTGCCTATTGTTATGTAGGTCTTTCAAATGCAAATATCTCATGCCTGTTCTGCAGTCCCTTTGATCATACCAACTGCTGGGGAATGCTCTTTGATGTATTGTTGTAGTTGGGTATATATGCTGCAACTCTGTAACGCAAACTCTCTCTTATTCTGATTCTGCAACTGCTGCTGCAGGACACAGACTTTGTGTCCTTCTTCTCTGAGAGCCGCTTGGGCTCGCTCCCGGCGCACATGCACAGCGCCGGGAGCGGAGCTCGTGACGGCGGTATGATATAATAAACTTCCTTAAAACCACAGCATCGCTGCTTATTTTTTATCATCCGCCGCACCCCCAACTGTTTGATATCTTTCTTAAATCGTTAAGCCTTAGGAAGCAAATTGTGACTATTTATTATTTTACTTCATGCAGCCTTGCATCTGGTGACATATATAACACATAGACCAGACCTGTGACATTCATATAAGTGAAAACATACCTGGTGGTGTTGTGTCTGTCCTGTGCCTGTACCACTGAATCACAGTGTATGATCTATGCATTGCCGGTGAGAAGCCTCCACTTATACAGTCTGGCACAACCAGAGTGCAAAACTTGAGTGCAAAACATGTATGTGGACTATACATTAAAATGAATTTGAAAAACTTTTAAAAATGCTATTTTAAATGCCCCTGCTACTCCACTCTTATTGACTGATTTAACACTGCTGCAGCCGAAACCGGAAACTCCGCCCATAATCGTTCCTACAGCGGCACCACCAGGAATAAGGTACTGTAGATATGTAACTTGTGGCAAAATTCGATAGATAGATAGATAGATCGATAGATAGTTTATTTCGAACACAAAAAATATAACAAAAAACAAGCAAATAGCAAATGCAATAAAGTTACAGTATACACTGTTCGAAAGGGAGAAGGAAGAAGTGAACACTTATTAATTCCAACTCCTCTTTTCCATCGATACACCCATGTGAATTTTATACAAATTACTACCTTTAAGACCCCAAGTAAACAATTTACTGTATTTTTTACAGATCAACATTAACACCTGTCCATTCTAACATACAATGAAGTCCATATATCAAAACCAGTCTCAAACGGCACAGATACACACAGTGCTGTCCCACCCACCATTCCATAGTGTCCCATAATGTCCCAGAGTGAACATAATGAATCGTACATATAAATTCTACCCTTCTAACATATATCCTTTCAACAAATGGTGCTTATACCTCTTTTTAAATTGATTTCTGTTTGTACATAGTTTCAGTTCCGGCTCCAGACTGTTCCACAAATCCACCCCACAGACAGATATGCACATATTTTTCTTGGTTGTACGTATCTTGGGTTTTGTAAAGTTTAAGTCTCCTCTCAAATTATGATCATTGTCTCTTTTTTTTTTTTTTTTTTTTTTTTTTAATGGATGCTGGTTAAATTTTTATTCTTTTTTTTTTTTTTATTTAAGTTTTTGTAAAGGGTATACAGGTCGTTACAGCAATGCAGTGTTTACATTTTCATCACATGTTCCCTTATTTTCTGATATCTGACAACATTGGAAGATTAATTCTTACAACACCCCTTATTTTTTTTTTTTTTTTAAAGTGAAAGAAAAAGTGAAATTAAAGAGAAAAAAAAAACAAAACAAAAAACAAAAAAAAACCAAACAAACCAGTAAAAAACAAACAAAAAGAAAAAGTAAGTAAATAAAGATAAAAGAGCATCTGAGTAGCATTGGAACAAAGAGCAGAACCATTATTGAAATGGTATTTGTCAAAGATTAGATCTAATGGAAGACACATATGCGGTCCAGGGTTGCCAAAAGTTCATGAACCCATCCATGTCCTGTCTCAGTGCGAATGTCAACTTTTCCATCGAGTAAATGTCTTGGATCACGTTAGTCCAATCTTCAGGTGTAGGACAGTCCTTCAACATCCATTTTTTAGTTAGAGCTTTTTTGCTTGCCAATATTAAAACACTGAATAAGTATTTTTCTCCTCGTCTTTCCAGTGAGTCCGGTAGTAAACCCAAATACAAAGTTACAAAAGAAAAGGGAACTGTAATTTTGAATATTTTCCCCAATATTGTCTGTACATTGGTCCAATATTGGTGGATAACTGGGCATGACCAAAACACATGAAAATGATTTGCAGTCTTTTCACCACACAAGCGCCAACAGTTCAATCCCTTATGGGTAAATTTGATTTGTGCAGGTGTTCTGAAAAATCTTGCCAAGTTTTTCCATCCAAATTCTCTCCACTGCAGGGATGAGGTACTTTTCCATTGCTGTTTATTTAGCTTTTCCCATATTTCCAGATGTAAAGTGAAATTCCCCTCTTTTTCCCATCTCTCTTTTATATAAGATGTGTTGTCTCCTTTTAAGTCTTGAAGACCTTGGTATATTTTAGAAATGTATCTGATCCCTGGGATCCCTTTATATGCCATTAAGAAGACCTTCAGAACACCTGACTGGGCCCTTTCCAAAACCTCCTTTTTAAGTATATTGTTTATGTGGTGTCTAAGCTGGAAGAACCTGTAAAGGTCTTGATTTATTAGGCCTTGTTTTTTCAAATCTTCAAAACTTCTTAAGATTTGCCCTTTAAAAAAATCGTAATATTTTATCAGCCCCTTCTCCTTCCACTTTTTAAATCTGGTGTCTGTTTTATTAGGAGTAAAGTCCTGATCATAGGCGATCCATTGCAGAAGTCGATAGGGCTCTTTAGTTTGATTCTCTCTGACTATCTTAAACCAAATTTTTAGCGGGGTCTCTATCCACGGGTTAGTGTTATTCAAAAGCTTAGGTAAGACATTGTTCCCTATTATCGCCTGTAGGGGGATGTCACTTGTTATTTGGCATTCGATCTCCTTCCATTGTGCAGAGTAGACTGGGTTACATATCTCTACTAAAGTTTTAATTTGTGCGGCTTTAAAGTAGTCCCTGATATTTGGCAGCGCGAGCCCACCTTTGTCTTTGTTTAGCTGTAGGGTTCTATATCTGATTCTAGGTCTCTTGCCCTGCCATATGAATCTTGAGATCCTTCTGTCCAGCTCCTGCCATGTTTTTTTGGGAGGTTCTACCGGTATTGTTTGGAAAAGGTATAGAAGACGTGGAAGTATATTCATTTTGACTGCTTCAATTCTTTGTGCAATACCCAAGAATGGTATCATATTCCATCTTGCTAGGTCAGATTTTATTTTTGTCACCAGTGGATCATAGTTTAGTGATATAATTTTGTTGAGTTGTTTCGGGATATTGACCCCCAGATATTTCATAGATTCCGACTCCCAGTTAGTTTTGAGTTTGCTTAGTGAATAATGATTTGGGTCATAGTTGAATGTTAAAACTTGGGTTTTATGCATATTTAATTTGTACCCCGATAAATCTCCATACTCTGAAAAAACTGAGGTTAGTTCTGGTAAAGAAGTGTCCGGCTGCCCTAGGTATATTAAAATGTCATCAGCAAAGAGTGCTATTTTATGTTCCTTCTGACCAAGTGTAATACCTTGAATTTTTTGGTTTTGTCTTATCCATTGGCTCAGAGGTTCTATGAAGATTGCAAAGAGCAGTGGAGACAGGGGGCAGCCCTGACGACATCCTCTTTCCAGTTCAAAAGATGATGATAAATTACCGTTAATCCTTATTTTAGCTGTTGGTTTTTTATATAATGCCTGTATAGTTCTAATGAAGTTGTTATGAAAATTGAAACTGGATAAGATTCTGTATAGAAAAGACCAGTCAACCGAATCGAATGCTTTTTCAGCATCTAATCCTAATATGACTGCATTTAAGTTATATTTTTTTATATGATGAATTATGTGTAAAGTGCGTCGAATGTTGTCTTGTGTCTGTCTTTGTCTTATAAAACCTGTTTGGTCTAAATGAATTAGGTCTGTCAGTATATTCTCTAACCTTTTGGCAAGGATAATGGTAAAAAGCTTATAGTCCTGATTTAGTACACTGATTGGTCTGTAGTTGGAGCACTCTAGTTTATCCTTTTCAGGTTTAGGTATAACTGCAATGACCCCTTCTCTCCAGGAGGGGGGGATTTCCCCTGTGTGGAGGACATAATTAAATGTTTTCAGGAGGAGAGGAGATAGTTGCTGTTTAAAGGTTTTGTACCACTCTGCTGTATAGCCATCAGCTCCTGGGGATTTGTTAGCTTTAAGTTTCATAATTGCTTTTTCCAATTCTTTAGGATGTATTTCTGACAGTAGTGTTTTATTTTGTGACTCCGTAAGTTGGGGAAGGTTTAATGTGTTTAGGAATGCCTCGGATGCGTTTTTATGTTTTTTGTGGGAGTATAAGTTCTTATAGTAATTCTCGAAGTTTTTAAGAATATCCTGAATTCTGAATTTTATTTCCTTTGATACTGGGTCTCTGATTTTGTAGATTGCTCTTTCTGTTTGATGTTTCCTCAATTTATAGGCTAGCAATTTTGCCGATTTACTGCCTGCTTCATAGTATTTTTGTTTCAGAAATGTAAGTTTCTTCTGGATTTCTATTGTGTAGATCTCATTTATTTGGTTTTTAATTTCCTTAATCTTGAGCGAGTCAGTAGAATGAGTGTTGCCTTTGTGTTCTTTTTCTAGGTTCCTAAGTTCTGACTCTAATGTGGATAGTTTTTCTTGTCTTAGTTTCTTTTGGGTTGCCAGTTTTGCAATAATCTTTCCTCTTATTACAGCTTTACATGCATCCCACAGTATTAAAGGGGATACTTCTCCATTATCGTTATCTTCCAAATATCTGAGAATATCTGACTCCAATTCATCTTTCAATGGTCCTTTCAGGACATTTGAATTTAACCTCCAAGAAAATGTATTATTTGTGTATTTTTGGATATTTAAGTCCATGTAGATCGGACTGTGGTCGGAGAGATCCATCAGTCCTATTTTACATGTTTTTACTCTACCAATGTCTCTATTAAACATAAAAAAATAGTCAATCCTTGAGTAAGATGAATGTGGAGTTGAGTAAAATGTATAGTCTTTTACACTGGGGTTGAGTTCCCTCCACACATCACAGATTCCCATTTCTTTTAGTAGCATCCGAGTCTTCCTGTTTTGGGTGTTATTTTGATGTGGGGAATTACCAGAAGCATCCCAGTATGGATTCAGTCTAAGATTGAAGTCCCCACCACATATCACTAAACCTTGAGCTTTAGTTATCATTAGGTCGAATACATTTTTATAAAATTTCCAGTTAGCCCCTGGGGGAGCATACACATTCAGCAGGGTGATATCTTCTCCCTCTAGCCGCCCAGTTACCAAACTGTATCTCCCTTCTTTATCTTTGTGTTCTGATTTTTTTTCAAATGTAATTTTGGTTGATATCAATGTCGCTACTCCCCTCCTCCTCCCTGATTTATATGAAGATGAAGAGATCATTTTAAACCCTTGTCTACTGAGTTTATTGTGTTCCACGTCTGTTAGGTGGGTTTCTTGTAAAAGTATTATTCCTGCTTTGTCTTTTTTCATTTTGCCTAGAATCTTGGATCTTTTAACTGGATTCAGGATCCCTTTTACATTATATGAAATTATTTTGGTTACACCCTGTTTCTCCATTGTGTTGTTTTGTTTAGTATAACTGTGTGGTGGCCCTCTTTTGTGCTACTCAGAAACTGAAAGAACATTAAAAACAAGAAAAACATTAAGAACATAGTGTAAAAAACTTTAAAACAAAAAACTGTCAAAAGAACTTCCTGAGCTGAGGTCTTTTTAAAGACCCTGTAAGAGCCTTGATGGAGTGAAGGCTCTGAGGGAAATTCCTCAAACTCTGTTACGTGTTGAGGGCCCTCTCGTACCACTGAAAGTAGTCCCATGCTTTTAACGTGAGTTTCAGAACCCAATCCAAACTTGTAATGATTTTTTTTTTTTTTTCCTTTTATGCCTAAACCCTGTGAAATTGTGTGCACCCTCCCACCCCCATCACATCAAACATTCACGCAAAAACAGTATTTGTTAGTATGAGCAGAACATGTGGATTATTGTCACATTTCTATTTTAACAAGTTTTTTTTTTTTTTATTACAAAGACTTATTTGTTTCAAATAATATGATTGTTCCATGAAATGTTTTACCACATGCTGAATATGCATCTCCTTTAATGTTTGTTACCTTGTATGAGGGGGGTTGGATGTGCGGATTGATTCAAGAGAAAGGAAAAAAAAAAAAAAGGTCGCTATTCCAACCTGAAAACGGATAGTTTATCCGCGACGCTCTGGTGCTGGGTTTCCCGCTGCTGGTCCGTGGATTTTGAGGGTCTTTGTGTTGTCCATGTTTGCGCTTTGATCTTCTCACTCGGGTCTGCTGCGGGTTTAAACACCGTTACCGGGAGCCCTCTTCTCGCCATGTCAGCTGTTGCTTCTTCCGCCGAATTATAGAGACACGTTTCATCGCCGTAGAAGACCCTTAACTTCGCAGGAAATGGTGTCTGAAAGCGCAATTTCTTCTCTCTTAACACCTTTTTCGCGTCATTGTATTCCCTGCGCTTTTTAAGGACCTCCGGGGCGTAATCGTGTTCCACGTAGACTTTTCTCTCCTGGTGCATAAATCCTTTTTTCTGCCAGGCCAGTCTTACAACCTCTTGTTTTATTTTGAAATTGGAAAATCTTACCAACACCGAACGTGGGGGCGCTTCCGCCGCCGGCCTAGCGGCTAATGAACGATGTGCCTTTTCTATCTTCAAGTCGGTGGTTTGTGGAATATCCAATTTCTCTCTTAGTAAGGATTCCACGCATTCTGCCATTGAGTTAAAACCATTTTCGGTTCCTTCTATCAGACCATGAATTCTTATGTTGTCTCTTCTTTGTTTTCCTTCTTGGTCGGTTAGCTTAGCCTCTATAGCTGCTTGTCTTTTGCGTAGGTCCAGCACAGAATCTTCGAGCACTTTTATTCGATCCTCTGTTTCCAAGATTCGGTTCTCGGCCTGGTCCACTCTGCTGTTTGTCCTTTTCAATTCTTCTCTGAATTCCCGAAATTCGGCCGTAACATCTCGGCGAAATCGTCGTAGTTCCTCAAATAGTGATTTCAGGCTAACCCTTTTGTTAGCTATCACCAGCTCCTCGTCTTCTGAACGGGGATCTTCCAGTTCAGATTCTCCGGCCGATACGTGTCCTAGCCTGGAGAATTTCAGTTTCTTCTGTTTTCCTTTAGACATGATGATTTTGTCTTTTGATTTTCACTCCTCCAAAAATCCGTTAAGTTTGATTTTCAAGGTGTTATCCTGGATTGAGTCTGAGAGCTTCAGTGTTAAGCTGCAGTCGCCATGGCGTCCAGACCGGAAGTCATTGTCTCTTTTTTTAAATATTTTTTGTATATTAGTTGGGAGTTCATTGTTAATTGCCCTGTACATTACTTGTGCTGTCTTAAATTGAACTAAATCGATGAACTTTATGACATGTGACTTCAAGAACAACGAATTGGTATGGTCTCTATATCCTGCATTGTTTATTATCCTTATAGCTCTTTTTTGTGATGTGCATATTGCTTGTAGGTTGGTCTTGTAGGTGTTTCCCCAGACTTCTACACAGTAGTTAAGATAAGGTAAAAACAGTGAATTGTACAATAAGACCAATGATTTATAGTCCAAGATGTGTCTTGTCTTCCCCAATATGCCTATACATTTTGCTAATTTAGCCCGGATGTGACTGATGTGAGGTTTCCAGCAGATTTTACTGTCTAGCGTCACCCCCAGAACTTATTTTCCTGTACTGTTTGTATTCTGGTATCATCTATCGTTACCATTATTTCATGATTTATTTTATAATTTCCAAACACCATAATTTTTGTTTTTTTTTAGATTTAGAGATAATTTATTTTTGTTGAACCACTGCGTTAATTTTTCCATTTCAGTTGTGACCACCTCTAAAACCTGCTGCAAATTCTCACCAGTGCAAAGGATATTTGTGTCATCCGCAAACAAAATAAATTTCAGAATTTTTGATATTTGGCATATGTCATTTATATACAAGATAAAGAGTTTGGGTCCCAAAACTGACCCCTGGGGCACACCACAAGTGATGTCCATGAAGGGTGATTTGTGCTCTCCAATTTGTACAAAATGTTGTCTGTTACTTAAATAACTTTCCACCCAACTCAGTCCTACCCCTCTTATCCCATACCTTTCCAGTTTCCTTAGTAGTATTCTGTGGTCAATAGTGTCAAAAGCTTTCTTTAAGTCTATAAATACTCCTACAGCAACCTTTTTTTTTTGTCTATACAACTAGTAATTTCTTCTATAAGTTCGATCAGTGCCAAAGATGTAGATTTATCTGCTCTAAAACCATACTGGCTATCTGTAAGGAGGTTGTGTTTTTCAATGAAATCATCCAGTCTCTTAGTGAAGATTTTTTCAAGTATTTTGGAGAATTGTGAGAGTAAAGAGACTGGCCTGTAATTTGTGAAGCGATGACTGTCTCCTGTTTTGTAAAGGATGATCGATCGGGACCAAAAGATAATTTCGCACTTGCCATTCATCCATGGAGATTTTTTCCGTCCCGTGAGTGGAAGTAGAGGGACTCTGGTTCCTTCAAAGCTACTAGTTTACCTACCACCGAAGAAGAAGACTCCTCGACGCTGATTGGTTGTGGTGGTAACGTGGCCTTGTTTGAATTTCTTGGGTTGGTAGCAGTCTACTAAGGTACGTTTGCTTTTAAAATGCTACATATTTGACCACCTTTGGACAGAAGAGCATGACTGTAGCGTATTTATTAAGGCTATTTACAGGGATAAAAGTCACACAGATTGTGGGCTCTATGTTTGAAGCTGTTGGTTTTACTCGTCAAACATGACGTTACTCTGTTTACTTCGCCGAAAGTCGTGGACAGTCTTTAATGATCTATAGTTTGCTACGGATTGCACCGACTTTAGATATATATGTACTGAAGAATTTGTACTGGCCCTCGACCTGTCACAAAACTTTGGGGAAATGGTCTCGGTGCATTATTAGTGCACTCATTTGTGTGTGTGTGTGTGTTTGCAGTTTTTGAAACATTACGTTTTTATTTCCAATGAGTGATTATTTTGAATTAGGTTAGAGCAAGTGGTGAGGCTGAAGACATCACTGGAAATAAAAAGTTTAATATCTCAAACACGTGTAAAAGCACAGATAGAAAACCGGAGTGCATACTGTATGCACTAATAATTGAGACCATCCATCCATCTTCTACCGCTTTTCCGGAAGTCCAGGTCGTGGAGGCAGCAGATCAAGCAGAGAAGCCCAGACTTCCCTCCCCCCAGCCACCTGCTCCAGCTGTTCAGAGAAGATACCAAGGTGTTCCCAGACCAGCTGGGAGATGTAGTCTCTTCACCGAGTCCTGGGTCTGCCCCGGGGTCTCCTCCCAGAGGGATGTGCCCGACACACCTCAAGTGGGAGGCGTCCAGGAGGCATCCTGTTCAGATGCCCATACCTCCATTGGCTCCTTTCATTGTGGAGGAACAGCGATTCTACTCTGAGCTTCTCCCGGATGACTGCGCTCCTCACCCTATCTCTGAGGGTGAGTCCAGTGATCCTACGAATTGAGACCATGCTGTGTC
The DNA here is from genome assembly GCA_020510985.1 of Pholidichthys leucotaenia. Taxonomy (NCBI): domain Eukaryota; kingdom Metazoa; phylum Chordata; class Actinopteri; order Cichliformes; family Pholidichthyidae; genus Pholidichthys; species Pholidichthys leucotaenia. Next base: position 119,758,776 of record CM035850.1, read on the forward strand.
AAACTGGAACAAGTTGCGGGGGCTGGGTGACTTTACAATGACCAATAAACTTTTTTTTTTCTATGAAACCATACATGCACACATGATTGGGACCATTTCCATAGTGTTGGGATGGATGGAGGGCCAACTAGATATAGGTGCAGAGGTTGATGTCTGCCCCAAATCAGACTGCTGGGACTCTGTTTTCCCATAATAAATTGTGCTGTCTGTATGCCATAAAATGAGTGGGGCTAAAAAAATCATTTACCCGCTCACATTTGACTACCAGCCATAGATGTGTCAGTGAGCCAAATACTAATAACACCATCCGGAAATTGTTTCATCTACATTTGATATTCAGGAAAAGAATTACAACACAGAGAGATAAAATGGTTCTGCTATCAGTACTACCACTGTTCCTATTTAAGAAGCATGTAAACATAAATGTAGTGTTTCCTCTGGCTTAAAGACCTTGGCGTGGTGGCAACATGTTTTCCCTCGGGGGGCGGGGGGACATACCGGAATATGTTAATTTTATAGTATTTATTTCTTTTTAAAATTTTACACCATAAAGTTGCATATGGAACTTACCATCTGAAGTATTGTACAACCGAGGCTTGAATATTGGGCCAGTTGGGGTCCCACCCAGACATCCTGTGTTTAGACTTTTTAGTGGTGTTATTCTTCTCTTCTCCCTCTGCTCTCACCTCTCTTGGACCCTCTACCTGAACACTTTCCTCTCCTTGGCTCCTCTCTTCTGTCTCATCTTGCCCTGTATGAGCTCTGTCTAATTCAGCTTCTCTCTCTGTCTATGGTGGTATACAAACAGGTTAGAAAATATCAAGTGTCATGTTTTACATAAATGACAAAAATATGTGTATTTTTTGTATTTTTATTCTAGTGTTTCTTTTTTCCATTGAGAGCGTAAGGAAGGGAAAGAAACATTCATAATAGTAATGTACTCAAGCATACTTAAATTATATGATCAGGTGGGTATAGTAACCAGAAATTCTACTCATGTAAAAGCAGTGCTTTGAAATTAATAATTAACAGTAGGCAACCAAAAATTTCTAGTTGAGTTAAGGGTACAAAGAGCACCCACTTAAAAACTTGAGTAATGACTGACATAATGTCTGGCCCAGGAAACACGCACGCAGGCTCAGGATAGATTTAACAGCTTTATTCAACAGGCAGGTGTGTATGAATGGATGTATGCGGTATGTGTATGTGCTGGGGTGAACACCGATGCGCAGGCAGCAGAGCAGCGCGCCGTTCAGCCGGACAACCTTGCAGGAACAGGTGGCTGGCGTTGGCAAGTGATGAGCCCGGGAGACAGCGTCCTGCAGGGCCTGCGTGGATGGTGGAGAAGAGTCAGCGATGACGGGGGGAATCCGCCGCCGGGGAGTCCACCTGTGCACAGGGGTGAAGAACTTTGGAGACAAGGTAAGGGATGCTTACGTGTCGTAGTAATCTTGCTGGTGATCTGAGGTTGATTCACGAGCTTTGGAAGTACCGACGAGAACAGACGGCTCCAGACCGCAGCACTGGGCCGAGTGGGTTAAATAGCCCGCTGCTGACGAGGCGCAGGTGTGCGCGCAGCTGAAGCTGCTGATGAGCGGCGAGTTGTGACAGTACTCCCCCCCCCCCCCACCCCCAGCAGCGCCTCCTGGCGCTGGTTTGTCCGGATGTGCCCGATGGAACTCCGTGATGAGGCTTTTGTCTAACACCCAAGAAGAGGGCACCCAGGACCTCCATTCCGGACCGAATCCCTCCCAGTCCACCAAGTACTGCAGCCCGCGCCCTCGGCGCCGGGAGTCCAGGAAGGAGGCGACTCTCCAGGCCGGGTGGCCGTCGATCATCATAGGCACGGGCGGGGGGCAGAGGGGGTCGGAGACATAGGGCTTGATTCTAGAAACATGGAAGGTAGGGCAAATGCGAAGGGAGGGGGGGAGGGCCAGACGCACAGCCACCGGGTTAACAATTTTAGAAATGGTGTGGGGACCAACAAAGCGTGGGGCCAACTTCCTCCTCTCTCCCTTGAGGTGGAAATCCTGAGTGGCCAACCAGACCTGTTGACCCACCTGGTAGGCAGGGGCCGGTCTTCTGTGACGGTTAGCCGTGGTGCTGTTGCGCGCCGCCGTGCGTAAGAGCGCGTCCCGTGTCTGGGACCACAGAGCCCGACAACGTCTCAGGTGCGCCTGGATGAAGGGACCGCCAGCTCCGCCTCCTGCTCCGGAAACAAAGGTGGATCATAGCCCAGGAACGCCTTGAAGGGAGACATCCCTATAGCAAAAGACCGAGCGGTGTTGTGGGCGTACTCTACCCAAGACAGGTGCGTGCTCCAGGAAGACGGGTTAGACGAAGTGACGCAGCGCAGGGTAGCTTCCAGCTCCTGGTTGGCCCGCTCACACTGCCCGTTGGATTGCGGGTGGTGACCGGAGGAGAGGCTAACTGTGGCCCCCAGGGCGTTGCAAAAACACCTCCAAACCTCAGAGACAAACTGGGGACCCAGATCCGAGACGACGTCCACCGGTATCCCGTGTAGCCTGACCACGTGCTGAACCAAGAGGTCCGCTGTCTCCTGCGCCGTTGGAAGACCCCGAAGTGGCACGAAGTGGGCGGCCTTGGAGAACCGGTCCACGATGGTCAGCACAGCGTTATAGGAGTTGGAAGTGGGGAGACCAGTGACAAAGTCGAGGGCTATATGGGACCAGGGTCTGCCAGGGGTCGGCAGAGGCTGGAGCAAACCCGCAGGGGGAGAATTACCTGACTTGGCAGTGGCACACACAGGGCACGCCCGGACGTAGTTGGCGGCATCCTTCTGCAGACCCGGCCACCAGAAGGAGCGCTGGAGGAGATCCACAAGCCGAGATACACCAGGGTGACAGGCGAGCTTGGAGGTGTGGACCCAATGGATGACCTCCCCCCGGACAGAAGATGGAACGAACACCCTTCCCTCCGGTCCGCCGCCAGGGTCCGGTTCAGTCTCCTGCGCCCTCCGGATCTTGTTCCTGATGGACCAGGAAATCGCTCCTACCACACACGAACTGGGCAGGATGGGGTGGCCCGGCTCCTCCGATGTCTCAGGGGCGAACTGCCTGGAGAGGGCATCGGGTAGGACGTTCTTAGAGCCGGGGCGATAGGTTATGGTGAAGCGGAACCGGGCAAAGAACAGGGACCAGCGCGCCTGGCAGGCATTCAGACATCTAGCAGATCGAAGATACTCCAAGTTCTTATGGTCCGTCAGCACCACGAATGGTAAAGCAGCCCCCTCCAGCCAGTGGCACCACTCCTGCAGGGCGAGCTTGATGGCGAGAAGCTCCCTGACCCCGACGTCGTAGTTCCGCACGGCGGCCGGGGACAGGCGCCGTGAGAAGAAGGCGCAGGGTCGTTTGGCCCCATCAGTGGGTGATTGCTGGGACAGCACCACCCCCACCCCCGTATCAGACGCGTCGACCTCCACCAGACACTGCAGCGCGGGGTCGACCTGGGTCAGGACCGGGGAGGAGGAGAACTCCGTCTTCAGCGCCTGGAACGCCGCAGCGACCTCTTCAGTCCAGCGGAAGGTGTTCTTAGGCGACGTGAGACGGGGCAGCGATGGCACCGAAGTTGGGTACAAAACAGCGGTAGAAATTGGCGAACCCAAGGAATTGCTGGACCTGCTTCCTGGAGGTCGGCGTGGGCCAATCCACCACCGCTTTAACCTTAGCGGGGTCGGGCAGGACCTGGTTGTGTGAGATCACAAAGCCTAAGAAGGAGGTGGTCTTGGCGTAAAACTCACACTTTTCAGCCTTTACATACAACCTGTTCTCCAGCAGCCACTGCAGGACCCGCCTCACGTGCACCTGATGTTATTCTCATGACATGGAGAAGATGAGGATGTCATCCAGGTACACGAACACGAAGAGGCCCAGGAAATCACGCAGGACGTCGTTGATAAGGCGCTGAAAAACGGCAGGGGCGTTGGTCAGACCAAAGGGCATTACCAGGTATTCAAAATGCCCACTTGGCGTTCTAAATGCTGTCTTCCACTCATCCCCCTCCCTGATCCGGACGAGATGGTATGCACTGCGGAGATCCAATTTGGTGAACCAGGTCACCCCCTGCAGGGAGTGGAAGGCAGTGTCCATCAGCAGCAGGGTATAACGGTCCTTCTCCGTGATGTCATTCAATGCCCGGAAGTCGATACACGGGCAGAGGGACCCATCCTTCTTCGACACGAAGAAGAATCCAGCACCGAGCGGAGACGAGGAGGGGCGGATGATACCTGTGCTGAGAGACTCCTTGATGTAGCTGTCCATCGCTTCCCGCTCCGGCGCTGACAGGCTGTAAAGACGGCCCGACGGCAGAGGAGCCCCCGGGCGGAGGTTGATGGCACAATCGTAGGGCCGATGAGGAGGAAGGGACATCGCCCTGGATTTGCTCAAAACGAGGCCCAGATCGTGGAACTCCGAGGGCACCAAGGTGAGATCCGGAGGTGCGGCGTCCTTAACCGGGGGAGGAGAAGACGGGGCGCAGGCTGCGGACTGTAAGCAGGTGCCCATGCAGAACGAACTCCAGGCGGCGATCTTTCCTGTCCGCCAATCCAGCACCGGGTTGTGCAGGCGCAACCAGGGATATCCAAGGATAACAGGCGTCACAGAGGAGGACAGGACGTAGAGGGTGAGTTCCTCTCGGTGGTTGCCCGAAATTATTACTGGGACTGGTTGCGTGCGATGAGTCACTTGGCCGAGGGGTGCACGGGAGAGGGTGATCAGGCTGAGAGGAGCAGCCAGAGGGTGGCAGGGAATGCCCAATTGGGTTGCCAGGCTCTTTGAAATGAAGCTCTGCTCTGCTCCTGAGTCCACCAGTGTGTGTGTGAGATGCCCCGTGGCGTTGTGGCAAAATCAGATGGGCAAGGACAGACTTGTGAGGGGATTTGACCGGTTAGAGTCTGCGAGGCCCCCTACAGTGACTCGCGGACCTCCCCGTTTGGCTTTTCCGGACAATGCTCCACGGAATGTTGGCCTCCTCCGCAATACATGCAGAGACCCAATTTCCGGCAGCGTTGTTTCTCCGCTAGGGGGAGCTTTGACTGGCCTACCACCATCGCCTCCAATTCCTCGGAGGGCTCCGGTGGAGGTAACGCCAGGGGGCAGTCTTGAGGCGCACGGACAGAGCCTCCACGCGAGCGGCTGCTAAACTTCCGCTCGGTGGACCATTCACGCAGCCTATTGTCTAAACTAATGGCGGTGGAAATCAACTCCGCCAGTGTCTTCGGAAGATCCCGACCGGCCAGTTCATCCCTCAGACCCGAGCTGAGGCTGCGGAGGAAGATGCCACAGAGTGCGGCCTCATCCCAGCCAACCTCCTCCGCTGCATCCCGGAAGTCGATAGCATAGTCCGCCGCTGACTGGCTTCCCTGTTGAAGAGCAAGGAGCCGGTCAGTTAGGACGCTATCGCGCCGGGAATGATCGAAGACCTCGAGAAAGCTCTGCACGAACTGGCTATAGGAGAGGTTCGCGTAACTGGGCTTCGCTATTACGGCGTAAGCCCAAGTTAGCGCTCGCCCCTCCAAGAGATTACCAATGTAGCCAATTCGGCTATGGTCTGAGGGAAAATCCCCGGGAACGCGCAGAAACACTGACTCACACTGCATAATAAACCCTCGCGCCCCGCCAAGCTTTCCGCTGAAGCGGGCGGGGGTTGGGATCGGTGTGAGTCGGGTTGGCGTTCCCGAGGTAGACTGACCGGGCACCGGAGCGGCAGGAGCTGGCCCACCCTGGCGAGCCGGGGGGGAACACCTGCTGGGGGTCCAGGCGGTCTAACCGGTGAGTGATGTTTACCAACTGGTTTAGGATCACCTGCTGTTGATGGGCTATTAAATCCACCCGAGCCTCGAGGGTGGAAAGACGGTGTGCGAGCCCGCTGTCTGCTGGGCCGCTCTGCTGGAGTCGTACTGACATAATGTCTGGCCCAGGAAACACGCACGCAGGCTCAGGATAGATTTAACAGCTTTATTCAACAGGCAGGTGTGTATGAATGGATGTATGCGGTATATGTATGTGCTGGGGTGAACGCCGATGCGCAGGCAGCAGAGCAGCGCGCCGTTCAGCCGGACAACCTTGCAGGAACAGGTGGCTGGTGTTGGCAAGTGATGAGCCTGGGAGACAGCGTCCTGCAGGGCCTGCGTGGATGGTGGAGAAGAGTCGGCGATGACGGGGGGAATCCGCCGCCGGGGAGTCCACCTGTGCACAGGGGTGAAGAACTTTGGAGACAAGGTAAGGGATGCTTACGTGTCGTAGTAATCTTGCTGGTGATCTGAGGTTGATTCACGAGCTTTGGAAGTACCGACGAGAACAGACGGCTCCAGACCGCAGCACTGGGCCGAGTGGGTTAAATAGCCCGCTGCTGACGAGGCGCAGGTGTGCGCGCAGCTGAAGCTGCTGATGAGCGGCAAGTCGTGACAATGACTTCAGTCTTGAAGGTTTGAAGTTTTTCTCAAAAAGTTATAGCAATTTTCTTGTAGTTTTCTGCTTTTCTCTGTAAATCTAAAGTTGAAACCGTGTTCCTCAAATTTGTAATTTCCTCTTGTAAAATTGACTTTTCTTGTACATTTGAAACTTTATTATAAATTTGTGGATTATTTTATGACTAATTTTTGTCTGTTTTTTTTTTAAAATAAAATTACTGGGGTTTTTTAGATGAATTTGAAACAGACTGTGGTTTTTTTTTTTTTACTTTTTTCCTGATAACAATTTACATTTTTGACCATAATTTTGCAGTCAGAACAGAACAATAATTTAACTCTGATTACAAAGAAAAAAATTAATAAAATTGTATTTAATGAAATAAATTAACTTAAATGACCAAGGATGCCATTATTTCTGTTATAATATTTCTTTATATTTATAGATTGTTTTTTTGTTTTGTTTTTTAGAAATCTCCTCGCCACCCAGACAGCAGGAAAAACCTCCCTTATTTTGAAATCAGATGTTGGCACGTTTAGTTTATCTAAAGGCTGCTGACAGATTAAAGTCTTTGACTTTGTAAGAATTTCAGTCATCTTATAACCTGCCAGGTACATAATGGGGAACTGTAGCAGACTCTAAAGACATAATTCGCCATGTGTTCATGTACAGAATGATCTGTTTAGGCAGCTATAGTTGCTTGTATCACAATATCTGGCCGAGAAGCGCCTACAATTTGATTCTTTTTTATTATTATTATTCAATAGTAGAAAATACACAATACACACATATTACAAATATGCTAATAACACAAGTAAATACCTCCTAATTTGGCTATTTGGTTAAAAAAAAAATGCACACATTTATTTATTTTCCATCAGGCGCATCAGGGAGCCCTTTGCGTCCTTTGCTCCCTGATGGCTCGGGCACTCAGCAGCTCTGGTGTTTCACACACATACACATCCACACTTCATTCATTCCCATTAACACGTGTTGGGGTTTAGTTCAATACAATGCACAAAACCACTCCTGCATGTGGGTTTTTCATTCACTAAAAAGTGGCTCTTCGTCCATACATAAATGGCTGGCTCCCAGTCGTTTAGCAACGGCCATTATAGTTGTGCGCTCAGGCTTTCTCATCAGGCACCTCTCTAGGCAGCCGCTGAAGGACCTCAGTTTAGAGCTAGTGTTTTTAGCTGTTGCTTTGTCACTGCCGCTGGAGAATAAAAACGGCACGCCTGCTCGTGCGAGAAAAGAGAGAAATTGCCAGTCTCATAACTTAATATCGTAGTGGCTGGTGAAATATATCCTCAGCAATTCATCAGTCCCTTGCCTTTCCCTTCATATGAAGCCGGCTGCATTTGAATTCTAACCACATCTCTTAGCTAAGCGACTCTTCCATTATTGCTCCCGTTTCCAGCGGGTTAAAACCATGATAAACACCAGTGCTTACATACCTCTTGTGATTTTTTTCCGCGTGTAAAGTACTTTAATAAACTCATGTTTCTGTCGGACAGTCACGCTTAGCGAGACACTGTTTGCTGACTGACTGGAAAACTCATGTGAGCGGGGCGCTTCTAAACTCCGCGTGGATAACGGCCACACGCGTTGTTTGTGTGCGCGCTTGCGGAAAGTCATTGCTTCATATATTTTTATTAATAAAATCATATCGGCTTGGCGTGGCGGTACGATTTCTGGCGGGGCGGGCCGCCACGGAGAAATATTACCAGAGGAAACCCTGTAAATGTGTTTGTACTTTTTTCATTCAGTGTAAAGTTATTTTCCCAAAGTTTGGAGATTATAGTAATAACATGGATCCCAAATTGGACGTTATTATTAGAGGAGTTGTTTTGTTTATTAATATTGTTTGCAAGCTTATACACAGACATAATGGCACTATGAGTGGAACTCTGATCCCTTGGTGGAGGTCTCCATTCTCTGAGTGCTTTTGAGCTTCTCATAAATTTTTCTTCTTTCTTATAAATTTGCAACTTTTTTTTTCCAGATCCTCCTCATTTCACTTTCAGACTGAGACTACACCACTTTGGCTTTTGTTTTTCTGACCTGTGGAATGAAGGCCAGGGCTTCTGATTCCTCTTCCTCTCGAAGGAAGAGGAAGACCCCTCAACGTCGTCCCCCGCAGCCAACACCAAGGTCGCCTAGAGCGACATCAAGAGGAAGAAGAAGTGGAGTTTCAGGTGGGAGGACACTGGTTGCAGTGTTGAAATTTGAATGAATTACTTAGAACCTATGAAGCTAGGGTAGGGGTTAATTTACTCATAATCATTGGCTCCCTGTGGTTTTGACACAAAAACCTGAAACAAAAAAGAAAATGTCTTAAATGTAGTGGAAAAACTTGCAGAATTAAGAGAAAAACCTCATTTTCAGAGATAAAAAAGTGTGTCCCAGTTGTGGAACATTGATTTTGCCCTGAAACTAACAGTAGATTACAGCTGCAAAGCTATTTTTATGTTTTTGTTCAGTTACGTTTATTTTTTTCTCCCTAGAAACAACTGTCAGCTACTATTAACCATTGGTTCATTCATGTTCAACCACTTAATTCTTTTTTGGGTTGTCTGGGGGGAAGGTGGAGCCGAAGCTGGAGCCTATCCCATCATCTGAGCAAGAGGCAGGGTACACTCCGCTCCCAGCCTCATCACCAGTCCATCGCAAGGCCAATACAGAGACAAACGATTATTCACACTCACATTCATACCTAATGACAGTTTATCCCCAGTTAACCCAAGGTGCATGTTTTTGGTCTGTGGGAGGAAACCAGAGTACCTGGAAAAAAAACCCCATGCAGACATGGGGGAGAACATGCAAACTCCACACAGAAGGGTCACCACTGGCCAAGGGGTGGGATTGAAGCCACGACCTTCTTGTTGTGCTGCCACAGTACTGCTTAAACATTTGTATCGACCCAAAATTTTGTAATCAGTGCATCCATATTAAAAACATTGATTTTCCTGCATTGCTGTGCAGAGGGAGCTGAGCTCTAAGGCAAAGCTGCCAATTTACGGTCACTCTATGTTCCTACCCTCACCTATGGTCACAAGCTTTGGGTAATGACTGAAAGAATGAGATTGCGGATACAAACAGCTGAAATGAGCTTTCTTCGTAGGATCACTGGACTCACCCTCAGAGATAGGGTGAGGAGCTCAGTCATCCGGGAGAGGTTCAGAGTAGAACCGCTGCTCCTCCACATTGAAAGGAGCCAGGTGAGGTGGTTTGGGCATCTGAGGATGCCTCCTGGACGCCTCCCACTTGAGGTGTTTCGGGCACGTCCCACTGGGAGGAGACCCCGGGGCAGACCCAGGACTCGCTGGAGAGACTATGGCTGTGTCTCAGTTCAGGTGTTGCAGCCTCGTAGACCACGGCCCTGGAGGCCAGAACACTCAAAGGTTGAGTAGTCTGCATCTAAAGGCTGATTTTTGGCTGTTAAATGAGACGGTCTAGTCTTTGGAAGACATATGTTTGTGTGACCACGCACTACCCTGTTGCCTGGCAACCATGACAGCGTCAGTTGAGGTTTTTTCTTTTTTTGCTGACATTTTTGACAGAGAACTTTATTTTTATCTTCATTATTGTATTTTCTTTACTTTTTACTTAAGAATCTTCATCAGACAGGACCATGACAGATAAAATAAGACTTTAACATGTTAAAGTCAGCAGGTAAAACTAAGGTAAATTAAAACCACAAAATAAATTAATTTTTCTTACTTTAAATATGTATACCAGTTAGATTGAACTCTAAAATGTATTCTTAACCCCTTGCACTCCGGGCAATTTTCCTAAAAATGCCAAAAAATAACGTGCCCAAAGTAAATCGAAAGCTGTTCTTCAACCCTTTGCAGCATCTTCATGGGGTTGGTCTCATTTAAAAGAAAACACTTTGAATATTTTGGCAAAAAAAACATAATCTCTCTACATGCTCCGGCCACTGAGTTACAGTCATCTAAACATACTGAACTTGAAGAAAATAAATTTGGCCACGGTGTTTTTTTGGATACAAATGCTTGCAAATAACACACAGCTGTCCGATCCGGCTGGAAAATGCAACAGAAATGTAGAACCAAGTGTTATCAAGCTGAGATCCAAATTTGGTAACAATACCACAAAAAATGAATATTTTACACAGCTTTGTTCTCAGGCTGTTCCCAGGCGTTATGGAACTGTGCCAAATTGTGCCAAATGGCACAGTTTGGAAAAACGTCTGTAACTTTTGAATGATTCAATGTAGAATCTTCATTTTGGGCTCTAATGAAAGGTCACATTCAGGGCTGTGTCTGTGTGTGTGTGTGTGGGGGGGGGAGGGGGGTTGGACGGAGTTCGGCCCTCGCTACATGACGGATTACACTCGTTGCATGTTTCCACAGCAACGCTGTCACAGCGGCTCCCCCCCCCTCGCTACTGTGTGTGTGTGGGGGGGGGGGGTTGCCCCCCCCCACTCGCTACAGAGGACGGCCATCGCTACATGACGGAATAGACTCATATGCTTCCCCCCGCGGACCGGGGAGCGTTCGGACTGTGAACGTCCCCCCCCCCCGCTCCTCTTCTGCAGCGGGGGGGGGGCGTTCACAGTCTGAACACGGCAAATGAACCGTTTATCGCGGCACACACACTTCGTACTTCGTGCGCCGTAGAGTTGTAATTTACCGATCGGTCAAAAGTCATTTTTTGATTACAATTTTCAGGGATAAATAATAAATTTAGCTTATAACACCTTACCTCTTCACAGCAGCAGTGTCCTGGCGAACTTCTCTTCCCCATTGTCAGACGAACGCGACGCTGGTCCGCTCGTGGATCCCAGTCAAAACATAATTCCATTATTGCCGTTTTGGCGAATGATTTACGACTTTTGTCGTCGGCCTCCGTCGGTCTATGATGACGGAAGAGAATCCTAAACGTCTATTCTGCTGGAATGAGTGCAGGTCCCACTTGTGGGTGTTCTCCATGCTGCTGGATCTGTAGCAGGTTCTTCCAGCATCCTTTTTTTCATCTGCTGCAACAGTAAATCTCTCTTCACCCAGCCCGAACTTCTGTGCTTCAATTGGCTCCTGCATTCACAGTAGGCGGGTCCTCCTTCCTAGGTTTTCATTCATTGGTTCTTCAGGGTTTCAGAAACCCAATTCAGGGCTCTTATTAGTCGAATGAGAGGTCAATCAGATGAACTAATCTGTTCGCGGCTGTGTCTGCAGCTTTTTTTTTCAGTGGCGCTTGGACGCCACCACCACCTACATCACCATCATCTGGACTATGCACACGAGGGCGCACTCCTAGGATGCAGAGACTTGCCCGCCCGCGGAACAACGGAGCGCAAGTGGTTAATTACATGACCAGTAAAAAATATAACGGTTTCCTGTTATCATTTCTGACCATAATGTAGCTAAATAATTAGATGTTCTGCCTTGTATCAGCTCTGACATTTGGTTTTTAATGTTCTAAAGCAGACCACAGTCCTGTACTGTAGGATGATGACCCTCAATGATTTTCAGCAGCAGTAGAACAGATTCCATCTTCAGCTTCATCTCAGTTGTGCTGGTGCATCTCAGTAAATTAGAAAATCATGATTTGTCATTTCATTTTAAAATCTATAATCATTATCATCAATATAAAATCAGGTTTAAAATGTTTCACTCTGTAATAAATAAATGAAAGCCTCTTTTAGAATTATCTCGCAAAAAAAAATCATCTTTTTCAAAAAACTACTTCATTGAAATGCAGTTTTTCTATTAACAGTAAACATACAATATTTTTATTTAGCTTGTTTCATTTTGCAAAGTAAACTGCTAAAACATCACGATCAATAAAACAGTTCTTCAGATCTCTTTTATTGTGGTTATTTCAGTCAACTATCAGTTTTATAAATCCTGACTGCAGCCCGTTCTCTCCACAGCTGACCCTCGGTTCCTGCAGGTTCTCCACCAGGGACCTCAGGAATAAACCAGAAAAAAGGGGGAAAAATATCAGAGAAATCTGATTATCATTTCAGATGTGCTGGACATTTTTAAAATCAGCATAATCAAATTATTACAGACGTCTTGTCCCTCCTCAGTGTCATTAACTGCTCCGTTTTCTCTAAAAATAACCTTAGGTGGTTTTTTTTTTACAGCACCACATAAGCAAATAAAAGTTATTTCAACCACGTTATATTGTATTTTTATATTACTACATTAGTTAATAAACTGACATTAATGGGGAAAAAAGGTTTGACTTCAGAAAAAAAATAACCGTTCAACATGTTTATTTAATACATTAAGCGAAGCAAACAGCACATCAGAAAAAATAATGTCACCTAACATGAGCTTAAATAATCAGATGTTGCTGTTTTCTGGATTATTGTTGTTTTCACGTTTAAACCACTGCAGAATTCAAGCAAAAAACTTACTTTGAACTGTTTCTGACTTTTTTGAAGGCTGCATTTGTCAGCCGCATGTGAAGGAACCCACAAAATGGGACAGCCTTCGACGCAGCACAGTGACGTATCTAGCCTCGAAATGCATACTTGGAGGATGCAGAACCTCAATTGAGACACAGCCAGTGTCTCCCAGTTGGTCTGGGAACACCTTGGTATCCTCTCTGGGGAGCTGGAGCAGGTGGCTGGGGAGAGGGAAGTCTGGGGTTCTCTGCTTGAACTGCTGCCTCCGCGACCCGGACCACCGGAAAAGTGGTAGAAGATGGATGGATGGATGTTGTGCAGTTGCATTCAGACTGTGTTGACTTAAAGATATTGAGCGAAAGACAAGCAAGTCAAACAATGGTAAACTTGTATCTGATTCACTTAAATTTAACTACCGAAAATAACCCTATAAAATCCTCTGTGTAAGCCGTGCTACTATTCTCCCATACCATCTTCTTTCCTTTTCACTTGTTTTTTTATACCTTTTTTACAGAAGGGTGGAGATCATTGTGAAATGAAAAAATGGCCAGGTCTCTCAACGATCTTTAACTGAATGTCCTGTGATCAAAAAGATATTGCAACAATCTTCCAGCGATCTCCATGGTCTCCTCAGAGCTTTGACTCAGTCCAAAACATAAAGAATCTCCCAAACATTTTAACAGAAATGGGTTTTTCAAGGCTTTAAGAAATTAAGAGATCAAGCCAATTTCTGATCTCTCAAAGGTCACCCAAAAATCTTCGTCCTGAGTAAAAGGGCCATTAGAAAGCATAATGGAGCCCCAGAGCTCTCCCATAATGCCCCAGAGCACTAATGATTTGAGCTTTTTTTTTTTTTTTTAATTTCCAATAATAATTAGAAGCTTTACTTTCTTAAAGGAATATTTCAGTTCTTTTGAAGTGGGGATCCATGCATCCATCTTCTACCGCTTTTCTGGAGGTCCAGGTCGCGGTGGCAGCAGTTCGAGCAGAGAAGCCCAGACTTCCCTCTCCCCAGCTACCTGCTCCAGCTCTTCAGAGAGGATACCAAATCGTTCCCAGACCAGTTGGGAGACATAGTCTCTCCAGCGAGTCCTGGGTCTGCCCCGGGGTCTCTCCCAGAGGGAGGTGCCTGAAACACCTCAAGTGGGAGGCGTCCAGGAGACATCCTGATCAGATGCCCATACCACCTCAACTGGCTCCTTTCAATGTGGAGGAGCAGTGGTTCTACTCTGAGCCTCTCCCGGATGACTGAGCTCCTCACCCTATCTCTGAGGGTGAGTCCAGCAATCCTACGAAGAAAGCTCATTTCAGCTGCTTGTATCCGCGATCTCGTTCTTTCGGTCATTACCCAAAGCTCATGACAATAGGTAAGGGTCGGAACATAGATTGACTGGTAAATCGACATCTTTGCCTTAGAGCTCAGCTTCCTCTTCACCACAACAGACACAACGGTACAATGTCCTCATCACTGCAGATGTTGCTCCATCCCGTCTGTCAATCTCTCGCTCCATTCTCTCCGCACTCGTGAATAAGACCCCAAGATACTTAAACTCCTCCACTTGGAACAGGAGCCTGTCCCCAATCCGGAGAGGACAATCCACCTTTTTCCAGCTGAGGACCATTGACTCGGACTTGGAGATACTGATTCTCATCCCAGCTGCTTCACACTCAGCGGCAAACCGTCCCAGTAAGACCTGTAGGTCATTGCTGGATGAAGCCAGCAGGACAACATCATCTGCAAACAACAGAGATGAGATCCTGTGGTCACCAAGCATGACACCCTCCGTTCCCTGGCTGCACCTAGAAACCCTGTCCATAAAAATTATGAACAGGATCGGTGACAAAGGGCAGCCCTGGCGGAGTCCAACTCTCACTGGGAATGAGTCCAATCAAGTGTTGACAATACGAACCAAACTCTCACAACGGTCGTACAGAGACTGAATAGCTCGTAACAACAAGCCCAATACCCCATACTCCCGAAGCACTCCCCACAAAAAACCATGAGGGACGCGGTTGAATGCCTTCCACAAGTCCACAAAACACATGTAAACTGGTTGGACAAACTCCCATGAACCCTCGAGGATTCTCGAGAGGGTAAAGAGCTGGTCCGATGTGCCATGGCCAGGACGAAAACCACACTGCTCCTCCTGAATCTGAGATTCGACCAGCGGCCGGACTCTCCTCTCCAGTACCTTGGCATATACCTTCCCAGGGAGGCTGAGGAGTGTGATCCCTCTAAAGTTGGAGCACACCCTCCGGTCCCCTTTTTTGATGAGAGGAACCATCACCCCGGTTTGCCATGCCAAAGGCACTGACCACGACCTTTGGTATGTGTCCGTACCTTTGGTACATGTCCGAAAAAACACACTGCATAAATCCTCATTTAAACAGCTTCACTGCATGGCATTGCTTCATATCCAAAAAAGAGGTGACCCTCATTATTTGACATTTGGCAGGGATTCAGCATTTCATATGCGAAAAGAAAACAAGAACATAAAGGTTGCAAAGCATTTTCAACAAAAGTTCTGTCTCTCAAAAAAAACCCATTGCATCTATTGAAAAACATTTAACATGAAATAAATCAAAAAAAACAACCCACCCCGTGGGGGAGGAGGGGGAACCCAAGCACGGAGGAACCGAGACAAAACAAACAAAACCCAAAAAGGAAACACTCATGACCCACACACTGTCTAACAGGTGGTCTCCCTGAAATCAAGCCCGACTGATTAATGGACGAGACAGTTTGGGTGGCCTTCTTGAGTCCCAAGACCACCGATGTCTGTGCTGCAACACGTCGGGTGGCCTCCCCATATTCCAGCACCATCCAAGCAGGAGGAACAGCCCATCAGGTGGCCTCCCAGCATCCCTAAGCCAACGAGCCGCAGGAGCCAGGAGGCGGCATTCTCCTGAGAAAGGCGGCTGATCAGCGGGAGCCTTCAGCAACATCCGATGCCACCCAACAGTCCCCATTGAAGGCGAGGGACCCATGGTGACCTCAGAGGAGGGCATGGCACCCACGGCGGCCACGGGCTGGGGTGACGCACCCACAGCAGCCCCGGGCTGGGACGTAGTGGCCCCGGACTGGGACATAGCACCCATGGTGGCCCTGGATTGGGACGTAGCACCCATAGTAACTCTGGACCGGAGCATGGTACCCATGACCACCAGGCTGACCCACGAGAGCACCAGGCCAAGGAGGCAGTCAATCAACGGGGCCCCAAACTGTAGCGCTGCACCCACAGTGGCCCCGGACTGAGGCGCTGCACCCATGGTGGTCCCAGACTGAGGCATGGCTGCACCCGCAGAGGCCCTGGGCTGAGGCGTAGCTGCACCAGCAGAGGCCCTGGACTGGGCGTAGCTGCACCCATGGAGACCTCGGAGGGAGGGGGAGCAGCACCCACGGAGACCTCGGGAGAAGACTCAGACAACACACAGACAACCACCAGGTCAGAGTTACCGGCAGCAGTGGAACCTGGCAAGGAGAGCTCAGGAGCAGCTGACGGCTGCACCTGGACCTCCCAACCAAGAGCCAGGCAAGATCTCTCTAGGACAGAGAAAGCGAAAACAAGAAAGAGCACTTGCTTGAGCTCTAGCTCTACCTCCGTCCAGGACTCCAGCGATCCTGGCTGGGATGTCTCGGCTCTCCCCTCCTCGGCATCCACACCTGGCAGGGCCACCTCAGATGGGGGGGCATCTCGGTCCTCTCCGCCTGGACAGCCGCCCCGGACACAACCACCTCAGATGGGGAGGAAAGAAAAAAATACTGGAACAAAGTTGCCGGCAGTGGTGGAGCTCAGTGAGAAGTAGGGATGTAACGATATCAAAATCTCACGGTACGATACGATTTCGATATTGATCTCACGGTACAATATTTGTTGCAATATTGTGGAGAGGCTCACGGTATTGTAAAATAGCTCATAATATTGTGTTTGTGATGATAATAACCAAAAACTGCCATTAAATCTGTTTTTGCCAGTCACCAGGCCATTTATTTTTATATTTATGGATCATGACAACATAAAATGCTGATCACTTAGTGCTTTTAAAGTGCAAGTTCAAGTCAGGAACATCAATATACCATTTGGTAATATTTGGTCACATAACTGATTCTTCTTATGTGCAAGGATCATACTAAGCAGCAACTAGAACAACTGTAAACAACAATAGGGAATTCCTTTTAAGAGCAAACGAAGATCAAGTTAAGCCAGGTTCAATGTGTAAAGTAAAATTAATCATAAATGTGCTAGGCAAATAAAAACTGCCTGTTGAAACAATTAAGTCAGGCAAAAAGCCTACTGGAAAACACTGACCTAGCCTTTAGCTTATGTTCAAGTTTTTCTTCAGAAAGATCAAAAGATCTACATTGCAAGGGAGAAGAAGAGACCTCTGGACATTTACAATATCCCCTGCTGTAGAAAATACTCTCTCACTGGGCACTGAGGTAGCAGGTATACATAGGTAGGTCTTTGCTAATGAGGACATTATCTTTGCTAATGAGGCCATTGTCTGTCCGCCACCCTCTCTCCTTTAGTGTTTTTAGACACGGCAAAGCCAAAATGCCTCCACACATCTGATTTAAAAGTTGCTGGGGCTTGCACAATCTCAACTTCGGGGGTGTTTTCTTCAGTATTTACGTGATCCGAACTTCGTCTGCCGCCATGTTTGTTGTGTGGACAGCGTGCGGCATGCACTCCTATTGGCTCAACAACAGTTCTTGTGACGACGCAGCGCAAAGGATTATGGTCTGTGTAGTTTACAATGCTTTGTTGCGCAGGAGCCTGCTTATTTCTTGTTGTTTTTTGACAGATACCCGCCCTCTTAATATCGTAACACGACCACGACGAGACACTTTTACTACCGCGATATCGCGATAACGTCAATATCGTTACATCCCTAGTGAGAAGACTCCGGAAGCAGAGGACATCTGCAGTCAGTTCTCCCCACCATGAGCCCAGACAAGAGTTCCCTAGAACTGTGAGTGTTGGAACAGAGCGGAGTACTTGCCTGGACTCAGACTCCGCCGCCCAGGACTCCGCCGACTCTGCTGCAACGACCCCAGCAGCAGGCGTGATGGTGAATGTAGCCAAACGGCCTCAAGGCCTGGCGCCCCCCTCTGGTGGACCTCCCGACGGGCTGGCTGATGCTGGAGGTGACCTCACTGACGATGCTGGTTCCCATGTCGCTGAATTCAGGGGACACACGACTGTTGGCTCAGGATTCAGAACATGGGTGACACTTCCCTCCCATCCTGGACATGACCGCAGGGCTGGAACAGAAACTCCCAGGGCTGCTGGTTTCTCCGCCGTCCAGTGGCTCCTTCCCAGGAGCAACAGACTCTCGGAGGCCACAAAAGAACACATGGGAGAGGGAGGCGAGGGTGAGTCAACAGTAGCAGGTGGTGAGGACTCAGCTAAGCTTGGCTGCTGTAGCTGAGCCTCATCACCAGAAATATGGCAAGGGACATCATTAAGAAGAAAAAGAAAGAATGACAACCCACCTGCCTTATTTCCCAGCAACCGATGGTTCCTGCTGCTGTGGTGAGATCAGACGAGGCTCCTTTGCCCACCACTGACGTTGCCTGGGAAGGAGGAGGAGGCTCAGGTCTCCGGCGACAGAGGCGGGGCGCCGGAGCTCAGGGCTGGCAAGGAGCTGAAGGCGCTGAAGTCCGGGGACACCCTCTCGTTGACTCAGACTTCAATTCGCTGTCAGAGCTTCTTCTGTGATGCTCCCACTGCAGATCCTCCAAAAGAAAAACCCTCTCCCTTCCTCCAGCGTGCAGCTCGAGCCCAGGGTGACGCTACACAGCCGCTTCTGTCAGGCTTAAGTTCCACAAAGCGTCTTCTGGGGTGGAAGATACACGTGAGTTGGCGATAAATCCATCCACTTCCTGGAGCGCAGCGCAGAGCTCCCACCCCAAACTCTGTGAAAACTGTCTTTCGCCTGCTGAGATGTCAGCAGGCGTAGGATGACAAAATAGGAAAAAGCATAATCACAGGAAAAGAAAAATTGCTAAACCCACAGAGGCTGGTGTCCAGGTGGTCGTGTCCTTCTGTCATGAAGCGCCCGTTTCACAGGTGGAACAAGGACGCCAAATGCTCTCTGTGGGTTTGCACATTTATTAACATAAAGGCAGACAAAACACTAACAAACAAATACTAAATAATTAAAGTGCGTGGCACTAACAAACAGATACACAATGACAAATGCTGGAGGAGAGTGGGGCTCGACGTCCAGGGGGACATGAAGCCGGGAACACCGAGCCAGGGTCAGAATCCAGCCGGAGCTCTCCAGAAGGCTGTGGGGGCTCACGGCTGGAAACTGGGGAAACACATACCTGGACGGAGCTCTCCTACTCTCCTCAACAGCGGCCCCAAACACACTCAGGATGGACAGCTGTGCTCCTGACGATGGGATAACGTGGAAGAAGGACACGACAAACCACAGAGGTTTGCTGTGCCCTTAAATGCAAGCCATAATGCGAATGATAATGCGAATCCTTCTGGTTCCGGCGCAACATGAGTTGGCTGCCTTTTGCAACAGTGGCTCAATTCTGAGTCTTTTTATCTTCCTTCTTCTTTCTGATCCGGTGATAACTTTCTGATCCGGCACACCTTTCACTCTGTATATATCATGGACACACAGATCACCCCAAAGGTCTCCCGAGTCGGCGGACGGAGCCACTGTTTACAGCAGGAGATGATACAGCAGGGAAGAGCTATCTAGCACTCAACCGCCACCCGGTGCTAACGGAGAAACTCGACATACCGGGAGAACTGAAGCGAAAACGACACGGGTGCCGGGCTGGAGTTTAGGCGGCGTGCAAGAAATATAAGACAGAATAATAAAGAGCGATGGCAAGAACCAAGCAGACCGCCCGTAAATCTACTGGAGGAAAAGCCCCCAGGAAGCAGCTGGCCACCAAGGCTGCTCGGAAAAGTGCTCCGGCCACTGGCGGAGTGAAGAAGCCTCACCGTTACAGGCCCGGTACCGTGGCTCTGAGAGAGATCTGTCGCTACCAGAAATCCACGGAGCTGCTCATCCGTAAGCTGCCCTTCCAGCGCCTGGTGAGGGAGATCGCTCAGGACTTCAAGACCGACCTGCGCTTCCAGAGCTCCGCCGTCATGGCTCTGCAGGAGACCAGCGAGGCCTACCTGGTGGGTCTCTTCGAGGACACCAACCTGTGCGCCATCCACGCCAAGATGGTCACCATCATGCCCAAAGACATCCAGCTGGCCCGCCGCATCCGCGGAGAGAGAGCTTAGACTTTCTGCTGCACATCCACCAACCACAATGCTCCGCACTGTGTGTCCATATATATATATATATATTGTGGGTGACCCCCACAGCCTTCGGGTCAAGCAGAACGCTCAGCTGGAGCAATTAGCAGAACAGTGAGATGTATGGACTGATATCAATAGGCAGCCTCTCCTTCCTGCCAGTAATCCTGCTTTTGATATGTGTGACTCTCATGTAAATGTCCCATGCATTCCTGCTGTACTGTGATGCTAATGTGCCATGCATGCATTGTCTAGCTGGGTATATAAGTGAACTGAATATCGCTTGCTCTCTCTCTGACTACACGCATTGCCTGTTTGCTGACTAGATACTGAGGGCTCGCTCCAGCGCGCTTTCACAGCGCTGGAGTGAGTCCTGTGATGGAGGATGAATAAAACACCCTTTTTAAACTTCAGTTCGCCGTGCCTGCACTTATTCCATGCCTCCACATCCGGGTACACTATTCTCATCCGCCACACTGGCGACCCCGAATACAAGAACACGCTGACGACGAGCGAACGCAGCTCCCGGCGGTGACTCCGACGACAAGCGAACGCAGCTGCCTGACGCAAATGGACTGCCCTCCCTTCTGCCACACGGGAGACCTCGACGCAGAGCCAACACCAGGCGAACTCTCCGGAGATCATCCACGACCGGGAAGGCTGCAGAAAGCGTCATTGTGTGACCCTCGCCTGAGATCTAGACATCCACGCTGGGACCTGCCGAGGGACAAAGATCGTCTACTCCCTCTCACCGCTCCTCCGCATCCACACGAGCCCGAGGGACAAAGATCGTCTACTCCCTCTCACCGCTCTTCCGCATCTACACAAGCGCGCACGCACCTCGTTCTCTCTCCACGACGGCGACCTCCAGGGCCGACGGAGAATGCAGCGCGTGGACCAGAATGCACCATGACCCGGCACGAGCGAACGACAGCAACAGCCAAGACAGGGAGGACCATCGGCGCCGACGACGCTGATCTCCAGCAAGCTCCCTGACCCTGACTCGCCTTGACAGCGGACCTGCCATGCACCGAACCCCCGCACACACACCGGGGGGTTATGAGGACAGCGCACCACGCACGGGACAATACCGGCTCCACAGACCGCCATCGTCCTCCGCCGCTGCACACGCACGAGAGACACGGCCGACCGCCATCCTCGGAACCTTCAGGGCTGCTCACACACCTGAAGCACACACGCAGCCCGCACACAGGATTTTGTATGGGTCTCAGCCACGGCGCACAATGGGAATTCAGCCGTCAGCTGTCCCCGAGGGCTTTAGGGCTGCGCGCGCACCTAAAGCCAACACGCCAAGTCCCTCACACAGCTGCAGCTCCTGTTTTTTTTTTTTTTTTCATGGCCGCTACGCATCCTCGCAGAACTGAGCCGCGAGACGAGTCAGACAAATTTTTCTTCTCACAGCCGCTGTGGATCTCTGCCACGTTCAACAGGACAGCCCCCCAACATCGTGGATCCACATGCAATTTTTGCGCGGCCCAGACAACTTCGCCGTCCCGGGCCGGCACTTGCTACCCCCACCCTCCTCCCTCCCCCTCCTCCGGCACAGAACTTTTCCCGCAGCTCGCTCCCAAATCCGGACGATCGACGCCTCAGCCCCCAGCTGAGCCCTCTGGGGGGGGGGGGGGGTGACCCCCACAGCCTTCGGGTCAAGCAGAACGCTCAGCTGGAGCAATTAGCAGAACAGTGAGATGTATGGACTGATATCAATAGGCAGCCTCTCCTTCCTGCCAGTAATCCTGCTTTTGATATGTGTGACTCTCATGTAAATGTCCCATGCATTCCTGCTGTACTGTGATGCTAATGTGCCATGCATGCATTGTCTAGCTGGGTATATAAGTGAACTGAATATCGCTTGCTCTCTCTCTGACTACACGCATTGCCTGTTTGCTGACTAGATACTGAGGGCTCGCTCCAGCGCGCTTTCACAGCGCTGGAGTGAGTCCTGTGATGGAGGATGAATAAAACACCCTTTTAAACTTCAGTTCGCCGTGCCTGCACTTATTCTGTGCCTCCACATCCGGGTACACTATTCTCATCCACCACAATATATATATATTTATATTAATATGTACATATGTATACTAGCTGCTCTTGTTTTTTCTTGCCTTCTGATTGTTGCTCTGAGTGTTGTTATCCCTGTGCTGTTGCAATCCTGGAATTTCCCCATTGTGGGACTAATAAAGGCTTATCTTATCTTATCTTATAATCAGTGATAGGTGTGGATATATGAGTGGAGAAAATAACAGAATGGATGACAGGTGTGCAGCGCCAACCAGATTGACAGCCTGAAGCTGCACAGTGCTGTCAAAATAAAACATAACAGGAAACCATAATAAACAACAACACCACAACCCCAAAAATGTGAACAAAACTACAAATACAAAACACAATAACTAGACCAGATAAACAGATAAATCAACAGACAGAAAAACACCAAACTTAACAGAAGGCTGGCCACGGTGCCCACCCGTGCCCAAGATTATGACAGGATTATTTTAGGTATTTAAATCGGATACACGTTTGGCATTGTTTATCTTGTTTTTCCCTTAATATCTTGAATCTCCCTGTGGTCAGCATAGTCTAAAATCATCTGCACAACAATGTGGAAAAATCAATGTTTTTTAAAACAAATTATAATAACTGATCTAACCCCTTCATCCATTAAAAATATATGTGACATCAAATGTTTATCTCAGCAAATGTCTATCTGCCCTTTAGAACAGGCCCCTGTTGAGCCCAGGAGGAGGAAATTTCGACCAGGAAAGAGAGCCTTAATGGAGATCCGCAAGTTTCAGAGCACCACCACTCTTCTGCTTAGGAAAGGACCATTCTCTCGCCTGGTGAGCCAGAGAGTAGTATATGCATGCAGCTGTTTCTGCAAACATTTTAACACATGCAGCCTGATGTGTGAGTGGTAACATATCTCAAAAGGGATTTTGTCTGTAGAGCAGCAATTTTTGTCCATTCTGCAAACTGTGAAAACTCTGCTGTATCCACCACTGAAAGAGGAGCTGTCCATGCCTAAGAATAAGAAGCCAACTTTATTGCCATTCAGTCCATACAGCCAATCATGTACAGTAGAACGAAATTACGTTTTTCCTATCTACAATGTTAATCACATCTAGAATCAAAGGTGTCACTGCCATGCAAGGTGCCGCCACAAACAACTTCGCCTTCCCCCATTCTGTTATGCTGAACACCAAGCTAGAAGGCGGGAAGAGCCATTTTTATATGGTCTTTGGTATGATCCGGCCTTGACTTGAACCCCCCACCTCCCGGATGTGGGCAGATGCTCTATCAACGAGGCGACCACTACGGTGGTGGCTACCATAATATGTAGTGTCATGTGGAGACTCCATTAATAAGTATATGATTATTGTTAGAAAAATTCTTCTTAACCTTCAGTCAAAAACCAGGCTGGATCAGAGTTTCAGCAAATTTAATTGCACTGGCCAGTGGAGAACAATACAAAAATAGTCTCAGAGCCTATTCGCGCATCATTCTGACTCAAACACACATCACTCAGTTCTTTAAGCCCTCCGTTATCTGAGAGGTGGAGGGGCAAATTGCCCATCATGATTGGTCCAGTACATCTTGTCAAAACTTGGTGTACAGATTATCTTTTCTCAGGAACCATGACGCTCACTCTGTACCACTCACACAGGAGCCACACAGGCTGGACTAAAAACAAGATAACTAGTGCAGCTGCAGCCTTGACACTTTTACACAGACTCTAAGGCAGATTCTGAGACAAAGCAAATACAAATATAAGACAAATATTAAATTTTTCTATCATTCTCCCCCCTTTGATGCCATGCAAGGCATCAGAAAAGAATGGTTTATGGCATCTAAAACCCCATCTGGCAGCTATGCTAAGCTCCAATGCATTTTTGTGCAACAGATCCTAACTAGCTATCGACAGGAAAAGTCCGCCATTGGCCCTGCTGCCCCAGGCACCAGCTAAACATTTTAGTCCTTTAGGAGGAGAAATGAAACAATAAACTCATTGATCAATAAAGAAAATCATTAATGGTAAAAACGGTGAAAGCAAAATGATGATAAAATGATATTAATATTATATATACACTACCGTTCAAAAGTTTGGGGTCACCCAGACAATTATTTTGTGTTTTCCATGAAAAGTCACACTTATTTACCACCATGAGTTGTAAAATGAATAGAAAATATAGTCAAGACATTGACAAGGTTAGAAATAATGATTTGTATTTGAAATAATAATTTTTTCCTTCAAACTTTGCTTTCGTCAAAGAATCCTCCATTTGCAGCAATTACAGCATTGCAGACCTAACATGATTGCACAAAGGTTTTCTAATCATCCATTAGCCTTCTGACGCAATGAGCAAACACATTGTACCATTAGAACACTGAAAGGATAGTTGCTGGAAATGGGCGTCTATACACCTATGTAGATATTGCACCAAAAACCAGATATTTGCAGCTAGAATAGTCATTTACCACATTAGCAATGTATAGAGTGTATTTCTGATTAGTTTAAAATTATCTTCATTGAAAAAAAGTGCTTTTCTTTCAAAAATAAGGAAAGTTCTAAGTGACCCCAAACTTTTGAACGGTAGTGTATCACGGACACACAGATCGCCCCAAAGGTCTCCCGAGTCGGTGGACGGAGCCTCGGTTTACAGCAGGAGACGATACAGCAGGGAAGAGCTAGCTAGCACTCAACCGCCACCCGGTGCTAACGGAGAAACTCGACATACCGGGAGAACTGAAGCGAAAACAACGCGGGTGCCGGGCTGGAGCTTAGGTAGCGTGCAAGAAATATAAGACAGAATAATAAAGAGCGATGGCAAGAATCAAGCAGACCGCCCATAAATCTACTGGAGGAAAAGCCCCCAGGAAGCAGCTGGCCACCAAGGCTACTCGGAAAAGCGCTCCGGTCACCGGCGGAGTGAAGAAGCCTCACCGTTACAGGCCCGGTACCGTGGCTCTGAGAGAGATCCGTCGCTACCAGAAATCCACGGAGCTGCTCATCCGTAAGCTGCCCTTCCAGTGCCTGGTGAGGGAGATCGCTCAGGACTTCAAGACCGACCTGCGCTTCCAGAGCTCTGCCGTCATGGCTGTGCAGGAGGCCAGCGAGGCCTACCTGGTGGGTCTCTTCGAGGACACCAACCTGTGCGCCATCCACGCCAAGAGGGTCACCATCATGCCCAAAGACATCCAGCTGGCCCGCCGCATCCGCGGAGAGAGAGCTTAGACTTTCTGCTGCACATCCACCAACCACAATGCTCCGCACTGTGTGTGTGTGTGTGTGTATATATATATATATATATATATATATATATATATATATATATATATATATATATATAAACACTATATATATATATATATACAGTATATATATATGTACATACTGTATGTATACTAGCTGCTCTTCTTTTTTTCTTGCCTTCTGAGTGTTGCTATCCCTGTGCTGTTGCAATCCTGGAATTTCCCCATTGTGGGATTAATAAAGGCTTATCTTATGCCAAAAGACATGCATGTTAGGTTAATTGGCTGTTCTAAATTGTCCCTAGATATCTGTTTCCTATAGGCCCTTAGAATAGAGGGTTAGTATTAAATGAAAGCGCTTTGAGTGGTCTTTGTGACTAGAAAAGCGCTATATAAGTGCAGGTTAGTTAGTTAGTTAGTTAGTTATCTTAAGAGGATATAATAAGGGTATATGTGTGTTATAGTTGTGTCATTGCAGCTTATATAAAAACAAATATAAATGATAAACCAAAACAATATAAAACAGAACAGCAATCATAATAATAAAGTGTAATGATGTAATATAAAATAGAAGTATGAGTAATATAAAAACAATAAAAATAAAAGCAATAAAAGTAATGCTTCAAACTTCATAAATGTATTTACAAGTAGTACATTTCAACTTCACATCGTGATCATGCTACTCATTTCAGTTTTCTGCATACCAGTCATACTTTTACTCTGAACTTGGGTCATAGAGAGGCACCTTGAGGTCACGCTGTTTGTTCATCATCCCCACCATTCCCGGTAACTGCACTATGGTACATCACTAAGTTAACATGAACAAGTCTCATCATCATACTACGGATGCAGGGAATAATGAAGGAAAAGGCCAAAAATAATACCACCAAAATTACTAACATTCATGATGAGACTTCTCCATGAAGAGAATTGCCAACTTAACCAGGTTTGTTCATCAGCAACATTATTTGTCCTTGACCATGGCAACCTGTAAGGCAGTGAGGTTGCGTATGGCCGAGGCAATCACATGACCATCTGTATCATTTTCAGAGAAAAAAGTACAACAATAATCACCTACAACTGCACACACGCCCCCTTGGGCGGCAGTTATTTGATAAAGTACCATTCTATTTTGGGTCAGCATAAGTCTAAAAGCTGTTAATTCCTCATCTATACCAGAAAAAGCAGATAGAGAAAAATTCACAAATGGCTGTAATCTATAATTAGTTGTTTCAATCCACAAGGTGTTCTTAGCCATTACCACCCAGGGAAACAGGGCATAAAGTACCTTCTGCCCTGTAGTTTCTAACTTAAATTCCTTCAGCACATCTGTACCCCAGGTGGCATCATGTGGTGCAAAGGAGACATCTCTCTTCACCCTGCCCATCTGTCCTGCCGACAATATGATGGTATGGTCAGTCACAACTACGGGGGCACACACCCCTCCCCAATTTTTGGGCAGGTGTGAATAGGCACGATGGCCACACAGCCACCATCCCCCTGTCACCCTATGCGTGCCATGCTTGTAAGAATCACAAATGGCAGCGCTACAGAGCTCCTGTAGGGTGACATTGTCTTCCAAACTCCTAGACTGACAAAAAAGATCTTCAGGACAACTTTTGCTCACTTCGTTGGTCCAGCAGGTAGCAGTACAGGGGCGAGACGCACTATGCACAGTTGCACACTTAGAAAGCGGTAAGCTGCCCAGAGAGATGTTTCCACACCCTTTTAGACAAAAGGAGAAATTCCCCGGCGAGATTAACCTTGCCTTCACCGAGTAAGGGGTGTCATCGTGTCTCCGGTCAGTGGAGTCATAAGCAATGTGACAGGTGTGATTCAAAGTATTGCTTGCTGTACTATTTCTATACATAGCCTCTTGCAAGAAACAAACAGCTTGTGATAATTCCATTAATTTAGCAGTGACAGCTATTTGACCAGCTTAGAGTGGGAGCAAAGAACACACATAGCAATTTGAACGATTAGCTGATTTGGCTGTGTAATTAGCGTACTTCCACCACACATTACCAGCATAAACATGATCCTCATGACCTGGACCTTTTAGCCAGTCATGGTGTGTGTGTGTGTAATGTATCTAGCCCTACGATAGATGGGTAGTGGTGTCCCTAAAAATAACCAAAATAAAAATGTTACCACAAGGATGAAGATGATGAAAAAAACAGGTGTACCATTCACATCTTTCAGCTGTCAACTCTCTCTCTGTCTGGCATTTTGTCTCTCCATGATGAACAACAGGAAAAAAAATTAAGCAGTTAAACAGTTAAGTCAGTCACTTGTTGAGGACCCCCCCCCCCTTTTTTGTGGTGTAGTTTGCAATGGGGATTGAAATGGAAACAGTCTTACTTAGGGAATGGGGATTAATTAGTTTGTTGTTGGAGGTTTTTGTGCGGGGTATAGTTTTCAATGTGTTAAATGCACCCAGGAGTCACGCCCTTCGACTTTCATGGCTGTTGATGTCACCAGGATGACTTTGTGTGGTCCTTGCTAGGGAGCATCGGCCAGTTTTTCTTTTTGATGACTTTGATAAGGACCAGATCCACCGGCTTGGCCAAGATGGGTGCTTCCCCATGGTCCCTCCTAGGAAGAGCAACATGAATAATATCTCTGTCAGTCAACGTTCTTCGCATGTAATCAGCTAAGCACACCTCCTCATCACCTGGATTAAATGTCCTTAATGGTGGGAGTAGGTACGGTTTACCATACATTATTTCAAATGGGGATAACCCCCCTTTGGTGGGAACTATCCTCATGTAAAACAGAACTAGGGGTAGGCAATATATCCAATTTTGTCCTGTTTCTGCCATTGTTTTTCTAAGCCTTTCTTTAATGGTTCTATTTGTGCGTTCCACCAATCCTGCAGATTGTGGATGGTAAGCTGTATGGATTTTTAGGTTAATGTTGAGTGCTGTACCTAAGTGTGATATAATCAGATTTCAAAAATGTGTTCCATTATCTGAGTAAATTTTTTCAGGTATTCCAAATCTGGGCACAATTTCTGCTAACAGTTTCTTTGCTACTGTAGCAGCATTTGGGTGAGTGCAAGGGAAGGCTTCTGTCTATTTGGTAAACATGTCACAAATAGCCAAACAATATTTTTTGCCTTCACATTTGTTTAAGTCAATGAAATCCATGCAAATGTTTTGAAATGGATAAGCTAATGCAGGAAAGGTGCTTTTTCAAGCCTTAAGTTCCCTTGAGCATTGTTTTCTGCACAAATTAGGCATTTCTTACAAAATTGAGTAGCAAATTGACTAAACCCATAAGCAATAAAAGATTTATTTAGCATAGAGCTCATACCCCCCCCCCCCCCCCGATACATGGGAGACCCCATGTAGCAAAGTGGAGGCCTGGTGGAACAGTTTGCATGGTAAAATGGGTTTGTTTTTGCTGCATTTGTAGAGATTGGAGGTGTTGTCAAAAATCACTCCCTTTTGGATCCATCTGTAAATTTCGTCTTGTGGTGCTGTTTTCTGAGCCTCAGTGAGAATGTCATTTGATAAAGCTTCTGTCAGTGACAAAAGAAAACCTGGTGTTGTGTCTTTTGCAGTCAGGCCAAGTGTAGCAGCCTTAGCTGTTTGATCTGCAAAGCTATTGCCTTTAGAAACCCGATCTGTGCCATTGGTGTGTGCTACACATTTGAATGTGGCTAATTTAGATGGAAGTTTTACACTGTCTAGCAGTTTTAAAATGAGGTCTTTGTGCTGGATTTGCTTCCCTGTTGATGTAATCATGCCTCTTTTCTTCCACTGTTGTGCAAAGTGATGGATGGTAGAGAATGCATACTGATTGTTAGTGTATACCATGAGTGCTTTCCCTTGGCCTAATTTACAAGCTTCAGTTAGAGCAACTAATTCAGCTGCCTGTGCAGAGTAATGTGATAGGAGTTTCTGTGCTCTTAAAACGGTATCACGGGTGACAACTGCAAAACCAGATAAGTTTGAACCAGTACAGTCATGTTTGGAGGAGCCATCAACAAACAGTATGAGATCACACTTCTCCAAAGGTGTGTCCTGTAAATCAGGGCATGGCAATGTTTCACTCTCAATTTCTGCCAAACAATCATGAGGTTCACCTTCTGTTGAGATTGGCATAAAGCTTGCTGGATTTGTTACCATGCAATGTTCAATGGTTAAATGAGGCTGTGATAATAGCACTGTCATGCATGCAAGGTGTCTGGATGGTGAGAGAACTGATATTTTACTTTGTGACAAAATGACTGATACTGCATGTATGACCTTCAGGGTCAAGGAATGAAAAAGAACGAGCCCTGCTAAGGCCTGCACTGCTATCAATGTGGCTATGACAGCCTGCACATATGGAGGCAGAGCTCTCACGACCGGGTCAAGTCTTGTGGAGTAATATGCTACCGGATGCATTTTTGTGCCTCTTGGTTGGAGGAGCACTGACGTCATGTGTCCCTCTCTACAGTCAGTCATTTGTACAAATGGCTTCTTGTAATTGGGGAGTGCCAGGACATCAGTGCTGACCAAAAGTTTTTCATTTTAACAAATGCCTCTTCTGCCTCAGGTGTCCACTCAATTTTGTCCACCTGAGCCATGGATGTTTTGTAGATGAGATCAGACAAGGGTTGCACTTCAAATGAATAATTTGCAATTCAAGAACGGCAATAATTTAGGGTGCCCAAAAATGGCATCATGTCTCTTTTTTTGATGGGCTTTGGTGCTGACAAAATAGCTTGTTTGTGAGCTGGGTCAACATGTCTGCCTTCTGCTGACAAAATGTGGCCTAAAAATTTAACTTCTTTTTTCCACAACTGTAATTTTTCTTTGTTGACTTTGTGACTTTGTTCTGCTAAAAATTTCAGTAAGGCAATGGTGTCTTGTTTGCATGTTTCTTCATCAGGTGATGCCAGCAAAATGTTGTCAACGTAAAGGAGCAACTGGCTCTCATTAGGAGGAATAAACTGTAGCAATATTTAATATAGTGTAATAAGGTACAGGAATTATTTATTTTATTTAGAAGTGGGTGTGCGTGGGGACTGAGGGTTAAACAATCACCACGACACTCACTAAATAAGAGAGAAAAGCACTCATAAATAAGGGGCACCAGTTCCAAAAGAACAAATTATTAATTAATTAATTTCTGTACCTTCAATCACTTAATGAATCAGTCTCAAACATGAGTGAGTTCTTTACTGCTGTGACCCAGGAAAGTGTATATGCAAAGGAAAACACTTCAACTTCTCTCGTTTACAAGTTTTTATCCGAATTTGCCGAATTCTTAGCTGATTTAGTGCTGAAATCTGATTGTCTTAATAAGATAAGATAAGATAAGCCTTTATTAGTCCCACAATGGGGAAATTCCAGGATTGCAACAGCACAGGGATAGCAACACTCAGAGCAATAATCAGAAAGCAAGAAAAAACAAGAGCAGCTAGTATACATATGTCGTCGTCGGCCTCCGTCGGTCTATGATGACCATGGAAGAGAATCCTAAACATCTACTCTGCTGGAACAGCACCGCCTGTGGCTGAACAGGCCGATGCGCGAATGGCAGTCCCTGTCACACAGGTCGCACTTGTGGGTGGTCTCCGTGCTGCTGGGTCTGTGGCGGTTCTTCCTGCGGGTCCTTTTTTCATCTGCTGCAGCAGTCAGTCTCTCTTCACCCGCCTTGAGCTGTCTGGTCAGGGTGCCTCTCCATTTGGGGCGGTCCGTTGCAAGGTCCTCCCAGCGATCTGTGTTGATCTCCAGGGCCTTCATGTCTCTCTTGCAGATGTCTCTAAAGCGCAGCTGTGGGCGGACAACGTCTCTCCTGCCAGTTGCCAGTTCTCCGTAGAGGACGTCTTTTGGGATTCTGCCATCCTCCATACGGTGAACGTGGCCTAGCCAGCGGAGCCTGCGCTGCCTGAGTAGAGTGAACATGGAGCAGGGATGGCAATTTTCCGCCGATCCACGGATTTCCGCCGATTTATGATTTTAGCAAAAATTAATATGATTACAAAAGCGCTCGGCGCTTCCCTGAGTGACAGTCTCCCGCGATAACCCGGATGTTATGTACTCATGCTACTGCTGTAAACGGCCCTGCGATTGGATAGTTGGAAATGATTGGACCAATCAAATGGCTCGTTGTTGCTTTGTCAAAAAAAGTCATGGCTGCTGGAGCAGGTGGCTGGGGAGAGGGAAGTCTGGGCTTCTCTGCTTGAACTGCTGCCTCCGCGACCCGGACCTCCGGAAAAGCGGTAGAAGATGGAAGATGGATGGTAAGGTACCTTATTGTCACCGATTTTAGCGAAAATCAACACAATACATTAGCGCTCGGCATTTTCCCGGGCGAGTTTCCCGCGATAAACCCGGATGTTATGTGTAAACAGCCCTGCGATTGGATAGTTGCAAATTTGGACCAATGAAATGGCTCGTTGTATGCTTTGTCATCGGTGTGTTGGCGTTGGAATTTTGAGCTTTCGGTAATATTTTCAGCAGAATTATGAAATTTTTATCGAAGGATCAGGAGTCATCAGTGGCAGAAATAGAAGTGTCAAAAAGTTCCGATGGAATTGGCTTGAGAGAAAAGTGACGGTAAAACTAACTAACTAACCTGCACTTATATAGCGCTTTTCTAGTCACAAAGACCACTCAAAGCGCTTTCACTAGTACTAACCCTCTTTTCTAAGGGCCTATAGGAAACAGATATCTAGGGACAATTTAGAACAACCAATTAACCTAACATGCATGTCTTTTGGATTGTGGGAGGAAACCGGAGCCCCTGGAGTAAACCCACGCAGCACAGGGAGAACATGCAAACTCCACACAGAAAAGTTCCAAACCCTGCCAGCCTGGGGATTTGAACCAGGAACCTTCTAGCTGTAAGGCAACAGTGCTAACCACTGCACCACCGTGCTGCCCAAAAAGTGAAGATTGGCTCAAAGTTTGACGAGGTAACAGAAACACTCGGACAATTTTTGAAGAAACCAGACGTGGCAGGAAAAGCTTTTTGTGTGTATTGTAAAGAGCTGATTAACTATGGATCGCGTGGATGTGTGGCGCTGTCAGACCACGCATCAAAAGTAAAAAACCATGCCCACTACCTTGCCATTCGGCGGAGCAACTATTCTTTGGGATCAGTGTTTTTGAAACAATCTTCCACAGTAGATAAAGCAGTCAAAGATGTCACACACTGGGGGACTTTGGCATAGATAAAACTAACTGATTTTGATTTGATCAAGTGTTAAAGCATGTGATGGATAATGCTTGTTGGAATATTTTAGGAATGCTATCTTCTTGGAACATAAGTCAATATTATACAGTAATAAGTGGCATTCAGCTGTTTGTTTTATGTCATTTAAGCACAGTTCTGGTACTTAAAAATCATAAAAACCCAGGAGCTTCGGGGGGCTTTGCCCCCCTTGCCCCCCCACCGGGGCTCTGCCCCGGACCCCACTGGGGAACTGCGTCCCCCAGACCCCCTGCTAAATTTTCAGATAATTTCCCCAACCCCAAATCACATCACTGGTTCGTGTTGGAATTCTGAGCTTTCGGTATTGTTTTCAGCGGAATTATGAGATTTTTATCGAAGGATCAGGAGTCATCAGTGCTAGAAATAGACAAAAGTGTCAAAAATAAGTTCCGATGGAATTGGCTTGAGAGAAAGGTGACAGTAAAGGTGAAAACTGGCTCAAAGTTTGACGAGGTAACAGAAACACTCGGACAATTTCTGAAGAAACCAGAAAAGGAGATGAAGTTCAAAGTTCAGAGACTGACACAGCTTGCTGCCAAAAGGAAGAAAGTTTCACATTAGAAGTGACTTGGTGACCAGTGTAAATATTGTAATAAACTCTTATAGAACTGTTAAATATGTTGGACTAAAGACAGTGAGACAACATTGAAGAAAAAGTAAGTTAACTTTTCATTAAATTTAATGATTTATCTAAGTCTAGTATTTCATTTTTTTTTAATCATTTTTTTCAGTCTAAATTACTTCTGTTTTACTGAAAACCTCCCAGCTTCAGGGGGGCTGCGCCCCCCCCCCCCCGGCCCCCCATAAGTCAATCGACCAAATTAGATTTCAGCTGAAATCAGAATTTCCTGTTGCCATCCCTGATGGAGGGAAGGCCGGCGCGGGACAGAACTTCTGTGTTGGGCACTTTGTCCTGCCAGGATATGTCCAGGATGTGGCGAATGCAGCGCAAGTGGAAGGAGTTCAGTCTCTTTTCCTGCCGGGCGTATGTTGTCCACGTCTCACTCCCATAGAGCAGTGTGCTGATGACGCAGGCGTTGTACACTGCCATCTTTGTCTTGACAGAGAGTTTGGGATTCTCCCACACTCGTGTGGTGAGGCGAGCGAGTGTGAAGGCTGATTTTCCAATCCTCTTGTTGATCTCTGTATCAAGGGAGAGGTTGTTGCTGATCGTGGACCCCAGGTACGTGAACTGATTCACGACCTCCAGCTCGTAGTCGTCGATGGTGATGGTTGGTGGTGCTTCCGTGCCTTGCGCCAAGACGTTAGTCTTCTTCAGGCTGATGGTCAGGCTTGCATGCCTGGGAGAAGCGGTCCATCAGGGTCTGAAGCTCCTGCTGTGTGTGGGTTGCGACTGCAGCGTCGTCTGCGAACAGCATGTCTCTGATTAGAGCCTCGCGTACTTTGGTTCTGGCTTTCAGGCGGGCGAGGTTGAAAAGCCTGCCGTCAGATCTTGTGTGCAGGTAGATTCCCTCTGTTGCTGTGCTGAAGGCATGCCTCAGGAGCATAGCAAAGAAAATCCCAAAGAGGGTTGGCGCAAGTACACAGCCCTATTTCACTCCGCTGCGTATGTTGAATGGCTCTGAGACGTTGCCATCGTGCTGCACTATCCCCTGCATGTTGGTGTGAAACGATTCGATGAGGCTTTGCAACTTTGGTGGGCATCCTATTTTTGGCAGGATCTTGAAAAGGCCCTCTCTGCTGACCAAATCGAACGCTTTGGTGAGGTCAATGAAGGCGACATACAGGGGCATGTTCTGTTCTCTGTATTTCTCCTGGAGTTGGCGGATGGAGAATATCATGTCTACCATCGATCGCGCAGCGCGGAAGCCACACTGAGACTCGGGGTAGACACATTCGGCAAGCTTCTGTAGATGAACGAGAACAACTCGTGCGTAGACTTTGCCAACAACGCTGAGGAGGGGGATGCCCCTGTAGTTGTTGCAGTCGCTTCTCTCCCCTTTGTTTTTGTAGAGGGTGATGATCTTGGCGTCCCTCATGTCCTGTGGTACGGCACCTTCCTTCCAACACTGGCAGAGGACGTCATGCAATGGCAGCAGTAGGGCGGTCTTGCAGTGCTTGATCAGGTCAGGGGGTATGCCGTCGTTGCCGGGTGCCTTGCCAGCGGCCAAGCTATCAATGGCCTTGCTGAGTTCGTCGATGGTTGGCTCGGCGTCAAGTTCATCCATGGATGGCAGGCAGTCGATGGCATCAAGGGCTGACGGTGTCACGGTGTTCTTTCTGGAGTAGAGGTCGGAGTAGTGTTCCACCCATCTCTCCATCTGCTTGTTCTTTTCTGTGATCATCACCCCAGTGGAGGATTTGAGGGGGGCTGTCTTGCTCTGAGCCGGACCAAGTGCTTTCTTGATGCCATCGTACATACCACGGATGTTCCCTGTTATGGCAGCGGTTTGAATGTCTTGGCTGAGCTGAGTCCAGTTCTCGTTGGCACAGCGCCGAGCAGTCTGCTGAACTTTGCTTCTCGCAGCCCTGAGAATCTGGAGATTCTTCTCGTTTGGATACTTCTTGTACTCAGCAAGTGCTGAGCGTTTGGCTTCAATGACGGGGGTCATCTCGGTCAACTTGGCATCAAACCAGTCCTGTGACTTCGAGGTCTTCCTCCCAAAGGTAGCCAAGGCTGTGCAGTGGATGGTGTTTTGCAGCACTTCCCACTTCTGCTTTGCAGATTCTCCTTCTTGTGGTACACCAAGTTTCTTCTCAAAGGTGGAGGCAAACTGCTCAACAAGTTCTGGTTGAGCCATCTTGCTGGTGTCAATCCGTGCCTTTCCAGGCTGTCTAGCACGATGGAATTTCTTCAGCTGCAGCTTGACCTTGCAACACACCAATGAATGGTCTGTGTTGCAATCTGCACTCTGGAACGAACGGGTGATTAGCACGTTCTTCAGTGAGGTGCGTCTGGTCAGGATCAAGTCCAGCTGGTGCCAGTGCTTTGAGCGTGGATGTTGCCAGGAAACCTTGTGTTGGGGCTTGGTCTTGAAGAACGAGTTTGTGATGCACAGATCGTGATATGTGCAGAACTCGAGCAGCCGCTGTCCGTTGTCGTTCATTCTGCCCACGCCAAAAGGTCCAAGACAGGAGGGCCAGGAGTCGTGGTCAGCACCCACTCTGGCATTGAAGTCTCCAAGGAGAATGAGTTGTTCAGAGTTGGGGATGGTCCTGACAGTTGTTGCGAGATTCTCGTAGAACTCGTCTTTTGCCTCTGGTGTGGCTGTCAGTGTTGGGGCATACACACTGACGAGGGTGACTGGGCCTTGAGTGGTGTTCAGGCGGAGGGTGAGGAGTCATGCAGAGCCAGTGCTGCCCAGTTCCACCATCTTCAGCAAGGTGTTCTTCACTGCGAAGCCCACTCCATGTTCCCTGTGTTCGTCGCTGCCCTTTCCCTGCCGGTAGAACGTGTAGTCCTTCTCTCTCAGTGTGCCTGCGTCAGCCAACCGTGTTTCCTGGAGAGTGACGATATCCACTCCCAGTCTCTTCAGCTCATTATTGATGATGGCAGTCTTCCTGGTGTCGTTGATGTCCTTGAGGTTAGCAGCGAGTCCTGTCATCATAGTGCGGACGTTCCAAGTTACCAGTTTTAGAGTTGGTCTCTTTTGTTTTATTGTCTTGCCTGGTGTGAAGGTTCTCAGCCTGCTGTTCGGACTTCTCCTCATCCCCATGCACCCAATGAGGAAAGCAAGCTGTGGCGGGACAACACCTTATTGGCTGGGGGCTGCCCAGCTTGAGGCGGGCGGTAGCTGTCCAGTGAGATCCGATGATCCCTCCCACCATCGGGAACAACCCCTGGCACCGCGCTCTACGCCAATTGAGCGGTGGCTTATAACCGGTAACTGTCATTCCCCGTGTTTTTTCTACGCCAAAGGTGAAGCTGGAGTGTCCTCTCCAGTGATCCGGTGTTCTACCTTCCAGCGTTGGCGTTGGTAGGATTCTAGCCTGGGCAGGAAGATATGGAGGACAAGATGTTGCCCATGCAGCATGTCCCCCCTCTCCACGTCACTGATGAATCCAAAGGAACAGCAGGGCTGCTACAGTTTGGCACCAGCGCCGTTGGTTCCAAGGTTGTCATAGCCAGGAGCGGCACTGGGGTTAAGCTCCCAGTGCTCATAAAATGTTCCTTATGGCGTGCGTCTCGAAAAGCCTCTGACAACTAAGTCCAGCTCCTAGCCTGCCCGTGTGGTTTAGTCTCTAAGCCCAGCGGAACTGCTTTTACTAATAGGAGAAGGGGCGAGGGCGGATCTCTGGCGCCTTAAAACCAGATGCTTTGGGTAGATGGTGGCTCGTCAACCTGGGAAGGTAGCCCATCTAGGGGAAGGTAAACCCTGATTTCAAACTTCCGCTGCCTTGCGGCACACCCGGTCACGGGAAAGGCTTTGGGAGTCAACCCTGAGGAAAAATCCGGAGTCGGAGCCCCTAAGGCAGTTCTATGTTGTGCTCAACATCGTTCTGGCAGCTCCTGCAATACATATGTACATATTACTATAAATATATATATATATATATATATATATATATATATATATATATATATATATATACTGTATATAGACACAGTGCGGAGCATTGTGGTTGGTGGATGTGCAGCAGAAAGTCTAAGCTCTCTCTCCGCGGATGCGGCGGGCCAGCTGAATGTCTTTGGGCATGATGGTGACCCTCTTGGCGTGGATGGCGCACAGGTTGGTGTCCTCGAAGAGACCCACCAGGTAGGCCTCACTGGTCTCCTGCAGAGCCATGACGGCGGAGCTCTGGAAGCGCAGGTCGGTCTTGAAGTCCTGAGCGATCTCCCTCACCCGGCGCTGGAAGGGCAGCTTACGGATGAGCAGCTCCGTGGATTTCTGGTAGCGATGGATCTCTCTCAGAGCCACGGTACCGGGCCTGTAACGGTGAGGCTTCTTCACTCCGCCGGTGCCTGGAGCGCTTTTCCAAGCAGCCTTGGTGGCTAGCTGCTTCCTGGGGGCTTTTCCTCCAGTAGATTTACGGGCGGTCTGCTTGGTTCTTGCCATCGCTCTTTATTATTCTGTCTTATATTTCTTGCACGCCGCCTAAACTCCAGCCCGGCACCCGCGTCGTTTTCGCTTCAGTTCCCCGGTATGTCGAGTTTCTCCATTAGCACCGGGTGGCGGTTGAGTGCTAGCTAGCTCTTCCCTGCTGTATTGTCTTCTGCTGTAAACAGTGGCTCCGTCCGCCGACTTGGGAGACATTTG
Organism: Pholidichthys leucotaenia; assembly: GCA_020510985.1. NCBI lineage: Eukaryota > Metazoa > Chordata > Actinopteri > Cichliformes > Pholidichthyidae > Pholidichthys > Pholidichthys leucotaenia. The sequence goes on from CM035850.1 coordinate 119,796,565, forward strand.
GGGTGGACGAACATTAATAGAGCATTTAATTCAATATTAGACTTGATAGGGTTTTCTCAGAAAGTAGGAAATTCTACCCATTATCCCCACCACACACTGGACCTTGTTCTGACATATGGCATAGAAATAGAAAATCTGGTAGTGTCTCCTCATAACCCTGTACCGTCAGACCATTGTCTGTTAACCTTTGATTTTACTATTTCTGACTATTTGGCTCTGAAATAAAAATATTACTACAGCAGATGCCTCTCAGATGATGCTGTTACCAAATTAAGAGATTGTTTCCTCTATGTCATGTGTCAACACAACAGAAATAAGCTATAGAGAGCTTGCTCCTTCTGGAATAGATAGCATGGTAGATAGTGTTACAGATTCTCTGCATCAGACTCTAGAAGTTCTTTACTGCTGTGACCCAGGAAAGTGTATATGCAAAGGAAAACACTTCAGCTTCTCTCGTTTACAAGTTTATTAAATGAAACTCATTCAGGTTAAATGACATTACATTCAAATGACTGGTAAGCAGGTTCAAATGATCAACAGGTGTTAGATATCACATCAACTGTTAATGGATTCCTGAGCATAAAATCTATAGTTAAACCTTTGTGGAACCAAGCGGAAACCAGATTTTATATTTCAACTCTAATGAGATGGAAGGCTGAGGTAACTAACGAAATCATACATAAAATTGGACGCGATTTTATGGGGAAAAATTACATAAGCTGATTATCTGGAAAAGGAAACTTCTGAATTAATCTACAAAAATGAATAGAGGTTACAGAAAAAGATAATATGAATTTCCTTCAGCATATAACTTCTCTTTATGGCTGGTGGACTAATTATACCATGAAATATTGGTTATATTCAATTATAATTTTGGACATCACATTTATCCCAGCAGATAGGAAATGAAAGGGTGGCTTATTCGTACAGCTGAGTCAGAAGATTTCCAGCGGTGATCGTGAAACTCCTGTCAGTGGCGAATAGGAAAGGCGGTTGCCAGCCGTCCTTCCAATGGTTACAGCTGGGGGCGTCAACAGGGCATGCAGCGAGGAGTCGGCGACAGAGTGAGGCTGGCCCCGGAGCAGGTGTGACGTTTTTGCGGCAACCAGTCCAAAATTTAGGATGTCCATGGCCCACAGGGCAGCTAAAGGCTGGAGGTAAAGTGCATTTAGGCAGCTTCACCCACCAACTCCTGGTTTCTTAACGTTGTGATAAGTGGGTGAGGCAGGGAAAGATTAAAGGTCCAAAAATCTCTATCAGTCCACTTTAATGCCAGGAAGAGTCAAAAAGTCCAAGAAAAAACATTCAAAAGGATAAGCACGGCTTCTGAGGTGAAGAAGAAAAAGGGGTTGAGAGTTTGACTCTCATTTAGAGGTGAGCTCACAGGAAAAGTATTGTTTCCCTTCAGTTGCCAGAAAAACGGGCAAAAGCTTACAAAAGATGATTTAAGAAAACTAGCACAGGACTTAAAAAGATTCAGACACACACAAAACTTTAACTAGAACTGAGAAACAAAGATAAAAGCAACTAACAGAACATACAGAACTGACTAGACATACAGAACTGAGGTGCCAGGGCAGCTCTGTTTGCATTTAACTGAAGCACGCTTCTGAGTCATAAACATATGACTGGCAGCAGGACGGACTAATTATCTTCCAAAAAGAGGAGTTTGAATGGGCTTTTGTCCAATGAGGGAACAGTTCTTTGTCTTTGAACAGCCAATAAATAAAAGGAAGGGCGTCATCCAACAGAGAGGCAGCCTGGGGGTTGGTTACTCACAAGTTTCAGAAAACGTTCATTCAGTTCCTATGAAACTCATTATATACTCAATATAAAATCTAACTAAATTAAGTGACTCAAGGCTAATATTCAGTGCCTATGCATTTATACTGTTACTAATAAGTTTAACATTCATTTGAATAACATTCATGTAAGAATATTCCTAAGGAATGCAATCACATTTAAATCAAGGATTAATGAATTATTGCAAACCATTATTGTCCATCACAAAAGCGATTATCTTCAGTGTCCAGAGTTATCCTGAGGAATGTAAACTTGAAAAAGAGTTAATGTTCAGAGTAGCAAAGTTCCAGCTTGCAAAAGTACTGAAACATATTCCGCAGGTGTCCACCAGGAGGTACTGTTGAGCTGTAGATAACACTGGTCAACACCAAAGACCAGTGTTAAGTTTTTTTTTTTTAGCTGATTTAGGACTATTTTGATGTGCTGAATCCAAAAATCACATTGGTTTTGCTCAATCAGGTCAACTTTTTGAATTTGAATTATTTTTGAAAGGTATTTTGGTTCTTATTATTACATTAGAGTTTATCCTTATTATATTAGCGCTATATACCTTTATTTTAAGGTTAACCCTCACTTTATCGATGCTCACTTGTGATGTAAAGAAGATCTTGCATTGATTTCAATCTATGCTCACTTGTGATGTAAAAAGAGATCTCGCATTGATTTTTATTTCCCCGCGTGCACTTTATTGGTCCACTTAACGCAGTGGAAATGTACATTCCCATTTGAACCGGGACCACCGCCAAGCCTCTACCTTGCGCAAAACTCGATTTAGACTTTGCGGTATCAAACGCTTGTCTTACAGTCTTTTTATGAGTATTCTCAGACCGACCACGGACTCGAACTGGGGGTTATCAACAATTAAATTTACTCACTGTGATCCGCCTGCGGGTTGTCTCCATCACTCTCCGGCTCCCAGAAGTCTCCGGACCTTGCCTCATTTCCACAAAGCTGACCCACTGGACACACAAGGGAGGGCTTTCTCCACTGCCGTGCACAGCTGTCTGTGGTCCAGAACTGCCGGAAGTCCCTGTTCGGGCACCAAGTATGTTGGAAAAATTCTTCTTAACCTTCAGTCAAAAACCAGGCTGGATTAGAGTTTCAGCAAATTTAATTACACTGGCCCGTGGAGAACAATACAAAAATAGTCTCAGAGCCTATTCGCGCATCATTCTGACTCAAACACACATCACTCAGTTCTTTAAGCCCTCCGTTATCTGAGAGGTGGAGGGGCAAATTGTCCATCGTGATTAGTCCAGTACATCTTGTCAAAACTTGGTGTACAGATTATCTTTTCTCAGGAACCATGACGCTCACTTTGTACCAGTCACATGGGAGCCACACAGGCTGGACTAAAAACAAGATGATAACTAGTGCAGCTGCAGCCTTGACACTTTTAAACAGACTCTAAGGCAGACTCTGAGACAAAGCAAATACAAATATAAGACAAATGTGAATTTTTTCTATCAATTATTAATAATTAATAAATGGAATTATGATTAATAATTCTTGCATTACCTTGTTTGTAACACTAGGTGGGGCACCACTCACAGTTTTAAGAGTCACGAGAACTCTGTTAAGAATCAACTTCACTTAGGAATGTAGCAATTAATAAGTTAAGCATTAATTGGTAATTAGCAATATTTGATCAGTCTCATAATCAGGATGTTAGTTCTTGACACTTGTGCGATTCTGAAATCTGGACAGAGAATATGCCGATGAAGAGGTTAGTAAATTTATTACAGGAAAACCCAAAATGACAGTAGACATCTGTATAGCTTCTAAAATGAGAAGATAACCAAAAATAGCATGAACAGTGGTAATTTTGCATGTATGAAGAAACAGCAATATTTACATATTTACGGGTTTTGCATATGTGGAATAAGGGTGAAGTATGATCGTGGGTTTGATTAGGGAATTGGTGAAGTGGGAATAGTGGCAAAATTTAAGTGTAATGCAAAGTTAATGAAAAGGGATTTAGAAAAATATTATGACAAGGGAAAAATCAAATTAACTTTACCTTATGCTCAAAAATGGCCAGTAGTCACAGAAAACGGTTATGGCTTTCCTTGGAGCCAATGCTGTTAACTGCCTGACTCTCTTAGCATGGCTTGGTTCCCAAGAGGCTTGAAACAGGAGAGAATGGTCGAGCCCAGTGGTCCTCCTGGCAGTTTTGTGTCCCGGGGTCTCGGCCGGGAAATCCTCAGTGAGATGGGGCCCGGTTCAGGCCCGGAGCTCCCATCTGCTGAAGGTGGCTGTGGAACAATGGATTTCCCCTCTAGGACTACATTTGGCAGTCAAGCTACTGCCAGTTGGAAGCCTTAAAAATGGATTAAGCTCTAAAAAGTGTAATCACACTTGACTTTCAAGAAAACTAAGATTATAGAAAAATTAAGCTTGATTGGCTTTGGAAAAGATGAACTGGGAGATTACTTCCACTAGTCATGGATTCCGAGAAAAGATGTCGAAGCTTAAAGAAAAATCAAAAAGGTATCAAAGTTTTAGGCGGTTAAACGCATTCTAGGAACCAAAAGAAGCGTCAATAACAAACTCTAAGTTAAAATGGTGTCTTGGAATGAGGTTTATGAACAAGTGATTGCTTGTGGTTGAGATCATAGAATTTGGGGTGGGTGAATCATGTCAGGGTAAGCCCCATACAGCACTCATAAGCTTGGTTAACTCAGCTCACAGGGTGATTACAGGGTCATACTGTGCAAAATGATGGATGCCTTGTTGGGTAAGTAGAATATGTTGAGAATAGCCATAACTGCGGCGGCATGAAATAAAGCAGCATTGTTGGAGGTTTTAAGTAGAGTTTTATTAATCATACCGCCGTCACGGGATCCCCTCTCCAGCCCAAGTGTGTGCAGGCTGGAGCGGGATCCTCTGGCTCTCAGAGAAGAAGACACAGAGTGCGTGTCTGCAGCAGCAGTTGAAGTGAGAGTGAGAGCAGGTGTTACAGAACCTGTGCAGTATTTATACCCAACTCAAACAACACATCAAAGCAGATTCACAGCAGTTGGTCTGATCAAAGGGACTGCAGAACAGGCATGAGATATTTGCATTTGTGAGACATACATCACAATAGGCAGATTTGCTAGACTCTGCTCCAGCTGCAGAACAAAGAGGTCAAAAGGCACATCTACATATTGATCTGAGTCTCTAGGTCACAGTAAGGACAGGACGCATGAACACAATGCATGAAAGGTAACATTATCACAGTAGTGTAGCGGAAAAAAACAGGAGTAGCGAGCTGTCTGTCCTTAGTCTGTTTGTGGGGGTTTTCCCAAACCGCCACAATAACAACCACTGTCACTCCAACTAATTAGCACCACTAGCACAGCTAACTAAGATAGCTGTGCCATGTGGTTTTCTCTCACCACATCCCTGAAGTATTATTAGTTTATTTTAAAATCTCGCTCCGTTCTCTTGGTTCAGGTTCGGGAGGTGTGCCAGGGTTTTTCCAGAGAAGCCCTCCGATGGCAGGTCTATGCTCTTCTGGCCCTACAGGAGGTAAGAAGCTATGATTGTCAAGGAAAACTAGCAGTCCCCTCCCCTTTCCCCCCAATTCTGCTAAGGCAGCAAACCACTGCTGTTCAAGGAGCTGTCTCAACCAAAGTATACAGTATATGGGGTGTCATACCTACAAACTAGTCGCTTTTTGGCAAAAATTGCCGATTTGAATCCCAAATAGGTCGCTCATGTGAATCGTGTAGATCCAAGAGGGGTTTTTTGGGGGGGATGCTGGCAACCGCTGGCAGTTTCCCAGAAATGGAGCTTTGAGAAACAACGGGGGACAGTCATCATCTTCACAACAAAACATCTTTGGTGGAACACATCATGCATCATTATTTGACCAATCACAATCAAGATAACTGCATCATCTTCTGTCTTCTTTCCCAACTTTTACACTGCTAGCCTTGTTAGCATGTCCATGGCAGGAATAAGATAAGATAAGCCTTTATTAGTCCCACAATGTGGAAATTCCGGGATTGTAACAGCACAAGGATAGCAACGCTCAGAGCAATAATTAAGAAGATATGAAAAATAAAAATAAGAGCAGTGAATATACATACATACACATAAATATATAAATATATATACAAAGTGCGGAGCATTGTAGCAAGATGGAATAAACAGCATAACCGTCTACTTAGTTATCCTACATAGTATGAATATGTACCCATACATATTGTCACCCTCCGTAGCGACTGATATTGTCCTAGTTGTATACTGGAGGGGACCATTTGTGTAAGTCTGTTGCGTCCTTTGCATTCAATACTATTAGGTCGTCACGTTTTTTTGCTATCTCTGCGAGCAGCCCTGCTTAGGTTATACAGTCTGACAGCCGTAGGTAGGAAGGACCTGCGAAACCTCTCGGTTGCGCACCTAGGATGATGTAGTCTACTGCTAAATGAGCTCCTCAGTGCGTTCAGTATGTCCTGCATAGGGTGGGACTCGGACTCCAGCAGAGATGACAGTTTAGCCACCATCCTTCTCTCACCCATCTCATCCACTGGGTCAAGGCGTTGCCCCAGGACAAATCTAGCTTTCTTGATCAGTTTGTTCAGTCTCTTCCTATCGGCTGCTGTAATGCCATTGCCCCAGCAGACCACTCCAAAAGTGATGGCTGATGCCACCACCGTGTCGTAGAATGTCTTCAGCAGCACCCCTTGTACACCAAAAGACCTGAGCCTCCTCAGTAGGAACAGCCTGCGCTGCCCCTTCATGTAGAGTGCGTCGGTATTGTGTGACCAGTCTAGTTTATTGTTCAGATGAACACCAAGGTACTTGTAGGATGTCACCATCTCAATGTCTGTTCCCTGTATGTTTACTGGTGCTGTGAGGGGTTGTCCTTGCCTGCGGTAGTCCACCACGAGCTCCTTAGTTTTCCTCGCGTTGATCTGGAGACAGTTCCGATGGCACCAGTCAACGAAGTCCTGGATAAGTCCTCTGTACTCAGCTTCATCTCCGTTGGAGATGAGGCCGATGATCGCAGAGTCGTCAGAGAACTTCTGTAGATGGCAGTGTGTTGTGTTGTGTGAGAAGTCCGCAGTATAAAGGGTGAACAGGAAGGGAGCCAAAACCATTCCCTGGGAGGCCCCCGTGCTACCGATGATCGTGTCGAACACATAATCTCGGGTTCTCACAAACTGTGGCCGGTCAGTGAGATAGTCCAGGATCCATGATGACAGGTGCTGGTCCACCCCTGCGCACAGCAGCTTGTCCTTCAGGATCATCGGTTGGATGGTGTTGAAAGCACTGGAGAAGTCAAAGAACATGATCCTCACCGCATTCCCGGGCTTCTCCAGGTGGGACAGAGAACGGTGAAGGAGGAAGATCACCGCATCCTCCACCCCAATGCCATGCTGGTAGCCGAACTGGAGTGGATCCATCGCTGGTCCCACCAGGGGGCGGAGGTGAGCAAGGAGCAGTCTCTCCAGGGTCTTCATCATGTGGGACGTCAGGACCACTGGTCTGTAGCTGTTCAGATCTTTGGAGTGGGAAGTCTTTGGTACAGGTACCACACAAGATGTTTTCCACAACTGTGGTATCCTCCCCAGCTTCAGGCTCAGGTTGAAGATGTGCTCCAAAATCCCACACAGCTGGTCTGCACAGGACTTGAGGAGCTTTGCGCTGATGCCGTCCGGTCCCGATGCCTTCCTCGCCTTGATCTTCCTCAGCTCCGTCCTCACCTGGGTCTTAGTGAGGGTCATGTTGGGGGGCTGTGTGCTGGGAGTGGGGGGGTGATGGTGGAGTGGGGTGTGGGCAGCAGGACTCGATGTCTTCAGAGGCAGCAGTGGTTGTTGTGCAGTCGGGGTGGAGGGCGGTTGGTCAAACCTATTGAAAAACAGATTCAGATTGTTCGCCCACTCCCTGCCCCCCGTGGCCTGGGGGGAGGTATTCTGGAGCCCAGAGATGGTTTTAAGGTTTCTCCAGACCCCACCGATGTCGCTCTGTTGCAGCTTGTCCTCCATCTTCTTCGTGAAGCTGTCCTTGCCTTCTCTGATCTTCCTCCTCAGCTCCCTCTGTACGGAAGGACAGAAGTTTACTCTCTAGTGTTGATACTTTTACTCCAGCGACAGCAGAATCTTAAGGCTCGCGCTGTCCCTTGGATGTGAATGCGCAAATGCATGAGATTCACGTGTGCTCACTTCTTTCCATTGACTGTATGTATTCACACTGCCCGTTCGCGTTTGGTCTGAATGCACCTTAATGGCACATTTTCCAACGTATTTAACTTTATAATGGAAAGCTCGTCTGCTTGTTAAAGGGTCAGTTAACGTCTGTGAATTGTGTGTTAACATTAGCCTACAATATCACTCCTTCAAAGTGAATAATTTTGAGGCTATCGCCACTGCATCCATATTGTTATCTTATTCCAACCTATCTGAGGGTCCCCAGGTAGAACAGGTAGCTCCGCAAAAAAAGCATTAAACACTGTACCAATCACATAAAAATACAGTGCATCCGGAAAGTATTCACAGCGCTTCACTTATTCCAAAATGGATTAAATTCATTTTTTTTCCTCAAAATTCTACACATAACACCCCAGAATGATGATGTGAATTTTTTTTTTTTTAGATTTTTGCAGATTTATTAAAAATAAAAAACTAAGAAATCACATTTACAAAAGTATTCACAGCCTTTGCCATGAAGCTCAAAATTGAGCTCAGGTGCATCCTGTTTCCACTGATCATCCTTGAGATGTTTCTACAGCTTAATTGGAGTCCACCTGTGGTAAATTCAGTTGATTGGATATGATTTGGAAAGGCACACACCTGTCTATATAAGGTTGCACAGTTGACAGTGCATGTCAGAGCACAAACCAAGCATAAAGTCAAAGGAATTGTCTGTAGACCTCTGAGATAGGATTGTCTCGAGGCACAAATCTGAGGAAGGGTACAGAAAAATTTCTGCTGCTTTGAAGGTCCCAATGAGCACAGTGGCCTCCATCATCCGTAAATGGAAGAAGTTGGGAATCACCAGGACTCTAACTAGAGCTGGCCAGCCATCTAAACTGAGCGATCGGGGGAGAAGGGTCTTAGTCAGGGAGGTGACCAAGAACCAGATGGTCACTCTGTCAGAGCTCCAGCATTCCTCTGTGGAGAGAAGAGAACCTTCCAGAAGGACAACCATCTCTGCAGCAATCCACCATTCAGGCCTGTATGGTAGAGTGGCCAAACAGAAGCCACTCCTAAATAAAAGGCACATGACACATGACTCTCAGACCATGAGAAACAAAATTCACTGGTCTGATGAGACGAAGATTGAACTCTCTGGCGGGAATGCCAGGCGTCATGTTTGGAGGAAACCAGGCACCGCTCATCCCCAGGCTAATACCATCCCTACAGTGTAGCCTGGTGGTGGCAGCATCATGTTGTGTGGATGTTTTTCAGCGGCAGGAACTGGGAGACTAGTCAGGATAGAGGGAAAGATGAATGCAGCAATGTACAGAGATATCCTGGATGAAAACCTGCTCCAGATTGCTCTTGACCTCAGACTGGGGCGACGGTTCATCTTTCAGTAGGACAACAACCCTAAGCACACAGCCAAGATATCAAAGGAGTGACTTCAGGACAACTCTGTGAATGTCCTTGAGTGGCCCAGTCAGAGCCCAGACTTGAATCCAATTGAACATCTCTGGAGAGATCTGAAATGAAATGACTGTGCACCAACGCTTCCCAGCCAAGCTGATGGAGCTTGAGAGGTGCTGCAAAGAGGAATGGGTGAAACTGGGATGCCAAGATAGGTGTGCCAAGCTTGTGGCATCATATTCAAAAAGACTTGAGGCCGTAACTGCTGCCAAAGGTGCAGCAACAAAGTATTGAGCAAAGGCTGTGAGTACTTATGTATTCAGTTACAAAATCAGCTGGGCCACAATATGAAATCAAGACATGCAACTGGGCCACAAATGTTCAGTGATCTGTTGAATATGACAAATTTCAAACCAGCACAGATCAATATGATGAAAAATATGCACCTTTTTATTCATTGTCTTGGTTTTAAATGTGTGCTTGGCACATGACAAAGGCACATCAAAAGTGCATAAAAACACAAAAACAGTGCTGAGGTTAAGCAGAACTTGAAGTAGTAGAAATATGTTTCCTCTTGAACAACAATTAAATAAATAGAATGGGGGGGGGAGGGAATAAAATTCTATAAATAACCATTTTGGTCACATCTTACTCAGGCATATCTCAAAGTGCATAAAAACTCAATGTGCACTGTTAGTAGCATTAACATTTGTTTCCCTTTTGAAATAAAATATACTACATCCTGGCCATACTGTAACTGACCTTGGCACATCACAAAGTGCATTTAGCTGAATAAAAAATGAACTGTCAAACACTTCAGTGCACCCCCCCCCAAGAAAAGATTGACAACATTAACAAACATTACAAATCCACTAATATGTTTTGTTTTGCCCTGATTGCTGGGGTCTTTCTGCAACTGTGGGGGTTCCCCCCTACAGTTGATAGTGCTGAGATGACTGTTGTTGTGAAATGGCGCTATATAAATAAAGTTGAATTGAATTGAATTGAATTTTGTTTTCAATCTCCACATGTGTGAGTAGGAACCTCAGGGTACATGCTGGACAGATCGCCAGTCCATTGTAGGGCAGATATAATTTTATCAGTAATTTTATTTCTAATATGATAAAACACTGAGTAACTTTTATTTTCAGTTGCATTTTCAGTTTTAATTGTGAAATTTTTAACTTTGAAAGAAATAATCCCCCCACCCCCGGTAGGTTTACATGTAAATCTGGCCCTTGGGAAGTTTGGAAAAAATTTTGTGGCCCTCAGTACCGCCAAAGTTGCTCATCCTTGCTGTAACATAACAAAATGTGAAAAAAGTGAAGCGCCGTGAATTAGAGATGTTAATAATTAATTGTCAATAAGAATTTAGTTGACTAAATTAAATTAGTTGTCAATTAATTGATAACTCAGCAGTCCTTTTCAATGGGAGCTTATTTTATGAAATGTAGTGGCATTGCCATCCAGGCGGGGGTGCACACGATCACCCACTGCCGCATTTCATCCGAAAAAGCAGACGACAACGCCAAGCCCCCAGAGCACATGTGCACTGCAGAGCAAAAAAACTCACCCTTCCGGATTAGGTCAGAGTACCACAACAAGTTCTAATAGCACATGAGCTTGACGGTCCACCTGCTTCAAATTAACAGGGTGGAGAAACGGACCGAAGCAAAGAAAAAGACAACACAAGCACAAAAAACCATCCCCACTGCTGCTGCCCCGCGCCGCAAGACAGAAAAGCAGAACGGACTCAATTTGCCAGTGAGGTAATAGACAACAGAGGAGCCCAGATTGCTCTGGGTTTGTCTGGATTGCCAGGGTACTGTGATAATATTTAACATGCAACAGATGAAACAGCTCACAATTTATTTTCATGTTAAAACAGTCTAGTAGTGCATCTCAGTAAATGAGAATGTGAAAGTTTTTTGTAATATAACTAAAAAAAGAAATTTATGATACTTGTAGTAGTTTGTAAAATAAATTAAAAGTCATGACATTTGTAATATACTGAGATGTACCAGCACATAGCACACACTATACAGTACAAAATTTATGAAACTACAAAAAATGCCATTGTCGGTAGTAAAAAAAAAAAAAAAAATGCAAATGGTACAATAAATCATTGAAGAATATGATGTTCATGTTCAGTATATGAAAAAAACAGGAATTAACTTTTTGTATGTTAAAGATAGAAAGACTGTATTGTACCGAGGGAAATTCAGATTCTCAAGAAAATTGCCGCTTATCAATTAATCGTTAATCGATCGATAAGATGAATCAATTAGTGAATTAACTAATAATTCACATCCCTACTGTGAATACTCTCCGGATGCACTGTATAGTCATATTACATTTTTTAGGTGGCGCTGAAAATTATACTTAATAGTTTTTTGCTGTCTTCTAGCTGAGTTTACTCTGCAACAGCTGATAATGATTCTCACACCTCTACATCAATCTCTTGCTTTTCTTTTGAACCAGATTTTTTTTTGAGAAGAACATCTTTATTCATGAATTATAAGCTTGTAGGCTTAACTGTTTAAATAAATGAGCAGAGTGAGACCACCATTAGGGTTAATTGTCTCCAGGTCTGACTCTCGACACAAGTATTCAGATCCAGTTAAAGCAGTCTAACAACACCCAAAATATGACCCATGGTCCACATTCAAAACTTGAGTTCCATAAGTATGTATAGTATCTCACAAAAGTGAGTACACCCCTCACATTTTTGTAAATATTTTGTTATAGCTTTTCATGGGATAACACTGAAGATATGACACTTTGATACAATGTAGTCAGTGTACAGCTTGCATAACAGTGTAAATTTGCGGCCCTATCTTTTTGAAGTCCTACAAAGGTTTGGACTTAGAAATAATTTCATAAAATGGGTCCAGATAATATACAATAATGCTACAGCAGAAATCCTAACAAACAGCAATATCTCAAAATCAATAAAAATCAATAGAGGATGTCGACAAGGCTGCCCACTTTCACCTTTACTGTTTACTATGGCAATTGAACCTTTAGCGATGGCAGTACGTTTACATCCACAAATATATGGAATTAAAGTAGGACCAACAGAACATAAAATCTCCCTGTATGCCGATGACATGATTTTGTTTATGTCGAATTTTAAAAAATCAATTCCGACCTTGTTAAATTTAATAAAGAACTTTGGGGATATATCAGGATATAAAATAAACAAAACAAAATCTTCAATATTAATGCTAAATGAGACCCAGAGAAATCATCCAGCTCCTGAGGTAAACCAATTCAATGTTGTAGATCAGTTTAAATATTTAGGAATTCAAATTTTGCCTAAGCTAGAATCAGTCGCCAACGCCAACTATGAAGCCTTAATGACAAATATTAATGAGTTGCTTCAGAAAAGGATGTCACTACCAACGTCGATGATGGGGAGAATCAATATACTTAAAAGAAATATCTAACCAAAAATACTTTATTTATTTCAATACATTCCTTTACCACCACCTTCAGATCTATTCTCAAGAATTAAAAAAAAGTTAGTGGAATTTATATGGAACAATAGGAAGGCTAGATTACGTTTGTCCTTACTATATTTACCATTTGATCGTGGAGGTCTGAAATGTCCAAACTTTATGTTGTATTACTGGTCAGCACAACTGAGGTCTATGACATATTATTTTTCATCAAATGAGCTCCCTCACTGGACTGAAATGGAATCATACAATTTACCTTTACCTCTTCCCTTATTCATATACTCAGACTCGGCTAAAAAATTACAGAAACAAGTTAAAAATCCAATTGTAAAGCACATGATCAAAATATGGTGTGAAACTAAAAAATATTTAAAAGAACCACACTCACTGTCACAATTTAGCCCAATATGGGGTAATCAATATTTTACACCAGGGAGAGCGGATGCTGTATTTAAAGTATGGAATTTAAAAGGGATTCAAAAGATTCAAGACTTATATTTGTCACGCTCAGATAACATAATGTCTTTTGAAGAACTGAGGATTAAATTCAATCTTAATAGAACACACTTTTTAAATATCTTCAGCTTAGAAATTTTATTCATTCAAATCAAAATAATGCTCTCACCCGACCTACTTATTCAACTTTGGAAAAAATTTTGATGAAAGATAGTAAGAGAAAGGGTATTATTTCAGAGTTTTACAACACATTGACACTATTCTCAAGTGAAAACTCACAGAAAAGACTGAATTACTGGAAAGAAGACCTGCAAATTGAAATTTCAGAGGAACAATGGGAAATGGCTTGTGCAGGAGCTCAAACCAAATCAATAAATGTACGTCTTAAACGGATACATTTTAAATGGTTAATGCAGATGTATGTTACACCAGTGGAATTAAATAGATATAACAAAAACATACCAGATACATGCACAAAATGTATGGAAAGTAAAGAAACCCTATTTCACTGTTTATGGGAATGTAGAAAAATCAGACTGTTTTGGGAAGAGGTGAGGGTAACAATTGAAAAAATAATTTCAAAACAAATCACATTGAACCCTAAACTGTTTTTGTTGGGTCTGTATCCAGAAAAACATAACTTTAGTAAGAGTGAAAGAGTATTCATAGACCTCGGTTTGCTTAATGCCAAAAAATGTATTGCACTACTGTGGAAAAAGATTCATAGACCAGATGTGACTCAGTGGTTAAGACAAATGTTAACAAACCTTCAACTAGAAAGAATAACATATATACTGAAATCAAAGGAAAACGTGTTTGAGAATATATGGAGACCTTTCATTGATTATGTAAAGAAATTAAACATAACTTCTGAAGAAGAAGGTGAATGATATGTGTGGACCTTGCAAATTCCAAACTGGTGAATGTATATTATGTATTCTTATGTAATAGATTACCTAGACTAAACAGAGGAGCATTGTTGTTGACTTGTTTTTGTTATTGGCTGTTGTTGTTTTTATTACACATTTTTTTTGTTATTTTGTTATTGTTCTTTTTAATTTTTAAATTACTTTTGTGTTAGTGTCTGACTGTGTGTGCTATGTTTGTGAAAAAAAAAAGGTTCAATAAAAAATATTGTGGGGGGAAAAAAAAACAGTGTAATTTTGCTGTTCCCTCAAAATAACTCAACACACAGCCATTAATGTCTAAACCGCTGGCAACAAAAGTGAGTACACCCCTAAGTGAAACTGTCCAAATTGTGCCCAGTTAGCCATTTCCCCTCCCCAGTGTCATGTGACTCGTTAGTATTACAAGGTCTCAGGTGTGAATGGGGAGCAGGTGTATTAAATTTGGTGTTATCGCTTTCACACTCTCTCATACTGGTCACTGGAAGTTCAACATGGCACCTCATGGCAAAGAACTCTCTGAGGATCTGAAAAAAAAAAAATTGTTGCTCTACATAAAGATGGCCTAGGCTATAAGAAGATTGCCAACACCCTGAAATTGAGCTGCAGCACAGTGGCCAAGACCATACAGCAGTTTAACAGGATAGGTTCCACTCAGAACAGGCCTCGCCATGGTCGACCAAAGAAGTTGAGTGCACGTGCTCATCGTCATATCCAGAGGTTGTCTTTTGAAAATAGACATATGAGTGCTGCCAGCATTCCTGCAGAGGTGGAAGGAACGGGGAGTCAGCCTGTCAGTGCTCAGACCATACGCCGCACACTGCATCAAATTGGTCTGCATGGCTGTCGTCCCAGGAGGAAGCCCCTTTTAAAGATGACGCTTAAGGAAGCCTGCAAACAGTTTACTGAAGACAAGCAGACTAAGGACATGGATTACTGGAACCATATCCTGTGGTCTGATGGGACCAAGATAAACTTATTTGGTTCAGATGGTGTCAAGCGTGTGTGGCGGCAACCAGGTGAGGAGTACAAAGACAAGTGTGTCTTGCCTACAGTCAAGCATGGTGGTGAGTGTGTCATGGTTTGGGGCTGCATGAGTGCTTCCGGCACTGAGGAGCTACAGTTCATTGAGGGAACCATGAATGCCAACATGTACTGTGACATACTGAAGCAGAGCATGATCCCCTCCCTTTGGAAACTGGGCCTCAGGGCAGTATTCCAACATAACGACCCCAAACACACTTCCACGACGACCACTGCCTTGCTAAAGAAACTGAGGGTAAAGGTGATGAACTGGCCAAGCATGTCTCCAGACCTCAACCCTATTGAGCATCTGTGGGGCATCGTCAAACAGAAGACGGAGGAGCACAAGGTCTCTAACATCCACCAGCTCCATGATGTCGTCGTGGAGGAATGGAAGAGGATTCCAGTGGCAGCCTGTGAAGCTCTAGTGAACTCCATGCCCAAGAGAGTTAAGGCAGCACTGGAAAATAATAGTGGCCACACAAAATATTGATACTTTGGGCATAATTTGGACATTTTCACTTACGGGTGTACTCACTTTTTTTGCCAGCGGTTTAGACATTAATGGCTGTGTGTTGTTATTTTGAGGGGACAGCAAATTTACACTGTTATACAAGCTGTACACTGACTACTTTACATTGTATCAAAGTGTCATATCTTCAGTGTTGTCCTGTGAAGATATAATAAAGTATTTACAAAAATGTGAGGGATGTACTCACTTTTGTGAGATCCTGTATTCTCAACCAAATCACTTTAAGTATGAAATATAAAAAAAAAAATCATTCTTACTTCATACAAAAAACAAAGTAAAAGTGGTTATTGTGTAAAATGGTGTTTCATTATTTTATAGGATATTTATAGCTTAATTTTACTGCTACATTAATGTGTAGCATTGAAAGGTTGAAAATTTTTAAGTGTGTTAAGTGCTGTTAATAAATGTGCTTTGTTATCTGAAGCAAGTGTTGCTCCCCTGGGTAGCGGCCCAGGAGGAGGAAACGTGCATGTGGAAGTTAACTCTCCAACCTGTGATAGAGAATCAGCAGAACACGTTTCATTATTTCACACAAGGAGTTTTATTCTTCGTACTCCAGTGCGTGAGTCTACTCTCTATCACTGTGCGACATGCGCCATCTATTGGTCAGCGTGTGGAACTGCACTCAACTCACATGAGTTATAATGGAACCAGGTGGATTACAAATGCATTGTAGAAAAATAAACAATTAAGGAATAACATAAAATTGTAGGGGTGCCTGTTTTTCTTAAATTTTCTGATCCAAATGTCTTTTTCACCTCTTACATAACTTAACTATTTCCAACCCTCTACACTCTCCCCCACTTCAAATAAATGTCTCCCGACATTTCATGTTCTAGGGTGACTTAATGCATGAGAGTGTACCAATTATAACCATGGGACTGAGGTTGGGTGAGGTAGTGGAATGGCATATAGTTTTGAGTTAGCGGCACAGGGGTAGGGAGTAGGACAGGTCTTACGTCTGCAGTCCAAGGCTGGTACGATGGCTGTCCCAGGACGTCGTAGGTCAGTCTCTCTACTGGCCTTGCTCTCCGCTGTGACCTTCTCAGTTCCTCCTGTTCTCTATCCATCACCTCCATTTGTCCTTGACGTTCTTCCTGCAGCAAAGCTGGTCCATCCATTTGCTCCTCAGCATCCCGCTGAACGGGGACCGGTTCCTGCCTTACTGGTGGGCAGAACTCTCTAGCTGTCGCTCGAAGCCTTTGCTGATTTTGAGGATTTTGCTCTGGCATGACAGGTACTGGTTGCTGAGTGTTTTGGTCTGGGAGATTTGAGGCATTTTGCTGACGATTTACGGGTCTGTAACATGGGATTTGGCTACGGAGGTTGTAGCGGTAAGTATTTTCCTCTTCTTCCTCCGAGCTGTCATTGTCTGTGTTGTCACTGTTAGGATTTGTCTCTGTCCTCTTCTTCCGTTTCTGTTTTGTCTTTTCTTTTGCAGGCAGTTCTTCTTCTAAAGGCAAGTCATTTACAGGCAACAGCAGGTTTCTGTGTAACACTCGCATCACTTGGCTGCCTCTCTCTGCTTGTACTTTATAGACTGGTCCATCTCCCACTCTCTCAACTACGCGATGTACTGCTGACTCCCAGTAAGCGCGCAGTTTCCCTGGGCCTCCTCTTTCAGAGAGGTTTCTGACCAACACCCTGTCGCCTGGTTGGAGTGTGACACCTTTTAAGCATTTGTCGTACTGCTTTTTGCCTTTATCTGAAGACTTTTGACTGTTTTCTGCAGCGATTTTGTAAGCAGCACGCATCCTATCAGCCCATTTTTTAGCGTAGGTTTGATGGCTGTGTGTGTCAGTGTCTTTTGTCTGGTTCAATAGTAGATCTACAGGCAACCTTGGGACTCTGCCATATAAGAGGAAAAATGGAGAATAGCCTGTTGACTCGTGTCTTGTACAATTGTAAGCATATACAATTTGGGGTAGGTGATCCTTCCATTCACTTTTTGTCTCCTCCTGTAGGGTACGAAGCATTTGGAGTAGTGTACGATTCAGGCGCTCCACGGGGTTGCCCTGCGGATGGTATGGAGTGGTTCGTGAGTGAGAAATTCCAGACAGTTGTTGTAATCTGTGGAAGAGACTGTTTTCAAACTCACGTCCCTGATCGTGATGCAACTTCTCAGGGTACCCGAAACGAGGAATAAAATCCTGAAATATCTTTTCTGCAGCTGTTTTGCCTGATTTATTCCTTGTAGGGTATGCCTGTGCGAAACGAGTGAAATGGTCCACTAGTACGAGGATGTACTCATACCCTCCTTTACTTGGCTCAAGGTGTAAGTAGTCGATGGAGATTAACTCAAAGGGAGCACTGGTTATGATAGAGCCCATTGGAGCTCTCTGGGGAACATTTGGGCGTTTTTGTTTGATGCACGGACATTTTTTTGTTACATAATCTTCAACATCTTGTTGCATACATGGCCAATAGAAACGCTCACGGGCCAGATGTATCACCTTATCACACCCTATGTGACCCATGTCATTGTGTAAACTCTTTAACACCATCGGCTTTAGCTGTTCAGGTAGGACAAGTTGTTTGCTGTGCTCTGTCTTTCTGTACAATAATCCATTGTCAACTTCCAACTTGTTCCACTCATACAGTAGTCTCCGTGTCCGTTTACTCATTGTCCGTCTATCTTTATCGTTTGGTGTCCATCCTTTGAGTTTGAGTGAGATTACTTCTCTAATTGACTCATCGTCTTGTTGAGCAGCATTGATGTCTTTAGGCGTCATGCTCAAAACACTGTCAGTTGGCACATTGTTGTCATTAGAACTCAGATGTAACGCAGCTATCCATGGCACATCACTGTTTTGTGCTGCCTTGCTCCCTTGCCACACTGCGGACACTACTTCCGGTAAAACTGTCTCTGTGAACTCATTCATTTGCTCTTGCAGATCTAATGGGTGTCTGGACAACATATCTGCATCTGCATTCCTTTTCCCTGGCCTATACTTGATATCAAAATGGAAGTCAGCCAACTCCCCGACCCACCTATGACCCACTGCATTCAACCTGGCTGAACTGAGGACATAGGTTAAAGGATTGTTATCTGTATAGACAGTAAAAGTCGGTGCATAATACAGATAGTCACGGAATTTGTCGCAGATGGCCCACTTGAGAGCTAGAAACTCTAGTTTACCGGAATGTAAGTGATAATTCTTCTCGGCCGGTGTGAGAGTTCTGGATCCATAGCCAATCACCTTAAGTTTGTTTTCTTGTTTTTGATACAAGACGGCTCCCAGGCCTTTGTTTGACGCATCTGTATGCAATACAAATGGAAGGTCCAAATTGGGATAGGCTAGAATGGGAGGATTAGTCAGAATGTCCACAAATCTTGACACAACTTCCTGATGTTCACTGGTCCATATTATTGGTGTGCGAGAAGGAAGCTGGTTTCTGTCTCCTTTCTTTGTTTGTCCTTTACTCCTTTTTGGTGCTGGTTTATTGTCATTGCTTGTTTCATTAGTGCTCTGGAGGAATTCGAACAAGGGTCTCGCCAGACGTGAAAAATCTTGAATAAATGATCGGTAATAACTGAGAAAACCCAGTAACGTTCTGAGTTCTCCGACTGTGCGAGGGTTCTTGTCTTTCAGAGCGAACACAGCATCCAAGTCTTTTGGGTCAATCTGGACTCCTTCTCCCGACACTAGCCTACCCAGGTAGCATACTTGGTTTTTGAACAGTTCACATTTGGCTGGCCGAAGTTTTATGCCGTGTTGTCGCATTTTGCACAAAACCTGTTTAAGGTGTTCTACGTGCTCATCAAAGGTTTTGGAGTAACACAGTACATCGTCCAAGTAAGGCACGCAACACTCGTCTCTGATCCCTTCTAACACCCCCTCCATACACCTCTGGAATGCGGCCGGTGCGTTTGACAACCCGAATGGAACCCGCACCCACTCGTATAGTCCCCAGGGTGTGCTAAAAGCAGTTAAATGCCTTGACTCCTCACTTACAAAACCCTGATGGTAGGCACTTCCCTGATCCAATATGGAAAACCAGGAATTACCCCCAAGACTGTCCAGTAGATCTTGTATCCGTGGTAATGGATGCCTGTCAGGTATGGTTTTTCGGTTCAGCTCACGAAAATCAACACACAAGCGCAAAGTATTGTCCTTTTTACGCACACACACTACTGGCGACGAGTTGTTTGACACTGATTTCCTGATCCAGCCCCTGCTTAAAAGGTTTTGAACATACTCCTTCACCTCTTTATACAGTGGTCTTGGAATGGAGTTGTAACTTTTCTGCACCGGTGTGTTGTCAGTGGTGTTGATTTTTAGCTGTAGTCCAGGAATACATCCAATGTCTCCTTCATCATGAGCAAACACATCAGACTGTTCATAGAGCATCTGCCGAACCACCTCCCGATCACCCTCTGAGAGATGGTCTAAATTGACATTAGGGTGCCATCTCAGGTGTGAGGGGGCAGTGCTTAAGGTTTCTTCACCCTCACCTTGACTGTCACATGTCACTTGAGCAGACTGACAAAAGGGCTTGTCTGTAGTTTTGGTTGCATTTTCAGCACTGGAACAAACATTTACAGGTTTGTATTCAGTGATCTCTGAAATAAGTCCTAAAACAGTCTTTGGATTTAGAAAAATGTTGTGCTTTGTTGAGTTTTGGATTGGGATTTTGACAGTTTTTGAAGCACCAGCGGGTACATCAATAAGAGCTGGGAATAACTCCAACCCATCAGGTAAGTTACATTTCACAGCTGGCTCGAACAACATTTCTCCTCCTCCGGGAAATGCTCTGATGTGACATTTTACCATACAGATTTGGCTACTGTGAACAGTGAGTCCTTTTTTTTCCAACTCTCACCACTGGACTTTCTGGTTCATTTTCTGTTGACTTGGTGTGGACAACAGAGATGAGTGACTCAACATTACCTTTCTGGACCTTTAAAGTCTCCGACAGTAAGCCCACTAAGCTAATATCGTCACTTTGTTCACTGTTTGCCATTATTATCTCTTGGATCACGTTAAAGCCCAGCAGCGGAGTGCTTAAATGCTGCTGACTGACAAGCATTTGAACATACAAGGATACAGAACCATACTGTGAACTTGTGATCTCGAGCAGGACATCTATCCACCCCTCGAACGGAACATCCGTCCCATTGATGGCCTGGGAGTAGGCTCTCGAGTGGCTGTATTTTCACATTTGGTAAGGCTGCTTGTACCCATGACTTTTCAACAATGCTTACTTGTGCCCCACTGTCCAATAACATCTGTAGGTTTACTCCATTTAACTGGCAACTGATCATACACCTACCGCCAATGAGCTGTGCCACACGCTTTGTGTTGGGTGACTTTTGGGACTTGGCAGTAGTCTGTTCGGAGTTCAGTCTTTTAGTGTTGTGGGACTCTGCCGGTGGTTCAGTCACTGGTGGTCCCTCCCCAGCGACCTCCTCCAGTTTCCCGACACATTGCTTTTCTGCAGGCACCCTATAGCTCTGTGCCCCTCCTTTCCACATCGAAAACAGTGTGTGCAGCGCTCAGTGTCTTGGGCGATACACTTTTGGCATTTTCCTTTCACTGCGGGTTTCAGTGCTGGCTGTTTAGGGACAGGTGCTGTGGGACTGGTGTTTACTGTATTTACCATTGGGGTTAGGGCCTTTTCTAAACTCTTGGTTAGGGAGGAGACCTGTGCCGTCAGCTCCTGGATAGCTACACGATTAGCTTGGACTTCAGTGCGCATTTTAATCGAGCTCTGATCTGTCTCTACCTGTGCCGCATTAACACTGGTGACTTTGTGTTTGTGGCTTTGTCCCAACCTACTCAATCTCTCTGTCTCTTCACTAACAAAATTTGCTATGAGCTCCAGGATGGAGTCATCTGTGACACTGGTGTTGGAGATGTGAGGTTTAAGGTCTCTCCTAACATAAGAGTATTTTTCATTCAAACCCTGATACAGTGAATGGATAAACACACCTTGTACCAACTTGTCGTCATAATGAAACCCACTACTGTTTTTAGATGCAACCAACACACGCTGTTTTAGCCCCATTAGTCTATACATAAACTGTTGTGGTGTTTCTTTGTCATTTTGCTTAGCATTACTCAGCTCCTGAAATAATTCAGTGCTGCTTTTCTCACGTAGATGTGTCCTTAAGAGACGTTTTAACTCAGCTACAGTAAGGCTATCCTTGGTTACAAGCATATCTTTAAAGGTACCAGGCTTAATTATCTTAAACACCGTTCTGATAATCTCAGCCTCTGTGAACCCTTCATTTAGCCCTTCATCAAGCTGTTTGCACAAGTTATTGTAACTCAAATCAGAATCAAAATCAGAGATTTGACCACCATAAATCTTGTACTCTCTACGTGGCAACAGTGACGTAAGTTCAGTCAGTCCGACTAACCCTGGGTCAGGAACTACAGATGGTGATGTTGGATGGTTCTTCCCTGATGGTGCTGCAGCTCCAGTGGTCACAGGAACCACTATGACCGGATCATCGTCGGGTGACACCTCTGCATCCACTTCTCCAGCTGCTGTGGGCCGTTGTAGTTCAATGATGAGGTCACGGAAAGCAAGCAGGCGAGACATCCCCTGGTCCTCAAGGCTCTTCAGTTGTGGACTTCTCAGCGAGTCAACAATGAAGTCGAAGAGTTCCACTTCGGTCGATTCTGCGCCTGGCAAATCTTCTCCCACCTCATCCTTGAACGACTCAGCCAGCTTGTAAAGGACGTTTCTGCAGCGGGCAATGGTCAGCTGGCGAAGCTCTTGCTGGATTTCCCATCTCAGGTCATGTAGAGCAGACATGGCTGTGGTCTCCTGTAGTCAGTCGCTTAGGTCAATGGCTCAGGAACAGGTGGTCAGCATCCCTTGGTTCTTCAATGATTAGTGCCAGACCAGTAGGTGGCGCTAATCCCGGACGAGCCCCCAAAATTGTTGCTCCCCTGGGTAGCGGCCCAGGAGGAGGAAACGTGCATGTGGAAGTTAACTCCCCAACCTGTGATAGAGAATCAGCAGAACACGTTTTGTTATTTCACACAAGGAGTTTTATTCTTCGTACTCCAGTGCGTGAGTCTACTCTCTATCACTGTGCAACATGCGCCATCTATTGGTCGGCGTGTGGAACTGCACTCAACTCACATGAGTTATAATGGAACCAGGTGGATTACAAATGCATTGTAGAAAAATAAACAATTAAGGAATAACATAAAATTGTAGGGGTGCCTGTTTTTCTTAAATTTTCTTATCCAAATGTCTTTTTCACCTCTTACATAACTTAACTATTTCCAACCCTCTACACAAGTGTTGTCTTTTTCCTCTATTTTCTTCTCGGAGTACACCGGTTCCGGTGTACACCGGTGTTCCAGAGTACACCGGTTCCAAAGACCGGTTTCCGGTTCCGCCGGACCGGCGGCGCCACACAAGTCGGCTGCCCGTTGCAACAGCCTTTTTTTTTAATCTTCCTTCTTCTTTCTACAGCTTTTACTCTGTATATATATCACGGACGCACGGATCGCCCCGGGGGTCTCCCGGGTCGGCGGACGGAGCCACTGTTTGCAGCGGGAGACGTTGCAGCGGGGAGGAGCTGGTGCTAGCTAGCACTTGGCCGCCGCCCGGTGCTAATGGGAAACTCGACATACCGGGAGCTGTAGCGAAAACGACGCGGGTGCCAGGCTGGAGTTTAGGCGGCGTGCAAGAAATATAAGACAGAATAATAAAGAGCGATGGCAAGAACTAGGGATGGGCATAATTTACCGATTAACCGATAATTGATCATTAAGAATTTCACCGAGGAAGTTCATTTTCGTCGACAAACTGTTTTTTTTTTTTTAAACAATCCGAGGTTATTAGTGCACGGCCGTCCTCAAACAATGCAATGGCAAAATTTGGGCACCAGGGGGCAACATTACACCATCGCCGTACCCTGGCGTGCCTCAGTTGATACATGCGCGCTTCCGTAGGGCAATCGCCAAATCATGAAGCGATTACGGCGAAGTGTTGCGTGGGACCATTTCAATTTAAAAAATGACCAGGTGTACTGCAATCACTGCAATGCAGCATACAAATATACCTCATCGACAGGGTCCATGGAACACCCTTATTACGCGAAGAAACCGCCAACAGTGGTTGCGCGCTGAGTAATGGCGGTCGGTGAAGATTCTTTTTTTTTTTTTCAGAAACTTTATTGAGAAGGTCATGAAGATTCGGTAGAAGACACACACACACGTGTAAGTGTACATACATACGTAGATGTAAATAAAGTGTACATATGTTTTTAGAACTCTTTTATTCTTATAACAAGATACGTAACTCAAGATGAAAATGATTTACTGCACAGGTTAATGAGAGCTTTACTGCTCCTCAGGTGCTAGAGGCGCAGGATCGTCGAGGGAAGCTGCAGGAGGCGGCGTCGTGGCTCGACGGGAAGACTATTTCGCACAAAATGGCACAAGAGAACAGCAAAAAGTTCCGCGCGGCTAGACTAAGTAACACGAGCGATAGAGCAATGAATGCGGTCTTCGTTTGTTGGGTGGCCGCTCGGCAGGGACAGAAGCTGGGTAAAACGTCTCGGCCAATCAGCTTGCGGGGTGAAACGTCTCGGCCAATCAGCTTGCGAGATTCCCGAGCCGAGCCAACATGACAACAGCGAACAGAGAGAGAGGTGGATTTGAGTTGTGCGGCTGTCCGTGCACCTGATGTTCTAATGTAGTCTACCTGCCTTGTTACGTACCTAAAAATGTTAATGATTAACCGATTATTAATCATTAATTCTCCCGACGATCGGTGAAGAAAATTTCACCGAATGCCCATCCCTAGCAAGAACCAAGCAGACCGCCCGTAAAATCTACTGGAGGAAGAAGCCCCCCAGGAGGCAGCTAGCCACCAGGGCTGCTCGGAGAGGCGCCACAGGCGGAGTGAAGAGGCCTCGCCGTTACAGGCCCGTGGCTCTGAGAGAGATCCGTCACTACCAGAAATCCACGGAGCTGCTCATCTGTAAGCTGCCCATCCAGCGCCTGGTGAGGGAGATCGCTCAGGACTTCAAGACCCACCTGCGCTTCCTGAGCTTCGCCGTCGTGGCTCTGCAGGAGGCCAGAGAGGCCTACCTGGTGGGTCTCTTCTTCGCCAAGAGGGTCACCATCATGCCCAAAGACTTCCAGCTGGCCCGCCGCATCCGCGGAGAGAGAACTTAGACTTTCTGCTGCACATTCACCAACCATAATGCTCCGCACTGTGTGTCTATATATATATATTTATAGTAATATGTACATATGTTTACTAGATGTTCTTGTTTTTTCTTGCCTTCTGATTGTTGCTCTGAGTGTTGCTATCCCTGTGCTGTTGCAATCCTGGAATTTCCCCATTGTGGGACTAATAAAGGCTTATCTTATCTTATCTTATCTCTTATCTTACCAGAACGCTTAATTTATGTGTTAAAGGGGTCATTGACTGAAAAATGGTGTGCTTGTAGGTTTTAACTGTCTGAAATGAGGCTACTGGTCACCTAATTATCTAAACATTTTCAGAACAGTCAATTCTCTTAAAAAACATGCAGCCTTTATCCCGTTTTTCTCTCCCAGAAACGTTTTTGACTTTTTTGTGGAAATCATTAACGTCACATTTAGAAAAAACCCACTCACTGCCGTCCGAAAGACCCACCCACTGCTCTGTTATTGGCCCGCCTAGCTGTCCGTCATGTCGAGGGACGTGGTGGCTAAAGGTAGCCTATTAGCCCCTGAGCTAACGCTGGTACCAGGACCCTGGCTGTAAGTGCAGCTTATATTGTTATTTTCTTCAGCCCTTATCACCCTAATAACCATCCCTGTTACCACCTGGTTCATTCTGGCCCATCTCCGAGTGGTTTCATCATGATTCCACGGCGGATTACCCACCACGGCACACCAGTCACTTTTATGGCCCAGGACCAGGGCTACTGGCTGGTGTTATGCCGAGAACTCCCCCTGGATTGGTGGGGAGTTATCAGCATAAAAAGGCTGTGTGTCCACCAAACGTGTTATTTGCAAAACACAAACTGAAAATGCACATATATATAGACAGGGGAGCAATTGAGACAATACAGAACAGGTGAGCACCATCAAGGCAAACAGGCGGCACAGGACGGGCAGAGCAGTAAAAACACAGAGGCAATACACACCAAACATGACAAATGACTCAAAATGGAACACAAAGCGTGGACAGGGGCTGCAGCCCTGTCCAGAACACTGCAGAAGTAAAGAAAAAATGCTTAGATAACTTTATATACAACATAGGCTACTACTAGGTTAAATAGATGATGATCCTTATGAGTCTATGGATAGTACTGACTGTACAAAGGATTATATGATGCAGGGTGAAATGTGAGGTACCAATCAGGTTCAGGTTACTTTATTTGTACCTGTAGGTAGATTTGTTTTGCAGTCTGGTGACATCCATATTTGCAAGCCACAATTACATTCAACATAGATGCAAACACAGGCACACATGAAGCTGTCTATAAACATGATAAAAATACTCAAGGCTCCACCAATCAGGGTATAAAGACAAAGAGATGAGAGAAAAAACCAGAGGTAAGAGAGAAGGGTCATATTAAAAAGTTAAAAACTAGTCAAAGAGGTTAAAAACTCAAAGGTCTAAAACCCAATAAAATATTTAGAACCCAAATAACATCCTACAAAAATAAGTAAATATAAAATGGAGTTAATAGACAGGTACCTAAATTATGTGCAATATATTGTTACAACTTGTTCAACTCTTTGACAGCAGCAGGAACAAAGCTGTTTTTGTAGCGCTGGGTTTTATTTTTTGGGACAGCAAACCTCCGTCTTGAGGGAAGAAGCTGAAAGTTGCAGTGCAAAGGGTGGGAGTCGTCATTTAAAACGGAGGTAGCCATCCTCTGTACTTGTCTGGTGTACAGGGATGTCAGGCTCAGCTGTGACTCACCAAGCAAATGACTGGACCATCTGACTACCTGATCCAAGGATTTCCTCTATTTCATTTTTATCTGACCAAACCATGACACTAAAGAAAAGGATAAAATAGATTCAATAAAAGCCCGATAAAACATTGTCATTATGGTTCGGTCAATTTGGAAGCATGCAAGTTTTCTCAAGCAATGCAAATGTTGCTGACCCTTTTTGCACACCCTTTCACAGTTCTCTTCAAAGTTTAAATTACTATCAATAATCGTCCCAAGATATTTGTACGATTGTACACATTCGGTGGTCTGGCCTTTTAGTACGGTGACTGTGCCTGGGAGTTTTCAATACATAACGTATTAGTAACTTATATAGAATATTTCCATAACTTAAACCAACGAATGCTTAGCGTGTTGCCAGCATTCACAGCTTATGCGCAACAATATTCTAACTTATGCATAGCTTATCCTAACTTCTGCGTAGTGCAGTTATGCCAAACTGCTGTTGCATCCTGATCCATGAATCCCAGGTGTGCGAGAGATCGTCTCTGTTCAACTGAAATGATTCTCCCCTCCAAAGACCATGGCGGGGGGCGTGACCAACCTGGCAGAGCTGTGAAATCTGTCATGTTGGTCACGCTTAAAACAGCTGATGTGACACATCAGGAACGTCAAATGACAGTTGTCACAATCTGACTCAAAGACACGCAAACTGATGGCGATAAAAAAAAAGTTATTTTCAATAAAGTGAAAAAAACCAAAGATGATGCATGGAGTATGCTTTTGCTGGGAGGCACAGCCAAGGAACAGCAAAGTGGGATTTATCATGGAAAACAGCTGAGCTTTGTGCTTCAGGCGATCAGTTGATTGGATCCACCTCCTCCGGTGTTCTGACATTTTGACATATCTATCAGAACAACACTGGACAGCTGATGGTACAGACTGCAGTCAAAGGTGGAAAAAAATGGTGGAGGGCTAAATAGTCATTTGGATCTTTATCCTGTAGCTTAAAAGTGCTCGGACACATCCCCGACAGGTCTCGTTATACGAAAAAGTGTGTGTGTGTGCGCGCGCGCGCATGCTCTGCAGGCCACAGCTGAGCTCTGTACGGGTTTTTCCTGTGAGCCAACACTGCAAATATGCCATTATATGGTAGCTTTAAGTTAGAAATCCATTCAGTAAATTAAACATAGGTTCAAAGAGCGTTACTCATATGTTGGAAATAAGTTTTGGGTATGCTAGACATTTATCTCAATGTATTTTGACTTATGAGTAACTTGTGAGTCGCTTACAAGTAACGTGTGTGAATGAACGCATAACTTCTCTACAACTTATGCCCCACTTAAGCGGGACATTTTAGTCATATGCTGGATATGTTGTTCACTTCCGCCCTCCCAAGAGAGTAGACGCTTTTTTTCTTCTCTCCTGCTCTGACTTTTTCCTCCCCTCCTAACTACTGGATCCCAGCTTGCTGTTGTCTGTCTGCGTCCAACTGCGACCGCCGAAAAGAAATTATGGAGTTAATAAGCTGGGCTTTGAACACAATTGACACTATTTTTTCAACAAGGAAAAGTGCTCCGGGGGAAGCTGTCTGCCCCGCTGGAACGGCTCCAGTGGGCTATTTACGTGACACAGGTAATTGGAAAATGCTGTGTCTCTCTAATCTCTCTATCGAAGATATTGAAGATTTGTTTATCTTCGTAATCTTGGTGATTGGGATAATTCTGATTGGGACGGGAATTGTCTTGGTTTACCGCAAATTGCTGAAGATGGATTCAACCTATCAAAATGCTGGCCAGGCGAGGTGCATCCAACAAATTGAAAAACTGGAGAAGACCCTGATAGCGACTACTGGAGAACTGTCTCGTAAGGTGGATTACATCATGGGTTCGCTCAGGTCTTTCCACGACGAATTCAAAGCTGCGCAATGAAGGATTAATGTACTGAATCTACAGAAGAAATACAAGTCTTCTCTGTGATCAGTCCTATTTGGCATTATTATTCCCCATGAAAATTCCTCCTGGCTGTCTGCAGACTGTGTTTTTTCAAAATCATGAGCACAAGGCCTTGGACAGCCAGCTGCAGCGCCAGATAAGACTGGCGCCAGACAAACAAAACATCTTCTGCCAAGGGTCCTTGGGTCTCTCTTATTATCATCAACACTGCTCAACACCGCACACACATTGATCCATGAACTGAATAAAGATAACACTGCTCTCTTGTGTCCTGTGAATTCTGTGTGTAGCGAATATATGTGCATCGAGCTTTTTTTTTCCTTGAACTCTTAATATTGATTAAGTATGTAACCAGTATTTTGAATCAATGATTTTTTTGCTCCTTCCTATTGTATCATCTTTATGCGACCTGTACCCTCCTGCTGACAGGCGCGTTGCAGATGCGCCGTGGCACGGAAATGCAGGTTCATTACTGTGTCAAGTCAAATTCTCTCATATGTTATCAGTGATCTGTTAATGTACTTGGCAATAAATCTTTTTCTGATTCTGATATGTTGGAAAATTTTCAGAGGAGCTCACCATACAACTCCATATACCAGCATGCTTCAGCGTGCTTCAGCATGGTCTTACAAAACTTACCCGTAACTGATTCCACATACGCCAGCATATTCTCCAAATTTTTCAGACATTTGGCAAACGCTGCCTAAATCCTCTAGGTGTGACAGGGCCTTAAGTCTTGACTAAAAACACATCCTACATTTTTATTCTATTCTGTTCTCATAAAATATATCTTTATTCTGCATTTATTTACAGCTCTTAACCAACAGGTAACCACTATATCCATAGTTTGTAAAAGAAAACACCATCATGCTGGTTGAATTATTTAATTTACAACACAAATGTTAAAACAAACAAACAATGTTTTACTTACTCTCTCAGCAGTTCCAACAGTCTCCCCCTCTCTCTGTCTGGTCTGTTGTGTACGAGCTTCAGCCAGTCTCTGTGTGTTCTCCGTATGACAAATGTTTATCAATTGTCAACTTTCTTTTATGTTCCAACACAACGCTGCACGTAGTACAAAACCGTTTATCCCCGCTTTATGAAAAATATTTGGAAACTGTTAAGGACAGTCAAGGCAGTGACGTTTGTTGATGAATTAAGACACATTATCACGCAACTCGGCAACTCTACTCACGTAAACACGGAAGTAAAGATGTGAGCATGCAGCGCAGAGAACTCAATCACACAAGAGTTCAGCTGGCTCAAGGACAGCTTAGGTTTTGTGTTTCACAAGCATTATATTAAAAGACTGATCCATGAATTTTGAGGATCAGTATTGACTCAGTCAAACATGAATCCATTCGAATCGGAGAGTCGATCTTTTGAACCCACGCCACAGATTTAAACACTGGCAGTGCTTCTGTGCACTGCTACTGCCTCTCTTCCCACTAGCCATGTTGACATGAAACCTGGCACCAGTAGGGTGAACATTGGGAGTGTCCTGATGTCACCACATAGCGATTGGATATTTCATGGGGAGGCGTTTCCTTCTGGGGTTCCTGTGTGGCTGAGTGACACACATTTCAACCCAGGTAGACCTAAACGAAGGAATTTCAGAGTGAAATATAATGCACGTAAACTACTAGTTATGACAAAACCCAAATGGCATGGTTTGCCAGCTCGTTTTGAACCAATGGTTCTGTTTCATACCGAAGGCTGCAGCACCCCTAGCTGGTTAATGACCCAGCTGAGAACACGGATGTCTAATGGGTTTGGATTGAATACTGTATACGGAAAGCTAACGCTAGGCAGCCTGATCTATATGGTGATCCTGGCCAGTGCAATGTGTAATGGGTAGAAAAACCAACCACGACCACCCAGCCAAGTTAAGACCAGCAATCTTATCTTCTGGACTGTCACAGCCAAAATATAAGAAAATATGACAGATTGACACAAGATACAGTGGGGCAAAAAAGTATTTAGTCAGCCACCAATTGTGCAAGTTCTCCCACTTAAAAGATGAAAGAGGTCTCCAATTTTCATCATAGGTACTATACCTCAACTATGAGAGAGAAAATGAGGAAAAAAAATATCCAGAAAATCACATTGAAGGATTTTTAATGAATTAATTGGTAAATTCCTCGGTAAAATAAGTATTTGGTCAATAACAAAAGTTCATCTCAATACTTTGTTATATACCCTTTGTTGGCAATGACAGAGGTCAAACGTTTTCTGTAAATCTTCACAAGGTTTTCACACATTGTTGCTGGTATTTTGGCCCATTCCTCCATGCAGATCTCCTCTAGAGCAGTGATGTTTTGGGGCTGTCGCTGGGCAACACGGACTTTCAACTCCCTCCAAAGATTTTCTATGGGGTTGAGATCTGGAGACTGGCTAGGCTACTCCAGGGCCTTGAAATGCTTCTTATGAAGCTACTCCTTTGTTGCCCGTGCGGTGTGTTTGGGATCATTGTCATGCTGAAAGACCCAGCCACATTTCATCTTCAATGCCCTTGCTGATGGAAGGAGGTTTTCACTCAAAATCTCACGATACATGGCCCCATTCATTCTTTCCTTTACACGGATCAGCCGTCCTGGTCCCTTTGCAGAAAAACAGCCCCAAAGCATGATGTTTCCACCCCCATGCTTCACAGTAGGTATGGTGTTCTTTCTCCTCCAAACACGACAAGTTGAGTTTTTACCAAAAAGTTCTATTTTGGTTTCATCTGACCATATGACATTCTCCCAATCCTCTTCTGGATCATCCAAATGCTCTCTAGCAAACTTCAGACGGGCCTGGACATGTACTGGCTTAAGCAGGGGGACACGTCTGGCACTGCAGGATTTGAGTCCCTAGCGGCGTAGTGTGTTACTGATGGTAGCCTTTGTTACTTTGGTCCCAGCTCTCTGCAGGTCATTCACTAGGTCCCCCCGTGTGGTTCTGGGATTTTTGCTCACCGTTCTCGTGATCATTTTGACCCCATGGGGTGAGCTCTTGAGCCCCAGATCGAGGGAGATTATCAGTGATCTTGTATGTCTTCCATTTTCTAATAATTTGCTCCCACAGTTGATTTCTTCACACCAAACTGCTTACCTATTGCAGATTCAGTCTTCCCAGCCTGGTACAGGTCTACAATTTTGTTTCTGGTGTCCTTTGACAGCTCTTTGAGCTTGGCCATAGTGGAGTTTGGAGTCTGACTGTTTGAGGTTGTGGACAGGTGTCTTTTATACTGATAACGAGTTCAAACAGGTGCCATTAATACAGGTAACGAGTGGAGGACAGAGGAGCCTCTTAAAAAAGAAGTTACAGGTCTGTGAGAGCCAGAAATCTTGCTTGTTTGTAGGTGACCAAATACTTATTTTACTGAGGAATTTACCAATTAATTCATTAAAAATCCTTCAATGTGATTTTCTGGATTTTTTTTTTCTCATTTTGTCTCATAGTTGAGGTATACCTATGATGAAAATTGGAGACCTCTCTCATCTTTTAAGTGGGAGAACTTGCACAATTGGTGGCTGACTAAATACTTTTTTGCCCCACTGTATATCATCGACTGTGGATTAATGAACTAGGTAGGAGCAAAAATAGTTTGAGGGGTATAATTTAAAATTCAAAAACTATACTAATTCTGTAGTAGCACTGTTGGTTTGTGGGTTTGGATTTCAACCAGAGTCTGCCTTGCATGTAGAGTCATGACTCAGAAGAGGATCCACCTTCATTTGTTGTTTTTCTGCCTACTTCTCCTCCTCAGGCAGCAGAGGCCTTTCTTGTCATGTTATTCTCAGATGCCAACCTGTGTGCCATCCACGCAAAGAGGGTCACTTTGTTCCCCCGTGACATTCAGCTGGCCAGAAGAATCCGTGGAGTGGATAATCTGTAAAAAGAAAAAAAAATAAATCCAGCCTTAATCCAGGCCAAAGGACTGACACACTGGCTGGCTGTCCTCATCAGAATGAAGTCATTCAGAGTATTTTAACATTTATGGACTTCAGTAATGCTTAACAGTTTGGGGTTTTTTTAATCCTTGGAAAGGAAATGTTGAATTTTCATACTTTGTTCATTGATTTTATATTGTATACAATCAAACAACTGTGTCGAGTTTATGGATTTTATATTGCTTTGTAAATAATATTCCTTAAAATAAACCTTTTCATGTTTTTCTAACTCATATTCCCATCTTCTTTTGCTGCACCTCTTACTACTGTCTTGTACTGTAACGCTTCCCTTTCACTCTGGTTGCTATCGTTCTGTCACAAATCAACCCCAACACTCAACTCCGCCCTGCCTGTACTCTCTTTTTCACCTCTCTTGTGCAATGGGCACTACTTTGGATGATTGACCCCAGGTATTTAAACTCTTCTACCTTTACTACCTCTTGCAATTGCATCTTCACTGTTACACCTGCCCCCCTCTCATTCACACAAATGTATTCTCTCTTGCTTCTACTGACTGTTATCCCTCTTCTCTCCAGTGTATACCCTCCACCTTTATGTATTTATTTTTTAGGATGGCGTGTTCATTCTAGTTTGTCCTTTTCACTTTTAACAGGATAACATGAAAACTTTTGGACAAATTTTGATGAAATTTTTTTCAGAGGTGGCCCGTGGGCCAAGAATGACCCCATTAGAATTTAGAGCAGATCCATATTAATATACATACAATATTCAGTTT